>OX382281.1:2400000-3600000 GCA_947507595.1 Pyralis farinalis
ATAAAACTTTAAAATAATAATATAGGCTACAAAATTCAATATTACAATTTAAAATAATGCAATAAGATATAATTAAGGGAATTTGTTAATCTAATCTAATGTATAAAATAAAAATGTATATAAATTTATATGATAATTAATGACATGCTAAAAGTTCTGACATAATAAAAACAATAATATACAACCAGTAATAACATTAAAAAATATATATTACAAAAATTTAAATTAATTGAAATTGCACAATATATTATACATACATAACGATGCACATATAGCATACCTATACAACGCGGAACAATAATTGCCTTGATCACTTGATACTTAAAACAGGGAACGCATCTTGTGACGATTATTTTCGAACGTCACATGAATCGACCTTATTTTTAGCTGTTTCGTTCTTTTCGAAACCTATTTTGTCGTTTATCGAGTTTTATAAACTATTTTTCTTACGAAATCTACCGTTATGGTAGAAATTTGCTTTGGTATCCACGGTCGTCAAAATCGGCGATGTTTTTTTTCTGAGAACGGGGAATAGACACTTTTCTGCCATCTTTACGACGACGATGTCCTTAGAAAATTAATTTGTTAGAATCTTGCTAGAACACATAAGAAATGTTCTTTTTCTTTCGTTTTTATGCTCTGCCAATAATGCGGAGTCATTTTGAAAGTCGATTTTTGGATTTAATGGTGGTAAGTGAAATTATATTATTTTCGCGTACCACAACGACCGCCATTTTCATGGGCGTCGTTTTGACCTTTAGATTGATTTTGATTTCTTTTTGTTACAGCAATAGACATAAATAAGCCTATTGTGCCTTTGTTAGTTGGGGTAATGTGGTTTTTCAAGTTATTTTACCCCACATTATGATCGAGGCTCGCCGTGCAACCGACGCGTTATGTTTCGGAGGCCATGTGTGGAGCACCCCAGTGTCGCGTTTGGCGAGGACACCTTGGCGTCTAGCTACCGATCTGGAATAAGAAGAAGTAACGTTAGTCCCGATCCCGGGTATGTTATTTTTGATTGTTTCATTGCCCCGAGAAGTTCGACCACACCCACGAACGCACACCGGCGACCTGATCTCTTTGAATACTTAGCTTTTTTGGAATATTCTTTGCAAACCACACATCATTATACACCTTTAGTGAGCCCATTACTCTTATTTGGTAATTGGGGTCAAAATTCTTTATCATAGTAAAGTGAAAGTTAAAGTTAGCTTTAATACACCATAGTTATTTCTTTACGGAGGCTTGATAGACCTAGAACACATTGTATTTAGCCTATACTTTAATTTAAGGCAGTGTTACTAACCCAGTACTGTGATATTGACCTTGGGGTCACCTTACTATATACAGCACCTAGATAATAAGCCTGGTCTGTCCGCCTGTGTTACTTATATTGATAATAACCTCCAACATTGTAATTAGAGCCAGTTATTTACAATAAAATATGATCCACCAATCCAGGATTTATTTCACTCCCCTGAAGATTAAAGGTTCGATCCCTGCGGCAGCTATCTGAGAGCATTAGGAGTATCACTGCTGGCGCCCGAGAAAATCCTACAGCTTAGTCTGATTGACCTTAGTTTATTTTTTGCAGTGAACTCAATTTTTGAGGGTCGAGATCCGACCCGACCTTAATTAAATTTAAAATATATTACAATCTACTACATTAATACTAGACTCCTTTATTACGGATCATGCCCCAATTATTCTGTGCTGTCATGGAATATCTAAACAAGTACATAACACAAGAAGACACAAGCGTATCGATATTGCTGCGTGTGTGGATGAGTTAGAGCGAGCAATTTTTTCTGAAATACTAAGTAGCGACAGGGCGGAAGATGCTTGTAATGATCTAGTAAATCTATTGTCATCAGTTATTGACTCTCACTCATCCTACGTTATCACACCTAGTCGTGCGAGGACAATAAAACCATGGATCACACCTGGTTTATTACGATGTATCCGCCACCGTGACCAGCTCTGTAGGAAATCCAAACGCGACCCAAGCAATGAAATTCTCTTACTTACCTGTAAACGTTATAGGAATTTCTGCAATAAGCTACTAAAAAAAGTAAAACGAGAATACGAACGTTCAGAATATCAACAACATCATAAAAACCCTAGCGAGACCTGGAAATTGATAAAAAGATTCTCAAATCTCAATATTAATACTACAAAATCTAGCGAATTGCTTTCTTTGCGTGGTGATCCGACTTCTTCCCTTGACGTCGTGAACATTTTTTTTGTTAATGTTGGTAAAAATCTCGCTTCTAAATTGCCCATGAATATCACTGCCCCATTAGTTAACCCACATGGCGGACTGGAATCTGAAGCCAATTCTATGGCCTTATTTCCTACAGACAGCGATGAAATCAAGGCGATCATTGTAGGACTCAAACAAAACTGCGCCACGGGCTGGGACGGCATACCAGCCTCCCTTATAAAAGCTGGTGAACACATTCTTGTCCCAATTCTAAACCACATTTTTAATCTGTGTTTAGAAACCGGTATATTTCCAAAAGTTTTCAAAAAAGCTCTTATAATCCCGGTCTATAAGAGTGGGGATAGAGGCAGTGTAGACAACTATAGGCCCATAGCCGTACTAATAATTTTATCAAAGATCTTCGAAAAAATTTTAAATAAAAGACTTCAATCTTACCTTAACTCAATAAACTTGCTTGCACCAAATCTAGACAAATTGCAAAAAATTGGCATACGAGTAACTGTGTTGAGAATTTTTGAAAGCTACCTAAGCAACCGATCGCAGTGCGTTACAGTTGATAATTTTATGAGTCACGAGGAAACTCTCACCTATGGAGTCCCTCAGGGAAGCGTCATCGGTCCAACGCTGTTTCTCGTATACATTAATGATATTTGCAAACTTAATCTAAATAATTCCGAAATATTTGTATACGCTGATGATACGGCTATTGTTGTTCATTGCAATAGTTGGAACAATGTTCGCAAAAATGCGGAATCTGCTTTACGCACGGTAATGTATTGGCTAAATTTAAATCTACTGACCCTTAACGTGAATAAAACGCAATATATTACCTTTGCTCCCAAACTATCATCACAACCAGCTTCATCATTTAAAATTCAAGCGCATGAGTGCGTGACCTCACGTAATGTTAACTGCAGTTGTCCAGAACTAATAAGAACTCATAAAAGCAAGTATCTTGGGGTCATCATTGATAGCCTCTTGTCGTGGAAAGAACACATACAGTCAGTAGTTACACGCGCTAGAAAATTGATTTTCGTTTTTAGAAAGTTGAGATCAAGTGCTGACTTTTCGATATTGAGAACTGTCTATTTTGCTCTTGCACAGTCTGTAATTTCATACTGCATTACTGCCTGGGGTGCCTCTGCTAGGACTCATATGCTAAGGTTGGAAATAGCACAGCGGGCCGTTTTGAAAGTCATAACATATAAACCTATAAGATTTCCCACAATAGAATTATATGCACTCTGCAAAGTGCACATAGTCAGAGGATTGTTCATATTGAGCGCCACACTACGGAAACATTCCATCTTTCTTATGACCCCAACTAAAAGGAGCTGTCGTAACGTCTGTTCCGTAGAGAGAGGCAAACTCTCCTTGGTGAACCGGCAGTATTATTATATCAGCCAATTGCTATACAATAAGGTTAACAAGTACCTATGTATCTATCCATTGAATCTAAAGATCTGCAAGAAGACGATATCGGAATGGTTACAGGGATTGACATATGACGACATGGAGAATCTGCTGAAGTAATATTGGTAGAGGAATTGTTAGGTTCATTCATTTATGGATTGAATAATAAGAAATAATATACGTATTTGTCCACATGCAAAATTTGTATGAGGTAGGCACGGGTAGAAAGCAAGTATCCAACACAATTGTACGAGTAGCTCTTTGTGTATTTAACAAAATATGGAACTTGAATCAAATTGTTTTGGGAATGGGCGTTAAGGGCTGCGACACAGTCCTTAGAGACTAATGCAGCTGTTATCGTACAATATTGTTCTTTACTCTTGTTATTGTTCCAAATAAATTATTATTATTATATATAATATAGGAAAAAAATATTACGTAACGGGTAGGTACTTACAAATGGCATATTTCCTTCGTGAATATTTCGTCTAATTTTAGACACATTTTATTATTTTCGTAAAATAATAACATATCGTATATTAGTTGAATAGATTATCTATAAAATGAGGTAAAAATCAAATATTTATAGGATCGCTATGAAAAATTAGGTCGTCGCGTCGCACGTAAACCGATTTCCAAACTCAATATTCAAATGCGAATGTTTATTTTCTATATATAATATTTACTATTATTTTTGTATTTATGTAAAGTACGTATACTATTGAACATATGTGCAAAAAACAAAACAAAAATCATAACTCTTTCTCAAGATATAGACATTTATTTGAACTAGGTACGAATTTTCGTTCACCTTGTTTTCAAGTTGCTTTCAAGGAAAATGCTACAAGCATGCCATGTCGCTAAGTGGTGTCCTTGCTGGTTGGTTTCATACAACAGAAAGCTATTTATTTGACGGTTTTTTTTTTCTATGAAAGAATTTGTAACATGTGGGGCATAAAATATATTTATTATTATAATCAGCATACATAATACTATTTCCCATTTCAATTTTGGCATATTATTTAAGAACACTGTCACCGAGTATATATATATATATATATATACGAGTATATATATATATACGAGTGTACATGTTTATATGTGAATAATCAAAATGAACAACAAATTAACTTAAGAAATCCTCCAGAATTTTTGTATGGACTGATGAAAAGATCTCCTGATACACAAGTATATGGGTTCATTAATCTTTCCGACCCCGCCCGCCGCGCGCGTCAAATTCTCGGAGTCCGGGGGGTCTCAAGGTCACTTGAAATTCGGCCGCGCGACGTGCAGTATCACTTTGTATAAATCCTCATGGTCATATGGTTCCACTTACAAGAATCTGAGTCATGTGTTCCGAATAGCGATAACGGACGCTTGTGTATAAAGCTTCAAATAAACAATTTGAATGTTTGTATAATTTATTATAGCAACTTGAAAACAAGGTGAACGAAAATTCGTACCTAGTTCAAATAAATGTCTATATCTTGAGAAAGAGTTATGATTTTTGTTTTGTTTTTTGCACATATGTTCAATAGTATACGTACTTTACATAAATACAAAAATAATAGTAAATATTATATATAGAAAATAAACATTCGCATTTGAATATTGAGTTTGGAAATCGGTTTACGTGCGACGCGACGACCTAATTTTTCATAGCGATCCTATAAATATTTGATTTTTACCTCATTTTATAGATAATCTATTCAACTAATATACGATATGTTATTATTTTACGAAAATAATAAAATGTGTCTAAAATTAGACGAAATATTCACGAAGGAAATATGCCATTTGTAAGTACCTACCCGTTACGTAATATTTTTTTCCTATATTATATATAATAATAATAATTTATTTGGAACAATAACAAGAGTAAAGAACAATATTGTACGATAACAGCTGCATTAGTCTCTAAGGACTGTGTCGCAGCCCTTAACGCCCATTCCCAAAACAATTTGATTCAAGTTCCATATTTTGTTAAATACACAAAGAGCTACTCGTACAATTGTGTTGGATACTTGCTTTCTACCCGTGCCTACCTCATACAAATTTTGCATGTGGACAAATACGTATATTATTTCTTATTATTCAATCCATAAATGAATGAACCTAACAATTCCTCTACCAATATTACTTCAGCAGATTCTCCATGTCGTCATATGTCAATCCCTGTAACCATTCCGATATCGTCTTCTTGCAGATCTTTAGATTCAATGGATAGATACATAGGTACTTGTTAACCTTATTGTATAGCAATTGGCTGATATAATAATACTGCCGGTTCACCAAGGAGAGTTTGCCTCTCTCTACGGAACAGACGTTACGACAGCTCCTTTTAGTTGGGGTCATAAGAAAGATGGAATGTTTCCGTAGTGTGGCGCTCAATATGAACAATCCTCTGACTATGTGCACTTTGCAGAGTGCATATAATTCTATTGTGGGAAATCTTATAGGTTTATATGTTATGACTTTCAAAACGGCCCGCTGTGCTATTTCCAACCTTAGCATATGAGTTGGAGGCGCCTAAGCCTCCATTAGCTGGCGTTGTATAATAACTTCGATATTTTGAGCCATAGGCTCCATGTTTTTAGTGGACTGTATCTTTTTATTGAAACCTATGCCTGTCGTACTTGCAATTATCGTGAGCTTGATGAGGACGAAGAAAAGGTTTATGAATCCAAGGATCACGAGGATAGGAAACACATGCGCACTAACCTTGCGATTTGCTGGATCACTGCCGTCTCCTCAGCTGTTTCGGTCTTCACTACACAAGCACACAGATCACAGGAGTATTTGTATTATGTTAAAGTGTCTTTTCACAAAATGTATTATAATAAAGCGGGGTTGGCTTCGTAGGCGATCAAATAATATACTAGCGTCCGTTCGGATTGTACTTTGAACATCGACTGGGCGCGGCTATCGCCGTACGCATGTAGGGTAGACTGGGAGGAATTCACAGGATAGTTCGCGGTAATTGCAAGTTTTAATCAAACTACCCCATTTTAAAAAGATTATAAGAATACGAAATCCACCATGAGTCTTAGCAGAGGCACCCCAGGCAGTAATGCAGTATGAAATTACAGACTGTGCAAGAGCAAAATAGACAGTTCTCAATATCGAAAAGTCAGCACTTGATCTCAACTTTCTAAAAACGAAAATCAATTTTCTAGCGCGTGTAACTACTGACTGTATGTGTTCTTTCCACGACAAGAGGCTATCAATGATGACCCCAAGATACTTGCTTTTATGAGTTCTTATTAGTTCTGGACAACTGCAGTTAACATTACGTGAGGTCACGCACTCATGCGCTTGAATTTTAAATGATGAAGCTGGTTGTGATGATAGTTTGGGAGCAAAGGTAATATATTGCGTTTTATTCACGTTAAGGGTCAGTAGATTTAAATTTAGCCAATACATTACCGTGCGTAAAGCAGATTCCGCATTTTTGCGAACATTGTTCCAACTATTGCAATGAACAACAATAGCCGTATCATCAGCGTATACAAATATTTCGGAATTATTTAGATTAAGTTTGCAAATATCATTAATGTATACGAGAAACAGCGTTGGACCGATGACGCTTCCCTGAGGGACTCCATAGGTGAGAGTTTCCTCGTGACTCATAAAATTATCAACTGTAACGCACTGCGATCGGTTGCTTAGGTAGCTTTCAAAAATTCTCAACACAGTTACTCGTATGCCAATTTTTTGCAATTTGTCTAGATTTGGTGCAAGCAAGTTTATTGAGTTAAGGTAAGATTGAAGTCTTTTATTTAAAATTTTTTCGAAGATCTTTGATAAAATTATTAGTACGGCTATGGGCCTATAGTTGTCTACACTGCCTCTATCCCCACTCTTATAGACCGGGATTATAAGAGCTTTTTTGAAAACTTTTGGAAATATACCGGTTTCTAAACACAGATTAAAAATGTGGTTTAGAATTGGGACAAGAATGTGTTCACCAGCTTTAATAAGGGAGGCTGGTATGCCGTCCCAGCCCGTGGCGCAGTTTTGTTTGAGTCCTACAATGATCGCCTTGATTTCATCGCTGTCTGTAGGAAATAAGGCCATAGAATTGGCTTCAGATTCCAGTCCGCCATGTGGGTTAACTAATGGGGCAGTGATATTCATGGGCAATTTAGAAGCGAGATTTTTACCAACATTAACAAAAAAATTGTTCACGACGTCAAGGGAAGAAGTCGGATCACCACGCAAAGAAAGCAATTCGCTAGATTTTGTAGTATTAATATTGAGATTTGAGAATCTTTTTATCAATTTCCAGGTCTCGCTAGGGTTTTTATGATGTTGTTGATATTCTGAACGTTCGTATTCTCGTTTTACTTTTTTTAGTAGCTTATTGCAGAAATTCCTATAACGTTTACAGGTAAGTAAGAGAATTTCATTGCTTGGGTCGCGTTTGGATTTCCTACAGAGCTGGTCACGGTGGCGGATACATCGTAATAAACCAGGTGTGATCCATGGTTTTATTGTCCTCGCACGACTAGGTGTGATAACGTAGGATGAGTGAGAGTCAATAACTGATGACAATAGATTTACTAGATCATTACAAGCATCTTCCGCCCTGTCGCTACTTAGTATTTCAGAAAAATTTGCTCGCTCTAACTCATCCACACACGCAGCAATATCGATACGCTTGTGTCTTCTTGTGTTATGTACTTGTTTAGATATTCCATGACAGCACAGAATAATTGGGGCATGATCCGTAATAAAGGAGTCTAGTATTAATGTAGTAGATGCGTTCCCTGTTTTAAGTATCAAGTGATCAAGGCAATTATTGTTCCGCGTTGTATAGGTATGCTATATGTGCATCGTTATGTATGTATAATATATTGTGCAATTTCAATTAATTTAAATTTTTGTAATATATATTTTTTAATGTTATTACTGGTTGTATATTATTGTTTTTATTATGTCAGAACTTTTAGCATGTCATTAATTATCATATAAATTTATATACATTTTTATTTTATACATTAGATTAGATTAACAAATTCCCTTAATTATATCTTATTGCATTATTTTAAATTGTAATATTGAATTTTGTAGCCTATATTATTATTTTAAAGTTTTATCATTTAAATATTATATGTTGTAATTTTAGGAGTCTGTGCCAGCCAAGGTTTTAAGATTTTTGGGAAATTTCCCAGGATTTACAAAATATATTTAAAATTACGTCAATGCGATAATGCGTCGACACCTATGTAGACCTGTTTACAAACTTACATAACTAATGCGCTGGCAGCGACTCCAAAAATAACAATAAATGTACAACTATTGTCTTAACACATTGATTTTATTCGAACTATTATTTTAGTTCAAAAATAAACAAAATTTAAATTAATATTAGGGGTTAAAATATGAAATTGCCGATTTACTGAAAAATTAAAACTCGTTTATTTCTAAGATGTATATCTTCACGCCAGGTCCCTTGCGGTGTAGGCAAAGAGTACCGAGCGCCATAAGACGCGGTCCTTACACACTTTCTTGCTTCTTATTGTCAAACCCGGCGAGCGTGCATGAAAAGAGCTTAACATTCATAGCTCTTTTCATGCACGCTCGCCGGGTTTGACATCACCTTCTGATAAAACACGACCAATTTGGTCATGTTTAATACAAGTAATACTGTGTTCTTATGTTTAACCTATGTTTAATAAAGGTTACGTATATAAAATGAGAGATGTAACTCTGTACAGGTGCCGCTGCGGCTGATGAGGGCAAAGAAACACACGCGGACACGACTCAAGATGGAAGAACAATGACATCAGACGACGATAATGTTCTAGAAAATCCAAGAATGTGTATGGCAGTTACGCATGAAGAGACAACCAACAGAAACGTGGGCCCTTACATATTACGGTGCGTTAAAAAACCTGCAAATAATAGACAAGTTTCAAAAAACACATCTATGTATACCGTGATAAACAAAACTAATGTGAGTGTGAACAGTGATCGTGAGTGCGCTAGTACTGACACAGATGTCGGCAATAGCAACAGTAAACAACTGAAGATGGTTGTTTGTAAAGACGACGAAGTCAGTTCACCAATATTTACTAAGGAGGATTATTCAAAGAGAACTAGTGAGAAACCTTTTAAATGTGAGATATGTAAAGTTAGATTTAGTCAGAAGGGTAGTTTAACGAGACATTTCTTTACACACACTGGTCAGAAACCCTTTGAATGTGAGATATGTAAAGTTAGATTTAATCAAAAGGGTACTTTAAAGAAACATTTTATGACACACACTGGTCAGAAACCCTTTGAATGTGAGATATGTAAATTTAGATTTACTGAGAAGGGTAGTTTAAAGAGGCATTTAATGACACACACTGGTCAAAAACCCTTTGAATGTGAAATATGTAAATTTAGATTTAGTAGTAAGAATACTTTAAATTTACATTTAAGGACACACACAGGTCAGGAACACTTTGAATGTGCGATATGTAATGTTAAATTTAGTCATGAAAGTAGTTTAAAGTATCATTTTATGAAACACACTGGTCAGAAATCCCTTGAATGTGAGATATGTAAAGTTAGATTTAGTAAAAAGTGTCATTTAAAGGCACATTTAATGGCACACACTGGTCAGAAGACCTTTGAATGTGAGATATGTAAAGTGAAATTTACTGAGAAGGGTAGTTTAAAGAAACATTTAATGGCACACACTGGTCAGAAGCCTTTTGAATGTGAGATATGTAAAGTTAGATTTACTGAGAAGGGTAGTTTAAAGAAACATTTAATGAGACACACTGGTCAGAAGCCTTTTGAATGTGAGATATGTAAAGTTAGATTTACTGAGAAGGGTAGTTTAAAGAAACATTTAATGACACACACTGGTCAGAAGCCCTTTAAATGTGAGATATGTAAAGTTAAATTTAGTCAAAAGGGTAATTTAAATAGGCATTTAATGACACACACTGGTCAGAAACCCTTTGAATGTGAGATATGTAAAGTTAGGTTTTCTGATAAGGATAATTTAAGGAGACATGTAATGACACACACTGGTCAGAAACCCTTTGAATGTGAGATATGTAATGTTAAATTTAGTCATAAAGGTAGTTTAAAGTATCATTGGATGACTCACACTGGTAAGAAGCCCTTTGAATGTGAGATATGTAAAGTTAGATTTACTAAGAAGGGTGGTTTAAGGAGACATTTAAGGACACACACTGGTCAGAAACCCTTTGAATGTGAGATATGTGATGTTAGATTTTGTCAGAAGGGTAGTTTCATGAGACATTTAATGACACACTGGCCAAAAACCCTTTGAGTGTGAGATATGTAAAGTTAGATTCTCTTAGAAGGGTAAATCTCGTTACCCTTCCAGTCAAACGCAGCAAGAAGACACTTCTCGGCGTACAGGCGCAACGGGGAAGCAAGCCGGAGTAAAGTAGAAGTCCCATTCACGGTATACTCTTGCTCTTAGTTAATATTTTAATGTTATTGTTATACAATGTTCGTAAACTGTTAATTTCGGGCAGTTTTATAAATGTAGTTTCGGTTTCTACCTTTCAAATTTTATTATTTTAAATTTCAAAAAATATTTTTTAGCTTTGACTGCAAAAGACATAACATATCACACATAAATACAGATTTTATAATCTTCTTCTTCTTACTTCGGTTATGGCAATGACTCTTAATATTAATTTTGTCAATGTGAAGGTTACATTTTTTATTTTACTTTTTGTATTATGAACTAGGTATGGACTACGAGTACGTGTCCTTAGTACACACATCAAAAGTGTCTAGGGATCAACATATATTTTTGCAATAACTTTTCTCCTGATTGATATTAATTAAAATTTTCTTTAAGGATTCATCAAATAAAGTGTTTTCGTTTGTCTACAGTAACGATAAACCAAGTCACCTTTGCATTAATAAAGAAATTTGCCATTTTCATAATAAAGGGATTTTTGACATTTGAACCACTAACATTAAAGTTCGAAAAAAAGACTGAAATAACAGTTTTCTTTAAAATTTTATTGGGTAACTTAAACAATTAATAATCCGTGTTTCTACCGCGAACACTAACAACACAAGAACATCGGTTTGGCATACTCAAAATGAGTTCATCCAAATCACGCTGTGGAATGGCCGCCCATGTTCGTTGCAACAACAAAAAAAGGTCTTCTTGCGACTGGATACCCTCCATATTCGGCAGAGCTCTTCTCTGTAGCATATCCCATGCATGCTCAATCGGGTTCAAGTCTGGCGACTGAGCAGGCCAGGGCATGACATTGATGTTAGCTGCGGCGAGAGTCTGTCTTACAATTCTTGCGGTGTGCGGTCGTGCATTATCATGCATTAACTGAAATAAGGGACCGATTTGCACTTGTAGAGGAACGATGACGTCTGATACAATCGTCTCAGCATAAATTTGAGCGTTGAGGTTGCCTCTGATCCAAATCAACTCAGTTCTTCCGCCGATCCAAATACCCGCCCATACCATGATGGTTCCACCACTATAAGGATGGACTTCCGGGCAGGATTTTAATCGCTGTTGGCGTCCAGGGGTTCTCCAGTGTCGTATACGTCTTGTATCCGGTCTCATACCAAAACGAGACTCATCAGAAAAGCACACGAAACGCCATTGTTCTTCTGCCCAATTTCTGTGTTCAAGAGCCCATTGTTATCGAATCCTACGATTGTGCATTGCTATAGGTGGTACCCTTAGCGGTCTTCGGGAATGAAGGTTCACTTCATGCAAGCGGTTTCTGACTGTTTGGTCGCTAATTAAGTTCCCTGAAGAGTGATGAAGCGTCACGGCTAACATCATGGCGGTTATTGTTGGAGCTCTTCGAGTTGTGATTTGAATGTATCGGTCTTGTCTCCGTTTGGTGCAGCGATACCGTCCTCCATGGCGCTCAGCCACGGTACCAGTGCTTCGGTAACGTGTCCAAAGTCGACTGATAACACTCTGACTTGTATTCAGAGCTAAAGCCACAGTACGTTGCCGGGAACCAGCTTCTATCATTCCCACGGCTCTGAGCATTTCTTCCCTGCTTAAATGACGTCGCCGCTCCATAATAACGTTGGTTTTAATCAGTAGTAGGGAAACAGTAGCACTAATAATGTCTTCAATGCGTTGTATGTTTTTATAGGGAAAATATTGACAGCTGATTTTCATCTTTTACTCGAATTTGATTGACAGTTCCTTTTTCAAATTATGAAATGCACCAAAAAGGATCCATATAAATTTATAAAATCATAAATTTATTACAAAGCCACATCTCAATCTCAAGAAATCCGCATAAAAATGCTTGATCCCTAGACACTTTTGATGTGTGTAGTTAAGTGAACTGCTAATATGTAAATATTATTGTTATGAACTTTATTGAATGGAATCGAAAACTTTTTGTATTTAAAAATGTATCCTGAGTCCAGTTTGTATATAGATTGTTCAGTGATGCGAGTACAATATAATAGGTACACATTTATATATTTTACTTGTTGATTTTTGCTTAATGTCTTTTGATGAAAACATTAATGATAACTGTTTCTTATCGTGTTCCTCTGATGAATATGAAAGTGCTCTCAGTGACACTTCATCAAGTTCTGAGTCTTCTCTTGAAAGTAAATTACAATCTACGTTTATAAAGAACTCTCGCTATCTCAGTCTTGTGCACATTAATGCTCAGAGCATAATAGCTCATTACTCCGATTTTCTTGCATCCTTTAGTAATGACGAGCTCGGTGGCTCAGTCGTGAATGACGCGACTTTGACACCAACGCTCGTGGGTTCGATTCCCACACGTGACAAACATTTGTGTGCATGAACATGTCTGTTTGTCATGGTCTGGGTATTTTCTATGTATAATAAGTATGTATTTACAAAAAAAAAATGTATTTACGTATGTTTATCAGTTGTCTAGTACTCATAACACAAGCTTCGCTTACTTTGGGGCTAGATGGCGCTGTGTAATTTGTCCGACAATATTTATTTATTTATTATTTATTTATTTATTTATAATGCTGCTGTCGACGGTATTTTGGTCTCCGAATCCTGGCTCAAGCCATCGCTTCCTTCTACTCTGTGTTCTCTTCCCAGTTTCCGACTCTATCGAAATGATAGAACGGGAGCTGGTGGAGGCGGCGTATGTATTTATCTCCGCGAAAATATCCCTTGCGCTATAGTCTCACATTCGCCTTCCGAATATTCTGCTTCCCTGGAGCATTTATTTCTGGAAGTTACTCTCCACCACACAAAAAAATCTACTGGCAGTAGTATACAGCCCAAATGACAAAATCGATTACTTCCATACCCTTGATTCAACGTCGGAAAGGTTTCGTCCTGTGTACCAACATGTAGTTTTAATGGGTGATCTTAACACCTGTCTTTTAAAATCCGATTATACGACAAATAAACTCAATGGTTTAGTTTCTGAATTTGATCTACAACTTTTGCCACTTTCTCCAACACATCACTTTCCTAATTGCAGGCCTTCTCTCATTGATTTAATGTTGGTTTCTGACGTTGATTCAATCGTAAGACATGGACAACTTACAGCGCCTTTCTCATACCACGACTTAATTTTCCTTTCATATAAGGTGCGTCCTTCAAAGCGAACAGCTAAAACTATTTCCCAGCGTAACTTTAGAAATCTTGATGTAGATCGCTTGAGGGATGATTTCTGTAACGTTGATTTGTCCGACCTTATTCTGCTGCATGCATAGATCATAAAGTGCAATGTTTAAATTCAACCTTACCATCGCTGTTCGATAAACATGCCCCATTGAGACCAGTTAGGGTACAACACTTGCCAGCACCATGGTTGTCCTCATCGATTAAGAAAGTTATGACTAAACGAGACAAAGCAAAGTCCAAACTTAAAAAAATTCTTCGGAAATCAATATTCAAACATATAAAAAATTACGTAATGTCTGCAATAGGATGTGCAGGGACGCAAAACGCCACTATATTCACTCCTCTATTGATAATATGTCTCCGCCACATATTTGGAAATTTTTACGATCACTGGGTGTG
This sequence comes from Pyralis farinalis, assembly GCA_947507595.1. Classification (NCBI taxonomy): domain Eukaryota; kingdom Metazoa; phylum Arthropoda; class Insecta; order Lepidoptera; family Pyralidae; genus Pyralis; species Pyralis farinalis. Next base: position 2,414,649 of record OX382281.1, read on the forward strand.
GGTAAACCTCCTGAAAATGTCAATGATCATATTGATCTTAACTCCTTAAATAAACATTTTTCTACTCCTCCAATTTCAATTGATACGGCAAAAAAATTGTCCACTTTACATACTCTTTCATCCTTTTTTTTTTTTTTTATATATATTAGTCAGCATAGTGGCCCCTCTTTGCCTGATGGTAAGCGAAAGAGGAGCCCAAATCGCAACTGCAACTGACAACATACTACATCCCGTATCCTGTCAGTTGACGCTGCCATGCTGACCCGCAAAATGCTTCTTCACGCTTCGTTTGAAGGATCCCATATTGTAGGCAAGAGGGAACACATGTGCAGGCAAGGCGTTCCACTTTTTAATGGTACGACAAAGATAGGAGTTGCCGAACTTTTTGGTACGCGAAGAGATATTCTCAACCGTGGAACTATGACATCGCAAGCCCGCACGTGTGGTTCTATGACGGAAGGGTGAGGGTGGGATAAGGGAAAACAGTTCTTCAGAGCACTCGCCATGGTAAAGGCGGTAAAATACGCTTAGAGAGCCTATGTCCCTACGGAGTTGAAGAGGTTCTAGGTTTTTGGTGACCTCTTCGTCGTCAATTATGCGGATAGCCGGTCGCTGCAACCTATCAAGAGCCTCAAGAAGATACTGTGCGGAGCCGTCCCAGAGATGCGAGCAATACTCCACGCAGGCCCGAACTTGTGTCTTATAAAGCAGACAAAGTTGGTCCGGCGCGAAGAACCGGCGCACCCTGTTCAGGACTCCGAGCTTTCTTGAGGCTCTCGATGTAATAACACTGGTTAAGGTCGCAATGAATACCCATACCCAGCATATTCAGGCTATCACGCATACTGAGGGAAGCACCCTGAAGACTGGGAGTGGGAAGGAAGGGGGACATTTTTGTTGTAAACGCGCAAACCTGAGTTTTCTCAGCATTAAACTCAACCAGGTTATTGGAACCCCATTTACTAATGAGATCCAAAACCCGATTCAGTTCAACGACAAGACTCTCACGTCTTTCACCGATTTCTGTCCGACCAGCACCAGGCCGACCGAAATATCGCCCATGGACCGTACTGTCATCTGCATAGCAATGAATACTACCAAGTGGCAGCATGTCATTGATATGCAGAAGAAAGAGGGTGGGCGATAGAACGGAGCCCTGTGGGACACTGGCATTCACTGACATGAACCGCGAAGCGCATCCATCTGCAAGGACGCGGATTCTACGCTCATGCAGGAAGCCAGCAATCCAATTACAAAGCTGGAGGGGCAGACCGTATGACGGAAGTTTGGAGAGAAGTGCTTTGTGCCAGACCCGATCAAACGACAAATATTCTTCACCCGCAAGTGATTCATTTATTTTTCGCAAAGTCACACAGGAAGAAATTAAAAAAAACATTATCTATATTTCTACAAAAGCTGTGGGCAGCGATGGCTCGAGTCGTGACATGCTTACACCTGTCATTGACCTCGTGGTTCCGGTGATTACACATATAATAAATTTTTCTCTAACTCACAACGTGTTCCCGACTGCATGGAAAATGTCTCTTCCTAAGACGTCTAATCCGTCGTCTTTTTCTCAATACCGTCCTATTTCTATACTTCCTTTCCTCTCAAAGGTTCTCGAAAGTGCTGTCCATAAACAACTTCACACATATCTTTCTCGTAACAATCTTCTCAGCCCTTACCAATCAGGCTTTCGTCCCAACCACATGACGGTCACTGCGTTGCTAAATGTCATGGATGATATTCGTTACGCCATGGACAATAAAACACTCTCCATTATTATATTATTAGACTTTAGCAATGCATTTAATTAAGTCGATTTTGATATTCTCTTAGGTATACTTCGCTCAATTAACTTTTCTCCCTCTGTGATGGCATGGTTCGACTCTTATCTTCGTGGTCGCCGGCAATGCATCAAACTCGATGAGAGATCGTCGGAGTGGATTGATATTATTGCAGGTGTGCCATAGGGCGGTATCTTATCTCCACTTTTATTTTCTATTTTTATAAATGAAATATCCAAAGTTCTCTCTTGTCCCTGCCACCTATATGCAGACGACTTACAGATTTACAGCCATTTCTCAACTGTCGAAACTAATGAAACGATTAAGGCTATAAATCGCCAATTATGTGCTATCCAGGGTTGGGCTGAAAACCATGGTTTGCTGGTAAATCCATCGAAGTCTCAGGCTATAATCGTAGGTAGTAATCAATTACGTAAGATGCTCAATTTTAATAGCTTGCCTAAGGTTTACTACAATGGTCTACAAATTCCATTTGTTGATAAAACTAAAAACCTTTTTTTTTGTGACGCGGGGAAAAATGTCTTACGCACACCACCGGTGAAGCCTGGGTGGCCTCCGGTGGTAGTGTGGGACTCCCCGTCGGCAGCCCGACGGTATACCCACTAAACAACCCCGCGAATTGCCATCGGCCGCGTTGGTGTGGTGCCCCGGATCTGTCAGCAACAGGGCACCACTGCGACTGGCCAGCCCCTCAAAAGGGGCCGGACTTCTTCTCTCTAGGGGCCATCCCGGAAATTGGGGACCACTATGGGGCCAGGTTCCCATCCTGACCCCCTAGTCCCACATATTAGGGAGGCGGCAATAGGTGCGCGTAGCGCCTACGCCGCACTCCCGTCCGCCGTCTCCGGAGCGGGACAGCCTCGGGATCGTCCTCCCTGTCCCGCTCCGAGGCCTCCTTCTGGGACATGACTGTCTCACAGAAGGAGGCCATCGCCTGCCAGGCACTGTCACTCCCGAGCATGGAGCGGACCACACTCGGGAGCGCCAAGCGCGGACACCAGATCGTGGCGCTGCCGAGACCACCTGGGACACTGCTCCAGCGTGTGTTGGGCAGTGTCCTCGTAAAACTAAAAACCTTGGATTAATCATTGAAGGAACACTTTCCTGGAACGCGCATGTTAATGACGTTAGTAAACGCATGTATTTTACATTTCACTCTCTCAAGCGACTTCAGAACTTGTTGCCTTTTAAAACTAAAGTTATGTTGGCTCAATCTCTTACTCCCCATTCTCGACTACGCAGACGTTTGCTATTTGGATGCACTACTCAACAAGCTAGAAAGATTGCAAAATCTGGCTATACGTTTTATTTTCGTTTTCGGAGTTTCGTATGTGCACATACTAGCCCTACTTTTCAAACTAATTACCAATCCCAATTCCCCTCAATATCTCTGTTCTCCACTTCTTCCACCGCCAACTCGATCCCAACGTTCTTGCTATATAAAGACTACACTTCCCCCTAGCTAACACGAGATTCTTTTTTAATTCGTTTACCGTACGCGCTGCTAGACTATGGAATAAATTACCATTGGAAATAAGGGAGTCCTGTGTTGGCTTTCAAGAGAAAACTAAAGAATCACTATTTAAATACATTATCTTCTAACGAAGAATAATATGTATATGATTATATATTTTATGTATGTATTTGTATGTATATTTGTGTGTTTTATAGTTCTATTCAATTGTTTTTTATTATTATTTTCCTTTTTTTCTTGTGTTTCTTACATTTATTGAATTTTATTTTATTTTATTTTTTAACTGTAAGTATCAGTTTTTTTTTAGTAGTTGGCACATATAATTATTATAACCCTTGTACAATTTGTTTCCACATTAATTACGGTTGGCTGGAAGAAATCTCTTGAAGAGATAAGCTCGCCTTTGTACACTGTATTTGACACTCATTATATTGTTTTAATTGTGTGCAATGAAGAATATAACTTAAGGAGACATGTAGGAGACATTTAAGGACACACACTGGTCAGAAACCCTTTGAATGTGAGATATGTAATGTTAAATTTAGTCAAAAGTCTGTGGAGGGATTATACGCAACGGGCCTACTCGGCCCTTCGGATCCAATATAATGACGCGTTCCGGGTGTTGATGGGGCTGCCCCGTTTTTGTAGCGCATCAGGAATGTTCGCGGAGGCACGTGTAGATTGCTTTTTTGCAACGATGCGCAAAAGATGTGTGTCCCTGTTGCGCAGGGTCCGGGACAGCCCCAACAACATCCTCAAAATGATTGCAGGTAGAGATTGCAGTAGACTGCCCATATTTACTGCACTGCTGTAGGCTACATGCACCCGTGAGGCACATGCCTATCAATTAGAAGTTATTTTTACATATATTTAATAACACCTTAGAATAAGATACTAACAAAGTGAGTCTTGTAACTTGATATTTGAATAAATAATAAAAAAAAAAAAATTTAAAGAGCCATTTATGGACACACACTAGTCAGAAACCATTTGAATGAGAGATCATATGTAAAGTTAGATTTAATCGAAAGGGTACATACCTTACTCGCTTCTTTAACATTTATTGCTCTTTTCATGCACGCTCGTCGGTTTCTAGGGCTCCTGACATCACCTTCTGATAGAACACGATCAATTTGGTCATAGTAGGTAAGTCTTGGCCTTCTTCGGCTCCTACATCCTTCTACTTTTGCATTGTATATCTACACCCATATACATATGGTCACCCATGCGTAATCCTACATTCGTCATCTTATTCTGTAGACAACTATCGAAATACAGAATAAACAGTCTAGCAGGCAACATGCAACCCTGTTTGACAACAATTTTAACATTAAAGTTTTTAATTTTAAAATAAATATTTTCATTTACTGTTTTTTCAATTTTCCAAGTTTTATTTTATTTTAAATGGAAAACTTACAGCTAACAAAATAACATTGTTTAGAGTTACTATAACTATGAATGGCAAATTACAAGTTTTCGCAAATAATTAGTTATGGCCTTTTATCTATCTCTATCTATAACTTCACGCCAAATCCCTTACGGGGTAGGTGGAGAGAACCGAGCGCCACGCGACTCTATCCTTACATACCTCACTCGCTTCTTTAACATTCATTGCTCTTTTCATGCACGCTCGCCGGTTTCTAGGGCCCCTGACATCACCTTCTGATAGAACACGACCAATTTGATAATGGTAGGAAAGTCTTGGCCTTCCTCGCCACGTCATTCTTTCATCCTGCATTCTTTCTACATGTCCGAACCAACGGAGCATGCCTCTTCTTATTTTAACACCGACGCTCTCTTTCAGACCAACTCTGCTTCTAACCTCATCATTGCGAATACGGTCTACAAGCGTTACGCCACAAATTTTGCGCAACGCTCGCATTTCAACCGCGTTTATCCTACTTTCATGCTCTCTCTGCTATACTCAGCTCTCGCTTCCATAAGTAAGCGTTGGGACCAACACTGCATTGTGTATAGCCAGCTACGCCTTCTGGCTCAGCTTTTTACTGCCAAGAAGTTTTCCCAACGCTCCATTCGCACTATTTCCAGCACTTACTAGCCTTTCCACATCTGCGGTGTACCTTCCATCCCTGCTGAAAGCGCATCCAAGATATACAAACTCATCCACTTCTTCCAACACTTCATCATCTACCGTAATCCTTACATTGGTTCTGGTTTTTTCTCTTTCAAATACCATTATCTTTGTTTTCTTCGCATTCAATAGTAAGCCTTTCTTCATACATTCGTCTTTCATCATTGTGACTAGTGTTTGCAGTTCAGATGGTGTTTCTGCTGGCATCATCTGCATACAGCAGACAGTTCACCACTAGGTCACCCATGCGTAGTCCTACATTCGTCGATGTTACTCTCTGTAGACAACTATCGAGATACAGAATAAACAGCAGAGCAGATGCAACACTGTTTGACACGAATTTTAACATCAAACCAGAGTGACATGTTGCCATCTATTCGCACACATGATGAGCAATCCTTGTAGGTGGACTGCACAGCACGCAGCAGTGAGCCGTCAATCCCATATCTCGGCAATATGCACCACAGTTCCTTTCGCACAACCCTATCAAATGCCTTCTCAAGATCCACAAAACCGCAGCTGTGGCCAGATGCTTCTCTACGATATTGCGGAGCGAGAAAACTTAATCCGTACATCCCCTTCCATTTCGGAAACCTTGTGCGTCTCACAGCATTTCATCGGATTTCACCCTCATTCTCCTTTCAATCACTTTTCCATATACTTTTGCTGCTAAGCTGATCAAACTGATGGCCCTATAGCTGGCGCAGTCCATGCGTGACCCCCTGCCTTTATACAAGGGCACGATGACTGCGCGTCTCCAGTCCATTGGGACTCTTCCAGTTCTCCAGCATAGGTTGTATAAGTACCAGAAGGCGTACCGGACGTAAGTGCCACGTAGTTTGATCATCTCAGCTGTGATCATATCAATTCCCGCAGACTTTCCATTTTTCAAACTTCGTATCGACCATAGTTATACCTTCATGGGACGCCGTCAACGTGGAGTGAGCATCAGACTCACTCTCATTGTCATCGTCCGAGGCATATTCATACATTTCTTCAAAATATTCACTCCACCGTTATAGCACTTCCTGAGTGTTTGCAAGAATGATACCAGCTTTAGACTTAATCTTGTTCATACTGGATGTCGACGAACTACCCCGAGACTTCTTTACCTCTCTCCAAAAGAGTTTGGTATTTGCCTCGAAGTTTTTCGTCAACCTCTCTTCCTCATTCATAATTTGTCTTTCACGCTTCTCTTTCACTAAAGCCTTGGTTTCATTCTTGCATAGACGGTACATTTCTTTCTTTTTCTCTCATACTTTCATTTAAGGGCAAAGATGATACATAATCCATCCACGCTTTCCTCTTTCTTGCTATGGAGGATCAACCTCCGCATCCCACCAGGCATCTCCTTTCAATGTTTTATGTCTCTTTGCGCATCCACATGCTTCTTTTGCACTATCCACCATACTTTCTTTTAAAACTTTCCAACAATCATCCACATCTGAGTCTGAGAGGCTTGCATTTGCAAGTCTTTCACTTACCAGATGCACATACGTTCTTCTTATACTTTCGTCTTGCAGTTTTTCGCTCCTTATCCTTTCATGATCTCCGAAAGGGATACGCACTCGCCAGTGCCTCCACTTCCTAAAAATGCCCACAAGCCGGCTTACCACCAGGTAGTGGTCCGTCTCAAGAGTGGGGCCTCTAAAGTCTCTTGTATCCATTATAACATTTCGGAGACGTGTATCTGTTAAAATCAAATCAACCACACTTTTTTGGTCATTCCGTCTCCATGTATACGTGTGAATATGACGAAATTAAGTATTCGACACGAGGAGGTTTCGTTCCATACATAAATCTAGAATCGACTTACCTGCTTCGTTCACTGTCTTATCTCCATAGGGATCAAGAGCAGCTTCATAGCCGTCTCGTTTGGTCCCAACCCATCCATTCAAATCTCCACACATAATGACTATTTCATTCCTTTCAGCTAAATCCAGAACATCCCTCACAGACTCCCAAAACTTCTCTAGTTCTTGGGCACACGCTGAGCTTACGGGAGCGTATGCTGCAACCAATACTCGCGTGATACCCAGTTTTATACGAACCCAGAGAAGTCTAGGCCCTACCAAACAGTGATATTTCACACCAGAGGAGAGTATGACACCTACACCAGCACTGGCATGATCGTCCCGGTCTACCCCAGACCATAGGGCCATCATACCACCGGGCAGATCATCGGTGTCGCTCCCCTTGCGTTTAGTCTCTGTGACACACAAAGCATCTAAGCGTCTCTCATTCATTACGTCCATCAGCTTGTTCATATTATCACTAAATCCACCTCTCACATTCCACGTGCCTATGCAGCACTCGGCTCTCCACGACCCGCCGGAGATAGCGCTGCGTAGTGGGTGGCGCCCCCCACCGCCGCAATCACCTATTTTCGCACCGACGGGGGCGGATCGGTGCGCGTCTACTAAAATTGGATATTACGTATCACTTATGGAGCACGCGCGTCTACCGTCCGAGCTAACTCTGGAGGGCAGCTCCCTTAGACGGGCTGACACATGGAAGCGATGGAAGACGCAGTTTAGCTTGTTCCTAAAAGCATCTTGAGTGCACAAAGAAAAGAGAGATGTAGAAGCCAGTTTACTGATCAATTCGAGAGGCCCAACCTGCTTTGATGTTTATCAAACATTAATTTACTTTCGGGAAGGAAACCAATCGAGATGACGTCACACTTTTAATTCAAAAATTTTGACTATTATTTTGGATTCAAATGAATGTTACGCTAGCAAGATATAATTCCTTTACGAGAAATGAACAAGTTGGCGAATCAATTAACCAGTACGTTACCGCTTTGAAATTGTTGGCGAAAAGTTGCAAATTTAAGATATTGAATGAGGAATTTTTGCTAGGACACTAGCGCCAACAACAATTTAGTAGCAATAAGAGGAACTATTGTCTAATGTCAAACACATGGCATGCTTTCGCGCCACTACAATCACTATTCAAATATTTTTATTTACGGAAAAAAACTTAGAAAAAATAGCTTAGCGTCTGTTTCAAGTGGTGAAGGCTTTAAGTTACAAGTGGTAGTGTTCACGTTAGCATTGAATCAGTGGATTGAATTCATTTGTATCGTGAGCACATAATATTACTTCTCGAGTAAGTACAGTGATGTTGTTTATGTAGTGAAATTTTGCAGCAAAGTTTATTTTATAACTAAAATGTTCTGCGTTTCAGCAATGGCAAACAGAGTATCTAATGAGCAATTAGAGGAGCTATTAGATTTCCTTGCTGAACATCCTGCAATAGCCAAAGGAGTGGGGCTTGGCGCAAGGTCTAAAGAAGCAGTTGATAAGCAGTGGAATGACCTAGCTATTAAGCTAAACTCCTACGGCTCTGGATCAACAAAATCTGGTGAATGGTGGAAAAGGTAAACTTCAATTTGTCATTTCCTATATACCTTTTGGTCTATTATTTGCCTTTCTTTCTTCAAATCATTTTTTATTTCCATAGTACTGGGCTGACCTTAAGCATAAAAGCAAGACTAGGCTATCTAAACGGAGGCGGGATGCTTTGGGTACTGGTGGCGGTCCTAGTAGCCAAGATGATCTTTCCGAGGTCGACAAGAAAGTCTTGGCTATCATCAGAGAACAAGCTGTGTTTGGTGATAGTGTGCACAAAGTCCCTGTATTTGTAAGCCACAACATTCTCAGTATTATATAACTATTTTATATGTAATATTGATATGGCTCATAATTCACATGATTTATAATTTTTATTTTTCAGAACATTGAAACACCTGAAGAAACAGATGATCAATCTGAGAACATAGTTTCCCAGCAAATACTTATACATGATAGTAAGTTATTCAATCACATCTACCAAGTTATAAATATTTTTTTTTGAGAAATAAATATTGTTTAATAATTCATAGGTGAGAGAGAGAATTTAACTGTGTCTGTGAGCTCGCCCCTTGTGATTAACTCTCCATCAAGAAGAGGGCATACAAGCCGAGTTTGTAAGTAATAGTATTTTTGAAATTTTGTTTTAAGAGGTCATAATAATTGTTACTAACAATAACTATTTTTTCTCAGTTACCGATAACACTATAGAAAGTGACTCCACTTCAGCTCAACACAATATTACTGATACAGCGAGACGGACACAGCAAGTATCACAAGCTGGTACAATTATTTATTTTATAACTGAAATAGATTTTTAAAGCAACATAGGTATATACTATGCCTGTATTAGTTTATTAGACATTGTAGTTTGATTAAAATCAATATTTATTTTAACAGGAGTGGAGAGTCCTATAAGTCGTCCAATTGCTGATCGCCCTCGCCTCAGATGTAACAGGACAGCTAATACCACAAGGGAGTCCAGGAGAACAAACAACTTTGAAGGTTTTACTTAACTCTTTGTGAACAATGAAATCTCCTATAAATACTATAAAATTCCTATGGTGCTTTATGAACTTTATAAATAAAACTTGTATCTTGTATTATTACAGTTCCATCTAGAGTTAACCCTGAATGGGTAATGGAGTTAGAGAGAAGCAGGGTTGAAGCAGAAACTAAGCTCGCAAATGCTGCTCTCATAATGGCAAAGGCATCAAGGCTGCAAGCAGAAACAGCACGTGCGCAGGCGGATTCGACGCACGTTCTCGTGGAGCTTGTACGTCGGCAATCGGACGACATAAAGGCGCTGCTGGAGATGACACGAGCTGCTAATCAGCAGTAAAACCAACTGGACCTTCGTATAATAAATAAGAAAATTAACACAAACAAATTTCATGTGTTTATTCATTTATATTTGTACCCTAGAGAAACTCTTTTTTTTTATACTACGTCGGAAGGCAAACGAGCAAACCACTTGATGTAAAGCGGTTACCGCAGCCATATAAAAGCTCACAACATTCAATATTGCTCGCGCCAACGCAGCCACGCCTTCCTTTCTGATGACCTCACTCGCATGCAGGAACACAACAAGACTCAGGGTGATTGTTATTCCACTGTGGTGTTTTAGGAGGTGGAGATATTGCCCAGTCGGGCCAGCTTACAAATATGCTGTGCCCTACCGCTCTTCTGTCAGAGCCTAGTTTGTCAATCAGCAGCAGCACCACATGTAGGTTGGCTTTGGCAACAAAGATTATGATGAGCCACTTACACCCCTTCCTAAGTCCTGTCTACTGTTCGTCGGCAGACAACTAATTAGGAGGACAAAATGGACAGAAAAACAAACAAAACCGCCTTGCTGTACAAAACTTAATATAATAAATCTAAATCACTGTATCCTCTTTCTTAATTTTCTACATTTAAGGGCCCGTACTAGGCGCCACTAACGCCACCCAATTATTTCATTTTTGTCTCTAAAACTAAATCAATTTTCAGAAAAGTGAGTAACATAAGCCCTCATAAATTTACATGCAATTTGATCTAACCTGCTTTGGGTGCTTCCGCCACCAATTAGTTCATGCAGCCTAGCGCCGGCCGGCACCCACCCACTACTGTTAGTACGTGCTACATGCCGACGCTGCCATGGCTGCTCCGGTAGTCTCTGCCTCGGCTGCTGCGGTCGTCCGCCATCTGGAACAGACTCCGCATGCCCCCACCACCACCGTCGCTGCCACGACTGGCCTGGTCGTCGCTGCGACACGTGTTTCGCCTCTCCACGAGGCATCATCAGGCGTCGTAGACGTTAATCGTAAGAATAATACTTGTAGCATGTTGCATTGTTGAACGCGTACAATTTGATAAACGCGAGTCCCTTAAGATACTAGGATTGGAATGGAGTCCAAATGAGGATATGTTCGTTTTCAAGGTCATAAATGACGACCGCTCTTGTACCAAACGTAGTATACTTTCCTTAATTGCTCGATTATGGGATGTTCTAGGGTTTGTCGCTCCAGTTGTTCTCTTCGCCAAATTATTGATAAAAGAACTCTGGCTTCAAAACGTCGGATGGGATGATACACCGCCCGCAAATATTGTTACATTATACGATAAATTCAAAGAGCAATTACCGCTTCTTAGTAATTTAAAAATCCCGCGCCATCTAGCAGTGACTCAAGCGTGTACTATCAATATCGTATCGTTCTGTGATGCAAGTATCAAGGCTTACGGCTGCATTGTATACTTGCATGTTACTGACCCGACAGGTAAAATTCACGTGCGTTTAGTTTGCGCCAAATCTAAAGTTGCACCGGTTAAAGTTGTCACGCTCGCGCGTTTAGAACTATGTGCCGCTGTCTTACTGGCTAAAGTTACTAAATTAACATATAACAGTTACTCCGCTCGGATTACCATACAGAATATTTACGCTTTCTCAGATTCGAAGATTACTCTGTCTTGGATCCACTCTTCTCCGCATCGCTGGAACATATTTGTTAGTAACCGCATAGCTAAAGTTCGTGCAACCGCAAATATTTTCATTATATATCCAGTGCACAGAATCCCAGTGATTGCTTATCTAGGGGTTTGTTACCCGAGCAATTGATTGATCATCTTGGTTAAGTGAACCTGTATCTGCATGGCCAATAGAATCTTTCGAACCTGAAAAATGTGAAAAACTACCCGAGTACAATAGCAAGACATTTGTCGCCACCGCATCCCAAGCAGTAGAGTCACTTTGTTTTCTCTCCCGCAATGTTTCCTCCTGGAACAAATTATTAAGAATTATAGTTTACATACTACGTTTTATACGTGTGCTACCCCGCTCAAAATATATTGAAACCGCTCATATAAACACCGCTGAAGTATACTTCGTACTATTCAAGCTATACACTTCCCTGAAGTTATTGGGGAACTCAAAAAGGGTAACTCACCCGCTGGAACTTTACGTAAGTTGGACCTATTTATTTCCGAAGATGGGATTGTTAGAATAGGAGGTAGGATATCTAATGCTAACTTACCTTTTGAAGCAAAACATCCTGCCTTGTTACCTAAGCGCGACCATGTTACTTACCTGATAGTAGACTACTTTCACCGCATTAATTGTCATACAGGAGCCGCTCTTCTCAGTTCTTTGATCCGCCAAAAATACTGGATTCTAGCCGCTAGATCTATTATTAGACAACGCGTACATTCATGTAATTTTTGTTTCAAGAATTGCCCATCTCATCCCAATCCAAAGATGGCTGATCTTCCAGCTTTTCGTGTAAACGAGACAAAAGTTTTCGTACATACTGCGGTAGATTTCGGTGGGCCTCTTTATATTACGCTACGTAGATGCCGCGGTCAACGAAGCCAGAAAGCTTATATTTGTTTATTCATATGCCTAGTTACCAAGGCAGTTCATATCGAATTAGCTTCAGACTTGTCTACTGAGACCTTTATATCCGCTTTTAAAAGATTTATATCCCGAAGGGGCCCTGTATCATGTCTCTATTCCGATAATGGAACTAATTTTATAAGCGCTAAAGCCAAGTTAGACGAACTTTATGGATTTCTTAATTCTGAGAAAACTCAGACAGAATTCGCTGCTGAGTTCGCTAGCCACCGCATTACTTTCTATAATATCCCGCCCCGTGCGCCTCACTTTGGAGGTTTATAGGAAGCAACCATTAAGGCTATAAAAACGCATCTGTATCGTACAATAGGACAACAGTTGCTTACTTACGAAGAGCTACTAACAGTCTTGGCGCAAATCGAAGCCATTTTAAACTCGCGACCGCTCTGTATATTGAGCCTTTGACACCCGCTCATTTTATCATGTCCTCGCCTCTGTAGTATTTGCCTGTTGCGCCACTTTCCACAACTGCTTTAAGTACTCGTAAAAGTTTACTTGATCAAATGGTACGTTCTTATTGGAAAAGATGGCACTTAGAATATTTAAATACTCTACAAGTATGTCAAAAATGGTGTACTAGTACTGAGAACGTTAAAGTCGGTACTATTGTGCTAATCCACGATGACAATATGCCACCGCTGCGATGGCCAATGGGCATTATAGAGCGCGACTGGACATTGCAAAAAGAGTGTGCACCGAGTTTTGGTCGAAAACACATTGTTCAACCGCTCCGCTAATTAATTTATTTAAAACGGTTAATCCATAGTATATTTCATGAATGTACTGTTGATACCACAATATATAGTGCTGTGTCGAGTTATAGTATATTTGTGGACATTTATTTGCACAAACGTCACCTGCGCCCGCGCCAAACCATACGAAGAAACTTCATCATCAACCGCTGTTATAAGGTACGTGCTGTGTGCTTTTCCATCTTTTCTTAACCTATATCTACGTCCTATACATCTCTCGCTCCCGCTTTCCAACCTACCTAGGTTTCCTATTTACCAAAACCCAGCGACCTTAAATTAACCCACCACCGTGCATGGTGACGACGTGGCGCCGAAGATCACGCTTCTCATGCGGTATTCTGTGAAAGAAAGAAAGAAAGATTTATTTCGCTTTGAATGAGGTAACATTGGGAACTTAAAAGTTACATAAAGAGCCTTATCATTCAGCCGATCCATGGCATGCAAAAATTACATAGCACAATATTTAAAAAAATCTACATAATTTATTCACGCAATTTCAATAGTTATTAATAATGTCAATAATATTTAAATTAGTACAGTAGTTTGCAAAGTCTAGATATTCATTACATAGTTTAACAAATTATACAAAGTCACTAAATTAAGTCAATTTTACAATTTAGGTAGTCTTTAACTGAGTAAAAGCATTTCTTCACGAGCCACGGAAACAAAAGTGCTTTAAATGACTTCAATTGCAGTTCCATTACTTTTTAAGGTAATTTGTTATAAATTTTGATACAATTGCAATAGCAATTCCTCTCAAAATAATGCGTTCGTATATTGGGTAATACCAGCATTCTAGGATATCTGGTTGGCTTTAATAAATTTATGGCGTCCTTTCGAGTAAATAAGTCGGATTGAGATTTGACAAAGATGCAGCATTCAAAAATATACATTGATGGCACAGTAAGTATATCCAATTTACGGAATAGTGGTCCACATGAAGTTAATGGTGGTAAGTCACATATCGCCCGTACGCACTGTTTCTGTGATATAAAAACTCTATTTATGTCCATGGAGTTTCCCCAGAGAAGAATCCCTTTACTTTAAGTTTGATGCAACATAGCCATGATAGGCCATTAAGGCGGTCTTTTGATTTACTTGGTTGGTTAACCGCCATAAGGCATATGCAAAACGATTTCCTTTTGTACATACTTTTCTAACGTGTTGTCTCCATGTACATTGATTATCTATTGTGATTCCTAGAAAGTGTACTTCATTTGACTCTGTTATTGTTTCATTGCAACAGCTTATAATTAATCTTCGTTTACTGGGTTTGCTGTTAAAAAATCGTAGATATTTGGTTTTATTGGTATTTACTTCGAGATTATTTATTTGAAGCCAGTTTGTTACCTTTATTATTGTCGAATTAATATCGTCATTGTAATTTATATTTGGAATTGTTGGTATAACAATAGATATGTCGTCTGCGAAAAGATGTGGGTGGACCTATTCTTCTGTCTTCTCTCCACAGGAACCTCTGTATGTCTCAGTCTTCTTCACGTATGTTAATGCGCAGGAACATGTCCTTGATGTCGGCCGCGACCGCTACTGGGCGTTGACGGAACCTCATCAGTACTCCGGGTAGAGACTGTATGAGGTCGGGCCCAGACAGCAGCATGTCATTGAGGCTGATACCACGAGTCCTGGCTGCCGCGTCGTGCACGATGCGTAGTTTCTCGGGCTTCTGCGGGTTGATAACTGCAAAATGTGGCAGATACCAAGTTCTGTCACTTTTCACTGCTGGAGCCTTCTCTGCATAGCCGCTCTGTATCACGGTGTTCATTTGAGTCTCGTAGTGCCGCTTCAATTCGACGTTTTTGTCGAGTTTCTTCTCGACTAACTCGAGGCGACGCATCGCTGTGTTGTAGTTATCCGGCGGTACAAAGTCGCTTTGTTTGAATAGCAACCCTGTTTCAAACCGTCCCGCCGGTAACCGACGCGTCTTCTCCTCGAGTGTACGCAGCGCGCTGAGCTCGTCGTTGGTGTGTGAGTGTTTTGGTTGAACACCCAGAGACTCGAGGGCGAAGTGCTCCTTCATGAGGTCATCCATTGTCTGTTCCTCCGTGAGTGTTACTGTAGTCGGATGGCTGACTCGATGGACTTGCTGCTTCTTCTTAGTTCCCGTCGCGCCGTGCAATACCCATCCCAAGTCGGTTAGTGAAGCGACTGGTTGGGCTGTGGTCCCTCTTCGCACGTCATGTGTGAGCAGCAACGACCAATTATCTTGACCCAGCAACACGGTTGGGTGGCCTTCCTCATAAATCAGCTTATCTTCTATGTCTTGCAAATGACGACAGTGTTTCACGACACTACGTGGCACACCTTGAGTCGTCAGCATCAGCTTGTCCATTGTACGCGCCGACACATCGTGCTTCACTGAGTTTCTTCCTTGTATAGTGAAGTGTACCCGTTCCGATGTATCGGCGGTAATACGTGCGCCGGCCACACCCTCTATGTAAAAAGGCGCGGGCGGCCCGTGTACGCCGATTTTCTTCGCCACTGCCGACTCGATAAGTGTGCACGTAGAGCCGTCGTCCAAAAGGGCGTAAGTGTCGTATGTACCCTTCGGACCGGTCACTTGTACAGGCAGTATCTTGAGGTAGGCAGCAGTGAATTTCTCCTTTGTCGACGTAACTATTGCTGTTGAATTTTCAGCTTCATTTTCCTTCCTTTGCGTGTCGTGTAGAAGAGGGTGATGCGTGTACCTGCATCCGTCGACTTCACACTGCTTTGGCTTGCAGCTATGCCGGAATTTGCGGACTCGCAAACAACGGAAGCATAGCCTGTGAGTTCTGGGAGCTAGCCAGAACTCACTCCACTCACCCATCTCGCAAATTGATCGGCTTTCTTGAACACGTTGCAGTCGGACGGATAGTGACCCTCTTTCTTGCAAACTTGACACTTCAGTTGCACCGCAGTAGGCTTCTGATCTTGAGTGTCGTAAGCACGTAGTCCTTTTCGTGCGGCAGGCTCCCGCCGGTCTTCAACCGTAGCGAGCTCGGCCGGTGCGTAACTTCCACATCGATCGGCGGTGACTTCAAAAAACTTGGACAGCGTGAGAAGGTCTGGATGATCTTCCGGCTGTTCGGCGGCGAAGTCGTAATATCTGTAGCGCAGCGCTAGCGGCAGTTTTTCAATGACGCTGCGTACTACTTCGGCATTGTGCAGGTAGTGGTGCTTCTTCAGTGCTTTAACTGTGGCTGTGACGTTAAGCAGCTTTGAAGCGAAGCGAAGAAGAAGCGAGAGACGCGAAGCCCACGGAGCTTGTTCAGTTCGGTCATCGCTAATGCATCTGGACGACCGAACCTCGCGGCTAACATTTTCATAACTTCTTCTGAAGTCGTTGACCCGACGAAGAGACATAGTGTTGCATCTCTGGCGGATTGAACGGCTCTCGCTGCAAGTGTGATGGCAGTTCCTAGTTGATTGTAGTCGAACTCCCGTTGTGGTCGTCTCTCTTCACAATAGCGTGCTGGCTCTATATCCTCCCTCACTGGAACTGGTACGTGTTGCTCGACGTGCCGCGTGACCTCGCTGTGGCCCCGATGAAGTGCGTCGCTGCACGTCTGCGGCGGCGGCGCTGCTATAACCTTTCTTCATCGGCCCTGCGATGGCCCGGGCCTGGGACGTCGGGCTTCGGTACGTAGGGCTCCATTGTGAGTGCCAGCGTGCTTCTGTTGACCCAGTCGGTTGTGCGCTCTTTCCTAGTTGCCACATCCTCGTCTGCTTCGATCTCGTCATCGGAGTCCGCTTCCAACGCGGCGACACGTGCAGCTGACAGCTCCACTTCCTTCTGTCAAAGTCAAAATCTTTTTATTCCGTAAAAATGGCTACATTTGTTTGGAATCGTCACAATTTTTTTCCCTACCGTGCAGTTCATGACTAGGTGAGCACTGATAAAAATACTGCCAAAAAACTCAGGCATCCCTCTTTTGGTATCCAAACAAATTTACATAATTTATTAATTACATTATAATTGGATCGACTCAATCCCAGACATTTTTATCATTAATATAGTCAGATACTTTATAATATGCCCTGCTACACAATTTGGCTTTAATAGTAGTTTTAAATTTGTTTATTGACAATTCTCTTATATTGCTGGGAAGTTTGTAATAGAACCGTATACATTGCCCCATAAAAGAATTACTTATTTTGTGGAGACGGCTTGCATGTAACAAAACAAGATTATGCTTATATCTAGTATTTATGTTATGAGTATCACTCTTTGCTGTACGTGCTTCTGCAGAAGGAATTCTCGTGCCTTGGCCAGCGCCCTCCGTTTGTATGTTGATGTAGTGCGGGGCGCGCTGGGCGGGCGACGAGAGGCCTCCTTCTGTGGGCTGGCGGTCTGGTGTGTGGCTGCAGTCTTGTTGGTTGTCGTCTCGCCGGTCGTCGTAGTGTCCGTAGTTTCGTCGTCGATGTCTCGGGCGTAGCTACGGCGGGCGCGGCGGCGGCGGCTGCGGCGGCGGCGGCTCCGTCGATTTGAGCAGGCGTAGTCGTTGTCCTCCTTTCCAACTTCATACTTCTTGTAACAGGCATCTTCTTCAGTGATCCGTGTCTTCTGAAGAACCAACTCCAGTATCCGGCTGCTGAAGGACCAAAATGTACGGGCCCCTCTCGATACGAGCCCGTGCACTATGTAAATGAATATAAAAATAATATGTAGGTACTGGCGTAAGTCACAGGAATGGATTGGTGAAATAAAACCCCTTGATGCTGTCTGTCTTCGTCGCTGCAGTCTTGCCGGTTGTCGTCTCGCCGGTCGTTGTAGTGGCCGTAGTATTCGTCGTCGTCGATGTCTCGGCTGTAGACGTCTCTGGCGTCGCTACGGCGGCTGCGGCGGCGGTGGTGGTGACATTGGAGGAAGGACAGACGATGGATGACCTCATGAAGGAGCACTTCGCCCTCGAGTCTCTAAACACTCGCACACCAACAACGAGCTCCGCGCGCTACGTACGCTCGAGGAGAAGACGCGTCGGTTACCGGCGGGAGGGTTTGAAACAGGGTGGCTATTCAAACAGAGCGTCTTTGTACCGGCGGATAACTACAACACAGCGATGCGTCGCCTCGAGTTAATTGAGAAGAAACTCGACAAAAACGTTGAACTGAAGCGGCGCTTTGAAACCACATGAACACTCTGATACAGAGCGGCTACGCAGAGAAGGCTCCAGCAGTGAAAAGCGACAGAACTTAGT
Organism: Pyralis farinalis; assembly: GCA_947507595.1. NCBI lineage: Eukaryota > Metazoa > Arthropoda > Insecta > Lepidoptera > Pyralidae > Pyralis > Pyralis farinalis. Next base: position 2,433,215 of record OX382281.1, read on the forward strand.
ACCTGCCACATTTTGCAGTTATCAATCCGTAGAAAAACTATCTATATAAACATCGTGCACGACGCGGCAGCCAGGACTCGTGGTGTCAGCCTCAACGACATGCTGCTGTCTGGGCCCGACCTCATACAGTCTCTACCCGGAGTACTGATGAGGTTCCGTCAACGCCCAGTAGCGGTCGCGGCCGACATCAAGGACATGTTCCTGCGCATCAACATACGTGAATCAGACCGAGACATGCAGAGGTTCCTGTAGAGAGAAGACAGAAGAATAGGTCCACCCACAGAATACCGCATGAGAAGCGTGATCTTCGGCGCCACGTCGTCACCATGCACGGCGATATACATTAAAAACAAGAACGCCGAGGAATTAAAAGAACAGTTTCCCGAGGCGGCGCAGGCAGTGATAGCAAACCACTACGTCGACGACTACCTTGCCAGCTTTGACACGGAGGAGGTCGCCATTCAAGTATCAATGCAAGTCGCTCATATACACAAGCGAGCGAATTATTATCTTCAACCCTTGGCATCGAACGTAACTAAGGTGCGCGCCGAGTTCTCTACAACAACTAAAGAGAATTTGGTGCAACTCGATGCAGAGAAGATATTGGGTATGGTGTGGGACCCGAACGAAGACAACCTGGGCTTCAACATCAATCAATACAAGCTTCCGCCTTCAATATTAGAAGGCATGAAAACACCGACGAAGCGAGGAGCCCTACGCACAGTGATGTCTTTATTCGACCCACTGGGCTTAGTTACACCTGTCACAATACAAGCGAAGAAGATTTTACAAGATTGGTCATATTGGCTCTCTCACGTGAGAAGATTACCGCACCTAGCCATACCAAGGTGCTATCCCGGCGTATCGACCGCGCATACGAACGAGATACACACTTTCGTCGATGCAAGTTCGTCGCAATACGCCTGCGCTGTGTAGGTATTGGAGGACACAGGATGCATGCGGAAACGTGAACGTGTTATTGCAGCTATCAGCGTAGCAAAAGGGAAAGTTGCACCGTTGAACAAAGTGACGTCAATACCAAGACTCGAGCTACAGGCGGCCGTACTGGGATGTCGTCTTGCACGTACAGCAATAGACGAACACGGCATAAAGCCGACTCGCCGAATATATTGGCCGGATTCTCGCACTGTACTCTCGTGGCTACGCACTGGCCCGCGAGCGTACAAGCGGTTTGTTGCTCACCGAGTCACTTGGTTGAGAATTAAGAAAATATTGAGAAGAAAAACCAAGAAAGTCAGTGCTACGTGTGATAGTGAAAGCAGCTGTTTCATACTGCTTGAAACACACCAGTTACATCGTGCTCAACAATTGTGGATTCGCTCAGTGCAAGATGATGCGTTCAGCCATGTAATTCTCTAAGTGACTCGTAATGGCTGTGTGCGTCGCTGTGATCACAGATGTCACAGCTTTGACATCGTCTACTGCGATCACGGCTAAATTATTTGGTATTCTATAAGGCTGTAAGCGTACGCGAGGCTGTTTGCCTTGTAGAATTCCAATTCCAAACGCAGCCTTGCGGCGCTAGTGTCGCGCAACCATGAAAAGCGACACTAAGGAATTGCAATTTTGTGTTCAAGGCTATAACAGCCGATGTTTCCGAGGATGTAAGGATGTTTGCTCTTACAGAATTGCATGGCAGTAAAGACGTCGCAGCTTTAAAAAGAGAAAAATCGTTGCCTGCAAATAGCCGACTAAATCAGCTCTCCGTCATTATAGACAGCGATGACGTCATAAAGCTACGATCACGCATAGCAGCCGCCGCCGACATCACAAACGAACAAAAGGCTCCGCTGATTGTTCATGGAAACCATACCTACGTGCGACTGTACATGTCGTGGATTCATCGTAAGCTGCATCATGGAGGCTTCGAGACCACTGCTAATGAAGTTCGCCAACACTTATGGGTGCTACGACTGCGTAATACAGTTAGAAGTGTGTTGAAGAGATGTCAACAGTGTCGCATCAGGCGGGCCGTGCCCGCCCAACCGTCTACGGGTGACCATCCACGGAGCAGACTGGCGCATCATCAGCGCCCCTTTACATACACCGGCCTCGGCTACTTCGCCCGATGACTGTCACTGTTGGGCGTGTCCTAGTGAGCTGTGGTCAGACCAGGGTACTAACCTGAAGGGCGCAGACGTGGAGCTGCGGAGAGCTGCGGAGGAAGCCATCAAGGAAGAATCTTCGGTGCGCTTCATACACTGGCGCTACATACCACCGAGCCCTCCATTCATGGGAGGCGCTTGGGAGCGTCAAGACCGCACTGGCTGCCACGCTGCATGAACGAGCCCCGAAGGAAGAGGTTCTCACCACTCTGCTCATCGAGATCGAACACACACTGAACAGCCGACCACTCACTCACGTGTCAACGTAGGCCGACGACGACGACGCACTCACACCCAACCATTTCCTTATGTGAGGGCCATCACGAGTGCCACTGCCGGGGTCGTTCATCGATGCCGTCGTGATAGGACGAAGGGAGTGGCGCGCGAGTCAACAGCTCGCCAACCACTTCTGGAATCGCTGGGTGACAGGATGCATGCGGAAACGTGAACGTGTTATTGCAGCTATCAGCGTAGCAAAAGGGAAAGTTGCACCGTTGAACAAAGTGACGTCAATACCAAGACTCGAGCTACAGGCGGCCGTACTGGGATGTCGTCTTGCACGTACAGCAATAGACGAACACGGCATAAAGCCGACTCGCCGAATATATTGGCCGGATTCTCGCACTGTACTCTCGTGGCTACGCACTGGCCCGCGAGCGTACAAGCGGTTTGTTGCTCACCGAGTCACTTGGTTGAGAATTAAGAAAATATTGAGAAGAAAAACCAAGAAAGTCAGTGCTACGTGTGATAGTGAAAGCAGCTGTTTCATACTGCTTGAAACACACCAGTTACATCGTGCTCAACAATTGTGGATTCGCTCAGTGCAAGATGATGCGTTCAGCCATGTAATTCTCTAAGTGACTCGTAATGGCTGTGTGCGTCGCTGTGATCACAGATGTCACAGCTTTGACATCGTCTACTGCGATCACGGCTAAATTATTTGGTATTCTATAAGGCTGTAAGCGTACGCGAGGCTGTTTGCCTTGTAGAATTCCAATTCCAAACGCAGCCTTGCGGCGCTAGTGTCGCGCAACCATGAAAAGCGACACTAAGGAATTGCAATTTTGTGTTCAAGGCTATAACAGCCGATGTTTCCGAGGATGTAAGGATGTTTGCTCTTACAGAATTGCATGGCAGTAAAGACGTCGCAGCTTTAAAAAGAGAAAAATCGTTGCCTGCAAATAGCCGACTAAATCAGCTCTCCGTCATTATAGACAGCGATGACGTCATAAAGCTACGATCACGCATAGCAGCCGCCGCCGACATCACAAACGAACAAAAGGCTCCGCTGATTGTTCATGGAAACCATACCTACGTGCGACTGTACATGTCGTGGATTCATCGTAAGCTGCATCATGGAGGCTTCGAGACCACTGCTAATGAAGTTCGCCAACACTTATGGGTGCTACGACTGCGTAATACAGTTAGAAGTGTGTTGAAGAGATGTCAACAGTGTCGCATCAGGCGGGCCGTGCCCGCCCAACCGTCTACGGGTGACCATCCACGGAGCAGACTGGCGCATCATCAGCGCCCCTTTACATACACCGGCCTCGGCTACTTCGCCCGATGACTGTCACTGTTGGGCGTGTCCTAGTGAGCTGTGGTCAGACCAGGGTACTAACCTGAAGGGCGCAGACGTGGAGCTGCGGAGAGCTGCGGAGGAAGCCATCAAGGAAGAATCTTCGGTGCGCTTCATACACTGGCGCTACATACCACCGAGCCCTCCATTCATGGGAGGCGCTTGGGAGCGTCAAGACCGCACTGGCTGCCACGCTGCATGAACGAGCCCCGAAGGAAGAGGTTCTCACCACTCTGCTCATCGAGATCGAACACACACTGAACAGCCGACCACTCACTCACGTGTCAACGTAGGCCGACGACGACGACGCACTCACACCCAACCATTTCCTTATGTGAGGGCCATCACGAGTGCCACTGCCGGGGTCGTTCATCGATGCCGTCGTGATAGGACGAAGGGAGTGGCGCGCGAGTCAACAGCTCGCCAACCACTTCTGGAATCGCTGGGTGACATGAAGAATAGGCGTGAAAAAAACTCTGCAGTATGTGAACATACACTGGACCAGCCAAACCATTACATGCGGTTCGATAAACCACAAATCCTCGCCAAGGAGAACCGCTACATGCCTAGAATGCTACGCGAAGCTATTGAAATAAGAAAACACCCCAATTTCAATAGAGATGGTTGGCAAGTACCACCTGCTTGGGATCCAGTTCTAAAAATAATCAAGTCACAAACCCAGAGATCTACTCAAAAACGTTCGGACACCGTGAGCGATTTTTGTGTGAATCGGAATATATATGTATAAATAATTAATCCATCCATGTCGGTAGATGTACTCGTAATAATTGAATAACCAATGTAAGACAAATGTCACCTTACCACCTGCGACCACGGATGCTGCAAAGCATTCGAAACGTCAGGTTCAACAAAATAAATAAAACACGCGATCCTTCCGTTAAAAATTGTTTAATTCAATGTGTAACAATCGCGATAACCTAATACAGTACCCCCCACAGGTCTACATAAATATATTCTGGCTCCGAAGCACGCTGTCCAGTTACACAGCTGATGGAAATACTCGCGTAGTCGCTGTTTTTTAGATCTTACCAAAGCTTTCGCTCTTGTGTCACTCAGATTCTGTTACAGACAGACAGACAGTGTGTGTGATATTTCGTTAAATTTGATGTTTTGTGATATAAATCTTTATATTCCGCGTCGGATTAAATTAAGGTTCAATTCGTAATATTTCATCGCAGTGATTAATAAACCAAGAAAGTAGTAGGTAGTACGCACGAGCCGTCGCGTCGCCCGCGGTCTTTGTAAAGCCAGGTTTGCCCCGTTGAATAGTAGGTATTAGGGGTTAAAGTATGAAATTGCCGATTTGTACTGAAAACTTAAAACTGTTTTTTTTTTCACTAAGACGTTACTTTATTTGGGAGATCTAGTTCTTATCGCAGACAGCAATCTACCGCGTAATGAGCCAAGAGGTCGCATTGTCTACGTATATCTATATATAACTGTATATGTATGTACTCAAAACTAGTTGACCGCCTGTGGAATTGATTTCATCGGGCATGAAGACTGGCCCTCTTCTAGTACAGATTTAAACCCACTGGACTACTAGATATGGCAACATTTGGAGGAGAAAGTCTGTGCTAAATAAACATCAGAATTTGGAGTCTCCCCGAGCATATCTGGTTGTAGCAGCGGCAGAAATAGATATAAATGTGGTGCGTGCTGCGATCGATGACTGGCCGCGTCGATTAAGGGCATATATTCAAAATAGAGAAGGGCATTTCGAATAATGTAAATAAAATTTTATTGTACATTTAATTACCTTTCATTTCATATATAACTTTTACATAATTATCAAAAAGTGTATCATTAATTACATCAAAAGTTATTGACAGAACTTATGACTTGACTAGGTACATTGTCGATAAGCTTACGAAATTTCCTGTCTAATGATACTATTTATTTACGTATAGGTTAATTCTATAAAAAGTTATTGAACAAAATGTTTCCGAAATTGCAAAGTTACATGTTTCTCTCATACAATCAGCCTGTAATCCTAGTATATGTATTTATGCTGATTACTATATTTTAAAGATAATTTTACATAATATTCCAATAAACTATGTACAAGTAATCATTTAATTATTACTGATTACGTAAATAAAAGACATAAAAACTATAATTGTTATCACTATTGTCACGAACAGTATTTGTTTGGGAACACCGCTGAGGCTACCCACAATTTTACCGTACGTGGTAGAAAATGCCTCAAAAAGCATACTGTAGTGAATTGCAAGGGGCAAGTGGTACGATAGTGGAACTCAGCGGCTGGTATTAAGTTGAACAGCTTCTCCGAACACTCCCCATCATACAATTTATACAGTACACAAAGGGAAGCAAAGTCTCTTCGTGTACAAAGCGAGTCCAGCCGAGTGGAGATCACTGGGTCGCCGACGATGGGAGACAACGCACAGCCTTGATGGATCCACTGCCCCTGCACGCTGGCGGCAGACCTGCGCCGTCAACTACGACCTTGATGAGAAAACTGGTAACCCATGCACAATTTTTTTCTAGTAGACCAAAAGAAGGAAGCTTTGAGAGAAGTGATTTGTGCCACACCCGATCGAAGTTCTTTGCTATGTCCAAACTAACAGCTAAAGCCTCGCCTTTGCTTTCTTGCACTGGCTCCGCCCGCGGTGGGTCAAGTATACCAAACGATCGCCAGCCGAGCGGCCACGGCGGAAGCCTTATTGGCGATCACTTAGCAAGGGTCGAGTTGGATACAAAAAAGAGAGTCCAGGAGATCGGCTTTCTCCTTTGTAGTATGGCCCAGCGATTCGTCCACTTTGCGTAACAGAGGAAACGACGACTGATAGACCTTCAACAGCTTTAGCGAGAGACGAGTCCCGGAGGCAAGCGTACGAGTCTCTCGCCAATTTTGCTAACAAATTCTGACTTTGCCCTCGCGATGCAATCCTTCAAAAATCTGGAGGCAGCCTTGTAGCTTTTTTAAGTGAACTCGTATTTAAATCACCAGCCGCCTGAGCATTGGACCAGGCTCGATACGAATCCTGTTTACGTCGAGGCATCCTTGCAAGATCGATCGAACCGTGGGCGGGATTTGCCATCTATGGGCACCGCACAGCTAGGAATAAAAAGTTCCATACACTGCAGAATCACATCGGCGACAGTGTCGGCAAAGACGCTGGGATCGTGCAGCGAGAAGCAAACCTGCCCCCAGGGGTAGAAGAAAATGCGCAGCCCTTCCCAATCCGCCGACCTAAAGTACCACACACAACGGCAGCCTGCTACTCGCGGTCGCGTTAGGAATGCAAGTGGCACCTTACTACGTATCAGGCAGTGATCTGGGGAGAAATCTTGAATTTTAACACAAAGCAGAAAAGGTCTCGCCTGGAAACAGTTGATCTGAAAGATTTAAAAATAAGAAGAGGCATGCTGCATTGGTTCAAAAGAATGCAGGAAGAAAGAAAACGAAACAGATATACAACGCTTAAGTAGAAGGACATAGGAACCGCGTAAGGTCAAGACTTACCTGCCATGACCAAATTGATCGAGCTTCATCAGAAGATGTTGTTACGAGCCTTCCAAACCGGCGAGAATGTATAAGAAGAGAAAATAATGTTAACGAAGCGAGTGAGGTTTGTAAGGATCAAGTCATGTGGCGCTCGGTAAAGGATTTGACATGAAGTTATAGACAGTGTAACCTGATGAAGTCTACGCCCCGTCCATCTCGTGCCATGATCCAAAATCCAGAAAGCTTTCAACTCTAACTTCGTAGTCGTTGTTTAGTGCCTAGATGATTGCATTACACCAGACGATATAAACAGCAAGCTCGTGGAAGCTGTCCATACAGTGGGAGCTAAATTTCTACAGCCTCGCCCAAAAAGAATCCAAATGCTCTCGACTCACACGCAGGATCTCGTGCAGGTCAGATGTAAACAAATACGAACTGAAATGATGATGACTATTATTTAATGTCATAGAAAGTCACAAAGAACAACAATGTTGCCATCCGTCGACCGACAATTCCTTACGCCGAAGTACTTCTTAGCCGCAACAAAACCACGGCTTCGCCTGTTTAAGCAGGATCAGAGCGATTTAGACTAAGATCACAACATGGTGTTGTTTAACGTGTGTGTTCAAACAGACTGACCCGCGTATCGACGTCATGGACCTCCTGACAATCAAATGATCCCCGGCTAAATCTCCATGGTGATCTGTCACATTCATAATGTCTGCAATTTTTTTTTTTACAATTTTATTTTTTTATATGAATTAGTTAAAAATTTTAATTAATTCTTCGTCTTGGATCTGCGTTGACATATGTACTATTCACAGGGAGACTGACTAATGTGTGTTATTAAATTAAGATCTTTCCGGATAAATCTAATTTCATATAACTCAGATTCAAAACCTGTGTCTCGAGTTGAAAACCTTCTGTCTAATTGTAACTTTACATAACTCTCATTCAAAGGGTTTCTGACCAGTGTGTGTATTCAAATGATACTATAAACTACTTTTACGACTACATCTAACGTTACATATTTGACATCCAAAGGGTTACTGACCAGTGTGTGTGCTTAAATGTTTATTTAAAGTATCCTTACGGCCAAATCTAACATTACATATCTTACATTCAATGGGTTTCTGACCAGTGTGTGTCATTAAATGTGTCTTTAAACTACCCTTCTGACTAAATCTAACTTTACATATCTCACATTCAAAGGGTTTCTGACCAGTGTGTGTCATAAAATGTTTCTTTAAACTATCCTTCTCAATAAATCTAACTTTACATATCTCACATTCAAAGGGTTTCTGACCAGTGTGTCTCATTAAATGTTTCTTTAAACTACCCTTCTCAGTAAATCTAACTTTACATATCTCACATTCAAAGGGTTTCTGACCAGTGTGTGTCCTTAAATGAGTTTTTAAATGACTCTTCTGACTAAATCTAACTTTACATATCTCACATTCAAAGGGTTTCTGACCAGTGTGTGTCATAATATGATTCTTTAAACTATACTTCTCAGTAAATCTAACTTTACATATCTCACATTCAAAGGGTTTCTGACCAGTGTGTCTCATTAAATGTTTCTTTAAACTACCCTTCTCAGTAAATCTAACTTTACATATCTCACATTCAAAGGGTTTCTGACCAGTGTGTGTCATAAAATGTTTGTTTAAAGTACCCTTTTGACTAAATCTAACTTTACATATCTCACATACAAAGGGTTTCTGACCAGTGTGTGTGATTAAATGTGTCTTTAAAGTACCCTTTAGACTAAATCTCACTTCACATATATCACATTTAAAGGGTTTCAGACCAGTGTGTGTCATCAAATGATACTTTAAACTATTTTTATGACTAAATCTAACTTTACATATCTCACATTCAAAGGGTTTCTGACTAGTGTGTGTCATAAAATGTTTGTTTAAAGTACCCTTTTGACTAAATCTAACTTTACATATCTCACATTCAAAGGGTTTCTGACCAGTGTGTGTCATTAAATGTCTCCTTAAACTACCGTTCTGAGTAAATCTAATTTTACATATCTCACATTCAAAGGGCTTCTGGCCAGTGTGTGTCCTTAAATGTATATTTAAATGACCCTTCTGACTAAATCTAACTTTACATATCTCACATTCAAAAGGTTTCTCACCAGTTCTCTTTGAATATACCTCCTTAGTAAATATTGGTGAACAGACTTCGTCGTCTTTACAAACAACCATCTTCAGTTGTTTACTGTTGCTATTGCCGACATCTGTGTCAGTACTAGCGCACTCACGATCACTGTTCACACTTACATTACTTTTGTTTATCACGGTATACATAGATGTGTTTTTTGAAACATGTCTATTATTTGCAGGTTTTTTAACGCACCGTACTATGTAAGGGCTAACGTTTCTGTTGGTTGTCTCTTCATGCGTAACTGCCCTACACATTCTTGGATTTTCTAGAACATTAACGTCGTCTGATGTCATTGTTCTTCCATCTTGAGTCTTGTCCGCGTGTGTTTCTTTGCCCTCTTCAGCCGCAGCGGCACCTGTACACAGTTACATGATTCATTTTATGTAAGTAAGTAAGTAATCTTTATTAAATAGGTTAAACATAAGAACACAGTATTACTATGACTCCACACGGCTCGGCCTGTATCGTGGGGCGTCAGTACATGAGAATTACACGGAATTTGTGACAGTATAATGCCGAACAGCAACTACAAGAGGTTACATTGTAATAAATACCCACATCCATGGCTACTTTGTACTGCGGGTACCCTTCTGCGAGTGTGGTATGCAACAAGCGACAGACGCTATCAACCAATACTTTTCATTGCGCGTCTGAAAAATCCATACTCAAATGGTAATTTGGGGGCCGAAGAAGACAAAGACTAAACTACCATGACCAAATTGGTCGTGTTTTATCAGAGGGTGATGTCAGGAGCTGTTCTCTAAATACATTGGTTTTATTCTAATTAGTCTGAAAATATATTTCTCAAAAACCATAATGTTTGTTTATAGTCATTTCAAGAAATAAAACAATTATTTTGTACGTTTTAGTGTATTGTTTTATGGCAGATGTTTTTGGAGTGTTTTTTTATTTTTTTTTATCGTCGGGAGGCATACAAAATACAGCCCACCTGTTGTAAAGCGGGTACCGTGGCCTATTAACGCTTGCGATATATTAAGTATCACTTGCGCGATGCCATGCCTCCTCTGCTGTTTACACAGTAACTCCTTGGGAGATTACTGGTGACCTCGCTCACACGCATGAACATAACAACTCTCTAGCGAGTTGTTATTTGGCTACGGTTTTCTGTGAGGTGGGGGTACTTCCCCAGACGGGCTCTATACGTGTTTTTTACATTACCATAGTATGTTCCCCTCTTCCCCACCATTTCTCCTCCCGCTACCTAGCGTGTCGGGTGTGCTTACTTCTCTAGGTACATTTATTGCTTGTTTAAATATTCTACTTCATTGTAATTGTAAAGTGTGTGTGATATTTCGTTAAATTTGGTTTACTGTGATATAAATCTGTAAATTTTGCGTCGATTCTCGTTTAAATTAAGGTTTAATTTAGATACATAGATAGATTAATGTTTGTTGTGCAACTTTCAACACATACATGCTATTGCAGTCCACAGTGTACATACAGTAATCAAACAAATTTGAGACAGTACTTAATTACACATTGTATATAGTACATACTTCAACAGCATGCGTGCGCTGCAGCAATACAACAATGGTGTTGGCTCAGTGTGGGGTTTTGCTTATGCATGCATGAGCAAAACACTGATTTTCTGCCACAGCCATTGGACGTATTCAATATATTTTATATTATCAGTATTATAGGGAATGGATTGGGAGAAGTGTAGTGTGAGGCAAACCAGATGAGTAAGTTTATATAAAAATACTAGTGTAGGCGTAGTAGACATATTCACAAGTATAACGGTTACTGAAAAAATACATGTGTAAAACTATTTATAGTATATGTATACCTAGTATTGCCATAAATACTGAAACAATGAAAAAAAAATTTTAGAGCAACCTTGTAGAGTATCCAGGTTTGTTTATTTAGAAGGAAGACCTTAAATTGTTCCTTGAATGAAACTTTTGATTTTAGATGACTCAAAGGGGGTGGTATATTATTCCAACATTTGGTTGCTAGGTAGCGGAAACTATCAGTGAAAGCTACAGTTTTATGAAAGTCATCAGTACATATCGTGTTGACCTGGTGCCATAACGAGTATGAAAAGGTGATTGTTTCAACTTAGAGAACAAGTATTCAGGTTTTTTGAACTTTATGATGTCAAACATAAGACTTGCAAGATGTAGATATCTACGTGAGGTCATGTTCAGTACAGCAGCTTTGTTCAGATACGGCGTTATGCGACTTCTTGGCGGTATTGTATAGCAGAAGCGTACACATGCATTTTAAAACCCTCTTAGAATTAGACGACGACTCTTTGACTGTAGACGCGCACCGTAAACAATGTCTCCGTAGTTTAGCTTTGAGAGAATTATCGATTCACGCAGTGTATTCCGCACTATTTTACTGAGAAAATCGCGATTGCGATACAGCACCTTTAGACGATAAAAAACATGATCTGACTAAACCTATGACATGATTTTAAAAACGCAAATGGCTGTCTAGTGTAATCCCCAGATTTTTTGCTTCATTTACTCGCTCAATTATTGTTTTATCAATTTTGACGATTGGATTCCCTAATAATACTTTTGTTAGTTGATGTTTCGTTCCAAAAACCATGAATTTTGTCTTTTTGACATTAAGTATCAAACCGTTACGACTAGCCCAGTTAACCACATTTTGCAGGTCCTCATTTATTCCTAATATGACACTGTAAACATTATGAGGATGTGATGAAAGATATAGTTGAACATCGTCAGCGTAAAGGTGATATCGACAATGGTTTAGACGAGCTCGGTGGCTCGGTGGCTCAGTGGTGGAACGCGCTGTTACACTACTTTGACACCAACGTTCGTGGGTTCGATTCCCACACAGTACAAACATTTGTGTGCATGAACATGTCTGTTTGTATTGGTCTGGGTATTTTCTATGTATAATAAGTATGTATTTACAAAAAAAAATGTATTTACGTATGTTTATCAGTTGTCTAGTACCCATAACACAAGCTTCGCTTACTTTGGGGCTAGGTGGCGCTGTGTAATTTGTCCGACAATATTTATTTTTTTTTATTTTATTTGATGGCATTAATTACGTCAGCGCTATAGATAATGAACAGTAATGGCCCAAGTATCGAGCCCTGCGGAACACCACGGCTCAAAGGCTTCGGGTTAGAAATCAACATGGTACCATCCTCTCTCAATAACTTAACAGACTGTGTACGATTTCCAAGGTAACTCTCGAACCATTTTTAAGGAATTCGGGTGTATACCATAGTAAGATAGCTTGGTCAAAAGCAATGGAATATTGATACGGTGAAAAGTGTGGGAAAAATCGAGCAGCGCCAAACATGTGAAATTATTAGCATCTTGCTCAAAAAGAATATCGTCGACAACATTCATACGAGCTGTTACCGTGCCCATGCCCTTGCGGAAGCCTGACTGAAAGGGAGGTAATATATTTTGAGCTTCTATGTACTCACATAATTGTTTATGGACAGCCTTTTCTAATATCTTAGACAGATACGGTAAAATGCTTATTGGTCTCAGATCTGTTAATTCGTTAGGGTTGTCTACTTTAGGCAATGATGTGACTAACGCTGAACCCCAAACACTAGCTACCTCTCCAGTTAGCATAGACGCATTAACAATGATTGTAATGACGGGCAACGTTCTTGGGAGCGTGAGGAGGATCATGTCGCTTGTGACACCATCAACTCCAGTGCAGTTGGTAGTAATCAATTGTATATACTTAGCGACTTCGGTTTCTTAGACAGGTTTTAAAACAAAACAGGATTCACTAAATTTATGGAATTTGAAGTAAGTCAACTCAGATAAGGGAACTTTATCACAACCAGGTGTATTAAGAAAACTATCATTGATATTATGCGTGTAGGCGATGGGATCGGAAATATCAAACCAAAGAATCAGGAGTGAAGTTAGATTTAATCCTGGATAGCAAAAACTGTTAAAAATACTACTTTTACAACGAATTTACAGTAAGTTAAATTTATAACGTTCAACCAACATTACACATAAGCGACTGGTCATGTACATATTCAAAAAATAGCAGGTAAGTACAATCATTGCTTTATGCTTCTCATCTTAATACGTTTAATACAGTTTTCACCAACATCCGCTAGATGGCGTATGCACTACATAAGGTAAGTTAAAATTAATTTTAAAATGTTTTTCTATTGATATTATGTAAATGCGTACATATAATTATTTGTGCAGCTTTATATTTATTTATTAATTTACTTTATTTTTCAGAATTGCGGCGCGTCGTTTACAATGCGGATCACTGAAATGATCAGGAAGGCAGTCGCCTTTTTTTTGGGTCATTCAAAATTGTATTCTTTAAGTTTTTCCAAAGTGCTTTTGACTCTTTATAAACATGATTAATATGATGATTATAATATGCTTGTTTTTCATTTGATATGCTTTTAGAAACTAATTTTTTTAGTTCAATGGAATATTTTTTACAACTTTCGGATTTAGTCTTACGGTACCTTACATACGTTCCGCTTGTCTATCATAATTCTAATTATATCCGTAATCCATGGCAGTTGATTATTTGGTTTGATCCTAACTGTTTTAATAGGCGCATATTTATCAAAAAGAGTCAGCAAAAGTGAATTGAAACTTTTAACCATGCATTCTACTGAATCGGTTCTCCGGACTGATTCCCAGTCCATGGATTCAAGGTGTTGATTAAATTTAAACATATTTATATTTTTAAGCGGTCGGTATTAGCGATGGGCGATTGCGAGAGGTTTTTTTCGATTGTCTCGATTGTTCGAACATCTCGATTGTTTTCGATTGTTTCGTCGAACATCTCGATTGTTTTTGTGTTCGTATTCGGCGCGATTTCAACTCGAATTTGTGGTTGCGAATTGCGAGTATGCACGATGGCGAGAGATTTCAGTCGATTGTTTTGAGTTATATTAGAACATCTAGATGGCCGGACTTGGCCTTGTCTTGTGATTGCGATTTGCTAGTTCAAACTAAGCATGTAAAGTAGCAAACTTACGTACGTATTATAGGAGAAAGGAATCACGAAAATAAATAAAATAATCGAAGTTTATAACGAATCATCTATTTTTAATGACTTAAATAAACTTGTGCAATGTATGCAACATAGTTTTTTAGTTTTAGTACAAAAAGCCACAGCGGCTCGACAAACAATCGCGACACATACACCTCGGCTCGATGCTTGTAAACAACTAGCAGCGAGTCGAATCCGTCCGGCTAAACTGACCGGTGACCGGTGACTGATGCAACAATCGAAACAATCGAAAAACCTCTCGATTGTTTTGGAAAACGGCGAGTCGATTGTTGACTCGATTGTATATTTTGACGACTGCGATTCTTTCGATTGTTTAAACATCTCGGAATCGCCCATCGCTAGTCGGTATGTTATTGACGTACTCGGAATCTTAGCTCGTTTAATAGGCAGAGTTACATTTACCATGGCATGACCAAGAGAGCCAGTGATATTTGAAACAGATACGTCACGTATAGGAGTATTGCTGCATACTACATCGATAAGTGTTTCGTTGTTTGTAGAGAAATGAGTGGGTTTATTCACTACTTGTTCTAATCCCATATAATCCAAAAAACTTATAAACTTTAATGTTATTCCGCCCCGGGAGTCGAGCATATTAATTCGGTCTCGGTATCGAGATCTCCAGCGATGTTCAGTATCGGGGTCACCTGGACGAGAAGGTCAAGCTGGCGTCCAAGAAACTCGGTGTGCTCAACAGAGCTAAACAGTACTTCAGCGCGGGGCAAAGGCTTATGTTATATAAGTCCCAAGTCAGACCGCATATGGAGTACTGTAGCCACCTTTGGGCGGGAGCACCTGGATACCAGCTAGGACCTTGTGACTCGGTGCAGAGACGAGCTGTGAGGATTATCGATGATCCTGGACTCACACACGGCATTGAGCCCTTGAGTTTGAGAAGAGATTTTGCTTCCCTCTGCTTGTTCTCCCGGACGTATAATGGGTCGTGTTCTGAGGAGTTGTTCGACATTATACCAACAGCCTCGTTTTACAATCGCACAGCTCGCCGGCGGCTGGGAGTTCATCCGCACACACTGGAACCGCAATGGTCGCGCACTGTGCGCTTCACGAGAACTTTTCTACCGAGAACTATCAAGTTGTGGAATGAGCTCCCTGCCGAGGTTTTCCCAAGGGACTACAGTATGGGGTTCTTCAAGAAAGGCGTGAAGAGGTTCTTGCAGGGTCGGCAACGCAAGAGTGTCACCCCTGGCGCTGCAAATGTCCATAGGCTACGGTAACTGCTTACCATCAGGCAAGCCGTACGCTTGTTTGACACCTTAGTGGTATAAAAAAATTATTAATATTAAAATCTCCTAGTTAAATTATATAATCATGTATTGAGAACTGCATAACCGACTCCGTAATACTCGTAGCATCCAAAAAGATATCGGTACTGATCCACTTCGCACGACACGCGGTGCCTATTATCATACTACGACTTGCAATTTGATCCAACCTGCTTTGTGTGCTTCCGCCACCAATTAGTTCATGCGGCCTAGCGCCGGCCGGCACCCACCCATTACTGTTAGTGCGTGCATCATGCCGACGCTGCCATGGCCATGCTAAGCATGTTATTCTTACGATTAACGTCTACAACGCGTGATGATGCCTCGTGGAGAGGCGAAACACGTGTCGCAGCGACAACCAGGCCAGTCGTGGCAGCGACGGTGGTGGAGGGGGCATGCGGATTCTGTTCCAGATGGCGGACGACCGCAGCAGCCGAGGCAGAGACTACCGGAGCAGCCATGGCAGCGTCGGCATGATGCACGCACTAACAGTAGTGGGTGGGTGCCGGCCGGCGCTAGGCCGCATGAACTAATTGGTGGCGGAAGCACACAAAGCAGGTTGGATCAAATTGCATGTAAGTTTGACTTTCGCAAAATAACGCCTGAATCTATTAACCATACTACGACTGTTTATTACTAACGAGAGCCACATTTGTTCGATTTGTGCGATGGGATGTGCAACAACACGCGCCTTGACGCCCGCCTGGTGTAGGCGACCCCTCCACCGCGACCATTGCGCATAGTCATCGGCCGCGGCGTAAGCCGGTAGCCGGGAACGACGGTTGCGCGCTGTTCCTTACCTTCTTGTAGCCACGATTCGTTTATCGCGACTATATCTGCATTATGGTGGTTCATGGCAGCGATAAAGTCATCGTGTCCCGTTCAATAAAAATATATAATCATATACCCACATCTATCAAAGAATTGGAAAATAATATAGTTTTCGAAAGTCGATTAAAGGAATTTCTTATTAAAAAAAGCTATTAGTGTATCGGAATTTTTTGAGGATAAAATTAATTAAAACTAACTGATAGTTAATGTATGTACGAATGTCTCCATATACTCAAAACTATGTGTGTATAACAACAATAAATGTAATTTTTGCTACACCCTTACACGGTGTCATATGTCTGTAAGTGCCTACTTTTGTTTAAAAATTTAAACCTGTACTGTACTTCACATGTGACATGCAATAAAATAAATGAAATGAAATGAGGTAATAAAGAAATTCCCAAAGATCCCGCATTATAAAGGCCTAACTTGAAAAAATTGGTTTTAGGGCCCATTTATTTATTTATTTATTTATTTAATACTTTATTGACCACAATACAGTTGGTTCAAAAGGCGGACTTAATGCTAATTGCATTCTCTACCAGTCAACCATCGGGAGTGGAGAAAAAACGCGATTGCGGTTTTTATTAAAATTAAAACAAAATATTAATCGACCCCATAAAGAATTTATTCTTTATATTGTCACCTAACATAAATATAAGAATACATAAATAAATAACTACGATAATACATACACAAACACAATAATACATACAAAACCCTAGTAATACATACATATTTTCTATATAAATAATATAATATATACTAATTATACAACACACATTGGATGATTACTGTCTGGATAGACTCTCTAAAAGATAGGCACGTAACTTCTTTTTAAAAGTAAACTTGTTTGAGGAGTCTCTAATGGGTTCAGGCAACGCATTCCAGAGTCGTGAAGCTTGTAGAGTAAAGGAATTAGACATGAAGCCCGAACGGAAAAGTGGTATTAAGAGTAAATGGGAGTCATTTGATCGAAGTTGACGGTTATGAGAATCACGAAGGTACTGGAACTTACATTTCAAGGGCCCATCATAACTTATCTCATGTATAAATGTCCGTGTTACGAGTAGATATGAGAACTCGCATATAAAGGAACGCCGACGTGCACGAAAATACTGATAGTGTACTAACAGCACAAAAATTAATAATAATTTGTGTTTCAATTATACATGTATATTTGTGTACTGTACAGTGCAGTCCAAGTGTATATATAAATATTATGAATGCAGTTCGTGTAGTGCAAGTGTTTATTATTATTAAGTGATTATATAGGTAAGTAAGTACGAGGATATCTTCACGCCAGGTCGCTTGCGGGGTAGGCAGATAGAAAAGATTATAATACTGATTAAAAAATATATGTATCTCTGCAACGCACTGCTGCACCAAAAATACCTTACTACAGATACGACACACTACTAAATTAAGTACATCATACACGGCATATGAATAGAAAATAAAAACACTTGTAATTAGTGACCCCCAAAGAAATGGATCGTGAATGTAACAAAACATATGCATGTTTGAACGTTCGTAATTTGAGTTTGATTTATGTGAAGACATGCAAGTATATTCTTTAATAAGAATAAATATACTTTCGAATAAAAAAAATAAGAAGGCCAGAGAGATATTTTTAAATTTAAGGTCGAATGAAACGTCATTTAAAAACAAGGGTAAAGTCATTTTCATCACGTATGCGGTGGCGTATGACGCTGTCGCACGTATACTCCTCCATCCCTTGTCCAAACAAAGCGCCACTTGCCCGCATGCTCGCGAGCCTTCTGGAACAGCTGGCGATTGAGACGGGTTAAACGCTCATTGACGTAGAACCGGCTAGGTGGACCGGACAGCTCGGTGCCCTCATTCGTGCCGCCTGCGCCAGTAGGTCTCTCGTCGCGCGGCGTACCAGCCGCACCACGATGGGACTAGGACGAGGCGCAGGTACGTCCGCCAGACCTGCAATGCGGCCAACCCGCGTAGCACTCACAATATCTTGCTGGTTGAACGTCATCGATACAAGTTTATGTGCCAATGTAGTCACAATGTGAATGACATTTTCTCCTTTTTCTTCGGGTACACAGGATATTGCCACATCGTTTACCAGTAAGTCCTGTTCCCGATCGTGCAGTTCCGCCTTCAATTGTGCAACAGTACCAGCAAGTGCACCCCCTGATTGGTCGGACGGCGATGAATCCAAACGGCGTTCTAAGGTGTCCATGCGAGCACTGACAGAGTCTATGCACTTGTCGCAGCTATCCACTCGAGCAGCCAGCCCGAACACAGCGACACCCAAAGCATGCATTTCGTGTCGCATGGCCCGCATTTCCTCACGTATCAGCCGCATTTCCGCTACCAACGCCTGCGCGTCCGTGAAACCTAGTGTTACGTTATGGGCGGTGTCATTAAGCGAAACTTGGTGGTCCATAAATGACATGTCCATATCACCGACAGATTCCTTAGAGTTCGCTGCATGCAAGTACGTTCCCCTGCGCTGCATGATAACACCGTCAACGCTCCCGCGTACCGGAGTATTGGTGTTATCGGTTTTCGGGACACTACTGAGGCACTCCACGCACTTCTATGCTCATTTGTCATGTTATCAGAAAAACGCTTCTCGGAAACATTCGCACAAAAGAGATCATAATGTAAATTACACATACCTACAGCAACGTAAAAATCTTTTGTTTCCAATTAATTTGCGACAACCTGCACAGTTAATATATGTTGATACTGACACTGCCATTGCAATGTGCACCCAAGGGGCACGGAAAATAAAGTACAAAATTGAGCTACGCCAACTGATGAACGACACACGACAGAGAAGGTATGCAAGCACACCTGCTAACAGCTGATTGGTTGATAGACAGCTGTTGATCTGCTATGTCGATGATTTGAAGGCCGCTATAATATTTTCTATCTATCTATCTATAACTTCACGCCAAATCCCTTGCGGGGTAGGCAGAGAGAACCGAGCGCCACGTGACTCGATCCTTACATATCTCACTCGCTTCTTTAACATTCATTGCTCTTCTCATGCACGCTCGCCGGTTTCTAGGGCTCCTGACATCACCTTCTGATAGAACACGACCAATTTGGTCATGGTAGGTAAGTCTTGGCCTTCCCCGGCTCCTACATCCTTCCACTTTTGCAATGTATATCTGCTTCGTCATTCTTTCATCTCGCATTCTTTCTACATGTCCGAACCATCGGAGCATGCCTCTTCTTATTTTAACACCGACGCTCTCTTTCAGACCAACTCTGTTTCTAACATCATCATTGCGAATACGGTCTATAAGCCTTACGCCACAAATTTTGCGTAGCGCTCGCATTTCGACCGCGTTTATTCTACTTTCATGCTCTTTCTGCCATACCCAGCTCTCGCTTCCATAAGTTAGCGTTGGGACCAACACTGCATTGTGTATAGCGAGTTGTGCCTTCTGGCTCAGGATTTTACTGCCAAGAAGTTTTCCCAACGCTCCATTCACACTATTCCCAGCACTCACTCGTCTTTCCACATCTGCGGTGTACCTTCCATCCCTGCTGAAAGCGCATCCAAGATATACAAACTCATCCACTTGTTCCAACACTTCATCATCAATCGTAATCCTTACATTAGTTCTGGATTCTTCTCGTTCAAATATGTTTTCTTCGCATTCAGTAGTAAGCCTTTCTCCATACATTCGTTTAGATGGTGTATCTGCTAATAGCACAGCATCGTCTGCATACAGCAGACAGTTCACCACTAGGTCACCCATGCGCAATCCCACATTCGTTGACCTTATTCTCTGCAGACAACTATCGAGATACAGGATAAACAGCCTAGCAGATAGCATGCAACCCTGTTTGACACCAATTCTGACATCAAACCAGGGTGACATGCCACCATCTATCCGCACACATGCTGAGCAATCCTTGTAAGTGGACTGCACAGCACGGAGCAGTGAACCGTCAATCCCATATCTCAGCAATATGTCCCACAGTTCCTTTCGCACAACCCTATCAAAGGCTTTCTCAAGATCCACAAAACCGCAGAAAACCTTCTGGTTTATGGCCAGATGCTTCTCTACGATATTGCGGAGCGAGAAAACTTGATCCGTACATCCCCTTCCATTTCGGAAACCTCCTTGTGCGTCCCACAGCATTTCATCGGATTTCACCCTCATTCTCCTTTCAATCACCTTTCCATATACTTTTGCTGCTAAGCTGATCAAACTGATGGCCCTATAGCTGGCGCAGTCCATGCGTGACCCCTTGCCTTTATACAAGGGCACGATGACTGCGCGTCTCCAGTCCATTGGGACCCTTCCAGTTCTCCAGCATAGATTGCATAAATACCAGAAGGCGTCCCGGTAAGTGCCACCTAATTTGATCATCTCAGCTGTGATCAGATCAATTCCCACTGATTTTCCATTTTTCAAGCTTCGTATCGACCATTCGATCTCATCCATAGTTATGCCTTCGTCGGACGCCGTCAACGTGGAGTAAGCATCCGACTCACTCTCATTGTCAGCGTCCGAGGTATACTCATACATTTCTTCAAAATATTTACTCCACTGACCAACATCGATCTCATCAACAATAGCCACAGCACTCGCCGTAATATCTTTCTCACTGAAACAGCGCTGTCCCCATGGGATAGAAGCAAAGTAGTCGCGCATGCCATCCCAATCTGCTGACGAGTAGTGCCAGACACGGCGCTTAACCGCAGTGGGTTCTGGTAGGTTATCAAAAAGTATATATATATGCGTGTACGTGTTTATATGTGAATAATCAAAATGAACAATAAATTAACTTAAGAAATTCTCCAGGATTTTTGTAAGGACTGATGAAAAGATCTCCTGATACACATGTACATAGGTTCGTCAAGGCGAACAGCCTGACTGGGTCCTGCGGGGCCGTCTCCTCCCCGGGACACCCTCGTCACGTCCCGGGGTAAGAGCTTCGTGTAGGCGGCGCGGCTGGCTGAAGTTGGAGTGGGACTGGTGGTCAGCCGCATAGGGGCTTGGGCTTCGGGTCGTTTGGAGAAGACCGAGGCCCTCCTTTTCCGCGGGACCGGTAGACGGATGCGGATGCGGAGGCGCTGCGCCCGGTCCTAGATAGCTGGATGCGCAGGAAGCGCAAACGCCTCACCTTCCGCATGGTGCAGGTACTCACTGGACATGGGTGCTTCGGTGAGTATCTGCACCGGGTCGCCAGGCGGGAGCAGGAGCCGGTCCGCCACGATTGTGGCGCGGCCGAGGGTACTGGCCCAACACACACTGGAGCAGTGTCCCAAGTGGTCCCGGCAGCGCCACAGTCTGGTGGCCGTGCTAGGAGACGCCGACTTCTCGCTCCCGAGCATGGTCCGCTCCATGCTCGGGAGCGACAGTGCCTGGGAGGCAATGGCCTCCTTCTGTGAGACAGTCATGTCCCAGAAGGAGGCCTCGGAGCGGGACAGGGAGGATGATCCCGAGGCTGTCCCGCTCCGGAGACGGCGGACGGGAGTGCGGCGTAGGCGCTACGCGCACCTTTTGCCGCCGCCCTAATATGTGGGACTAGGGGTCAGGATGGAAACCTGGTCCTATAGTGGTCCCGCCACCGGAGGGGCTGGCCAGTCGCAGTGGTGCCCTGTCGCTGACAGATCC
This sequence comes from Pyralis farinalis, assembly GCA_947507595.1. Taxonomy (NCBI): domain Eukaryota; kingdom Metazoa; phylum Arthropoda; class Insecta; order Lepidoptera; family Pyralidae; genus Pyralis; species Pyralis farinalis. Next base: position 2,455,348 of record OX382281.1, read on the forward strand.
GGGGCACCCCACCAAAGCGGCCGATGGCAATTCGCGGGGTCATTTAGTGAGTATACCGTTGGGCAGCCAACGGGGAGTCCCACACTATCACCGGAGGTGTGCGTAAGGCATTTTTCCCCGCGTCACCAAAAAAAAAATAATAATAAGGCAAACAGCCTGGGGAAATACGTCCACCTCATATAAGACCGCAATTAACTAACAATTCCCTGGAGCACATTTGTCTTATTGCAAGTGAGGTTACCAGTATATTTCCAAAGCCCCTAACTATAGAGCTGAGATACGGTTAAAAAAATGCTTCAGCCTATGATTTTCTCAGTTGAGTCATACTCTAACCATTTAACTGCTGTCACACTCAAACTCAAGTGCTATGCTCCAGAGTTTTAAGAGTCTGAATGATATAGTGGCTTGAATCAAATCAGCCTGCCGGATGAATAGGTCAGCAAACTACAGTGTGAGAAACCTAAGCATCATACCAGTGAAGTGGAGGCATGCTAGGCAGGACAAAGGGTATTTTAAATTAGGAAACAATAATTCTTGTGCAACTGCCGTCGTGATTAAGAGAAATATAATCATAGTGATGATAGTAAACAATATGAGTATATTTGATTATCAAAACCGACGATGATCACAGTTGGTGTTGGTGATGCTGTTAAGGTACAAATTTGTGTACACAATTTTACAAATAACAATATGGTGTGTCTCGTGTACAGATAAAAAAAAATGAAAGAAGAGATATGAGAAAGCCAGCTACTGCGTTGTACTTTGTTTCTCAGAATTATAATAGACCACAAACTAATAATTTGTGTACGTTTGTGATCTTAATAACCTTCTATCATTACACTGTGCCAGACATGTCTGTGTACACTTACATTGTTAAAACAAAATCATTGAGATTCGAAAATGTTAGTTAAATGTGGCAAATAAATGCAATAAGTTTTAAAAAGCAGTGTTCTTTACAAGGCGGTCATATAGTGACTGTTACCTTCTGCCTTCTTGTCCTCATCGACTTGTGCTCCTTCTAACTCCTCCTGCTTTCTATTTGCTTCATGTACTACTAACACTGCAGTATAGATATCTTCCATTTCTTCTAATTCATTCTTGATATTCTCTTCAGTTATCAATTCTTGTCTCCCAATATCGACGGCTCCATCTGAAGCCTCCTGTTTTACATTTCCTTCATTTATCAATACCCCACTCTCAGTGTCATACATGTCCTCCAGTGCTGGTCTCTCAATAGTATTTTCATGTTCAAAGTCCTCAAACTTGAAACATTTCACAAGTGGGAGTCTGTCAGTGTCCATTTCTTCTGTGCACTGCGATGACAGATGTTCCTCTTCGATCTCCTCCTTTATCAAGCTGTATTCAGTGCCTATAATGCTGATGAGTCTAACGGGAGTCACACATAGACCATTCGGTTGATACTGTTTCACCGCGGCAACAAATTCTTGCTGTTCCTGAAAAATAACAGTTCATGTATTAAACATTTATGTTTGCGTTAATACGGACTTTTTTTTTATACCACTAAGGTGGCAATCAAGCATACGGTCTGCCTGCTTGTAAACAGGTACTGTGGTGAAAGACATCGCGCTATTGTCCTTCACTCTGTTCGTTCATCGACTTCTCATTTTTTACCTCGTCACGCATTATCGCAATACAAAAACGGAAAAATGGTTCCACAGCGGCCACCCCCCTCCACAACGTATATGGACATTTGCAACACCAGGGGCGTCACTCACGAGTTCCCAGACCCTCTAAAAAACTCTTCACGCATTTCTTGAAGAATCCCATGCTGTAGTCCCTTGGAAAATCCTTGGCTGGGAGCTCATTCTACAGCTTGAGATTACTCGGAAGAAAACTTCTCTGAAACCGCACAGTACGCGATCATTGCGGTTCCAGCGTGTGAGGGTGAACTCCCCGCCGTCGGTTTACGGTGCGGATATAAAAAGTAGCTGTCGGCATCATATCGAACAATTCTTCAGAACACAACCCGTTGTACAATCGGTAGAACACACTAAGGGAGGCAAAATCTCTCCTTAAACTTAAGAGTTCAATACCGTGTGTAAGCTTAAGATTGTCGACGATTCTCACAGCTCGGCTCTGAATCGAATCACATGATCCAAGCTGGTATCCAGGTGCACCCGCCCAAAGGTGACTGCAGTACTCCAAATGTGGTCTGATTTGAGACTTATATAACATAAGTCTTTTCCCCGCGCTGAAGTACAGCTTTGCTCTGTTGAGTACACCAAGGTTTTTGGACGCCAGCTCGACCTTCTCCTCAAGGTGACTTCGATATTGCACTTCACTGGAGATCTCGACACCAAGCATCCTAATACTTTTGGTGATGGTAAGGGGTGTGCAATTTGATTTAAAGTTAGATCAAATTGCACGTAAATTTGACTTTCGCAAAATAACGCCTGAATCTATTAACTAGGTAAGGGTGTGTTCTGGAATTTAGGAACCACAGCAAATGGAGTTTTCTTAGCGGTGAACGCGCAAACTTGTGTCTTCTTGGTGTTGAATCCGACCAAGTTAAGCCGCCCCCAGTCTATCTGACTCTAGCCAAAGTACCATACATTAGTGACAAGTTTATCGCGGCTTACCTCCACAAGGGAACGAGGGATGTTTGCTCAGCCTGTATAACAAGTGTCCCCGGTGCTGTGGTCCGCATAATAATGAATGCAATCAATTGACAACGATACGATTGATATGCAGCAGAAACAGCGTCGGAGACAGTACAGAACCCTGAGCGACGCCAGTATTGATCCATACTATCGGAGCATCCACCGTCAACCACGCGCTTTTATGCATCTGTTGGATAAAACCCTCGGGCAACCCGTATGATGGTATAATAACCCGGTGCCAGAGCCGATCGAACGACTTTCCCATATCTAGGCTGACAGTCAATGCCTCACCTTGACTCTCTATCGCCACACCCCAGCGGTGTGTAAGATACACTAGAAGATCACCAGTCGAGCGATCATGACGGAAACCGTATTGATGGTCGCTGATCAAGTCGTGATCCTCTAGGTATCCTAGGAGTCGCGTGTTTATCACACGATCCATCAGCTTGGAGATAAGGGAGGTTATAGCAATAGGGCCTGTAATTCGATGGATCTGATCTGTCGCCCTTTTTGGGCACCGGGTGCACAATAGTGGTCTTCCATGAACTCGAGACTTGCCCAGTGGAGTAGAAAAGCACGAAAGCTTCAGCACCGCTGCCGGTATACCACCTGGTCCACTCGATTTATGAATGTCGCGAGAGTAATACCCGCCGGACATCTCGCTGGGTAATGGAGATATGCGGCACTGAGCTACCGCACGACGTGATGGTACATGTTATAGCTCCCCCGTCATTCATATTCGAGTTAGACGCAAAGAGATTATCGAGCAAGTCGGCTTTCTCCTCGGCCCTGTGGTCCAAACTGCCATCCGGTTTTTGCAGTGGTAGCATGGACGGAGGACATAAATTTCGATTTTTTCAATTCTGCTGACAAAATCAAATTTCGCTCTAGCAACCACCCTTTTGCTGGATCTCGAGGCAGCATACAGTTTGCTCTTAAAAACAGAGACATTAGGAGTAAGCAGCCTGCTTAAAAAGATTGGCCTATAATGCCGATTAAACCACGGCCGCTTTCCAGCTCCCGCAGTAGCTACTAGGCGATTGGAAATGTATTCCATGGCATCCAATATCGCAGCAGCCAATGCGATCGCGCAGAAATCAATGTCGTCTGGTTCGAAGCATAGCTGCCTCCACGGGTACGTTGGGCAGAATTTACGCAATCCGTCCTAGCCTACCGACCTATAGTGCCACACGTGACGATATCCGGCGGGCCAAGGTGGGTCGCGTCTGGTGCAGGATACTTGGGACCGGATGAGACAGTGATCCGACGAGCCAAACGGTGCATCCACTGAGATGTTATACTCATCCGGACGTGTGGTCAGCAGAAAATCCAGTAGAGAGCTTGCATGGTCCTCGACATCTGGTATTCTCGTGGGAGAAAGAGAAAGAAAGAAAGAAAATGTTTATTTGGACGTAATGAACTAGTTGCGAGAAACCATAGTCGACAGCAAATTCATGAGCAGATCTCCACGCGTATTCAGTGCATCGAGAGCCAAGCCACTCGGCATGGTGGGCATTGAAGTCTCCCAAAATCACTAACTCCGCGGAGGGATACTGTTCGATGACTCTGTCAGTCGCCCTTTGCAGGCGCTCGAATAACCGAGCTGTGCCTGTATCACCGGTATGGAACCTATAAAGGCACGCGTAGACCCGGGTGTGGCCGCCATGATCCACGCGTGCCTATAATATCGACAGGTCACTGACTTTAAGATGATGGAATCAGCAATAACAAATATCCTCCCGAACGAACAAGCATACCCCGGCACGACGCACAAATAGGTGCTATAGGTGGGTTTATATCCAGAGTAATGCACGTAAGAAATGACGGCCGGTGAGGATATTTGTGTGTTCGTGAGGAAAAGAATGGTCGGCCGTCCGGTTTCCAGGTGATGATGGACCGTGTTGATGTTCCAGTGCAAACCCCTGATGGTGCAAAAGTCCACATACGTTGTGGAGGGGTGGCCGCTGTGGAATCATTTTTCCGTTTTTGTATTGCCATAATGCGTGATGAGGTAAAAACTGAGAAGTCGATGAACGAACAGAGTGAAGGACAATAGCGCGGTGTCTTTCACCACAGTACAGTGTGGGTTATGCGGTTTGCTGGCCCGGCGGGTGAAAGGGACCCCGCTCCCCTCCTGCTGCAGCAGCCGGGTCCACCCAGGTCTCATTCTCCGGCACGACCACTGCAATACGGACTTTACACAAGCTGGCAGTTCAGCCTCCCGAGGCGGAGAAGAAGTATTCCCTGGGTTCCTCTACTAGCGGCGGCCAGCGGTCAACCGTTTCACCGGGCTTCTCTGACCGCCGCGCCAGTCTGCCGCGCCCACACTGCTTGTGACGCTTCGACATCCGCCGATCCTCCCGCTGTCCACACAACGACCTCTCAGTTATCTAGCGACCTTACTCACACACAGGAACACAACAATCCTTCCGGAGTTGTTATGTACAGCTGTGTAATCGCTAACGAATACTGACAACGAAAACAAAACAAAAATTACTTATAATACAAGCGAGGGATTTCCCGTAAAACAAAAAACGAAAAGGGCTCCCAACTTGGCAGAACACGATAAAAATTAAGTATTATATTGTCATATAATATTTTTGTAAGGCGAGTGATAATGAAAATCATTGAATTCCTGATTGATGCTTTATTACTTTAATGAAATGCTTTAAGGTTATACAGAATATTTCATTTAAATTATAGCTAAGTCTATTATTAGTATTTAAGGTTACATTATTTGGATAACAACAATATCCATTTACTGGATGTAAATTGACTTTGAACCTAAAAAATATCAAACAAAACTTTCACCACTTCCTATGGCTGTTACTCCGTGTTCCACGTCCAGCATCCAGAGCACTCAACGCAACACCTCCCTCACGGAGCGACGCGACGACACCAGCCCTCTCCATGGAAGAATGGACGACTGGGCGTAAAAAGAAAAGCCCACAAAAGAAAAAGAGGCAAAAAATCTGTTCATCCACTAGCTGTGAACAATACAAAAACGAATTATCATCCACGCGGGACTACGCCAAATATGTGCGATCAGCCAGGTTTTCACTTACCGCCTCGACAAGTAAAATTCATCTTTCTTCAATTAATGGTAACGGCGTTTACGCCGTAAATAAACTACTCTAGGCCATTACTCGGCCTCAAAATTTAATTTAGATAATTATCTATATTACAAGACGCCATTTTATCGGCTATACAGATTCCTAGAAAGTGCTTAGGCCCCGCGAGAACCCCGCCAATTGAATTCGCCACGGACAATCTAGAATTTCTTTTTATGTCGGCCGTCGTAAACCCGACGGCAAAGGTTCTTCAATCATACAGTCTAACGTTCACATATTATTCTTTCACTTTATACCACATTATGTTATAATATGTGATGCTATATTATGTTATGATATGTGACGACCAAATAAATCGTCACATTACACCCCTCCCATATTTTAATAAAAGAAAGGAAGTTTCTTTCATTAACCTTACAAAAGAACTCAATCAAAAACCATACTAAAAGGTCCTCCAAAGTACCAAAACATCAACCAAAGATAAAAATATTCCTTCACCAAAGATAACATCTTCCATACTAAAACAAATAAAACGTCTCCCAAAGCCATATATCAAAACATACAACCTACATTTTAAACACAGTTGGGCAACCTCGCAACTGACTTCACAAACTTCCAATAGAACTAACAAAATAATCTCCAAGTGCAGTTAGGCAACTTCCCCTCCGACTTCTGAAACTTCTAACAAAGCTCATAAAATAATTCCTAAGTACAGTTAGGCAATCTCGCCTCTGACTTCTGAAACTTCTAACAAGACTCATAAAACAATTCCTAAGAAGATGCCTCGTGGAGAGGCGAAACACGTGTCGCAGCGACGACCAGGCCAGTCGTGGCAGCGACGGTGGTGGTAGGGGCATGCGGATTCTGTTCCAGATGGCGGACGACCGCAGCAGCCGAGGCAGAGACTACCGGAGCAGCCATGGCAGCGTCAGCATGTTGCATCAACGAACAGTAGTGGGTGGGTGCCGGCCGGCGCTAGGCCGCATGAACTAATTGGTGGCGGAAGCACACAAAGCAGGTTAGATCAAATTGCACAGAATACAGTATTGTCAAACTCGGGGCTAAACAGTCGGTCCACTAATCTTTGGAGTTACCACTTAAAAAGTCTGCAAAAGATCCAACTAGTAAAACTTCATCAAAATTTCTATATAGATAATACTCCTCGACTCGAGCAATAAATGCTCTAACACAAGAACTACCATCAAAATTAATTTTCTATTATGTAAATCATATACCCTAGAACAAGAAGGTAAATTGTGCCTAATGTGTTGGTTAACAGCATAATTCAAGGTGTTAAATGAAGAATTTGCAAAAGGATTACTAATTTCAGTAACGCTACTAACACCATCAGTGTTCGTCCCTACAGAACCCATTCCAATGCCTTCTGGTGGAAATTGTACTTCTTTGTCCATGTTTAAATATTGAATTGAATATTTAATCAAAATGTTTTAAAATGAGTCCTCGCTAAGATATTACTATCAAGTTCAAGTTAGTGTAATAACTTTCCACAATGGTGTACTAATTTAGATTATACACTATACTTAATTATGTTCTTTTATATAATATTAAGTTTCTTAAGATTCTTCCCGGGTATTTTACATAAAACAGTTTGGTTACACAACATTTTGATAGATATACACCAATTAGTAGCAAAAGGGTGACTAAAACCTAGATATTCTTTTACTTGTCAAAGATGCAACTAATTATAAATAATGCTTTTCACAAAGGTGGCATTCCTTAACACTATTTGCCGTAACAAATGTATGAGCAATATACTCCATATATAACAATATAAAATATTTTGCAAACAACATTATACAAAAAAATAAAAAATATGTCCCATTCGCCCTTATATATTTAATTACATAATCGGAATTCAATTCAGTCCCGTGCGCCTGGCGACACTTTGAAATATAAATTTATGTGGTGTCTGCTGTTTGATGGCTTATAAGATGGGGAATGTCTCAAACAACTTCCTCGAGTGATAAGGTGTGGAATTAATAAGGAAACAAAGCAACATAAACATAAAATTCGGGCGCCATCCACATCCTTATCTTAAAATTGCTCTGGATAGCGCTGCGGACGATCGAACTCCTGATCGCGAGGCGAGTGATAATGAAAATCATTGAATTCCTGATTGATGCTTTATTACTTTAATGGAACGTTTAAGGTTATACAGTATATTTCACTTAAATTATAGCTAAGTCTATTCTTAGTATTTAAGATTACATTATGTGGATAACAACAAAATCCATTTACTGGATGTAAATTGACTTTGAACCTGACAAATATCTAAGTGTAAGGGTAAAAATCTAAGAATTATTGATCAAATCTAATGCCGAATGGGCAAATGTAACTTGTAAGGGACGAGGGAGCCTATTACACCCTAACCATTGAAAATAAGGAAATTGCTTTATACCATATTCCAAACGACGTCCCTCTACGTCTCACCGGGATTACAACAAAACTTTCACCACTTCCTATGGCTGTTACTCCGTGTTCCACGTCCAGCATCCAGAGCACTCAACGCAACACCTCCCTCACGGAGCGACGCGACGACACCAGCCCTCTCCATGGAAGAATGGACGACTGGGCGTAAAAAGAAAAGCCCACAAAAGAAAAAGAGACGAAAAAAAAATGCTTTCAAGATTCAAGATTCGTTTATAAACATTTTTAGACTCTTAATAGAAAATTTTTGGAAGAGGGATTAATTTTAACCTATATTAAGATTATTCATATAACAGTAGTTATATCCAACTTACTATTTCACCGCCCTGCAGCATCTCTGTGAGCACTTTGTTGGCCCTCACAGACCTCATCATCAAGTCCTGGCATTTGCTCAGCTGGAAGTAACACAAGTAACACGCTACCACCGGCTGACACAGTGTGTTAATCTGAAAAAGAATTGCATAAATTCAAAACATTAAGACAATGAGCTATCATTATTGTTCAACACTCACATAGCAAACAAGTAGCCTGCTGGATGGCAGCCACTGTCACTCAGACACTTCAAACACATTTCTACGCTACATGCTTACACAACACCTCTCCAATAGCTTGCTCTGCTCGTAACAAACACATAGATCACAATTAAAGATTAAGGTGCAGTCGGCCTGCTTCCAGTTGTACTACTACTACCAAATATTTTTTGCTAAAACTGTGGCACAGATACATTAGATGATTAGAAGTTACATAAATATGTTCACACATTTTAGACACTGGCATACCAAAAGGAGAATGGTAGCTTTCTATACATCATTTGGCTCGAAGCATCTGGAAGAGTATATCAACCAAATCTATAACACATTGGAGTGTTTGGTTCAGCAACAATATTACCTAAACATCATTGCTGTAAAATATGGAGGGAATGAGAATAATCTTGTTAAAAACGCAGTCGCTGACGTAACAATTGCTGTCATTTGATAGCATTACGTCTCACGTCATATTAATGTCAGTCAAATTCTAAATCGATTCAGCTTTTATTTTAGCACACAAAAAGATATTTATGTGAGAATAAGGTGATAAAGTATTTTGTTTGAAAATGTAATACAATTGTCCAATTAACTTGTATTTAATTTGTTGATGACTCTAACATGGTGCCACACAGACAAGATACCTAACCTAAATAGGTTCAATAAATGACATCAAGGTTATTTAGCATTTGACTTGATTAAATTAATATCTCTTGAAAAAATTAAAAATTTCGTAAATAGAGTAGAAACAATTTGTATTAGCCGTTTTTTCACTTTTAAACCTACCTGGAGATAGAGACTTGGTATCTTTACTTAATTTATTATATATCCTAGGAGCAATCTGATAGCTGTTATTGCTATATGCAGAAGTGGTTGTTGAGAGTGTATTCAATTGGTTAGGGTGTCTGAGACATATCATTATCATTTCAAAATCAGTCCCGCCTTTCAGAGATTACTCAGACAAATATTGTTTTCTTGGTGTAAATACCATATATGTATACATTCATATGCATTTAGTAAAAAGCTGTCATTTTAACATTACACTAATTATTTGATAGCTGTAGTTAGCAGTAAGTAACTATTATTATATTATTAGTGTTATTTGTTCATTATTAAGGTGTAATTAGTAGTAATATTTAATGTGTGTGTGCTTCGTGTGCGAATCACAAGTTTTAATGCAACTCACTTAAGGCTAGAGAGATAACTGCATGCAGAAGTATTCCAAGTCATTTCCTTGTGTTATTTCATTTTATGAAGTTATATCGCTTGGACCTACATGTATCACATTTCATGTTCATCATCATCAATAGAAGGTAAGATCGCTCAAGCCATTAAGAATAGCAAAAAGAATTATTACTTTGATGAAATTTACATGTCATAACACAGATTGATTAGACAAAATGATCCAATGGAGACACAATTAGAGGTTGGTAAAAGTCTGAACAGCTTACATCATCAACTCAAATCAACCAAATTTTATGTAGCTACCATCAACGGCTGCCTCAATTCAATCACCACTTCAACTAAATGAGACCTAATTTTTTGTGAGTCGAGCACCAACAAAGTGCTCATAAAAGGAGAATGACCAAAAGTGGGGCCACCTTGCGTCTTCGCCGTTTATACTCTAACCTTTTCCAAATTGAAAATGTTCACGTATTTTTTTCAGTCCTATTGGAATAGGGGTTTGAAAGTTGAGTATTAAAAGTTATTTGCATTCCGCATATGACTACAAATGGATAAAACGACAAGTAAATCATTAATGAGTTTAGGGTTGCGATGATTATGTAATCTATTATCGATTATAAAATATACTAAATAATTGTTTATAATTAAGAAACTTAATAATTTATTGGTTATAAAGTGAATATGAAAAGCCTCTATTCATTTTAATAACTAACCTTCATATAAAAATGTTTGTAAATAATTATGATAATATATTATAATATATAAGGAGCTTCAGAAAATCAAATATCCTACCCAGCCAGCAAAACATCGACCTACATCGCATATCAGACTCCAATCACACAATGAAGACTGCACCAAGCAACAAGATCGTCCATCATATAAGCAAGCATTATTGTCCAATAAACCCCAACATGCTGCGGCTAATAATCAAAGTCCAAATGAATTACCAATAATCCAAACGAACAACATGACCGAAATTATGAATACTATGACACTACTAATGCAACAATTAACGTCGACGACAAATCTCCTAATGGAAATCATGACCAAATTAACACATTCTATTCATTAAAAATAGCCCTCTGGAATGCGAATGGGCTCACACACCATATTCTAGAAGTAGAGACCTTCTTAAAAACGAATAATATCGATATCTTGATGCTATCCGAAACACATTTTACAAAGAAAAATTACCTCCAAATAGCGAACTATAAATTTTATCAAACAATGCACCCGGACGGTACAGCCCATGGAGGCTCCGCGATCCTCATCAGGAATAATATAAAACATCATGAGGCTGAGCCATTTAAAACACCTGAGATTCAAGCTACAAGTCTTGTCATTGAGGATTGGAGGAGTTGCTTGACTGTCACCGCATTGTATTCTCCTCCAAAACATGCAATCAAAAAAGAAGATTATGTCCACTTCTTCAAAACGCTAGGACCAAGGTTCATAGCAGGTGGAGATTATAACTCCAAAAATACCCGCTGGGGCTCTCGCCTAACTACTCCCAAAGGGCGTCAGTTACAAACAGCAATAGATGATCTTCACTTGGATACAGTATCGAGTGGGGAACCAACTTACTGGCCGACAGACCCTAAAAAGGTCCCGGATTTGGTAGACTTCTGTGTTATTAAGGGGATTCCTACTAATTGTTTTAAATGTGGTTCCCTTCAAGACCTCTCATCTGACCATAGCGTAGTGGTACTTGAGGTTGCTCAAGAAATCATATATGTAAAACCGACAGCAAGGCTACACAAACGTAGGACTAACTGGGATGGATTCCGCTCCATAGTGGAGTCCACAATTAACACTAAGTTGCCTTTCAAAACAGAAGAAGATATTACTGCAGCGGTCGAACACTTTAATGAATGTGTTCAAAATGCTGCTTGGGATAGCACTCCTGCTGACAAAAACTATACGGAGCCAGACTGTTCAAAGTCCGTTCGTGAACTATTGGCCGAAAAAAGACAAGCCCGTAAACTCTGGCAAAGTACTAGATACCCTGGTGATAAAACACGATTAAACTACCTAACAGCCAAACTTAAAAAACTGCTACATACTGAAAAGAACGAACATGTACAGAACAACCTACGCAATCTTGATGCTACGGCTGCTGGGGACTACTCCTTGTGGAAAGCAATAAAAAAACTAAAAAGGCCTCCTGTTTCTAATCCGCCAATACGCAGAAAAGACGGGTCCTGGGCAAAAAGCGACATAGAAAAAGGCGAAGCTTTTGCCTCTCATCTAGCTGATGTCTTCGTACCGAATATTGCACAAAATGCATCGAAGACTAGCAGCAAAGAAGTCATTAACTCCCTTAATGAACCCTACCAACTCGATCTGCCAATTGAAAAGATCAAGAAGTCCGAGATCATAGAAACAATAAGAAAATTGAATCAACATAAAGCTCCAGGATACGATTTAATAACTGCAAAAATACTCTTTGAATTGCCTGAAATAGCAATTCACTTTCTGAGACAATTATTTAACTGCATACTGAGCAGAGGTATCTTTCCACCTCAATGGAAGATAGCTCAAATTAAAATGATCCTTAAACCTGGTAAAGCTCCTGAGGATGTGTCTTCCTACAGACCAATCAGTCTGCTACCCATCCTGTCGAAGGTAATGGAAATACTCTTTTTGAATCGACTAAACAAAGTAATAACAGAAAATAAAATAGTTCCTGATCACCAATTCGGTTTTAGAAAGAGACATGGCACGATAGAACAGGTACACAGACTGGTCGAAGAAATTAATAAAGCGTTCGAAAACAAGAAATATTGCTGTGCGGCATTTCTAGATATTTCCCAAGCCTTTGACAGAGTTTGGCACGATGGCTTATTGTATAAAATAAAAAAGCAACTGCCAACAAACTATTATATTTTCTTAAAATCATACCTTGCCGACAGATTTTTCTATGTTAAGCAAGGGGAAGATATAACCAAACTACACAGGATACATGCAGGCGTGCCACAGGGAAGCGTGCTTGGTCCGATCCTCTATCTGATTTTCACTTCAGACCTGCCCATGATGGATGGTGTAGTGATCGGCACATTTGCAGATGACACAGCAGCATTAACTGTCCACGATGAACCGATACAGGCAAGCAACAAGCTTCAATGTTCGCTAGACAACATCACAGAATGGCTAACTACCTGGCGAATAAAAGCAAATGAAACAAAGTCAGTCCAGGTTACCTATACAATGCGACGTGAAACATGCCCCCCTGTGTCACTCAACGGAGTGCAGATACCACAAGCAAACGAAGCCAGATACCTTGGACTCTACTTGGACCGCCGACTTACTTGGAAAAGACATATATTCACTAAAAGAAAAGCACTAGGGATACAACTGAGGAAGATGTTCTGGTTGTTTGGGCGGAAATCACAGTTGTCACTGGAAAACAAACTTTTGTTATACAAATGCATCCTGAAACCAATCTGGACTTACGGAACTCAGCTCTGGGGAACAGCCTCCAACTCCAATCTAGAAATACTTCAGAGATTTCAGTCCAAAATGCTGAGAATAATCACTGACGCACCTTGGTTTGTCACAAGCAAACAATTACATCACGATCTTGAAATAAGGACAGTCCAGGAAGAGATTAAACACTCAATGAAATCATACAGAAAGAGACTAGACAATCATCCTAACATATTGGTTGCGACCTTGATGAATAGTAGTAATTCAGGATTCAAAAGGCTAAAAAGGAAGTCCCCTCAAGATTTATAGGGAATATTATGCATAAAGGGCGCATGTCACTGGACTGACAGCTCTCCAAGATAAATAATAAGTTCATAACCATATGCTGAATGTTCTCATGGAACAGATTGCAAGAATACAATTAATAAAAAAAAAATAATTATGAAGCATGAACCACTACATGAAATATTTCTTTAAAACATTATCGATTTAACGTATATTATTTGGTTAAAAAAGCGAGGTAGGTGTGTCAGAACTGTAACTATCCAGTCATGTGGTGCTTGGTTCTCTCTGCCTACCCCGCATAGGATTTGGTGTGAAGTTAAAGATAGACAGGAGTCCTGTTAGTCCCATTAGTAGTAAGATACCCATTAGTAGTAAGAAAGCCTTTGTTTAAGCCTTGTTCATACTAAAGTGTTAGATTATTCGTAATTATTTAATCAATCGTTTTTATTACTTTTACTTTATTAATAAGTCGTAAGTATTATGTAGTTCTCAGAAGGTACTTTACGTCATGTCATCACAAACAAACAACTTGCAACATTATTACAAGCTTTTATTTAACTTGCAATGTAAGTATGTTCGGGTGCAATCTTGCAACTCAATTTTGAAGCAGATATCTTTAACCGATTGAGCTAGATTAAAGTTTTCGCGAGATTTAAGTATTCGTATTTACTTAGTTTGAAAATTTTAATAGATAATATTATTCACATCAAATTATTTAATTTACTTGTTAATCTACACAAGTAAATCGCGACAAGCTTTTATATCATATAAATTGTGTCAAATGTGAAATGACGTTATAAGTTAACAGTAAAAGTTTTAGTATAAAAGTTTTTTTTTCTTTTTAGAGCATTTAAATAAAAGCTTGATTTTAAAAAGGTTTTTTACTTTTAATTTATTTTGTATTTACGTGAGATCAAAAAAAGGTAAAGAGAAAACGGTACATTCCATTTTATTTCATGGAAGCACTGTATAGAAACAAAAACACAGTAACCCGGGTGGTCGAATACGACCGTGAAATGTATGGGAAAACGTATATAACGGGTTCTGACTGCTATATGAAAAACCACGGCAGTGGGTCATGGACCAACAGTAAATACACCGTGTATTGTTTGAAGAAGGTGGAATACAGTATTACATATTGCACGATACTCACAGAGATCTCGGTCAGTCTTTCATAAATGTCTTGTAGCGGACTGCCGGCTATATTGCGGACAGGTGCGTCCATCGCCAGACAAACTCTGCACACGTTTCCAACGGACGTCATTTTACAATAACAATTTTGATGGTCTTGCCTAATAAATGAATTTAATAAAATTAGGAAGTGCGTTATCACTGCAAACAATGAAAGGAATTCCTTTTATAATACGTTACGATACGTCAAAGAATATAATTTTTTTTTTGGTTCTTTTTATCCCCGAGGGGAAAGGCAAAGGGATCTAGCCCATACAGCCAAGTCATCAGTTTAGAACCATTTGAAAATCTTAATTCTATGTTCCAGCTTCAGGAACTGTGCTGAAAAAATACTTATGAAGGGTACCCAGACCCAATCGACACAATTTAAATACCACCCGTAAAACGATAGTGATTTTTACAAGGTCTTCTTGATGAACTTATTCACGTCTTCCAAAAAGTGCATAAACGTGTTATATTTGAGTTTTCTCATTACTGTATAATTTCACTAGCATTTATGTTACAAAATACTATCGAAATTGTCGCACAAAACTAGTTTTATACTGAATTGTAAAAATTTCAAGTAAAACAACAATGTCACTCGTCAAAAGCGCGGGAAGAAGTCCTCAAAGAATATAATACTCCCTGAGCCATGACGGGAGCGATACTTTTTTTTTTATTTTGTTCTCTTTATCCCCGAGGGGAACGGCAAAGGGACCTAGCCCATACAGCCAAGTCATCAGTTTAGAACCATTTGAAAATCTTAATTCTATGTTCCAGCTTCAGGAACTCGTCTGAAAAAATACTTGGGAAGGGTACCTAGACCCAATCTACCCAGTTTAAATACCACTCATAAAACGATAGTGATTTCACAAGGTTTTCTTGATGAACTTATTCACGTCTTCTAAAAAGTGCATAATCGTGTTATATTTGAGTTTTTTCATTACTGTATAAATTCACTAGCACTTATGGTACAAAATACTATCGAAATGGTCACACAAAACAAATTTTATACTGAAATGTAAAAAATTCAAGTAAAACTGTAACAATGTTACTCGTCAAAAGCGCGGGAAGAAGTCCCGGGAGCGATACGTACTTGACATCTTCCGTAGGAAATTATATATATTGTTTTTTTTTTATCCCCGTGGGGAAAGGCAAAGGGATCTAACCCATACAGCCAAATTATCAGTTTAGAACCATTTGAGAATCTTAATTCTATGTTACAGCTTCAGGAACTGTGCTGAAAAAATACTTGGGAAGGGTTACTAGACCCAATCAAGCCAGTTTAAATACAATCCGTAAAACCATAGTGATTTTTACAAGGTGTTCTTGATGAACCTAATCAAGTCTTCCAAAAAGTGTATAAACGTGTTATATTTGAGTTAAAAAACGCAAATACGTTTTTTTTATTACTGTATAATTTCACTAGCACTTATGTTACTTTAAGGGATCCAAGAAGTTCAAACAAAGTTTTTAAATAATAACACTTTATTTCTCCTTATCTACAATCGGTCTGCCCAATGTTTCACTTCCAAGCGCTAACGCGCGTCTGCCTCGATTCCCATGCGCTACCGAGTACCACGTGCCGGAAGCGCTTATTACATTAATTCATAATTATTGTATAATCAATGTAAACTTCCTTAAATAATTATAAATTAATTTTACAATATTAGACACATTTTAAACTACAGAATTAAAATAATACTCGATGTTTTCTACACCGGACACTACACCCGTCTTTTGCGCCACCGTGTGACCGGCAGCGGAAAAGACGCATATTCATTAAACCAATTTTATAACTTTATTAAATATCTTTGTAATTAATATTAATTTGTTTATTCTTTATTTATTATCCACATTATCTTAATAAAATATCTAATAATCAATTATATTTAATAGAGAAATTGTCTCATAATATACCTAACCAATAAACTAACCCTAACAGCTCGGCCTTCCTGTATAACGCGAGTCCCTTCGCGAATAAAATATAGTGCAAATGTAATAATAATAACTTATATTACATTATTACAGAGAGTCGATCAGGGCCTTCGTCTCCGGCGTGTCTTCGTCGGTCGGAGTGGAAAACTAAGAAGGCCCGCAGGACTCTCAGCTCTGGCTTGCCTTCATTGGCCGTCCAGAGAGGAGTCGATAGAGTATATCGCTCTAGCAGGTGATATGCTCCAGGGGTGGAAGTGTTAAAGGGCATGACGCCGCGAGTAACTTCGGAGAAAGCGCAGCACACCTCTCAACACCCCTGAGTCACTCACACCGGTGTTGCCCCCGGCCGACTTTCTCTGGCATTTCGGGGGTCCATCTAGTGAGTGGCGAGCCACCGCCTGCCGGAAGTAACATCAGATTTGATAGTTATGGCAGGCGTCCGCTCCTCTTTTGCAATAGCCCGGTTCTAATAATACCTCCTAATCTCGTTTTAATAGCCCACTTTTTTCCGACATATTTCCAATAGTCCCAATACCTGCCGTGACCAGTTCATTGGTATATTGTCCCACTGATATCCCCTGGAGTGGGTCACGGCGGGTGTACAACATTACATAGTCTTTTCAAAGGGGCCTCTACGCGTTGGATCCTTATCCCCGCGCACGCCTATCAAATGACCGGGATAATGCCCGTGAGAATAATATAATATATACTTATATTAAGTAATAGAATAATTTCATTTATTTAGTATTTCACACAAAAAGAACAAAGAATGTAAGGAATCTAATACAATCATATCAAAATAAACGAACTCAGATAAATGGACACAAATTAAACTATCACTGTAGCATCTCCTCTTCTATACAGATAAACAAAATTGGAGCGTCCGTCTGTAATATCAAAATAACCGCTTTTTACTAAATGCATAAAGATAAAAGATAAAAATAAAAACCATTCATTTGCCAATAGGACACTACGGGCACATTAAATCATATTGTATTTTAATAATTTTCCAGTTTTTTTTTTTTTTTACTTTTAATCTCTTTTGTAATCTACCAACATTTCGAAAATGACCATTGGCGAAGAAGAAATGCCAAAAGAAACTTGCCAATATGGGTCTTTTTTCATCGTTAATATATATTACAATATATATTAACGATGAAAAAAGAAATGAAAGATTCGTCGTTCGTACTGGCGTAAACCACTTGTGGCTCAGTTAGTCAGCGAATAAAAATCACGCATAGTTGCATCGCTGTGACGTAGTCATCAATAGCACAGAGTACTGAATCATATAGAGAATTTTAGGAGTATTTCTGCCATGACGACAATAAACACAGAAGAGTGTGAACTGTTATCGGAGCAGTCCAGCATCGAAGGGTCACCATCGCACCAAGTATCACCCGCTATCCATGTAACATATCGGAAGGCTGTGCCAGAACGGAGCGATACGGAGTTGCGCAAAGAATTGAAATCTTTCCAGAAAAG
Source organism: Pyralis farinalis (assembly GCA_947507595.1). Taxonomy (NCBI): domain Eukaryota; kingdom Metazoa; phylum Arthropoda; class Insecta; order Lepidoptera; family Pyralidae; genus Pyralis; species Pyralis farinalis. Next base: position 2,473,498 of record OX382281.1, read on the forward strand.
TATAAATGAAATGCTTGAGAGATGGTTCACGAAGCAGGACCAAAGAATGGACAAATTGGGCAATGATGTTGAAGATATAAAGTCGTCGATAAAATACCTAAGTGATAAATACGATGACCTGCTTAAGCGACATGAAGTGATAGAAAAGCGTCTCTTCATTGGAAGTCCAGTGTTCGTCTGCTGTAAAAAAGTCGTCTGACCTTGAGGCAAAATTAGACGTGATGGAACAACAAGCACGGCACTGCAATGCTGAGATCAGTAACCTTCCCGAAAAGCGGGGTGAAAACTTGATGTCACTGATTGAGTCCATTGCAACCGCAACAAAGCAGCCCTCACCTTCACATCACATAGCATCCATACATCGGGTCCCACAAGCTAACCCAAAGAACTCTCAACCAAAGAATGTCGTCGTGAGGTTCACGAGTCAAGTAGTTCGTGACAATTTCATATCCGCTGTTCGGCGGAACAAGGGAGTCACCTCAGAGCAACTGAATATTTCGGGTCCACCTGTTAAAGTGTACATAAATGAGCAGTTGACATTAAAAAATAAAACTTTATTTCGTGATGCCCGGGAAGCAGCCAGGAAACATGGGTATAGATATGTGTGGATTAAACATGGGAATATATTAGTCAGAGCAAAAGATACCACTCCGGTCTTCGCAATCCGCACGAAGGAAGATGTCCTCAAGATTAAACCACAAGGGTAGTAGTTCTGTAGTCAGAGTCAGTATCATTTATATTGCATTTTTTTCTTTCTTATTAATATTGTGTAGCCAAATAGTTGTTTATAAATCTCATTATTGCCGCAAGCTCTCAACCACGCATTACTCTGTGTATCTATTCACAGGCAGGCAGTTGCAGACGGTAAAATATTCAACAACCGTCTACACTAAAAATGTTTCTTTAATCAATTATTTAATTTATTATTTGTTTGATTTTATTTATATTCTGGATATATGGTGTATGTATGTTATAGTATTAGTGTATGTTGTGACTAAATTAAGTGCAGTGCAATTCTTGTGCAGTCGTATTCATTGTGATATTATTTCGGCGATAATGTTCATCTCTTTGCTAATAAAAATCACCATGGTTTGCAGAAACTATTATACGACTTGGACTAGTGTAATACCTAGTCTTTTTACTAGTAATAATTATACAATTATGCCGATATAGTGACTGATAACATTTCATTATATTACCAAAATAGTCGTGGTTTGAGAACTAAACTTAACAATCTGTACACTAATGCTTTATCTGATTGTTATGACATAATCGTGTTGTCGGAAACTTGGTTAACAGTAAATATTAGTGACAATGAATGTTTTGACTCACGTTATACTGTTTATCGCTGTGATAGGGATCGTGTGTTGAGTGGTAGGATGGATGGGGGTGGTGTCTTGATTGCATTGCGACATGGATTGCATTCGAAACGCTGTTATTTACAACCAGCGCCGGATCTTAATTGTAGTGAAAATACTGTCAGCCTGCCGGCAAACTTTGATTACGTGTTTATTAAAGTGGATACAGGAATTACCGGTAAGTACCATATAATTATCGCAGTATATATACCGCCCAACCAGTCATTTTTGTCATTCAAAGCTTTCTTCGATGCATTACAACTAGAGGTTATGTCTCCAAACGTGGACAGAATATATATTCTCGGTGATTTTAATATGCCACATATTGAGTGGCAGGAATGTGATTCCTCAGCTGTTATTCCCGCACCGTCAAACTGTCACAATGTCTACTCTTATTTTTCAAATTTTCTATCTTTATCGGATTGTAAACAATATAATGTTATATACAATGATATGAATCGATTATTGGATTTATTCATTTCAAATAGCCACGACTGTATTTGTGAACCACCAACTAGCGCTCTAATACCAATAGACAATTTGCACCCGCCATTTTGTATTCATTTTAATTTGAACAAACATTACAAACCGATGATAAACAGTGCGGATAGAAAATATCGGTTTTTAGAGGGCGATTACGTTAAAATTAATGAAGATATTTCTAAGGTCGATTGGTATAATGTTCTCCGAGGTTTATCAATAGATGACGCTACTGCAATTTTTTATGACACAATATATAGTATCATTAAATCACACGTACCTTGTCGTCCAACTAAGAATAGACGATACCCTACATGGTTTTCTCGCCCTCTTATTCATATCTTTAAAAATAAGCAGAAAGCCTGGGTTAAATGGAAAAAATATAATAATAGAACAGATTATGAAACATTCTCAATCCTTCGTGATAGATTCAAGACTGTTTGTGCAGAATGTTTCAGAAAATACATTGATTCTATAGAGGAAGGTTTGAGAAATGATGTTAAAGCTTTCTGGTCTTTTGTAAACAGTCAAAAAAATAAAACCGGAGTTCCAAGCGAAATGACTTACGGCGATACAAAATGTGACAATCCGGTTGAGATTTGCAACCTTTTTTCAGACTTTTTCAGTTCAGTTTATGAAAATAGCGTCCGTTTGAAATTTCGTCCCGATTCCTTACCAATATATCCCAACAGTGACACAATAATATCTGACATACACATAAGCAGAGACATGATAGTTAGAGAACTTACATCCTTGAATGTAAATAAAGGTGCAGGTCCGGATGGTATACCTCCTTTTTTCTTAAAACATACTGCCGATACAATTAGTTTACCACTGTTCATTATATTCAACCGTAGTCTGAAAAGCGGTGAGGTACCTCGGGTTTGGAAATCTGCTAACGTAACTCCGGTATATAAAAGTGGGTGTAAATCTGAAGTTACCAACTACCGCCCCATATCTCTGCTTTCAATTATGGCAAAGATATTTGAACGCATAGTACATAAAGTAATTTATCCACTCTTACACAAGGCTATAATTCCTGAACAGCATGGGTTTATAAAAGATCGGTCCACTGTAACTAACTTACTGACATATACTAACTATCTGTTCAAAAAAATGGATAATCGCGTACAGGTGGACTCAGTTTATACTGACTTTTGCAAGGCATTCGATAAGGTTGATCACTCAATACTGTTAAAAAAAATTGCATATAACGGTATACGTGGAAACTTATGGCGATGGTTTGAGTCCTATATAACTAGTAGAACGCAAAAAGTTGCATTAAATGGCTTCTTTTCTAACGTAATACAAGTCAGATCAGGTATAGTTCAAGGTTCTATTTTAGGCCCTTTGCTATTTATATTATTTATTAATGACATCGGTGAATGCTTTAAGCACTCTCAGTATCTTTTATATGCCGATGATTTAAAAATATATCGACAAATTCAATCTCAAAATGATTGCGATAAATTACAGGAAGATCTGAATCGCCTTTCTAATTATTGCATTACGAACAAGCTACTTCTAAGTTTTAATAAATGTAAGGCAATAACATTTACAAAAAAAAATAATAAAATAAATCAAACTTATTACTTATGCAACAATGCGTTAGAGAAGGTTATGCAGATTAGAGACCTTGGAATATACCTGGACTCAAAACTCCATCTGAACGTTCACATTGGTTACATAGTTAATAAAGCTTTTCAAATGTATGGATTTATCATGCGTACTTGCACGCCTTTTAGAAAGCCAGGTTCCTACCTACTGCTACTCAAAACACTGATCATATCTCAACTTGAATATGCCTCTGTAGTGTGGAATCCCTATTACAATATACACGGTGATAAATTAGAAACGGTACAGCGTAAATACCTCCGAGCGGTAAACTATAGAATTTATGGTAAAAAATGCTCTTATCACGACTCACTGGTAAAATTTTCCCTGCCGACACTCAAAATGAGAAGATGGTTAATAGATTTATCAACGTTATATAACATCTGTCACAACAAATATGATTGTAATCACTTGATGAATCAAATATACTTAAAAATTCCTAGTAGTTCGCACCGTATACGTTCTGCACATCCCTGCGGTCTTTTCGCACCTAGGCTGTGCAGAACGAATGCGGGCGAGCGCGCACCTTTGCATCGCATCATGAAACTCTATAATGATCATTTCACGAGTATTGATTTGTTTATGTTATCGACTGCACAATTCAAGGCATGCGTGGCTGAGAGACTGATAGAAATGTTTGACGACGACAGTTGTCAGGAGTTGTAACTTGCTGACTTATGGTTAATATTAATATTATTAATATTAATTTCATACCCAATTTGCTTTGTTGTAAGAGATGATATTTATATTATTGTGGAGGATTACTCAGAAATTTTATTATTACTTTAGTGGACAACGGTGTTGGTTGTACATATACCTAAAGTTTATTTTGTTAGTAATAAGTATCTATAATATGCCTTTTTGTACAATTGTTTGTTGTCCTAAATAAATAAAAATAAAAATAAAAAAATAAAATAAAATAAAATATAATTATGTGAGTGTACATCTCAGAATACAGAATAAACCAGAAGGAGCGTAAAGCCGATAATACATGCGGTCCGCTGTGTCCAGAAACATTTCGCAATCCCCCGCACACCTCATACTTCCCACCCGTACAGTATTGCTAGCTTAGTGAGAGTTCGCCTCTTTTAGGGTAAATTAAAAGTGTTATATTAATATAAAAGATGTTATATTAATATACTGTTATGCATAAAAAAATGCTTTAGTAAAATAAACAACAAGTAATTTACAAAAAATATGTCTTTACTTAGGTACATTTTGTTGTACTAATAATATTGCCATTTTGATTCTGAGGTAATCAATACATTTTTACGTTTCGACAAATGAAGAAGGCTTGCTCTTTGCTTTTATAATTTCATCAGTGGGGAACTGAAATTCCATATATAATAATTAGAATAGTTTTACACAAAACATTTTTGTAAAAAAACTACTATTTACACAATTTCACATATGCAGACTATATATCAAAAACATTAGTTTAGTATTTCAATCATTATTATTAAGTCAATAATTATTATTTATTTCAGGAAATATTTATATTAAAATATCTCAAATAATGTAAGCCTATGTTTACATTATCATATCGTAAATACCTTAAAATTAAATAATTGTATTTACATATTTTATATAAATCAAACTATTTTTTAATTACTTAACATGTATTTATTATTTATTTCATCAATGTCAACTTTATATAAAAGTAGGGAAAAGAAAGCAGTAAAACTGGCAACATGAACAAAATGGACTCGCCCAAATTGTTTACCACTATCAACGAGTAAAATAAATTCATTATTTAAATAAAATGAGATGTAAATGCGCTAGTTACACATGAAATGTGATCCCATCTTGTTTTTTTATGCTTCTAACTGCATTCTTGCAGGTGAGAACCGCACAAGACGTATTATTTAATATAAACTATCGAGAAATTTTTACGCGTAATAGACACGGTGGCCAAATATATACTAGTCGTCCAAATGTCAAACTACTCTCATTGAGAGTAGTTTGTATGGCTTCAGTTTTGGGCGTGTTTGCGGTTTCTGGTTTATTCTGTATTCTGAGGTGTACATATTGTGAAATCAAATGGTACCTTTAAAGATACATTAATACATGTGCCGAATCACCTCCAAACATCCCCATCAGTCAGACACTCATCGATTCCATAATACCCCCTCCTGCACAGAGTACCCTTTGAAAATATTGTCAGGCCAGGACAGAACTGCCTCAGGCAATTCATTATAGAATCGAATACAATTTACAACAAAACATCTACTAGTCTTAGCAAGCCGATGTACCGGCATACGCAATCCACTTCCGCTTCCAAGACTTTCACTAAATTTTGAGAATGAATACACTTTTACGAGCATACATTATGCTCTCACAAATATAATGAGAGGCAACCGTGAGGGCACCCATTTATTCAAATAGTTCTCTAAGTGATTCCCCGGCGCCCATGTCACAAACAGAGCGGATGGCTCCCCTCCGCAACATAAAAATAGTCTCAATGAAGGTAGCTGAAATAGACCAAACGCACAGTAGCCACATCCGTCAATTGTCTATTTTTTTTTTTGGGGGTCCCACTGCAGTTTGGAGCCCATCGCTATTCCAAGAAACACAGTATCACCAATAGATTCCGGTACACTACCGTCAATGAGAACTTCCGCATTGGCAGAAGGCACATTTGGTAGACTAAACCCCATACACCTTTTTTTTTTTTTTTTTTTTTTGTGACGCGGGGAAAAATGCGTTTCGCACACCACCGGTGCCTGGGTGGCCTCCGGTGGTAGTGTGGGACTCCCCGTCGGCTGTCCGACGGTATACCCACTAAACAACCCCGCGAAATGCCATCGGCCGCGTTGGTGTGGTGCCCCGGATCTGTCAGCAACAGGGCACCACTGCGACTGGCCAGCCCCTCAGAAGGGGCCGGACTTCATCTATCTAGGGGCCGTCCCGGCAAATTGGGACAGCCCCTCCGGCGGCGGGACCATTATGGGGCCAGGTTCCCATCCTGACCCCTAGTCCCACAGGTTAGGGAGGCGGCAGTAGGTGCGCGTAGCGCCTACGCCGCACTCCCGTCCGCCGTTTCCGGAGCGGGACAGCCTGAGGATCGTCTTCCCTGTCCCGCTCCGCGGCCTCCTTCTGGGACATGACGGTCTCACAGAAGGAGGCCATCGCCTGCCAGGCACTGTCGCTCCCGAGCATGTAGCGGACCACGCTCGGGAGCGAGAGGTCCGCGCTTCCTAGCGCGGACACCAGATCGCGGCGCTGCCGAGACCACCTGGGACACTGCTCCAGAGTGTGCTGGGCAGTGTCCTCGGCCGCGCCACAATCGTGGCAGCCTGGCCGCTCCTCCCGCCTCGCGACCCGGTGCAAGTACTCACCGAAGCACCCATGCCCGGTGAGCACCTGCACCATGCGGAAGGTGAGGGGTTTACGTCTACGACGCATCCACGCCTCCAGGACCGGGCGCAGCGCATCCGCAACGCGGACTCCGTACCGCGGCTGCGCCAGGTCCTCCCCCCACCTCCGCATCATCTCCACATGCCCTCGCTGGCGATACCGCCCCACCTCCACCGATGTGGGGCGCTCGCCGAGGCTCCTCCTTTCCGAGACAAACCCGTATACCTCGGCGAGCACCTCCGCCTCCAACTCCCAGGGCGGGTCGCCAGCGAGGGCGGTCGCGGCCGTCCAAGCTACCGTACGGTACCCCCTTATCGCCCTCTGCGCTATGACCCGCTGCGCTCTGCGCAGCTGGGCCCTGTTGCGGCTGCAGAGGGCGTCCGCCCATATTGGGGCACCGTACGTGGCCATACTCCGGCAGACGCCGGAGTACAGCCGCCTGCACGCGGCGCTGGGCCCGCCAACATTGGGCAGGAGGCGACCCAGCGCCGCCGCAGCTCTGATGACCTTCGGCCCCAACCGCTCGAAGTGGGGGCCGAAGGTCCATCTTCCGTCAAGGGTGAGGCCCAGGTAGCTCATCTGGGCACTCACCCTTATTCTTACTCCTCCAATTTGGAGGTGCGCTCCCGAGGGGGGGCCCCGCCTACCGGTCCCCCGGAAGAGGAGGGCCTCGGTTTTATCCAAACGGACCCGAAGCCCAAGCCTCTCTATGCGGCTGACCACCAGTCCTACTCCGACTTCGGCCAGCCGCGCCGCCTCCACAAAGGTCTTACCCCGGGATGTGACTAGGGTGTCATCTGCATAGCAGATGACACTCATCCCGGGGAGGAGACGGCCCCGCAGGACCCAGTCGTATGCGAGGTCCCACAGAATGGGGCCCAGAACGGACCCCTGTGGGACACCGCACACGACGCGCCTTCTGACCATCTGGCCCCTCGCGTCCTCGTAGCGCACCTCCCTGTCCTCCAAATACGCCTTCAACAGCCTCCCCAAGTACGGAGGCACCCCAAAGTACTTGAGGGCCTCCAGTATGGTACTGTGGGGGAGGCTGTTGAAGGCGTTGGCGATGTCTAACGACACCGCCACCACCACATCTCCCTCGCGCTCCGCATCCTCCGTCACCGACCTTAGGCGCCTAATGGCGTCGACGGTCGACCGTCTGGCCCGGAACCCGAACTGGGCATCCGATAGGCCCGGTCCCGGGCCATCCTCCAAGTGCTGAGCGAGGCGGGAAGCGACAACCCTTTCGAGGGCCTTCCCCGCCTCGTTCAGCAGAACGACTGGTCGAACCGCCGACCCCGAGTCCGGGGGCCGGTCTCCCTTCAACAGAAGGCAGAGCCGGCCCACCCTGAAGGGTCCCGGGCAGCACCCCGACCGCAAGCAGCAGTCGAGGAGCTCCCGGAACCTGTCTCCGAGGTGCACGAGAGCCAACGCTAGCACCTTCCCGTGCACCCCGTCCGGACCCGGCGCCCTCTTCTTGCCTCGGAGGCGGTCAACGACCGCCTCCATCTCCTGGTCGGTGACGGGCGGCGGAGCGCCCTCCTCCTCTCCTCTGGAGTCCGACTGTAGGGCCATCCTCGGGGGAGCGTAGCCCCGTGGGTTGTCGGGGAAGAGTTCCCCGACAACCCTCTCCAACACGGCCGGCTGGAGGGTCTCTGTCAGTGGGGCCGACTGAGCGCGGATTTTGTTCCGCGCTCCCCTATACGGTCGGCCCCACGGGTCCCTGTCTAGGCCCTCCAGCAGCTCCTGCCACGCTCCCTCCTTGGCCCTACTTATGGCCATCTGCAAGGCTCTCTTCTTCTCCACGTATATGCCGTGCAGATGGCCATCTCTCCCTTCGTCCCGGGGGCGGCGACGCCTGCTCCGAGTATACGCCCTACGCGCCCCGTTGCAGGTGTCCCGGAGGTCGGCCATCTCAGCCGACCACCAGTAGACCGCCCGCCTCGGAGGCGGACGCCCAACGCTGGGCATGGCCGCTCTGCACACCGCCGTGAAGGCGTCGCAGAGACGACCAGCCCCCCCCTCGGCGCCCAGATCCTCCATTGGCGGGAGGCCCCAGCGGCCGACAATGGCCGCCTCCTCTGCCAGTTCCCGGTCGAGCCTGGTGAGCGCCCAACGCGGGAACCGGCTCCGCCACCGGGACGAAGTCGTCGGACTCCCGGGGGCTGGAGACACCTCGAACCTGATGTAACGATGGTCCGAGAGTGTCTCCACCCCCGTCTCCACTCTCCAACCCTCCACTCGGCGTGCGGTGGACGCGGTGGCGAAGGACAGATCCACCACCGACCCTCCGTTCCACCGCACGCACGTGTGGACTGTCCCCCTATTCAAGAGGGACAGTCCCGCGGCCAGCGCCCACTCCTCCACTTTCCGCCCTTTGGCTTCCGTGGCCGGGTTGCCCCACGCCGTGGATTTGGCGTTGAAGTCCCCGGCCACGATAACCTGGGCGGGCGCTAGCCGCCTCACTGCCGACCCCAGAGCATCGAGCAGCTGCTCCAGGGCCGGCAGGTCGCGGTTCGGGGAGAAGTACACACCGATGATTGCGTACTCTCCCCGAACCGCCGCCACGTAACCACCACCCCTCCCCCACACCACGAGTGGGGGGCTGGCGCCAGGCCTCGTGACGATGGCCACGGAACCGTCCAGATCCCCGGCCCAGTTAGGCCGGGAGGGCACGTAGTATGGTTCCGCAACCACCGCCACGTCCACGTCCCACTCCGCCATGGTCTGCAGGAAAAGGTCCTGAGCCCCGGCGGAGTGGTTGACGTTGGCCTGCAGGAAGCGAGGATGTCCGGCCATTACTCGGACATCCTAGCCTCCGGCGCCTTCTGCCGCCCACTCCCGCGGGAGATGGGGGACGTTCTCCCGCGGATGGATGGGGGGTTGCACAGACGGCCCCCCATCACATGGGTCGCCCTACGCCCGGCGTCGGCGCAAACGGCACAGCGGGCCTGGGCCGAACAGCCGGAGGCGATGTGCCCCGGCTGCCCGCACCGGTGACACAGCCGGCTGCGGTCCTCCTTCGAGGGGCACAACTCGGCTGTGTGCCCCTTCCCCATGCACTTGAAACAGTGCATGGGGCGCGCCTCCAGCAAGTGGAGCTGAACCCGGCTCCAGCCCACCCCGATACTGCCCAGCTCGAGCAGCTTTTTCGCTGCCGTGAGCGGGCAGCGCATCAGGGCGGAACTGGAATTCCGCCAGTCCGAGCGGATTTCGCCCACCCGGACCTGCTCCGGGGTGCAGCCCCCTTCGCGCGCGACCGCAACCTGAACCCGCTGTACCGTAGCGGCGTCGTCCAGACCCGTGAGGCGGAACTCCGCGCACTTCATGGGCCTGGACACCTCAACAACGTCGGACAGGGCGGCCGTTAACTTGGCCGCCAAGGCGTCAGCCTTCTCGTGACTGGTGGAGCCTGGGACTTCGATCAGCCTCGCTCCGGTAGCCGACTTCCGAATCCGGAGCGAGCCGATTCCCAGCTCCCCCAGATTCACCTCCCGCTCGGCCTTAAGTAGGGCCGATGCATACGATGCGCCCCCTTGGGCTGCCTCCGGCCGTAATTTCAGGATTACGGCCGTGGAGCCGGGGAGCACCACTTTGGGCCTTCGGCCCTCCTCCTTGCCCGCGGGAGTGGCTGACGCCTTGGAAGGCGCTGGCGCCGCAGGAGTCGCGGCGGCCGCGGTCTTTCGCGGCTTGCGGCGGACCACGTCGGTCCACGCCTCCTTAGGGACCTCGGTGGCCCCCGCTACCGGCGACGGCTTCACCGCGGCCGGCTTCGCCCTTGATGTGGACGGGCCGAAGCTCGTCCACGTCTCCTGCGGGGCCCCACTGCGGGCGGGACCCGCTCCGGTGGCCGATCGCGTCTGAGATCGCGTCTGAGGGCGCACCTCGAGCTCTGCCGGCGCACTCGCCTTCTGCGGCTTAGTCGCCGGCCGACCTGCGCTCTCAATGGCAGCCCTCGCGGCCCTCGCCACCGCAGAGCCGTCGCCCGCCAATGGCGGACGGGCGACAACCGGAGGAGGCAGGCGCGACTCAATCGCGGCAAGCCGGCCGTCCACCAGGTTGCCGACGAGCCGGGCGATGTTGGACTCCAGAGTCTGGAGATCCACCGGGCCCGTCGGCCCCTGCGCCTTCCTCTCGGCCCGGAGCTCCTGGAACTCCCGGCGGTGCGCCTTGACCTCCTCCCGCAAGGAGGCCACCTCCCGTTGGAGACGGGCGTTGTCAGCTCGGAGGCGGTGGGTCTCCTCCACCTCCGTGCGCACCACCAGGGCCCCCAGGATCTCCCTGATCCCGCTCGCAGCCCTTGCAATTTTTGCGGCGTAGCCCCCCTTGAGGCTCGCCGATTTCCCCGTGAGGTCGAGGATGACTCCCAACATCCCCTCGCCCCTCACCATGAGGTCCTCGGCGCCCCTCTCGAGTGGGCTCGCCGCATCCCCCTCAGGGCTTCTCCCTTCGGGGCTTTCCTTCTCCGCCTCGGGGCTCACCCCCTCGGCGCTTCCTGCCGCCACATATGGGCTCATTTTCGCCTTATGGGCCCGCTTCTCAAGGAGCGCATTAAATGCCGCTTCCTTGGCCTCCTCCTTACGCTCCCTCAGTTGTTGGCGGGCCCTGGCCAGACTGGGGGCGATGCCGCCCTGGGGGCGATGCCGAAACCCCATACACCTGGTTCCAGTTGAATTTAATAGTCAAAGTCTTTTTAATCCGTAGAAATGGCTACATTTGTTTGGAATCGTCACAATTTTTTTCCCTACCGTGCAGTTTATGACTAGGTGAGCACTGATAAAAATACTGCCAAAAAAACTCAGGCATCCCTCTTTTGGTATCCAAACAAATTTACATATTTTATTAATTACATTATAATTGGATCAACTCACTCCCAGGCATTTTTATCATTAATTAAGTCAGATACTTTACAATATGCCCTGCTACACAATTTGACTTTAATAGTAGTTTTAAATTTGTTTGTTTGTAAATAAAAGATTATTACATGTGTTGCATACCTCTTTTCCTTTTATATTCTTTTTATAAATGTTATTTAAATTTTGTGTTTGTCTTTGCTCTTTTTCTATGTCTTTTGTTTTCCTTGTCAAAAACGTATTACATATTGAAGTGCTACATATAATTTTGTATTATTTTCCATCTATTATTCCCTTTCATAATTTAATAAGTACAGTTCATTGCTTAGTCGTCTGCAATATTTGGTCCTTCTCCCTTTATTTCCAGCCTACATACATTTAATTCGCATAAAATAAAATAAATTCGTATTTGACGTACCATCAACATATTTGTTACGTAAGTAAAACAATTTGTTTGCTTCATAATTACAATATATTTCTTTCATCTATTTACATGTTTACTCGCAGTAAAGGTAAAGTCATGTCAGGTGATCCCATACCTAGTAGTGGCGCCATAGATTCCGTTCAAATTTGTGCTGACGGTACAAAAGAAATGCCCTCTGCAGTACATAAGATAATAGTTGCAAGCCCGCAGGCCTCTGGATCTAAATCCATACGGTCTACCGCGTCAACTGTAAGAGCAAAAAAAGCAGCATTGGAGGCACTGGCATTGCGCCGACGTTTAGAACAACAGCAAGAACTTGCTATACGTGAACGTAATCGTGAACGAGAGCTCGCGGCCTTACAGCAGGAAGTTGAGGAGAGTGAGCTGCAAGCTCAACTCGCCGCCATCGATGCAGAGGTCGCATCAAGTCATGCAGAAAGTCTCAGCCACACCGACTCTATCAGGGTAAGCGTAGATAGAACTAATAAATGGGTGGAAAATCATGTTCAATATGCTAATAAAGTTAACGGAGGCATTCCTGCAGTAACATGTGAACAACATATTTCTGTTCCAACGCCAGGCCAGGCCCCACAGCCACAGAAGGTCACATTGGCAACTGCATCCTCTATTGATCCTTACGTTCAAGAAGAGCGACCAATGAATGTTATTAAAAGGTCCGAGGCGGCGGACATTACGCCCCCGCTCGTTTCTACGGAACTAAATAAACATAATTCAATTCTTTTAAAAAATCATGTTCAATATGCTAATAAAGTTAACGGAGGCATTCCTGCAGTAACATGTGAACAACATATTTCTGTTCCAACGCCAGGCCAGGCCTCACAGCCACAGAAGGTCACATTGGCAACTGCATCCTCTATTGATCCTTACGTACAAGAAGAGCGACCAATGAATGTTATTAAAAGGTCCGAGGCGGCGGACATTAAGAAAGAAAGAAAGAAAAGAAAGAAAATCATTTATTTGTACATCACACAACACTGTACAATATATACGTAAATTAAACACAAAATCAAGACAAATATGCCAAAATACATAAAACAAACTAATGATAACAGCTAACAGTATTATGCGATGTTACAAATTGGTCTCGGCTCAGTATATTGTCAAAGCCTGTGTGACAGACCCGACACTGATTTTCAGCCGAAACCAGTCTTTTGTGACACCACGGACGCAGCAAACAAAACACTATGTACTCATGAAATAATACATGAGGAGATTAAATAAAAAAAAAAAAAAAAAAAAGTATCAAATACAACATAAATACCCTAATTCACAACATGTTATTTTCAATACCAAAATTACAGACTTAAGGATTATACCTAAGAGACTTCTGTGTGTTAAGTTGTGTTACATGACAAATTGTACTTAAGCATATCAATAATTATTTCGAATGTAAACCGAGTGCCAAAACTGTAAGGAAGAAAATAAAGTTCTCGACTTCGACAAATCACAATATTATTACGGTTTAAAGTCAATTAAAAGAAGAAAATCTAATTTCACGCATTAAGAATCACTGTGAAAAAAAATGAGCTGTCCCCGGCCACATACCTTCTGCCTTAAGGAGCAAATGAGTTATGATTACCAATATACTGTAGGGACAAATCGGCAAGTGCATTTCTTTGAGAAACTACTAATACAGCCAATGTTCGTCGATAAATCCAACCGGTGAGTAGAAACTTTTTTATTAATTAGAACCACTATGAATCTTGGATATTATACTTATTTAAGCGGACGCCTGTCCATTACACAATAACACCTAAAACCTGCAGCTTAATTGAACAATGATAGTTCAACCACAAATTACTTAATTAAAATCTTAACTAGCATTTAAGGTAATACACTCAACCAGAACAAACATACTTATATTAAGCTCATAAGACATAATCGGACTTTTGCTAATCACACTAATCATATCCCATTCAGTTAAATTTGTTTTTGAGCGTTTAATATATATGTTTTAACAGCTGCTAAAAATGACTTTTTCGTTTTTAGGGCACGTATTGGTTAATGTTATTCCAGCAACGAGTGGCAGCATACCTGAAACTGCCCCGAAAAGCTGCTGACCTATGGTATGGTGTGGATAGACGGAAAAGGTTAGACCGTGCAGAGTAATTACGAGCATGCTGCATCCAGGTCAGCCTAGTGTGAAGGTAATCTGGCTGACCGGTGTTGACCACACCAAATAGGAGACTGGCAAGATGAAGGTATCTGCGTGATTCCATTTTTAACATATTACACTTATTTAAATATGACGTTATGTGGCTACGAGGTGGGACAGTAAAGCAGAAACAAGCACAGGCATTTTGAACACGCTGTGTTAGCCTCCCCGTTCTGGCTAGAAGACAAGGCCCATACACTGTATCTGCATAGTTGAGTTTTGAAAGGATTAATGAGTCACATAGTCTTATTCTCAAATCAGTACTGAGGTAAGGACGAACCTTGTACAGTAGTTTCAATCTGTAGAAACAGTTCTGTACTGCATTAAGGATGTGTCTTTCAAAATGTAGATGTGCATCCATAATAAGGCCTAGGTTGCGTGCCTCAGCAACATGTTCAATTGGCTGATCTCCAAGCAGTACTCTAGGACATTGACCCAATATGTCAGCCATTTGCTGCTTTGTGCCATGTATCAGGTACTTGGTTTTACTTGGATTCAACTGAAGGCAATTTTTATGGGACCAGTTGCATATGCGATTAAGATCCTCATTCAACCTTTTTACAGATATGCCTGTATCATGGGGATGCAAATGAATATAAATCTGTAGATCATCAGCATATAAATGGAATTTACAATTTTGTATATTTTCCACTATGTCAGCAGTGTACAGGATAAAAAGTAATGGACCGATTATGGAGCCCTGCGGGACACCCCTCAGAACAGGACTGCACACCGACCTAGCTGATGTACCATCACTCCGTTTCACCTCTACCACCTGACTTCTAGATTTCAAGTAACTGCGAAACCATTGCACCGATGCCGTATCTAGTCCATAGTGTGACATCTTCGAAAGAAGAAGCATATGGTTTATGGTATCAAATGCACGGGAATAGTCAAGTAATACCAGTATTGTGCCCATTCCCTGGTCCTGAGCAGACAAGATATCATCAGTAACATTTAAAAGGGCAGTTGCTGTACTACGGCCCTTACGGAAGCCAGACTGGGCACTAGGTAGTATGTTATTATCCTCCAGATATTTGGACAGTTGTTGGTAGACCACCTTTTCTAGAATCTTTGAGACCACTGACGAAATACTTATTGGTCTCAGATCCTTCATATCGACTGGATTAGGTGTTTTCGGGGCTGGCCATACAAGGCCTGTACCCCATAAGTCAGGAAAGGTAGATGTAGTAATTGATCTGTTTACAATATCTGTGATAGGATCCAATGAGTGTGGAAGTGTTAAAATTATCATTTTTAGGCAGATACCGTCTATACCCTCTGCATTAGAATGCAAAGACTTGATGATTTGTGCTACTACCCTACTCTCCACAGGTTTTAGTTTAAAAGTAGCAGGACCATGTCTGTGGGACTCATAGTGCAAGAGGACACTGGCCTGGACCTCACCATGTCCAGGAACATCAAGAAAAAATCTATTGATATCATTGGGATTGTTTAGAAAGGGGGGTATCTCTATACTATTTTTATGAAGGACAGTGGCTTTCAAATTCTTCCATAACCTTTTAGGGTTGTTCATATTATTATTAATGTGCTGTTCGAAATATGCCTTTTTTTCATGGTGTATAGCTGAAACTACGACTGCCTTCATATCTTTATAGAACTGTTTATGAGTGTCCAGCCCAGATTTCCTGTACCTTGTGTAACTTTTGTCACGAATATGCATCATATCTCTTACTGTGTCAGTTAGCCATGGATATCCCGGGTCTTTTATACATATCTTTCTTTTAGGTGCATGTAGGTCAAACAGAGTGAGAAGGTAGCAATTAAAGGTTTGGACCATATCGTTAACATTCCTCAAAGTAGATATGTAATTCCAGTCAATCTTATCAAGATCGGCATTAAAGGTATCCATAAGAATATCTTTAAATGGTCTACAGATAATAATTTTGGGCATCAGTCGCTGTTTTCTGATATCAAGTACTGCGGAAACAACAGCATGACTACCCAGATCGGGAATGTGGGACACCTTAATTTCACGCATCCGTGCATCAGTACACACTAAATCAATCAAAGTCTCACTATGATCAGTGAAATGAGTTGGCTCTCGAACCCATTGCTTTAAACTAACGCACTGCAAAAACGTGTCCAAGAGTTTACTTTTATTATCTGATGGACATAATAAATTTATATTAAAGTCACCAGTTAGGAAGATATTGTCATAACTGGAAAAAGCTGCGCAGGACTCTGTTAGTGAGTCCAAAAGCAAATTAACGTCCTGCCATGGTGGTCTGTATGCTGTCCCAATAACTATAGATGTCGAATTAATTTTCGTACTTATCCATAACTGCTCCACTGATGATGCAGGGTGTGGGCAAACTCGTATATTCAAACCTCGTCTTGTATAGAATCCAACACCTCCACCCCGACCACATCGGACATCCAATGGACGTGGGCAGTGCCTAAACCAGTAACCAGGTAGCGATGGAGCAAGTCCCTCTTCACCATCCCGCAACCATGTCTCATTAAAGGCTATGATATCTGGCTCCAAATCCCTCATAGCAACCAGAAATTCATCATGTTTTGTACGAAGCGAGCCAGCATTAAGAAATCCAATTTTTAAATAATTATTTTTTATCATTTTTATTTATGTAAAGTCATTAATTTCCCGAGTTCATAAACTGATTGTACATATAAAATAATAATAAATTATTCTAAGTAATTGTTTATTAATTATTTTAAGTTTTTTGAGTTTGTATATATAAAATACTTGTAAATATTGTAAATAATGGTTTATTAATTGATTTAAGAGCAAAAAATAGTTAATTATATGATTGTTAATTATGTAGGATTGTGAAAATGAAAAATTTGTATATAGATATCTTGCCGATTTGCCACTAGAGCTCAGGTTATTTTTATTAAATACTAAAAGGTATATTACTAATTGTACTAGATATAACATAATAGCACAAAACCTCGACTGTTGATTATTCCTGTTACCAATTGACAATGCGCACATAAGTGGATTTTGTACTAGGGGAGCATTATAATATGTATGGTGCCTGTTGTATCTGAGAGTCGAACCGAACTTTATGTTGAAAAAGGTGAGATGGCGGTAGAATTGTAGTGTGCGTTCCGAGTCTCCCAAGTAGCCGAGGTACCCTTGATAATGAGGATATTTTACAATTGGCATTACATTATGTGGTAGAGTAATGGTAAAAATGCAATGGCACACCAGCAAACAGCCAGCGGGTGTATAAGAGATATTAAACACAGCTAACGGTCTCCACTCCAAAAACACGCTCTAAGTCAGCGTCGGAATGCAGGCGATGTACCGGGCCCCCCTCCATCTGTCGCGCGAAGATCCTACCCTGCCGCGACCAAACAAACCTCCATGACAGACGTTGACATATCTGTTTAGTTTTATATAGGAGTGATTTGTTTGACCGCGTGAGTCGCTCGTTGAGATAGAATCTCTGCGCACTAGCAGTGTTTCCGAGGTTATCTATGGTGGTGGTGCGGCGCACTCGCGCAGCCCGCAGCAGGTCATCGCGCAGGCCGCGGCGCGCCAACCGCACCACGACGCGGCGGCAGCGCGCGCGCCCAGCGCCGGCGGTTGACGAAGCAGTCGCGGGGGTGCCTACGCGCTCCGCAAACACTATATCCCTCTCTTCCAGCGGAGCACCTATTTTTGCGGCTATAAGTGAGACCGTATGTATGAGGTTTTCGCTTTTGTCCTCTGGAAGGTTGGAGATTTCAAGATCAGAAGATAGCATCTCCTGGTCCCTTTCGCAGAGCTCGCGCTTGAGCTGAACGATGGTACGCTCGAGCTCTGCATGCTTTTTACATTCCGCGGGCTCTGCGGAACAAGATTCCAGCACCCCCAAACGTGATTCCAGGCTGTCGATCCGTATGTTGGTGTTTTCAACTGACACATGCAACCTGTTGAAATCTTCTCGAAGCAGTGCCAAGTTAGTGTTGAGAGCGCGCAACTCGTCCCTGATCTCCACGCCTAAATCAACATGCTGTACGGGCGAGGCAACCACAGGTACCTCGCTGCCAGATCCTGCGCCCTGTAAACGAGACGCGATCGTCCTGTCCACGTAATCCCCACTTATCCCTTTCACGGGGGTGGCCGATTTATCACCCTTAGGTATTTTAATCTTGCATGCTGGGCATAGCCAGTCTGCAACTATCTCGACAGAATATATATATACGCATAAATATTTACGCATGCCCTATGGTACGATGTGGAGCACTGCGAGCATCTAGCGGCAGAAGCCGGAGACACGAACTTTCCGCAACCATTGCAATTTATCATTTTGGTTCAGCACGACACTAGATGGCGTTATAATTATATGTGTAGCACAATTTTGTACTATAAGTATGCTGCGCAACAGTGCTATGCGAGATTTGAAGTATGTGGGGAGGTATGACCAATTAAGTATTTATCTGAGTAACTGCAATTGAAATATATTATTGAAAAACAGTTACTTTTAGTTTCACTAAAACACCTCTCAAACGCTTTGGTCACAGTCACAAACACTCACACAGCGAAGTACACTCAGAAGCTATGCTACATTATTACATTAGTACACATTACGCCCCCGCTCATTTCTACGGAACTAAATAAACATAATTCAATTCTTTTTCAAGCTGTAGCCGATACTGCCGCAGCAGCAAAAGCGCTCGCTTGCGCTTCAAGCACTAAGAAATTGGAATTATTTCCTTTCTTTGGTAACACAATACAATGGTTACAATTCAAGCGTATATATGACGCAACTAAAAGTAATTTTTCATCTTTAGAAAATCTAAATCGTCTTCATAATGCTCTCCGCGGACCTGCTCGTGAGTGTGTTGCGGCCTTACTGATGTCTGCTGAGGATCCAGAAGAAGTCATGCAGGCGCTTGAGGACAACTACGCTCCTAGCCCCGAGCTCATCGTTTTCAGGGAAGTTTCTGCTTTAAAAATGCTTCCACGGTTAGGAAATGATCTCAAGGAGCTCGGAACTTTATCCAATCGAGTACGTAACTCCATTTCTACTATTAAATTATTAAAACAATCTGAATACTTATATTCTCCTGAATTGTTTCATGCAGTGTTAGGAAAGTTAAATCACACTATGAAAATTAGATGGACCGATTTTGCGATGCAAAATACTGCGGGACGTCCGAAGCTAGAAATATTATCTGACTTTTTAAAGCGCGAGCTAGACCAACATATTCGATTTGGGTTGTCACCTGAGTGTAGTTTGACACAAAATGTACAACGATTTTCGACTGAAAAACATTTCCGACGTGAAAATATAAATGTCACTAATACTAAAATAAATAAGGGTGGTCCTACACCAAACCAGCAATGTATATTTTGTAAAAAAGACCATTTTATAAAAAATTGTAATGATTTTAAATCTTTATCTGTCGATGACAGGTGGCAATGGCTACGCAGCGCTAAGGTGTGTTACCGTTGTTTAAGGGGCGTTTCACATCAATGGAAAACATGCAAAGTGAATCCATGTGGTGTCAATGGATGTCCGTTACGTCACCATTACTTACTTCATAAAAATACATTGACTATTATTGACACACCTAGTACTCAAGCTACAAATGTTAACTGTTCAGAAGTATGTGAATCAAATCCAAATCCAAGTTCAAACATTTCTGAACCGATCGAAGAAAAAGTTGTCGTATCTACTATTTCTACAGGCATTCAAAAAGTAGATTCAGGCGTAGCTTTGAGACCTCGTGCTTTCTTAAAGATTATCCCCGTGACTGTTTCAGGCCCTAAGGGTACATGTGACGTATATGCGCTCTTGGATGATGGAAGCACAGCTTCATTAATAGATTCTTGCGTAGCTGCACAAATAGGTGCTTCAGGACCGCAAAAATTAATAACGGTAAATGGTATTGGAGGTCTTGAACGCACTACTGTAGTTTCATATGTAAATTTTTTTATTAAGGGTAGGAACACACAGGAAACATTTTTAGTAAAAAACGCTAGATCTATGGAGTCGCTGTCTTTACGCCCACAATCAATTCAGCGCGAAACAGTTGCTTCTTATCCTCACTTAATTGATTTAGTTGACGTTCTGTGGCACGAAGACGCAACTCCTAGTATTTTAATAGGAGCCGAACACTGGCATTTATCTATTAATCGTGAGGTACGTGTTGGTAGAAGGAATGAGCCCGTAGCCTGCCTGACAGCATTAGGCTGGACCTTATACGGCGTTGCTTCTAACAAAACGAAATTAATTGATTTTATTAACACTTACACTGAGACATCCACAGACGAAAATTTAGAGTTTCTTATAAAGGAACAATATAAAATAGATTCTTTAGGAATTACCAAGAAAGAATCTTTACATAGCAGGCAGGATCAACGTGCAGTTGATATATTAGAAGCCACATCAAGGCGCCTACCTTCAGGCCGATTTGAGGCAGGGATGCCATGGCGGGACGACATACAGTATGTTCCCAATAGTTATAACCAAGCAATGTCGCGTTTTTTAAATTTGGAAAGGCGTATGATAACAGATAAAGAATTTGCTAACGCTTATCGAACATTTATCGAAAACATGTTAACAAAAGGTTATGCTGAAGAATGTAGTTTAGAGACATATTATGACATTGGTAATAAAAGCAACAAATATAATAATCACTTACGTCTTTATCTACCGCATTTTGGTGTGTACCATCCACAGAAACACAAAATTCGTGTAGTCCACGACGCCGCAGCAACGAATGAAGTGGTCAGTCTGAATTCCTTGTTATTGTCAGGACCTGACTTACTTCAACCCTTATTAAATATTTTGTTTTGTTTTCGAGAAGGCCGTATTGCTATAATAGCTGATATTAAAGAAATGTTCCCACAAGTGCGTATAAGAGAACAGGACAGAGATGCTCTTCGATATCTCTGGAGGCCAGATAAGAAACAACCCTTAAAGGAATTCCGTATGACATCTGTCATTTTTGGTGCGTGCTGTAGTCCATTTATTGCACAGTTTATTAAAAACAAGAATGCTCTAGAACACCTACAGTCACATTCTAAAGCTGTTGACGCTATATTATATAGGCATTACATGGATGACTACATCGACTCATTTGACAGTGTTGACGAAGCATCCCAATTAGCAGCAGACGTTATTACTGTTCATAGCCACGCCTGTTTTGAAATGCGGGGTTGGATTTCCAACGAACCTGCAGCATTAAATCAAATTCCAGATAACCTACAAGCCACTAGTCTGTTAGAAGTCGATCTTGCTAATACTCATAATAACGTTCAAGCATTAGGCATAGCTTGGAATCCTACTACTGACAATCTAGGTTTTCGGACAAATCTTTTTAAATCATTACCATCTCCTTTTACTAAACGTAAGATATTATCACATCTTATGCGTGTGTGCGACCCCTTAGGCCTATTAGGACCTATAGTCGTAAAGGGTCGAATTTTATTTCAACAAACCTGGAAGTTGAATATTAGCTGGGATAGCGAACTACCCCAGTCAGAGATATCAAAGTGGTCTGATTGGTTTCATGAGGTTTCATCATTATCCTTATTGAAAATTCCCCGTTGGTATTCAAAGGAGAGAGATTCTGAACCGTTATATAAAGATTTGCATGTCTTAGCCGATGCAAGTGAGCTTGCTTATGCGTGCGTAGCCTATTGGCGTCTAGTGTACCCTGATGGTACCATTAAACTTGCTCTCATCTCAAGTAAAGCAAGGGTCTCTCCTTTGAAGCCCATGTCGATACCGCGGTTAGAACTTCAGGCTGCTTTGATTGCCTCTCGTCTCGCAGTCACCATTAAGAACGGTCATCGTAAAAAACCGGTCCAAACATTTTTTTGGACTGATTCAATGACGGTTCTTCAATGGTTACGCAGTGATACACGTTCGTTTAAACCATTCGTGGCCCATCGATTGGGCGAAATTTTAGAAAATTCTTCTGTCAATAACTGGCGATGGGTACCGACTGATCTAAACATAGCCGATGACGCGACTAGAATAAAGTCTATTAATTTGGAGCTCTCGCATAGATGGTTTCGCGGTCCATCATTTCTTTTTAAGTCTCCGGAAGACTGGCCTTTAGAGCCTACTAATATCACACCACTTCGCGAAGAACGTAAATCTTAACTCAACTTAGCGAATTGGTGGGAGTTAATTCCATTGATTTAGAACTATCTGCTCCAGTCACTGCGAATTTCGATCGCTTTAGTGATTGGCAACGACTAGTACGTGCTACAGCACGTGTACATCAAGCTGTAGCCATATTCGGTAATATTTTAGCCTCAATTCGACAATCTAATTTAAATAGTAAAGTTTCTCGTACTCGCGGCACATCAACATCTACTACCCTCATACCTTTAAATGTTGAATTGATGAAAGTCGCAGAAAGACACATTTTTCAAAGAGCACAGTTGGACAGTTTTCGGGAAGATTATTATTGCCTTTTAAATTCGAAGCCAATTCCACTGAACAGCCGTCTGATAAAATTGTCTCCGACATTGGGACAAGATAAATTATTGCACTTAGCAGGAAGAATAACAGCTGTAGAAGACATCGATCCTGAAACACGTTTTCCGATCTTACTTGATAGTCGGCACCCAGTTGTACGTTTGTTGGTACAGTTCTACCACCGACGTGCAGGTCATGCAAACCATGAAATGGTAATCAATGAAATAAGACTACGATTTTGGCTTTTAAAGCTTCGAGATATTGTCCGAACCATTGCACAGCAATGCCTTTTCTGCAAAATTCGGAAAACCCAGCCAATGAATCCTATTACTGGAGATCTACCACGCCAAAGATTGGCTCATCATCAACGACCTTTTACATTTTCAGGCCTTGATTACTTTGGGCCCATGAACGTAACCATTGAACGCCGTCATGAGAAACGATACGTAGCACTATTTACCTGCTTGACATCTAGAGCTCTTCATCTTGAATTAGTTCATAGTCTATCTGCAGATTCAGCAATTATGAGTCTTAGAAGATTCATTGCCAGACGTGGGGCACCTCACACAATTTATTCAGATAACGGAACTGCTTTTGTGGGTGCCAATCGAATTTTAAAAGAATTTTATGCCTCCAACATTCAGGAATTTGCGGCAGACAAAGGTATTAACTGGAGTTTTATTCCAGCAGCAGCGCCGAGCTTTGGAGGATGTTGGGAGCGTTTGGTTCGCTCAGTTAAAGTAGCCTTGAGAGCGACGCTTAATGAGAGAGCTCCAAAAGAAGAAACTTTAATGACATTACTCTCTGAGGCTGAAGCTATTGTGAATTCGCGTCCATTAACTCATGTGTCTACAGATCCTGATGACCCAACCACGTTAACACCATTTCACTTTCTTATTGGATCTGCTTCAAATCAATGTATCCCAAAGTTAGATGAGCATAACTTACATCGTGCAGAATGGCGAAAGGCTTTAAAACTTGCAGATCATTTCTGGAACCGATGGGTGCGCGAAGTTCTTCCAACGTTACAACCTCGTGCTCTAACAAAAGGCAATCGTGGAGAAGATTTGCAATTAGGAGACGTAGTAATAATTGTCGACGAGTCTCTACCAAGAGGAACTTGGCCACGAGGCCGTATACAAAGATTGTACCCTGGAAAAGATGGGGTAACAAGGGTAGTCGATGTTGCCACAAAAGGAGGTATACTACGCCGCCCTCTGAAAAAACTTATTAACCCATTAAGCGCCAAACAAAACTACCAGAATATTTTGCATAAATTATATATTTTCTGATTGGTAATAACACAAATAAACATAATAGTAGTAAAGAAAAAGAAAAAAATATTATTTATAGGTTTTAGAAAGGTGTACTCGAATGAGTACAACGGCAACTTAAAGGGGATATTTTTCGATGTACTCTCTTTCAATGCAAATCGTCATCAAGCACACTTTACACTGCCAACGAACTTTCGCATGACAAACTACACACCGTAGTAGCTTCTCCATTTTTTTGAGGATAGTGTCCATTGTATTTATATATCTTGTGACCCATTGTATTTATATTTAGTTGTTCTCAAAAGCGCTATGCTTTTGAGTTTAACAGGTAGAACTAGCTGCTACTCAGTTCTTATAACCAAATCTAACTGACTTTCCTCGTATAAATTATTTTGCGGGTTATGCCCATAATATTTTACCATAGATTCGTCTATAAAAAGGTTTTCCTCTATCATATCCCACTGTTTAAATTTGACCATAAGCATATCAAATGAAGGTCTTACTTTGAACATTTTATCGGTTGTAGATGTTGCCTGATCATTGTTGGCCAAATGAAGATTTCTTTTTATATCGCTAAACTTTCGTGTTGTAATAGCTTTTGAAGAAACAAATGGAACACCCACATCCTCATCCAAAGACCAAAATAAAATCTCCCTGGGCAGTTTGTGATATCCGGACAATATCAAAATACCAATGAAGTTTTTCAGATCATTTGCATCAATCTGAAATGAGCGCCTATTATTTTGATTCGCATATAAATTAGTATTGACAACAATTAGTTCAAAAACTTCTTTATCAAACAATTTTTCGAATATTTGAACAGAGTTCAGGTTTTGAGTTCCTCTTTCACAGTCTCTTTTCTTTGAAGTACTTCAGAAAATTGTTCAGGCCTTGAGGAATAAATTGGGTCACACTTACGCCAATTCGGGATTCCTTCCTGCTGATGACGGCGAAAACGTTTAGCAGCTAACGATTCATCGTCACTACTATCATCGCCATTATCATGTGTATGAACAAACACATCGACATTTCCTGGAACGTCATGTGGTAGTGATGCTGTAATAATATCCTCTTCGGGTCCTTCTTCTTCGCCTGTCACAACACTCGGTGGTGGTGGTATGATGGCTAAATCATAGTTGGCCTCATCGTCACTTCCATCAAACACAGCCTGAATGGCTTTCTATAATCCTTTATAATTGTTAATAGCCGTATAACGATTAGTAGTCATTGTTTGTATACTGGATAACAAAGATTATTTGTATATGCATGTTGCCGCTGTACTTGAACGAGTACAGCAGTATTTACGTCAACATATTTCCACTAAAATTTACATTAGACTTCTATAATATGTCAATTATTGTGCTATGATGAGTTCTAAGTATAGATAAATACTAAAAATTAACTTTAGTTTAGAGATAATAATTTAAATAATAATAATGTACACTCACCTGTATCGACTTTCTGTACTATGTTTTTGAAGCGCTCACAAAGGCATATTTTGTGATCTACCCTCATAAAATGGAAATATTTAAATGAGTTTGTTCTTTAAAAATAAAACATACCCATAATAGACATACAAAGCGCGTAAGTGTCAAATCTATGTTGCGATGTTTAACTGTACTTAAACGAGTACGGCAGCGCTAAATGGGTTAAGCTCCACACGTGACTTAACTTTTACAGTCAATTGGTGCATTAGTGCACGTGGGGTAGGATGTTGCATACCTCTTTTCCTTTTATATTCTTTTTATAAATGTTATTTAAATTTTGTGTTTGTCTTTGCTCTTTTTCTATGTCTTTTGTTTTCCTTGTCAAAAACGTATTACATATTGAAGTGCTACATATAATTTTGTATTATTTTCCATCTATTATTCCCTTTCATAATTTAATAAGTACAGTTCATTGCTTAGTCGTCTGCAATAACATGTGAACCAATTCAGAATGGCAGATAGAACACCACTCACACCGTCAACATCCTCGCACCGGCGAGGAACATTAAAAATTAGGAAGTATCGTCAGCAAACGTAGTATATCGGCCATTTTCTGTACCATGTAGGGAAGATCATTCACATAATATACTAAAAATAAAAATTACCCCAATATTAACATTGCTGCCTTTAGATTTGGTCCCATTTATATCAACAGTCTGTATTCTATTATTTAAGTAACTTGCAATCAAATTATAGGCTTTATCTCTAACTCCATAATGGCACAGCTTGAGCAATAATGTCCGATGGTCGACACAACCAAAAGCTTTGAAGAGATCATAGAAGACCCCAATGGCATCCTGGGATCTCTCCCATGTGCTAAGAACACGCTTGATTAATGCTATCCCCGCATCTCTAGTGGATTTACCTGCTGTAAATCCGTATTGTGACTTACGAAAAATTTCATTGATCTTAAAATAGAGTTGCAATTGCTCAAGCATTAACCTTTCAAATACTTTACTCAATACTGGCAAAATAGATATTGGTCTACAATTCCCCAGTTCACTTTTTTCACCAGACTTAAATAATGAAATTAATTTACTAAATTTCATCAAGTCTGGGAATACACCCATATCTATACACCGATTAAAAATAAGTGCCAAGTGTGGAGCTATTGACTCAATAATACAATAAAATACTTTTATGGTCATTCCCCAATGATCCTCTGAGTTTTTAATGTTTAATTGTTTAAATATTTTAATAATTTCGCTTGACTGAATATGTATAAATTTAAAAAGCTCCACCCTTGGTTGTACATTCTTCTTTAATAACTCGACCGCACCATGTGGAGATAAGTTAAAGGAGTCACTGGTACTGTAAGGGATATTAATGAAGTAGTCATCAAATAGATTTGCTACTTGTTTACCAACTGTTACAGTTTGATTGTTATGTTCAATAGAATACTCATTATCCCGTGGTTTATCTTCACCTGTGTCTTTTTTTAACAATATCCCATACTGCCTTTATTTTATTTGTCGACTGTTTAATTTTGTTTTTAATATACATAGATTTTGCAATTTTGCAATCATTTTTAAATATTTTGGAATAATTTTTAACATATTTAACAAAGTCTGGGTCAAATCTATAAGGTTTTTCTCTATATAATGTAATATATTTTTATAAATTTAAGTTGTCGGGTCGGATCTCGACCCTCAAAGATTGAGCTCACTACAAACAAACAAAATTCCCTAATGTTGAGCTGTAGGATTTAGGGGCCGGGCGCCAGTAGTGATACTCCGAATGCTCTCAGATAGCGGCCGTAGATATCGAACCTTTAATCTTCAGGGAGGTGAAATAAATCCTAGATTGGTGGATCATATTTTATTGTAAATAACTGACTCTAATTACAAAGCTGGAGGTTATTGTTAATATAAGTAACACAGGCGGACAGACCAGGCTTATCATCTAGGTGCTTTATATAGTAAAGTGACCCCAAGGTCAATAGCACAGTACTGGGTTAGTAACACTGCCTTAAATCTAAGTATAGGCTAAATACAATGAGTTCTAGGTCTATCAAGCCTTCGTAAAGAAATAACTAATGGGTATTAAACCTGACTTTAATTTTCACTTTACTATGACAAATAATTTAGACCCCGATTACCAAATAAGGGTAATGGGTTCACTAAAGGTGTATAATGATGTGTGGTTTGCAAAGAATGTTCTAAGAAGCTAAATATTCGAAGTGATCAGGTCGCCGATGCGCGTCCGTGGGTGTGGTCGAACTCCCTTTGTAACGAAATAATCGGGAAACTACATACCCGTGACTGGGAATAACGTTACTTCGTCTTCCGGGGTTCGGCAGCTATGCGCTAGGGCTGTTTTCTGCCAAACGCGACATGTGCTCCAAAAACATGACGCGTCATTCCACGGCGGGCCTCGATCATAATGTGGTGTAAAATAACTTGAAAAACCACATTACCCCAAATAGTAAGGCACAATAGACTCATTTGCGTCTATTGCTGTAACAAAAAGAAATGAAAGGTCACAAAACCGACGCCTATGAAAATGGCGGTCGTTGTGGTATGCAAAAATAACGTAACCTCACTTACCACCATTAAATCCAAAAATCGACCTTCAAAATGACTCCGCATCATTAGCAGAGCGTACAAAACCAAAATCGGAACATTATATGTTCTTTTTATGAAAATTTCGAGAGTTTAGATTTTCAATCGACATCTCGTGACAAAAACCGGCAGGGAAGTAAAAATCCTGCTATCCGTGGGCGGAAGCTTCGCGCTGCCACCTCGCGGCCAAACTCCACAACAAAATATTGCCATAACAAAAGTATGGTTAAAAATATCGATTGTCGTAATAACCGAATAAAATTAGGAAGCAAATGAAAATTTCCTGTGGATGTGGTGGAAAAAAATGAATAGGAAATTAATGTTTTTTAATAAACATAAAACCCAACAAAACTATGAATTGGCTTTACGCGGCCATTCTATATTAATTACGAATATTAAACGCCGTGTCATTCATTCAATCTATAAGTGACAGGAGCTGTCAAACTCTATTTGAACTGACAGCCAGATGTTCTTCAAAACAATTTATAGGTTAAATTTGCGAAAGAAATGAATTCAATACACATTAGTCTGTTTTTAATGTGTATTATCTTTAAATAAATAGGTTTGTGCATGTGACGTCGAATATAACGTCACATTACACCCCTCCCAAATTAACCCATATTTCTCATCAAATCTGCAACAATAATAATACTCATTTAGGACATGTATCTACATTAATTGGATTAAATACATAATTTAGCCTAATATTATACTCACCGCCTCTTAATAACGTTCCTTTCATTTCTATTTTGTGGGAATTTTATGTACTTCCTTATTATATGCGGTGCATTGAGTGCACTTGTCACCTCCCGCAGACAACAAGAAACAGTCTGTTGAGCCATGGGCCCATCCATATTTTGCCCCACAGACCCTTGGTATCCACCTCGGGCATAAAAGTTTAAGGCTGTGAGGATCTGAAAAACATGAAGGAATGAGCATAATGAAATGTAAATTACATATTAAAAAGTAAGATATTTATTTTAAAAAAAGTGCTCCGTACCTTAATCCTCGGCTCGATTCCATGACGTCTTGTCTTAGGAGGTAGCAAGGGCACTATTTCCTGACACAACTCCTCAAATTATTCCCGGCTCAGTCTGTAATTTCCTACAAATTCAAAGTCGGGAATTTCACTGATATTAAGTATGTTGCGCAGGCGGCGCCGGTTCCTTCTACGCTCCAAACGTTCTTCACGCACAGCAGCCTCGATTAAAATAATCCTTCCAGCCATTTTGTTAATATTTTTCTAATATTCACCACTTCCGAAAAACAAAAGGTAACACTTTTAGTTTCGTCGTTTTGAGGTTAAAATTCCGAACAATTATCTGTCAAACTCGAATTTTCGTTCCGAACTTTCGTAAATTAGAGTAGGTTTAGAAGATTTTGGTATTCTCGTTTTCTTTCAGTTTTGGTTAATTTTATAAAAACTAATAATTTGTATTTGTGAGCCCTGTAACATTTACATCCTTCTGTTTGATAGTACATGTTATGTCACCCTTTTAGCTGCTTATTTAAACTGCCTACTAATTTGTATTTTTCTGGGTAGGGTACTAACTACACGTTTGTGTTGTATTGTTATAGATCGCTTAGCGTACACTCGGTATTTTGCACCGATCAACAGTCATTTTACCGGAACGTGTCTTTCCCAACCTCGACATTGGCATAATCATCGTTAAATTAACAACGATGGAGCCACATTACCTATTTAAAAAAATAGAATAGAATATAAAGCTTGCCGCGCTTTTGACGAGTGACATTGTTGGTATAACAGAGTTCGGGCTATCCAGGCTGGACGGGGGTTCCAGGTTTTTGCTAATCTCTTCGTCGTCGCATAATCGAGGTTAGCAGAAACCTGGAACCTCTTCAACTTCGTAGGGATATTGGCTCGCTAAGCGTATTTTACCGCCTTTACCATGGTGAGTGCTCTAAAGAACTGTTTTCCCTTATCCCACCCAGTCCCTTCCGTCATAGAACCACACATGCAGGCTTGCGATGTCATTGTTCCACTGCTGAAAACATTTCTTCGCGTACCAAAAAGTTCGGCAACTCCTATCTCTGTCGTACCATCAAAAAGTGGAACGCCTTGCCTGCACATGTGTTTCCTCCTTCCTTCAATATGGGATCCTTCAAACGAAGCGTGAAGAAGCGGGGCTTGCATGGCATGCCAGCATGGCAGCATCAACTGACAGGACATTGTGTAGTCTTTTGTCAGTTGCCGTTGCGATTTGGGCTTCTCTTCCGCTTGCCATCAGGCGAAACGGAGTCAATATGCTGAGCTTACATAAAAAAAATGATCAAAAATTGTGGAATGAACTCTCAGCCAACAAGAATTATATACTTGAATTTTTTACAATTAAGTATAAAATTAATTTTATGTGACAATTTCGATAGTTTTTTGTAATGTTAGGGTTAGTTTATTGGTTAGGTATATTATGAGACAATTTCTCTATTAAATATAATTGATTATTAGATATTGTATTAAGATAATGTGGATAATAAATAAATAATAAACAAATTAATATTAATTACATAGATATTTAATAAAGTTATAAAATTGGTTTAATGAATATGCGTCTTTTCCGCTGCCGGTCACACGGTGGCGCAAAAGACGGGTGTAGTTTCCGGTGTAGAAAACATCGAGTATTATTTTAATTCTGTAGTTTAAAATGTGTCTAATATTGTAAAATTAATTTATAATTATTTAAGGAAGTTTACATTGATTATACAATAATTATGAACTAATGTAATAAGCGCTTCCGGCACGTGGTACTCGGTAGCGCATGGGAATCGAGGCAGACGCGCGTTAGCGCTTGGAAGTGAAACATTGGGCAGACCGATTGTAGATAAGGAGAAATAAAGTGTTATTATTTAAAAACGTTGTTTGAACTTCTTGGATCCCTTAAAGTTCAGAAGTTGGATTACGAAAGGGATAAATAAAACTTCCCTTCACGCCTGCAAAACGTAAGTAAATTTTTCTTTTTCGGCTTAGAAAAAGGGAAAAATTTTAAGAAAAATGATTGAACTGTAGTTTTACTGCACATTGCTTATATTCGTAACGTCACAGATTTAAGAAAAAAATATTCTTCATTTCTTTTTGAAAATGAATTAAGAGGTAATTAAATCAAAAGGACTGTGACCATTATTGATACTTATTGTATCTAGCTGCATCATTTATTAACACTAAGAAGTCGCTAGAATTATATATTTGGTTGATAATGATAATTATCTTAAGAAATGAGAAGACCTGTTTTAAGTAGATGTGTATGTGTAGTTTTCTTAATATAAGAAGATATGATTTGTGTGGGAGTTATATTTCCAACTTTTTACTTAAAGGCAACTATGCCAATATTTTTTTTTTCTTCTCTCTTCTTTTCTTTGAACACCCAACCAAAGATAACAGTTTTTTTTATCAATTAAGTATATTAAATTCTCTTTCGATCTGGACTATTGAATCGTCAGGCCGGGGTTCGACCAAGGTAAGAGCTTGTGGTTTTCATTTAAAGGTAAGCTCCTAGTCGTGGATGGTTATTAAGTTTATAACAAAAAAAAAATTACATATCCATATTATTTATGTATGTTTCTAAGTTATATAGTGTCTAATGTTAATTTGGAGCTAGTAGTACCAGTTTGTACGATAAGCTGATTGACATTAAAAAAAAATACTGGTGTTAATTGGGACTGAAAATGTTTCTTGAGCTTGTAAACAGTGGCGGCTGGTGGGTTATCGAACTGGTGGTGCACTTTACTTACTCACTAAGTATTAATATTAGAAATTGCAACAAAGCAACAATTTACATAAAAAAATGTAAATTAAAAAAAAATAATTATTTAATATAAACAAACAAAAATTAACGCGTCACAGATACAGCGAAACTATACTGATAAGGAGAGGTCCATCATGGCCGCCGTCGAACTCAAATTTCAAATTTCGTCAAACATCGGGTGCTCTCGGTAATCTTCGATTCGCACGTGCGGCGCACGAGAACCGACTCATTTCTCGGTACATTTCTATGAACTATCTTTTGTTTCACGCGTCAGGCATATTAGCTCGTAACTCATACAAGTTATACTAGCAGTCCTCGTCTGTCCTCGTGCGCTCGCCGAAGCGTACGAGAAATTTTCTTTACAGGGAAAATAAGTCTTATGTAGTTTGCCAAAGCGCTTAAATTGTTTTGTCTTTTATTTCATTTGTTATATTATGTTTTTGTATGGTTATAAAATAAATACTAATATGGTAATTTAAAGATGAAGTAATATTTTGTAATTTTTAATTCTTTTGAATTGGTGGTTCAGCGCACGAGCGCACTTAAGGTACAGCCGCCACTGCTTGTAAACGCCAATTTACACTTATCAAACTTGTTAAAGGTCCCTCTGTAGCTGTAATTCTAAGCTGTGTTCGTCTAAGTTTCAGGGACATGGATGAGAATAATGCCCGACGACAAGATTCTATGATGGAAAGTGCCCGAGGTTAAGGGTTAGAAATGGAAAGTACCCGAGGTTAAGGGTTAGGAATGGAAAGTGCCCGAGGTTAAGGGTTAGTAATGGAAAGTACCCGAGGTTAAGGGTTAGGAATGGAAAGTGCCCGAGGTTAAGGGTTAGGAATGGAAAGTGCCCGAGGTTAAGGGTTAGGAATGTAAAGTGCCCGAGGTTAAGGGTTAGGAATGGAAAGTACCCGAGGTCAAGGGTCAGGAATGGAAAATGCCCGAGGTTAAGGGTTAGGAATAGAAAGTGCCCGAGGTCAAGGGTTAGGAATGGAAAGTGCCCGAGGTCAAGGGTTAGGAATTGAAAGTGCCCGAGGTCAAGGGTTAGGAATGGTAAGTATACGAGATCAAGGGTCAGGAATAGAAAATAGCCGAGGTCAAGGTTTAGGAATATAATGTACCCGAGATCTAGGGTCAAGGACGGACAACGCCCGAGGTCAAGGATATTACCAGGACATCCATAAATCTCATAGTCTGATTCTTGACTGTAGAGAAGGATTCTGAACGGCGTTAAGGACGGCTGAATAGGCGTAGGCTGCGCCTACGTTTAAATACTTCATCAGGTAAATAAAATTTATCAAACCTAGAGAGACTAGCGACTCTTTTAGAAAAGCCAAATTTTATGGAAATTTTGATAGCGATAAATGTGATGAAGGAATTAATTTAGATGATACAAATACCACTTGTGAGCATGCCGATATTGAAGTAAATGAATGAAATAATAATAAGCACCTCGGGGGTAAGGAGATAGATAAATAAGTTAATAGAATAAGAAAGTTTCTACAATATTAATTAATTTACTTAAGCAATACTATGTATAAAATGAAATTAGAATTTAAAAGTATTTACGTTTGTATATGATGATCCTTATTCTTAACTTTGAGGTTGTCCTATGTTCAATACTTATTCTTAAACTAGCTGTGCCCGCGACTTCGTCCGCGTGGAATATTATTTAATTATATTAATAAAAAAAAAAAGTTTAAAATGAAAGTAGCCTAAGTTACCCCTTATTACATCAGCTATCTGCCAGTGAAAGTCCCATCAAAATCGGTCCAGCCATTTCAGAGATTAGCCGAACAAACAGACAGACAAAAATTGTAAAAATATTCATTTTGGTATATGTACCGTGTATACATCTATATGGTCATGGATCAGGTACTTGTGAGAGCAGTTGAGTTTCTAAGAGTAAAACCATTGTATTTTCTGATAAAATAGACTATAATCTAGGCCCACTAATGAGTAACTATGTAAAAGGCAATATTATTAATTATTGTATGCCGAATGCGGCCTACAGCCGGATTGTTGAAAAGGATTGTGAATGCACGGGTGGATGACAGTGCTGCCATTGTTCTGTTGGTAGGGAGTGGTACGGAAATCCAAAAAAATGGATATTGTTAATGCATTGGATGCGTTGTACCAGTTGGGGGTCGATGGGATATTATTATGCGCACTTCCGTGTGTTGGTTGCCAGTCGCCAAAAATGAATACTACATTGATGAAATTGATACAATATTGACGATTTGTTTCATTTGACATGTTGTCACAGCGAAAAATTTATATTTTTTAACACTAATAATTTTTGTTAGTGATTTTTATTTGACAAAGAATATAAGATATCTTTCAAGGAAATGTAGGAATGGGATAGCCACTTTAGTGGCCTATAATGTTGATGGCATAAGCGGCTTACAATGTAAATTACAAGGTACTGTACGGATTTGACTGCAGATTTGGACTGCATGGAAAGACAAAAGGAAGGCAAAACCTGAATTTTGTACACAAAAGTGTCCAAGGCTTTCCTGGCTGTGAACAAGTGGTGCAATTGATTTTGGAAAAATGTATTGATGTTTTATGTTGTATTATGTTGTTTATGTCCATAAAAACATAGACTCATTTTGTAAAAAGAGCGATACTCATAACATAAATACTAGATATAAGCATAATCTTGTGTTACATGCAAGCCGTCTCCACAAAATAAGTAATTCTTTTATGGGGCAATGTATACGGTTCTATAACAAACTTCCCAGCAATATAAGAGAATTGTCAATAAACAAGTTTAAAACTACTATTAAAGCCAAATTGTGTAGCAGGGCATATTATAAAGTATCTGACTATATTAATGATAAAAATGCCTGGGATTGAGTCGATCCAATTATAATGTAATTAATAAATTATGTAAATTTGTTTGGATACCAAAAGAGGGATGCCTGAGTTTTTTGGCAGTATTTTTATCAGTGCTCACCTAGTCATGAACTGCACGGTAGGGAAAAAAATTGTGACGATTCCAAACAAATGTAGCCATTTTTACGGAATAAAAAGATTTTGACTTTGACTTTGACTAACATCCACCATACACGTAAGTTAACATTTATTGACCTGGTTCGTCAACATTTGATTTGTTGACGAACCAGGTGTTCCTCTGGCAATGCAAGCTTGCGCAATCTCAACTAATTTATATTGTTTTTATTTATTTATTTACACGATACAGTTACATAGTACAAATTATTATGTTCGCCAAACTGTTATAACAGTTTGTTGGCGAGTATATATGATGATAGGTATTAAAAAAAATAAGGAACTAAATTAGATTATTTACATGTCTGCCTGTTCGTCTGCTAGTCTGTCTTAGAAAGTTTCACGTAAATACTTGAAATTTTACATAATTACATTTTAGTCGTAGATGCGTATAATTGAAGTACAAAAACATATGAAAATATTCCAACGACTCCGATAATCCGTAATTGAGTAGTTTCGGGACATATCTTCTAAGGTCTTTTGGTTGAAATAAGAACCCGTACTCCAGTAATGAAGTGAGTATGGGTTGATATGATGTTGATGGGTTGATTATATTTATACAGGTAATTGTGAAAGATACGGAGGGTAGTCGTGTAGATTATTCTATACCAATTATTTATACCACGTTAATCAAGTTAATCACGCACACACACATGCTTTTGTGTCAACACATAAATGTTAATCAAGCATTTTATATTGTCTGAATTTGTAAACTTTTAAATATGTAAAGCTCAATTAAATTATAGTATTGACAGTAGTTGGTACTAAGCTGTCGATATTACATGCTAATAATGCGTTACAAAATTAAAAATGTCCTATTTTCCAGACCGATTATCCAGGGCTTCCAATAGCGACGGACACTACATTAACACCATGAAAATTAAAGCTTACTTTTGAATTGAGAATGAAAACATTACTGGCTGAGTCACGCAAGAAGAAATTCGCTATATTAACGTCAAAAACTAAACGACTTGAAATAAAAATGCTGAACTATCTGTCGTTATACAGAATTTTAATGTAATCGATGTATAGATGATAGATATCATTATACAAGTTAGAGGAAAAGAGTGAACTAGGGAATTAAGGGACCGTAGCAGTTTACCACCTGAGTACAATATGTGAAAGGATAATCCTGGATCAATTGTAGCTTTAGTTTAAGTCTAATGAAAACCATGATGCGCTATACAAAATGTTTAAAAACAAAGATTGTTTACCTTTGTTTAATATTTACACTTAAATCATCCCTGGCACTAATTCTTTTTTACATGACAATTATTGAAAATTTTTATGCAGTATGTTTAATTTTAAGAAGGAATAATCCGCATTTATTGTGTAAAGAAGATTTAACTAAAAACCGT
The DNA here is from genome assembly GCA_947507595.1 of Pyralis farinalis. NCBI lineage: Eukaryota > Metazoa > Arthropoda > Insecta > Lepidoptera > Pyralidae > Pyralis > Pyralis farinalis. The sequence continues at coordinate 2,509,621 of OX382281.1, forward strand.
GTATGTAAATGTGACCATGAATATTCGACGGCTGTTTCATTCTCACGATATTTATATAAATACACGATGTAGAAAAATCGATCTAATAACATTGATTTCAAGAATAAAATCTATGAAAAAATAAACATTAATATGTTTGTAAGGCACGAATATTTTTATTTACAAATTGTCTATAAAGTGTTTTTTATCTTTTATCTCATATCTATGCCTATATTTAGTATCATGTCATCGCTTGTATTTTAAAATATATGTCTAAAATAGAAAAATATATTGTTTAATTTATATAACTCTGCTAGGTTTGACCAATCTCCTATCCTTATTCCAATGTTTTCACAGATCTTACTGTACCTAACTCATGCTTACTATTAATTAATAGATCTATACAGTAACTCGATTTGCGAAAAAAATAAATTATTCTAATAATATTAAAGTGCAAATATGTTTGTTGATCTATTCAGATACTGTAGTTTTCATACGTATGTAAATATTAACTTTTATTACTTTGTGTGTAGAAATGGCTGTATCGACTTATTCGATTTTTTTACATTGCTAATATCATATTATGAGTATATTATTATAGCACACAATACACATTCTATGCAAGTTTCTGGTAAACAGTTATCTGGGTACATTGTAAATTTCAAATTGCCGAAACGCATTATGTAGTGGGGTAAATTTTCCACAGTCTGGTAACCTTGTTATTGAATGTACTTTTGTTGCCGTCCCTTACGGGTGTACGCGTTTGTCAACTCTAGGTATACCTCAGAGGAAGTATATATACTTCCTCTGAGCGATGAATCATACTAAATCTTCCAACTCTACCAATTTTACTAAATCTACTAACTCTACAAATCCTACCATATCTACTAAATATTCAAAATCTATAAAGTATTCTAATTCTTCAATTTCTACTATATCGTCTAAACCTACTAAATCGAATGAATATTCAAAATCTTCTAAATCTACCAATTCTACTATTTTTAATAAACCTGATGTAACTACAAAGTCATCAAACTCTGCTGAACCTGCCTATATTGAATCTAATACACCTTTTGCTAATATCTCCACTGAATCTACTATTTCCTCGCGTATAAAAGAGTTATCCCCTTATCAGAATGTTTACGAAATCACTATAATAAAAATCAGGGGGCACGGCAGTGCCCCCGCCAAGTCGAGCGCGAAGCAAACACTGCCGTACCATCCTTTACTGGAACCATTTCGCCGCATTTTCAGGCCCCTATTTGAGAACCTCTGGATAAGACCAGAACGCAGAAATTTTCGTCATCCAGTAAGCTATAATCACATACTTAAAATCCAAAATTTCAAGTCTGTAGGTCATTTAGTTCCGAAGTTAAGCGAAAGCAAAGTTTCGCATTTATGACACTCACTCATGATCATCAAAATAGAACTAGTACTTCCCATAAACTCCGAGTGCTGAAATTTGGTACAGAGTTAGGGTTTAATGGCCACATAAAGGGAAAACTATAAAAACTAGGATAATCGAAGATCTGGAGTACCTGGTGACCCTGATTAGAAAACACAAGAGCTCAACCAAACTATTAGAGATCGACATACCGCCTTTACAAAAAATGTTCAACTTGGTGGGCCGCTTCATTTGATGTCAAAAATCGAAGGTCTGAAGTATCTGATGAAGAACCCTCAGCTGGTCTCAGCTGTATTAGAGATATGGTAATGCCCCCTTCTACTATGAGAAAAAAACTGTGTCAAATAAGAAAATCTAATAAAATAAATCAATATGTCCACGTTTCTACAAAAAGAAGTGAAATCTCACCAAAAACATTCTTCCGTTGAAGGGTACACAAGGGTACAAAACCAGCTGCTCCATGACACCATTGCACCAATCTGTCGCCAGAACCGCTACCCATTGACGATGGAAAATTGCCACTTGGAAAACGTTGATTAGTTACAACAGATATAACATTACGTGTAAACAAAATTGACTTGTACCCACTAACGTATAAAGAATTTTCAACGGCCAAGTCACACAACATTAACTATAATAATAAAGAAATCGCAGTAAGGAACCTTAGACTTGGCACGACTTTGTCTAGATTTCATTACTTTTTAGAGATAAACAAGCAGCTCCGTCGAGACTTGGCTAGTTTTTTACAGAATGTTTTTGGTGGGATATACATTTACCACATGTTTCTATAAAATCTCAATATGCTAATAAACCCTTGATACTACTAATAGATTCCGGTTCAAGCATATCGCTTATAAAAAGAAATTCGTTAAATACGGAGCCTACATTAACTCCATAAATTATCAAATTCAAGGGCATAGATGCAAACTCTGAATTTTCGGAAAGTTTAGGTCACTTTCTACTTGATATTTTACTAAATAACTCGGAAACTCTCACTGGTAAATTCCATTTAGTATCAGAAACAATAGGTATTAATTTTGATGGCATAATAGGCAATGACCTTCTTAAACTCTTTAACTCTAACATTGACTATGGAAACAATATTCTTTACATTGGCAACGGTAGTTTACCAATCAACTTTACTAAACCAAAATATACTATACCGGCACGCACAGAAATGATAATAGAATGTAATACTAAGAATACGAATTTAGTGATACGTGCCGGGATTCGAACCGGGGACCAGTTCGTCAATATGCCGATTTATTATCCATTGGGCTAGTACTGGGGCTGGTAGAACGCAGAGTTGTTTTAACAAGCAGTCTGACTCCACAGACGACCGCACTTCATGTATCACTGAAGTTAACAGTAAATGCAATTTGATCTAACCTGCTTTGTGCGCTTCCGCCACCAATTAGTTCATGCGGCCTAGCGCCGGCCGGCACCCACCCACTACTGTTAGTAAGTGCAACACGCCGATGCTGCCATGGCTGCTCCGGTAGTTTCTGCCTCTGAGACTCTGTCTCCGAGACACCAGGGGTGTCACTCTTGCGTTGCCGACCCTGTAAGAACCACTTCACGCCTTTCTTGAAGAACCCCATACTGTAGTCCCTTGGGAAAACCTCGACAGGGAGCTCATTCCATAACTTAATAGCTCTCGGTTCTTATGACTTTTATCTGTCTAAATTAGATACATGAAATATTCAGTAACGATGACTGTGGCTACACAAAATCGACCCCTATTTTAACTACATACATTATGTATTTTTTTTCGATTATCAATTTTAATAAGAACAAATTGTATGCACAAGTTTATGTACAATGGAGGTTTGTGCTTTTTAGTAGGCAATTTTCGCCATGGTTAGATTCTAATTTTCAACTTAATTTTGTTAAAGTAAATGTACTCGTATTATATATAATAACCTCTTCGTCTTAGGGCTTGCTCATGACAAGTGTCCCATAAAATTCACTTAGCGAAGTGGGTATGACGAAGGTCTCATCTCACCTTATTTGTATACTGTAAGGGAAATAAATCATTTAATTTTTATATCTTTATTTCTTAAAAAGGTTTAATGTCAATATTTAACAGTTGTTATTGTAGTCTCTTGTGAAAAAATCTAACATAAGTACATGTGTTTTGTTTTATTTATAATATAATATTCTCGTAGTGTGTATCTAGTCTACACAATGTACTTACTAACATGAAGAAAAACTATGATCAATTTGAAGGACTACGAACACCAACGAAATTGAATCCAATTCCGATACAAATACACAACCTCGGCTACGCATGGAATAACGCTCCGGAAACTCACTTTCCGTAAGTTTCCTCTTAACGAGGGGGCTGTTACATCCTAAGCTATAAGGTGATAATGCCACGCTCTACATCTTCATGCATAGTCAGCACAATCATCATAGGTCTCGGTACACGGAGTAGCGGGACGTCAGTCGTCCGGTAACCGTCATATAGAGCACTCGCCTTCTTTACTTAATTTCTGTATTCAATGTTCCAAGTCTAATAAAATAATTCTAAATCTACTTTTGTTTTTTTAAAAGGTTTCTAACAGAACCCGTATAACAGAACGAAGGTTGTATACCGTACAATGAAAACAAGTCTCATATAAGTATTTTTTTTAGAAATAAACATATTAGTTAATAGATTCGGATTCGATAGGCGTTATATTGCGAAAGTCAAATTTACATGCAATTTGATCTAACCTGCTTTGTGTGCTTCCGCCACCAATTAGTTCATGCGGCCTAGCGCCGGCCGGCACCCACCCACTACTGTTAGTACGTGCTACATGCCGACGCTGCCATGGCTGCTCCGGTAGTCTCTGCCTCGGCTGCTGCGGTCGTCCGCCATCTGGAACAGAATCCGCATGCCCCCACCACCACCGTCGCTGCCACGACTGGCCTGGTCGTCGCTGCGACACGTGTTTCGCCTCTCCACGAGGCATCATCAGGCGTTGTAGACGTTAGTCGTAAGAATAACATGCTACAAGTGACAAATCCATCGCAGTGCCGTCCCTTAATTAATGAGTATAACTCCAAAGTCAGTGACGTTTTACAGACAGACAGCTTTTTGACGGTAAGTCAAGATCCCACCAACAAATATTTGGCCCAATTAAAGTTAACTGTTAACGGCTCAAAATATATGTTTCCGGATAATTCATATTCAAAATTATTCCCATGAATCCCCATTCTCCTATGCTTTATGGTTTACCAAAATTACATAAAATCAATATTCCAATAAGGCCAGTTGTGTCGTACATTGGAGCTCCCACCTATAAGTCAAAATTTCTTAATGTACATATCCGTGAAGGGATATCTTTTGAGCCAAAACACAGTCTTAAAAATAGTTTACATTTAATAGATAGTATAAAAAACCTAACACTACCCCCTTCTTCCAAATTAATTTCACTCGACGTTGAAAGTTTATTCACTAACGTACCTTACGAGGATTGTCTAAAAATCCTCAAGTCCTCTTTAGAAAATAAATTCATTCATCCTGGCGAGACAGATGACATATTACGACTGACAAGACTTTGCATGTCTAAAAATTATTTTCAGTTTGATAATAAATACTATTTTCAAAAAGAAGGGTTAGCAATGGGGTCCCCTCTTAGTCCATTGATGGCCGACTTATTTATGGATAATTACGAACGCGAACACATAATCGGTAAACCACACATATTCTACTACTATAGATATGTCGACGATATTCTCGTATGCTGGACAGGTACCAATCGTCAATTGGATCTCTTTGTTTCCAAATTAAATAAAATCCACCCTAAAATTAAATTCACTTTAGAAATAGAACAAAATAGTTCACTTCACTTTTTAGATTTAACCATAACTAAAAATCAATCCCTCCATCAATTTTCGATATATCGTAAACCCACTCATACCGATACCACGATTCCCGCGTCATCCTGCCATCCTTGGCAACACAAGCTCGCAGCGTATAAAACTATGATACACCGTTTGATGAGCGTTCCATTAAGTAAGGATAATTACAACAAAGAACTTGATGTAATATATCAGATCGCGAATTCAAACGGTTATTCCAAATCTACCATCGATAAATTATTGCGTAAAAAGACGAGTAGTATCGTTAACAGACTATTGTACGCGGTTCCATATATTTCGACAAATAAATACACTGCGAGTTTGTCATACCTGGGAAAAATCACTGACAAAATAGTTCACATATTTAGAAAAAATAACATACTCGTACATGTTGCTCTCAAATCCCATAATTCACTCAAATCACTTTGTAACACTAAAGATAAAATCCCGCCCAATAAAAAATCCGGCGTCTATAAGCTGTTCTGCGATGAATGTGAACACGTTTATATCGGTCAAACGGGTCGTAACTTTATAACACGATTTCACGAACACGTATCGGCGTATAAAAACAATCGCCCAGAAAGGTCACACTTCGCTGAGCATCTCATAGACAAAGGACATAACTTATCCCCCACTAATACATATCAAATTTAACACACCATAGACAAAGGTTTAAAATTAAATATTAGGGAACAATTAGAAATTAATAAACATAAAAATTCTAAAGTTACTCTCATGAACAAACAGACTGACGTAAACCATTCCCCACTATTAAATATCTTTTCGCTCACACCATTCACCCCCACCCTCAATTCAATATAAGGGACGGCACTGCAATGGATTTGTCACTTGTAGCATGTTATTCTTATGCCTCGTGGAGAGGCGAAACACCTGTCGCAGCGACGACCAGGCCAGTCGTGGCAGCGACGGTGGTGGTGGGGGCATGCGGATTCTGTTCCAGATGACGGACGACCGCAGCAGCCGAGGCAGAGACTACCGGAGCAGCCATGGCAGCGTCGGCATGTAGCACGTACTAACAGTAGTGGGTGGGTGCCGGCCGGCGCTAGGCCGCATGAACTAATTGGTGGCGGAAGCACACAAAGCAGGTTAGATCAAATTGCATGTAAATAAACATATATTTACTAAAGGTAATGAAAAACTCCTATGGTTAAAAATATATTAGAAACTGACTGTGTATATAATTTAGAAGATATAAAATGTCCTAGTTTAGAAACATTGTATAAAAAGTATTCTCCTAATATTCAAACTTGTATCTATCATAATAATATATGTGCATTTAAACATGTATTTTGTTTATAGAAGTGGTGTAAGGAAAATGAATATCATAATATATAAATAGTTTGTTACCGCAATGTCTTTGAATATTGGTGATCGAGTAATGATAATAATAACGGAGAAGACTGCGGTTTAGATATAGTTACGATCACAGGCTATCAAAATTATAATGCAATTTTAAACCGACTCGTAAATGTTCTAAAATAAGATTTGAGGGTCTTAAGCTGTGGGCTCGTGTGATTCGGATAGACGGAAGCTTTGCGGATTTAATGGAAGAATTAAATTAATGAATATAGTTCACAGTATTTTATGATTTATTATATTCCAATAAATGTATTCTATTAATAAAATAAAAATGTTGTACTTCTTATACCAACCTTTCGCTTGAAATAAAATGCTTTTAAGGTGAGCGATATGTGTCTCGGATATCAATCAAATGATGGGGAGTTCAATTCCAATGACAAATTTATATATTCTTAACATGAATCCAACCGATGAATAAACAGCTAGGCGTACTTAAACCTAATTTAATGATTTTGGGGGATCTGGTTTTGGGGGAACCGATCTGACTCTTGTCAGTATGAATCTAACAGATATATGAATTATTTAAAACTACATGTATCTGATTAGACGATTCTGAAACAGAATCCCCTCAGACTAAATCTAACTGCATATCTCACATTCAAAGGGTTTCTGACCAGTGTGTGTCATTAAATGTGTCTTTAAACTACTCTTCTGACTAAATCTAACATTACATATCTTACATTCAAAGGGTTTCTGACCAGTGTGTATCATTAAATGTGTATTTAAACTACCTTTGACTAAATCTAACATTACATATCTCACATTCAAAGGGTTTCTGACCAGTGTGTGTCATTAAATGTGTCTTTAAACTACTTTTATGTCTAAATCTAACTTTACATATCTCACATTCAAAGGGTTTCTGACCAGTGTGTGTTATTAAATGTGTCTTTAAATGACCCCTCTGACTAAATCTAACTTTACATATCTCACATTCAAAGGGTTTCTGACCAGTGTGTGTCATTAAATGATACTTTAAATTACCCTTATGACTAAATCTAAATTTACATATCTCACATTCAAAGGGTTTCTGACCAGTGTGTGTCATTAAATGTGTCTTTAAACTACTCTTCTGACTAAATCTAACATTACATATATCACATTCAAAGGGTTTCTGACCAGTGTGTGTCATTAAATGTGTCTTTAAACTACTCTTCTGACTAAATCTAACATTACATATCTCACATTCAAAGGGTTTCTGACCAGTGTGTGTTATTAAATGTGTCTTTAAATGACCCCTCCGACTAAATCTAACTTTACATATCTCACATTCAAAGGGTTTCTGACCGGTGTGTGTCATTAAATGATACTTTAAATTACCCTTATGACTAAATCTAACTTTACATATCTCACATTCAAAGGGTTTCTGACCAGTGTGTGTTATTAAATGTGTCTTTAAATGACCCCTCCGACTAAATCTAACTTTACATATCTCACATTCAAAGGGTTTCTGACCAGTGTGTGTTATTAAATGTCTCTTTAAATTACCCCTTCGACTAAATCTAACTTTACATATCTCACATTCAAAGGGTTTCTGACCAGTGTGTGTCATTAAATGTGTCTTTAAACTACTCTTCTGACTAAATCTAACATTACATATCTTACATTCAAAGGGTTTCTGACCAGTGTGTGTCATTAAATGTGTATGTAAACTAACTTTATGACTAAATCTAACATTACATATCTCACATTCAAAGGGTTTCTGACCAGTGTGTGTCATTAAATGTTTGTTTAACCTACTTTTATGTCTAAATCTAACTTTACATATCTCACATTCAAAGGGTTTCTGACCAGTGTGTGTCATTAAATGATACTTTAAATTACCCTTATGACTAAATCTAAATTTACATATCTCACATTCAAAGGGTTTCTGACCAGTGTGTGTCATTAAATGTGTCTTTAAACTACTCTTCTGACTAAATCTAACATTACATATATCACATTCTAAGGGTTTCTGACCAGTGTGTGTCATTAAATGTGTCTTTAAACTACTCTTCTGACTAAATCTAACATTACATATCTCACATTCAAAGGGTTTCTGACCAGTGTGTGTCATTAAATTACACTTATGACTAAATCTAACTTTGCATATGTCACATTCAAAGGGTTTCTGACCAGTGTGTGTCTTTAAATGTTTGTTTAAACTACTTTTATGACTAAATCTAACTTTACATATCTCACATTCAAAAGGTTTCTCACCAGTTCTCTTTGAATAAACTTCCGTAGTAAATATTGGTGAACTGACTTCGTAGTCTTTACAAACAACCATCTTCAGTTGTTTACTGTTGCTATTGCCGACATCTGTGTCAGTACTAGAGCACTCACGATCACTGTTCACACTCACATTACCTTTGTTTATCACGGTATACATAGATGTGTTTTTTGAAACTTGTCTATTATTTACAGGTTTTTTAACGCACCGTAATATGTAAGGGCTAACGTTTCTGTTGGTTGTCTCTTCATGCGTAACTGCCCTACACATTCTTGGATTTTCTAAAACATTATCGTCGTCTGATGTCATTGTTCTTCCATCTTGAGTCTTGTCCGCGTGTGTTTCTTTGCCCTCTTCAGCCGCAGCGGCACCTGTACAGAGTTACATCATTCATTTCATGTAAGTAAGTAATCTTTATTAAAAATAGGTTAAACATAAGAACACAGTATTACTATGACTCCACACTCGGCTCAGCCTGTATAGTGGGGCGTCAATACATGAGAATTACACGGAATATGTGACAGTATAACGGCGAACAGCAATTACAAGAGTTTACATTGTGATAAATACCCACATCCATCGCTACTTTATACTGCGGGTACCCTTCTGCGAGTGTGGTATGCAACAAGCGACAGACGCCATCTACCAATACTATTCATTTATCTGCTTAGTTACTTCTATGTAAACATCTTTTTTTTCCTTCTAAGGTGCTGCTCGTGTATTGGTGTGTATGTATGAATATGTGTGTGCACGTGTGTTTTTGTATGAGTTATATGTGGATGTTTCGTTTATCGTCCGGGAGGGTGAGCGCGTCTGAAAAATCCATACCTAAAGCGTAATTTGATCAGTTAATACACGACCTTCAGTAAATTCTCTGTCTCTTTATAGTCCATAGACATTAACAGATTCTTTATGTGATTTTTGCGTCAAATGTTTTACAGCTCCTTAAATTGCATCTCCTCAACAATCTGTAATAAACCAAAGGAAAGAGAAATGTTTTGAAGTGCTGAGCAAAATGTTTGGGGAACAGGTAGCTTAAATACTCTTTTCTGAATCATTGAGCTACTCGTATTACGTAGAACAGCTTAAGATGCCTTTATGTACGTAGAGTGTGCTGCTGACCGCGTTCGTAATGATGACGTACGAAAGAGAGTTGGTCTGAAAGAGAGTGTCGGTGTTAAGATAAGAAAAGGTATGCTCCGTTGGTTCGGACATGTAGAAAGAATGCAGGATGAAAGAATGACGAAACAGATATACAATGCGGAAGTGGAAGGATGTAGGAGCCGAGGAAGACCAACACTAACCTACCATGACCAAGTTGGTCGTGTTTTATCAGAAGGTGATGTCAGGAGCCTTAGGAACCGGCGAGCTTGCATGAAGAGAGCTATGAATGTTAAAGAAGTGAGTGAAGTGTGTAAGGACCGCGTCTTATGGCGCTCGGTACTCTTTGCCTACCCCGCAAGGGACCTGGCGTGAAGATATACATACATTCATCTTAGAAAGAAACGAGTTTTAATTTTTTCAGTACAAATCGGCAATTTCATATTTAAACCCCTAATATTCATTTAAATTTTGTTTATTTTCAGACTAAAATAATATATCTAATATTTTTATTTTCTTCAAGCGGAACCCGACTAAGTATACGAGGTATAGTAGTCAGGTCACAAGTTCTGTCAAAATCTTATTATTTTAATTTTGGAATACTTACTGGCCAGAAATACTTTGACTAATTTTAAAAATAGAATGTTCCCGCTTGCCGAAAATGAAAAATTAAATAATTTGCATTCATTTTCAAATATGGAGTGGTCGGAAGATAGAGTCGCGGTTATCGCGTTGCACCGCTATGGTTACGCGCCAAGAGATTTTCAACATTCTACAAAAATTGAAAATAGCACTACGGTTTATTTATCGCATTATCAAACGATATACTAAAGATTTAAGCTTCGAAGATCGTCAGAGGAGCGGCCGACCTCGCACAGTTAGGACACCAGCGGTCAACAAAACAGTGAAGGCGCGAATCCAAAGAAATCCCGTTCGTAAACAAAAAATCTTAGCTCTTAAGATGGGACGCCCGTGAAATTGACTTCATCGGGCATGAAGACTGGCCCTTTTCTAGTCCAGATTTAAACCCACTGGACTACAAGATATGGCAACATTTGGAGGAGAAAGTCTACGCTAAACCTCATCAGAATTTGGAGTCTCTCCGAGCATCTCTGATTAAAGCAGCGACAGAAAGAGATATAAATGTGGTGCGTGCTGCGATCGATGACTGGCCGCGTCGATAAGGGCATGTATTCAAAATGGAGGAGGGCATTTCGAATAATGTAAATAGAATTTTATTGTACATTTAATTACCTTTCATTTCATATATAACTTTTACATAATTATCAAAAAGTACATCATTAATTACATAAAAAGTTTTTGACAGAACTTATGACCTGACTAGGTATATATATACATATATCTTAATATATAAAATTCAAAGTCCTGACTGACTCATCAACGCCCAGCCCAAACCCTTGGACCTAGGAAGCTGAAATTTTGCACAGATATTGTCTTTATGACGTAGGCAAGGAATAAGACGGGATTTTTCGAAATTCCCACGAGAACGGGAATAATAAGGATTTATATTTTCGCTATAAAAGTTGCCCTATCTCCGTTATTATATTTATTAGAGACTTGAAATTTGGCATATAAATATGTGATTGCAATCACTAAAAACCGTTTTTAGGATTTTTCGAAATTCCCTCGGGAACAGGAATAAAAAGGATTTATTTATATTTTGTCGCTTTAAATTTACCCTATCTCCGTAACCATATGTATTAGAAACTTAAAATTTGGCATATAAGTAGGTGATTGTGAAAACAAAAAACAATTTTCAGGATATTTCGAAATTCCCACGGGAACGGGAATAATAAGGATTTATATTTTCGCTATAAAAGTTGCCCTATCTCCGTTTTTATATTTATTAGAGACTTGAAATTTGGCATATAAATATGTGATTGCAATCACTAAAAACCGTTTTTAGGATTTTTCGAAATTCCCTCGGGAACAGGAATAAAAAGGATTTATTTATATTTTGTCGCTTTAAATTTACCCTATCTCCGTAACCATATGTATTAGAAACTTAAAATTTGGCATATAAGTAGGTGATTATGAAAACAAAAAACAATTTTCAGGATATTTCGAAATTCCCACGGGAACGGGAATAATAAGGATTTATATTTTCGCTATAAAAGTTGCCCTATCTCCGTTATTATATTTATTAGAGACTTGAAATTTGGCATATAAATATGTGATTGCAATCACTAAAAACCGTTTTTAGGATTTTTCGAAATTCCCTCGGGAACAGGAATAAAAAGGATTTATTTATATTTTGTCGCTTTAAATTTACCCTATCTCCGTAACCATATGTATTAGAAACTTAAAATTTGGCATATAAGTAGGTGATTATGAAAACAAAAAACAATTTTCAGGATATTTCGAAATTCCCACAGGAACGGGAATAAAAAAAGATTTACTTATATTTTCGCTTTAAAGTTGCCCTATTTCCGTAACTTTATTTATTAGAGACTTGAAATTCAGCTTAAAAGTAGGTTATTACGATAACTAAAAACCATTTTTAGGGTTTTTTGAAAATCCCTCGGAATATGATGAAAATCCTTGCTTAAAAGTTATATTGTTTGTTTTTCTTTCGTAGCTATTGTTAAGTATAATAAGTGTATAAAATTATTTCCCCATTATGAAGTAGGCAAGGAATAAGACGGGATTTCGATACAATTTTCACAATTTTGGTAGTTTGGGGGTCCATTTTAAAATCTAAGCCACGTATCATTTAATTTCGTTAAAAAAACAGAAGATATGGTGCATAGGGTGATTTATTCTGTAGTCTACGCGGACGAAGTCGCGGGCAAAAGCTAGTATATATATATATATATATATGAGTGTACGTGTTTATATGTGAATAATCAAAATGAACAATAAATTAACTTAAGAAATCCTCCAGAATTTTTGTAAGGACTGATGAAAAGATCTCCTGATACACATGTACATGGGTTCGTCAAGGCGAACAGCCTGGGGAATTACGTCCACCTCATATATGACCGCAATCAACTAACAATTCCATGGAGCACATTTGTCTTATTGCAAGTGAGACACTGAAATCCGGTTTAAAAAAATCTCCAGCCTATGATTTTCTCAGTTGTGTCATACTCTAACCATTTAACTACTGTCACACTCAAATTCAAGTGCTATGCTCCAGAGTTTTAAAAGTCTGAATGATATAGTGGCCTGAACCAAACCAGCCTGCCGGATGAATAGGTCAGCAACTACAGTGTAAGAGACATAAGCATCATACCAGTGAAGTGGAGGCATGCTAGGCAGGACAAGAGGTATTTTAAATTAGGAAACAATAATTCCTGTGCAACTGCCGTCGTGATTAAGAGAAATATAATCATAGTGCTGATAGTGGACAATATGAGTATATTTAATTATCAAAACCGACGATGATCACAGTTGGTGTTGGTGATGCTGTTAAGGTACAAATTTGTGTACACAATTTTACAAATAACAATATGGTGTGTCTCGTGTACAGATAAAAAAATAATTAAAGAACAGATATGAGAAAGCCAGCTACTGCACTGTATTTTGTTTTTTTTATGAGCACTTTCTACATTTTACCTTTCGGCATGCAACAATTATACAATAAAATTAACATTTATTAAAATTTGGTCAGCATGTCTTCGCCAATAAGTATCACGACCTACGTCCACTTTATACGAAACCGGCCCTGTCTTTTTAATTACTACGCCCTCGGCCCACTTGCTACCTTTAACCGAGTAATCACGCGTTAGAACATGGTCTCCCTACGGCGATGTCCCTCGACGTGCCGGCGGTGGCACGCACCTGCCGCTCTTGGTTGGCTCGTACCACGGCCGCCACGTCGGGACGCAACGCGTCTAGCCGCCCGCGCAACCGCCGCCCCAGCAATGCCACCGCCGGTGACACGCCCGTTGTCGCGTGCTCACAATTCCTGTATTGGAATAAAAATCTTTGCAAGGCGGTGGTTACGTCTTCGTTTTCGTGAAGTGCCCGTTTGATCGCCTTTTTTACCGTTTTGACCGCATTTTCGGCTGCACCGTTTCCTTGAGGCCTATAAGGTGCTGAGGTCACGTGTTTTATACCATTACTTTTACAATACATTTTAAACTCTTGAGCAAAGAAAGGTGGGCCATTGTCGGTCACGAGTTGAGATGGTAATCCGAATCGTGCAAAAATGCTTCTTAATATTTTTATTGTCGATGTCGCATCAGTACTACGTATCTCTACGGCTTCGATCCACTTCGAGTGGGCGTCTACTATTATTAAATAGCGTCTGCTCGCACACGCGGATTAGTCGGAGTAGTCGACGCGGTAGATGGCCCCGTCAGCCTCGAGCCGAGCGAGCTCGCGCTCGATGCGCGCGCGCAGCGCTAGCGGCGCCGGGCGCGCCCGCACGTACACCGGCGACTCGTCACTGAGCTGTAGTCGAATGGTGCGCTTACATGTACCTAATTTATCCATAAATACCTCTGGGAAATCGATACATAACTGGTTCACGAATCCATCGTCGATCATACCATGTAGATTTATGTTGTTGATCTTTAGTCTGCGCAACCAATCGCGGCCCAATAATGGGCGTGCTCCCCCTTTAATAACATATAGTTGTAATAACTTAGCCTCGGTATTACCCAACCGCACATCTACCTCGATATAGACCAGAACCAGAGTATGAGCGTAGAAAAATATTATCGCTAATCATCTTTTTATGCTTGAATAACGTCGAATACATCGTATCACTTATTGCCGAGATTCGGCTACCCGTGTCTATTTCACACTCGATGATTTTACCGTCGATCACTACTTTAATAAAGTATGGTTTGTTACCTTCCGCTGCCACTTCGATGTCGAACATGTCATCTGAACTGTCACTGAAGTAATTGTGTTGGTCGCTTATACGACCCTTACCACCACGTAGTTGCGCGCACATCACTTTTAAATGCCCTCTTTTATTGCACTCATCACAATTATAATGCGCGTATCGACAACGCTCCGCTCGATGCGCCTTACCACAGCGCCAGCATGCCGGCGAACCGTCCCGCCCGGGGCCGGCACGTGGCCCGCCGTCGCCGCTCGCGCTCGTGCTCGGTGAGCCGCGCCACGCGCCCGCTGCGCCGCCGCTGACCCGCGCCCTCGGCCTCGCTGTCCCCGCGTGAAATGCAAGCTGTCGCCCGCGTCGCCGCCACCTGCACCTGCACTGTCCATTGGCCCCGTGCTGCCACTGACTTCTGCATGTTTTTCTGCGGCCTCCAGAGCCAATGCCAGCTCGACTGCTTCCTTGTATCGTATTATTTTTTTAGCGAAAATTCTGGACCTCATGGCATCGTTAGCGAGACCCGAGACGAACTGATCCCTCAGATTTTCTTCTAGCGTGGAACAGGTTTTGCATTTACCGAAATTGCACGGAGCCGCGAGGTGTTTGAGTGCTTGTAGGTACTCCATAAGCGGCTCGCCTGCTCGTTGACGCCGCAGTCTGAATACGTGACGTTCCGCTATTACTGATCGTTTCGGTTCTAAATGTTCTTCCACTAGTTTTACTAACACTTCGTATGATTTATTTTCCGGTAATTGCGGCGAGCACAAGTCGCACATTAACGAGTACGTGGCGTCACCCACCACCGTTATTAACATGGCCACTCTTAATTCTGCTTTGATATTATTTGGCAAAATATATTGATTTACGCACCGAACGTAAGCTGGCCATTGCTTGGAATTTAAGTTGAAAGGTTCTAACTTGCCGATGGGCATTGTTGTAAACGATTTAATTATCACGCGTGTAGTCAAAGCACCTCGTCGCCAGTGGGACGTCAAGGAAACACCGTAGCTAGCAGTTGACTGGTTTATTCGAACGAACATTCCTATTACCCTCCACCATACATAATATCTAATCTACCCTAAGAACATACATCGTCACAGTAAATACATTTTTTTTTTGCAAATACATACTTATCATACATAGAAAATACCCAGACCAAGACAAACAGACATGTTCATGCACACAAATGTTTGTACTGTGTGGGAATTGAACCCACGAGCGTTGGTGTCAAAGTAGTGTAACAACGCGTTTCACCACTGCGCCACCGGGCTCGTCAAGTTAACTTACATTGTTAAAACAAAGTCATTGAGATTCGAAAATGTTAGTTAAATGTGGCAGATAAATGCAATAAGTTTTAAAAAGCAGTGTTCTTTACAAGGCGGTCATATAGTGACTGTTACCTTCTGCCTTCTTGTCCTCATCGACTTGTGCTCCTTCTAACTCCTCCTGCGTTCTACTTTCTTCATGTGTTACTACCACTGCAGTATAGATATCTTCCATTTCTTCTAATTCATTCTTGATATTCTCTTCAGTTATCAATTCTTGTCTCTCAATATCGACGGCTCCATCTGAAGCCTCCCGTGTTACATTTCCTTCATTTATCAATACCTCACTCTCAGTGTCATACATATCCACCAGTGCTGGTCTCTCAATAGTATCTTCATGTTCAGAGTCCTCAAACTTGAAACGTTCCACAAGTGGGAGTCTGTCAGTGTCCATTTCTTCTCTGCATTGGGATGACAGATGTTCCTCTTCAATCTCCTCCTGTATCAAGCTGTATTCAGTGCCTGTAATGCTGATGAGCTCAACGGGAGTTACACATAGACCATTCAGTTGATACTGTTTTACCGCTGCAACAAATTCTTGCTGTTCCTGAAAAATAACCATTCATGTATTAAACATTTGTTTGCGTTGATAACAATACTGATTTTTTTTTGTACCACAAAGGTGGCAATCAAGCATACGGTAATGCTAAGCCTGATGGTAAACAGTCACCGTAGCCAATGGACATTTACAACACCAGGGGCGTGACTCACGAGTTCCCAGACCCTGTAAAAAAAATCTTCACGCATTTCTTGAAGAATCCTATGCCGTAGTCTTTCTTCCACAAGAGAACGAGGGATGTTTGCACGGCCTGTATAGCAAGTGGCCCCGGTGCTGTCGTCCGCATAACGATGAATGCAATCAATTGACAACATATCATTGATATGCAGCAGAAACAGTGTCGGAGACAGCACAGAACCCTGAGGGACGCCAGCATTGATATCCGTACTACCGGAACATCCACCGTCAACCACGGCTTTTATGCATCGGTTGGATAAAAAGCTGGTAACCCATTTGCACAAACCCTCGGGCAGGCCGTATGATGGCATCTTAGATAGAAGACGCCGGTGCCAGACCCGATCGCACGCCTTTGCCATATCTAGGCTGACATCCAATGCCTCACCTTGACTCTCTATCGCCAAAGCCCAGCGGTATGTAAGATACACTAGAAGATCACCAGTCGAGCGACTGTGACGGAAACCGTATTGACGGTCGCTGATCAAGTCGTGATCCTCTAGGTATACTAGGAATCGTGTTCATCACACGCTCCATCACCTTGGAGAGAAGCGAAGTTATAGCAATAGGCCTGTATTCGATAGGTATGATTTGTCGCCCCTTTTTGATCACCGGGTGCACATTAGCGGTTTTCCAAGAAATCGGGACTTGTCCAGTGGGATAGGAAAGCACGAAAAGGCGCGTTAGTACAGAACACAACTTAGGAGCTTCAGCACCACTGCCGGTATACCATCTGGCCCACTCGATTTATGAATGTCGAAAGAGTAATGCCCGCCGGACATCTCGCTGGGTAATGGAGATCTCCGGCATTGAGCTACCGCACCACGGGATGGTAGGTGGTACAGCTCCCCCGTCATTCATATTCGAGTTAGACGCAAAGAGATTACCAAGTATGTCGGCTTTCTCCTTGGCGCTGTGGGCCAAACTGCCATCCGGTTTTTGCATTGGTGGCATGGACGGATGACACAAATTTCCTTCAGCAGGTTTAGCGAGCGACCAGAAAGCACGGCTCCCTGAGGGGAAGCTCGCAAGCCGCTCGCCAATTCTGACGAAAAAATCGAATTTTGCTCCAGCAACCACACTTTTAATGGATCTCGAGGCAGCATTCAGTGTGCACTTCAAAACAGAGACATTAGGATCCTCATTAGCACGCGCCGTGGTTCAAGCATTGTAAGCAGCCTGTTTAAGAAGATAGGGAAGCCATCCCTACAATGCCCGTTGAGGCCCGCGTGGCTGAACTCCGCCATGCGCGTTACGGCGCCAAGTTTGAAGTTTATCAACTGAATGGTCTATGTGTAACTCCCGTTGAGCTCATCAGCATTACAGGCACTGAATACAGCTTGATAAAGGAGGAGATTGAAGAGGAACATCTGTCATCCCAATGCAGAGAAGAAATGGACACTGACAGACTCCCACTTCTGGAACGTTTCAACTTTTAACAAGTTTTAACGGGCCTCAAGGCGTCAAACCACGGCCATTTTCTTCCCTCCCAAAGTAGCTACTAGGCGATTGGGAATGTAGCATTCCATGCCATCCAATATCGCAGCAGCCAATGCGGTCACGCAGGAATCAATGTCGTCTGATTCGAAGCACAGCTGCCTCCACGGGTACGATGCGTAGAATTTACGCAATCCATCCCAGTCTGCCGACCTATAGTGCCATACGCGATGACATCTAGCGGGCCGAGGTGGGTCGCGTCTGCGCGCAGGACACTTGGGTCTGAATGAGACAGTGATCCGACGAGCCAAGCGGTGCATCCACTGAGATGTTATACTCATCCAGACGTGTGGTCAGCAGAAGATCAAGTAACGAGCTTGCACAGTCCTCCACATCTGGTATTCCCGTGGGAGAATGAGCCATTTGCGAGAAACCATAGGCCAGAACAAATTCATGAGCAGATCTCCCCGCGTAGTCAGTGCACCGAGAGCCAAGCCACTCGGCGTGGTGGGCATTGAAGTCTCCCAAAATCACTAACGCGGAGGGATACTGTTCGATGACTCTGTCAGTCGCTATTTGCAGGCGCTCGAATAACCGAGGTGTGCCTGTATCGCCGCTGTTGAATGTTTGATTTTTCGACCGTGTATATCACTGGGTTGATAATTAAGTCACATCTCTAACGTAGCGACCAAAGACAATTGGTTCGCTCTTTTCGCCGTGGTAGCGAGCGATTCGTAGTCGTTCGTCCGCCTTCCGCCGTACAACAGTTAGCGAGTGCATCAACCAAATTAATTATCTATTTTACGGAAATTTGAACACTACTTGTACCTCAAACTATATAATTGTGTTGTGTGTGTGTTTTGCACGATTTAACATAGGAACTGTATCCCTCAAGACCACAAAGCAGCTCAACCGGCCGGCTATCGAGTTTCATGCCACGTGCGTGCCAAGGTAAGTGATTTGGTCATCAAAACGGGTGACAATGGGGAATTATCACTATATTCAACACCTAAATCGCCGACCTTCTGAAATATAAAGTGTGCAACAATAATTTGACCCAAACCAGCCATTCAGTTCAAAATTTTGAAAATAAAGGTGTGGTTACGCCGCAGCCGCTATGGGACCTGTAAAGCACGCGTAGATCCGGGTGTAGCGGCCATGGTCCACGCGTACCCATAATATCGACAGATCCCTGTCTTCAAGATGATGCAATCGGCTACAACAAATATCCTCCCAAACGAACAAGCATACCCCGGCACGACGCACAAATGGGTGCCCAAGTTTGTACCCAGGGTAATGCACGTAAGAAGTGTCGGCCGATGAGGATATTTGTGTTTCTGTGAGGAATCTCTTTGCCTGATGGTAAGCGAAAGAGGAGCCCAAATCGCAACTGCAACTGACAACATACTACATACCGTATCCTGTAAGTTGACGCTGCCATGCTGACCCGCAAAATGCTTCTTCACGCTTCGTTTGAAGGATCCCATATTGTAGGAAGGAGGGAACATATGTGCAGGCAAGGCGTTCCACTTTTTAATGGTACGACAAAGATAGGAGTTGTCGAACTTTTTGGTACGCGAAGAGATATTCTCAACCGTGGAACTATGACATCGCAAGCCCGCACGTGTGGTTCTATGACGGAAGGGTGAGGGTGGGATAAGGGAAAACAGTTCTTCAGAGCACTCGCCATGGTAAAGGCGGTAAAATACGCTTAGAGAGCCTATGTCCCTACGGAGTTGAAGAGGTTCTAGATTTTTGGTGACCTCTTCGTCGTCAATTATGCGGATAGCCCGTCGCTGCAACCTATCGAGAGCCTCAAGAAGATACTGTGCGGAGCCGTCCCAGAGATGCGAGCAATACTCCACGCAGGCCCGAACTTGTGTCTTATAAAGCAGACAAAGTTGGTCCGGCCTGAAGAACCGGCGCACCCTGTTCAGGACTCCGAGCTTTCTTGAGGCTGTTGAGATGAGGCTCTCGATGTAATAACGCTGGTTAAGGTCGCAATGAATACCCATACCTAGCATATTCAGGCTATCACGCATACTGAGGGAAGCACCCTGAAGACTGGAAGTGGGAAGGAAGGGGGACATTTTTGTTGTAAACGCGCAAACCTGAGTTTTCTCGGCATTAAACTCAACCAGGTTATTGGAACCCCATTTACTAATGAGATCCAAAACCCGATTCAGTTCAACGACAAGACTCTCACGCCTCTCACCGATTTCTGTCCGACCAGCACCAGGCCGACCGAAATATCGCCCATGGACCGTACTGTCATCTGCATAGCAATGAATATTACCAAGTGGCAGCATGTCATTGATATGCAGAATAAAGAGGGTGGGCGATAGAACGGAGCCCTGTGGGACACCGGCATTCACTGACATGAACCGCGAAGCGCCATCTGCAAGGACGCGGATTCTACGCTCATGCAGGAAGCCAGCAATCCAATTACAAAGCTGGAGGGGCAGACCGCTTTAGTGCCGTAGCTTTAGACCGCAGAATTGCTTTGTGCCAGACCCGATCAAACGCCTTGGCGATATCTAGGCTGACTGCCATAGATTCGCCATATTTATCGATTGCCTCCACCCAGAGGTGAGTCACATACGCTAGAAGATCACCCGTTGATCGTTTCGTTCTAAAACCATACTGACGATCATTGATTATGGAGTGATCTTCTAGGTAACGGATCAATTGATTGTTAAGGATCCGTTCCATGACTTTGCACAACACTGAAGTTACGGCAATGGGGCGGTAATTCGATGGGTCAGAACGGTCTCCCTTTTTGGGGACCGGCTGCACATTGGCCTCTCTCCAAGCATCCGGAACAGAACCGGTCGAGTACGAGAGGCGGAAGAGGCGCATCAGCACCGGAGACAACTCCGCTGCACATTTTTTAAGAACAATCGCTGGGATACCGTCAGGACCACTGGCTTTTCGGACATCGAGTGACTGTAGTTCAAAACGCATATCGCGCTGCCTGATGTGGATATCAGGCATAACGGATCCACTGGAGGGTATTGTTGGTGGTTGCGTGCTACAGTCATCGATCCGAGAGTTAGCTGCAAAGAGGCTGGCCATAAGATCGGCTTTCTCCTGCGGCTGATGAGCCAGTGAGCCATCACAGCGGTGGCAGCGAGGGCTGGCAGAAGTTGGCCTGCACGGCTTTGGCCAGTCGCCAGTAGCTACGCGATCCAGTAGGGTACGCCACTAGTTCCGTGCCGACTCGTGTAACGCGCTGGGCGTCCGCTCTTATGTATGCTCTCTTGCAGATCTTGGTGGCAGTGTTGTAGGCTGACTTCAGTGAGTTAGTATTCGGATCTTTAAGGGCGCGACCCCTGATCCAAGCGCGATACGCCGCATGTTTGTTACTAACAGCTTCAGCGCATTCGCGATTAAACCAAGGGCGCCTCCGGCTTTTGATGACGACATCGGAGTGGGGAATGTAGTATTCCATGCCAACGCCGATCTCATCAACAATGGCCGCAGCACTCGCCGTTAGATTCTTCTCACTGAAACAGCACTGCCCCCATGGGACGGAAGCAAAGTAGTCGCGCATACCGTCCCAATCTGCTGACGAGTAGTGCCAGACACGACGCCTAACCTCTGTGGGTTGTGGCGGAA
This sequence comes from Pyralis farinalis, assembly GCA_947507595.1. Classification (NCBI taxonomy): domain Eukaryota; kingdom Metazoa; phylum Arthropoda; class Insecta; order Lepidoptera; family Pyralidae; genus Pyralis; species Pyralis farinalis. The sequence goes on from OX382281.1 coordinate 2,531,470, forward strand.
TCGCGCTTGGCACTGTGCTGGATACTAGGCAGTGGTCAGATGTGCCCAGGGGCGCCCCGACCTCAACCCGGTAGCCAGCAGGGTGGGTGGTCAGCAGTAGATCTAGCAGAGAGGGCTCCTGACCACCAACATCAGGTATTCTGGTGGGTTGGTGCACCAGTTGCGTCAGGCTGTGCGAAAGAGCGAACGCGTGGGCGGTCCTTCCTGCATGGTTAGTTGTGGAGGATCCCAACCAGGAGCCGTGGTGAGAGTTAAAGTCCCCCAAACATACCATCTCTGCAGTAGGGTACCGCTCCTGCGCTTCATCTGCCGCCCGACTCATGTACTCAAAGAGCAGAGTTGTCTCCGTGTCCCTAGTATGGGGTCGGTATAGGCACATGTAAATACGGCTCTGAAGGCCCAGATTTACATGCACCCAGAGGACAGGAAAGGAGGAATCCTCTAGGCAGCGCAGACGGCGACAACATACATCCGAGCGGACAAACAAACAGACCCCGGCTTTCGCGAGGAAATTCTCCTCAAGCACATAACCGGGATACTGGAGGTAGGACGTGTCCGCTGGACGCTGAATCTGTGTCTCCGTCAGGAAGAGCATGGCGGGCCGTGCCGTCTCTAGGTGTTTGGGGGAGTGCACCGCTGTTAGACCATCTTTTCCTATTTGCGCTGTCATGAGTAATGTAAAGAACGGAAGCGTGAAGCGGGAGAGAATTGCCACGACATTGAGGAAGAAACGCGGTGGACTGTTTCTCCATTAATTTGTCGACAAAGAAGCTGTGCTGATCCGTCGGACGGAAGGGCCCCCGAACCCCCCCCGGAAGTAGTCGCCGGGTCCCCACCATCCGGTCATCAATCGGCACGACGATCTACCCCGAGATTATGCGCGGTATGAAAGGGCAGCCTCACAAGGTGGTAAGTCTTGATTGGGCCCCTGTACTATACCGCGGGCGGCCAGCGGAACAACCGTTTCAACGGGTCTCCCTGGCCGACGGGTCAGCTCAGTCTTTCTGACAATGGATAGACAGAATCCACCACTGTTCCCGCAATATCGCGTCAACAATTCCCCGAGCACTGGTTATACACCAGCTGATCCCGAAACGCGACGTACTCATAGGTACGCCACTTCACAGGTGTTTCGCCGTGTGTATGGTGGTAGCCAACCAGGCGGGTTTACCTTATTTATATATATTTACCCTACCACCGGCTGAGATGCTGGAACGTCAGGAAATCCCATAGTCGCCTCTTACGACACCCAGGGGAAGAGAGGGGGCGGTGATTTTTAATATTCTTTCTCCGTCACTGCACGGATATAAATGATAGAATGGTCGGCAGCGCGGTTTCCTGGTGATGATCGACCGCTGCAAAAGTCCACATACGTTGGAGGGGGTGACCGCTGTGGAATCATTATTCCGTTTTTGTTTTGCCATAATGCGTGATGAGGTAAAATATGACAAGTCGCTGAAGGAACAGAGTGAAGGACAAAAGCGCGGCGTCTTTCACCACAGTACAGTGCGGGTAATGCCGTTTGTTGGCGCGGCGGAAGGGCCCCCGGTCCCGCCTGTTGCAGCAACCACGTCCACCCCGGACTCCTTCTCCGACACGACCACTGCAACAGGGACTTTACACAGGCTAGCGATTCAGCCTCCCTGTAACGCATCCTAACGTAACGTAACGACAAGATCACCCCCTCCGCTTCCCACAGATTGCGTTACGTAATAATTGAATGCTGCCTTACTGCAATTGTTTCGAAATACGTTCGTGTAAAACATTTTTTAAATTTTTAGACTAATAGAAAATTTTTGGATGATTGGTAAATTTTAACCTACATTAAGATTATTCATGTAACAGTAGTTATATCTAACTTACTATTTCACCGCCCTGTAGTATGTCTGTGAGCACTTTGTTGGCCCTCACAGACCTCATCATCAAGTCCTGGCATTTTTTCAGCTTAAAGTAGCACAGGTAACACGCTGCCACCGGCTGACACAGTGTGTCAATCTGAAAAAGAATTGCATAAATTCAAAACATTAAGACAATGACAATGAGCTTTAATTATTGTTCAACACTCACATAACAAACAAGTAGCCTGCTGGATGGCAGCCACTGTCACTCAGACACTTCAAGCACATTTCTACGCTACATGCTTACACAACACCTCTCCAATAGCTTGCTCTGCTCGTAACAAACACATGGATGACAATTAAAGACTAAGGTGCAGTCGGCCTGCTTCCAGTCGCACTACTACTACCAAATATTTTTTGCTAAAAATGTGGCACAGGTACATTAGAAGTTACATAAATATGTTCACATTTTACCACACACTGGCATGCCAAAAGGAGAATGGCAGCTTTCTATACATCATTTGGCTCGAAGCATCTGGAAGGGTATATAAACCAAATCTATAACACTTTGAGGACTTTGAGAAAGCATTTGATAGGGTCGTGCGAAAGAATCTCTGGAACATTTTGCCCAGATATGGGGTTGACGGTGACCTACTCCGTGCTGTGCAATCCACTTATGAGGATTCTACAGCGTGTGCGGGTGGACGGCAGCTTGTCACCCTGGTTTGATGTCAACATTGGTGTCAGACAGGGCTGCGTGCTGTCGGCTCGGCTGTTCATCCTGTATCTGGACAGTTGTCTTCAGAGAATAAGAAATATGAATGTGGGAATGCGAATGGGTGACTCAGTGGTCAACTGCCTGCTTTATGCAGATGACGCGGTATTAATAGCAGAATCACCATCCGAACTGCAAACACTAGTTACAACAATTTGGTTAGGGCAGAGACATGTTACTAAAGGACCAGCCTCGTAGGATCATTCCCCTCTATCATGGTACAAGATATTGTGATCCATTGCGCGCATAAATACTTCGTGCATAATCGAAAATCGAATCGAAAATGCCAAACTGTGCAGTTATGTCATGCAAAAAAAGGTCGAACACTTCCAGTTTGCAAAAATATTGAGTTACCTTTCACATGCAAGTATTATTTTATTTGCTTTCATACAAAAGAAATTAAAATGGTGTGATAACGATTAATACATGAGAAATAGATTCAGTAATCGAGTACCGATGCAAGCGAATCATATTCCGCGACTTTGGTCGCATATCTCCTATCCCAAATTAGCGTAAATTATACAAACTGCAACACAAAACAGTCCTTCATGCTGTATAATAGAGTTCATTTAGCTAAAGACAAAAAAGTATACAAGAAGTTTCATAATTTTGAATCTACCAGCTTCGATTTACGAAGAAGTTCAGCTATTCCACAACAGATGGCAGCGGTAAGAAAATAACTTTGAACTGTAGGAGCCTCAGAATAAGGTTGACATTTCTTTAAAACATGATTTTTGCCACTACTCAGCCAGTGCGGTGACACAAAATATTGTCATTATCGATAGATTGGACCCGATTTTAGGCTTGCTTATAATGTTACAGGATACAAAAGGGTGTTGATATCTATAATCTAAGGATAATCTAGTTCAATATTTGACTAAAACTTACTAAAATGTCAGGCACCCACCATATCAATCATGTGATTAAAAAAACTGAAAAGAATATTAACATCCTACGTTCACTTTCAGGTGTTTGGTGGGGCTCTCATCCATACACTCAAAAATTAATTTATAATGCTCTGGTGCGTAGTCACTTGGATTATGGATCTTTTCTCCTCAAACCATGCAATAAGACAGCTCTCTATTCCCTGGATAAGATCCAGGCCAAGTGTTTGCGTATCATTACAGGCGCCATGAAGTCCTCCCCAGTTAATGTCCTTCAGGTTGAATGTTGTTGGTGACGTTGCGTCGCGCCACCAGAGTAGTGGACTGTATATGTGGGGGTGTTCTTCAGTATTCCAAATAACTACGGCAAGGTTTCTTTTCTGAGACTGTACTGGCTGAGGTTAGGAGAGAGGTGTTTCTTGTTCTTCTGAGACGTCCGCTTGTGTTGCTCTCGATCGGTAGAATGACGAATCCGAGGCGGGGCGCCGGTATTTCTATGCGCGCGTCGGCGCGCCCCAGGTAGTCGGCTCGCCATACAACGCGCGTACAGTTTCATGGCGTTATTCTCCCCCGCCTCGTCCCCTCTCCATACCTCACCCCTCCGATATCTCGTTTATTTATACTATTTATTTACAAGTAGAATACGAATGTAAAATTATGTCACTAGAGTTATCTAGTGGCATAATTTTACATTCGTATTCTACTTATTCTATACATTTAATCCAATACCATAACTATACGTTTATTTTCCTTATGCTAGATACTACAATTTACTTTATTTATTTATTTATTTTCCTTTATTTACATGCATTTGCGATAGTCTACAAATGTTTTCGTTGTGGACAAGTACATATTTATATTCACTCATGTTAAACATCGGTTTGAGACGGTGGCTATACGTTGCGTATACACGTGGTGTATTTGTTCTGAGCGTTTTAGTCGTGAACATTTCTCCCGCCGTCGCCTCGCGATTCTACTGGTAGCACGACGATCTTCTTGGTCGGCCGTCTCAGCGTATGTCCCTTGCTGGTGACGACGTCGGCCACTCGAACTACGCCGTCCTTGCCCGGATAGGTCTTCGTCACGCGTCCTCGCGGCCAGATGTTCCGCGGGAGGTTCGGGTCGCAGATGACTACGATGTCTCCGACGGCAGGTATGACTCCAGTGCTGAATGGCTCCCGCCGGTGTCGGAGTACCGGCGTGTACTCCCGCACCCAGCGTCGCCAGAAGCAGTCGGCGAGCTGTTGGGCGCGTCGCCAATGCTGACGGGCGTCGGTGTCGTGCTCGCTGAAGGTGCCCGGAGCAGGCACATGACAGTCGGGCCCGATCAGAATCAGGTTCGGAGTCAGCGCTGGTGGGTCCTCTGCCGTTACCGCCACATGGGTGAGAGGGCGGGAGTTCACCGTTGTCTCCACCTCTGCCAGCAGTGTGTGCAGCGTCTCGTCGCTCGGGTACCGCTCGTGCAGCGTGGCTCGCAGCGCCTCCTTCACCGTCCGCACCATGCGCTCCCAAGCCCCTGCCATAAAGGGCGCGGCAGGGGGCAGGAAGCGCCAGTTGATTCGGCGTGCGGCGGCTTCGTTCTTCACTGCTTCGGAGAGCTCGCGGTCTGCCTCGCGGAATGCTGTGGCGTTGTCGCTCCACAGCTCCGTAGGGCATCCCCGCCGAGCTATGAAGCGCCGGAGGGCGTTGATGGCGGAGTCCGTGCTTAGAGAGGCGGCGACTTCCAAATGCACCGCTCGCGACGTCATGCAGGTGAAGAGCGCGACGTACCTTTTCTCCCGATGTCTTCCCACCGTGACTTCCAGGGGCCCGAAGTAGTCCAACCCTGTAAAAGTAAAGGGCCGGGCGTGGTGAGCTAAGCGTGCGGGGGGCAGATCACCGGTGGATGGCGTCGCCGGCTTCGCTTTTCTTAGTAGGCAGACGGCGCAGCGGGCGATGACTCCTTTAACAGCTGGTCGGATCTTTACTATCGTTGACGTAGTTCATTAACCACTATCTCGGTGCCTCCGTGGTGAAGTTTTTCGTGTACCTGAGCTATGTACAGTTTCGTGTAAGCGTGCTTCCCATGTAGCACGGTCGGTCGCACCGCTTCCACTGTTAAGTTTTCGGCCGCGGCTAATCTGCTTCTAAGTCGTAGTATACCGTTTTCATCTACGTAGACGCTTAGCGCGGCGAGTCGATCGGTTTTATCCGGTGTCCGGCCGTCCTGTATTCTCTTTAATTCGTTTCCGTAGCTGTCTTCTTGTGAGGCGCGAGTCCAGAGTTTCTCCGCTGCGAGTAGGTAGCGCGCCTCTAACACGACGAACTTGCTCTTCTCCGTAGGCTTAGTGGTGGATTTGGCTCGCTTGCAGGCGCGTGGGGTCGTCGGTTTGTTCCAGTCTCCATCTCGTTCCGGATTCGCACGCGTTCGTTTGCGACGTATAGCGGCTACCAGCTGTTTTTCGGGTTCGGAGAACTTTCTTCGACAGAGGTCGATGAATTGTAGCGCTCTCGCCGTCGCTCGCAATAGCCTCGTCCAACTGGAGAAACGCTCGATATTCGGCAGGTGCGCTTGTTGTGGTCGTCGTTGGAGTGTGTTGCACTTCTCTTTCTCCTCGCCGGTCGCGGGAATCTCGACCTTATTTTCAACGGGCCAAGTCGACTCAGTTTGATACAGGAACGCCGGTCCCTTGTACCATCTGTGCTGCGCGTTGAAGTCGGTCGGCGTAGCTCTAGTCGCGTCGTCTGCTACGTTGTCGGCTGACGGCAACCACCTCCACTGGTCTTTTCGGGTCGACTCTTATATTTCTGCCAGCCGGTGCGCTACGAACGTTTTGTATGTGCGGGGCTCGGCGCGTATCCATGCCAAAGCAGTGCGTGAGTCACTCCAATAGGTTTTCGTAGCGATCTCGTAGTCGTGTTCTTCTGCGACCGATCTGGCTAGACGGACGCCGAGGACTGCGGCCTGGAGTTCCAGTCTTGGCACGGAGATGGGTTTCGTGGGCGTAACTCGACTCTTCGCTGCGGCTAACGCGACCTTGATGCTGCCGTCTGCTCGCTGCAAGCGCCAGTAGATCGCGGCTGCGTACGCCTCTTCGCTTGCATCGACGAACGCATGTAGCTCGTAGCGGATAGCCGGCTCTACGTCGTAGCACCTAGGTATGTGCAAGTCGCTTAAGTCGCGCAGCTGTTGAAGCCATCGGCTCCATCTTCCTTGCAGCTCCGGCGGTATTGTCTCGTCCCACCCCGTCTTGTAGCGCCACGTGTCTTGCATATTACGCTTCGCCGGCGTAGTCGTCGGTGAAACTAAACCCAGCGGGCTAAAAATCGACATAATTATGCTTCGCGCTTCGTCGGCGGGCGTGTATCATCGAGTACTTCCGCCGGAGCTCTCCGGGTGTTGAGGTGAAAACGTATGCAGTCGCTGTTTGTGTGCCACAGTAGTCCGAGCGTCTTCTCTAGCTCGCTCTCGCCGATGGGGACCGTCGTTCTTTCTGCATATTCGGTGATTTCGCTAGTGGCCTCTTTGTCGTTCGTAGCCCATCCGCGTAGCTCGAACCCAGCTTGTCGATGCACGTGGTTGAAATCTCTGACGGTTCGTTGCGCTTCAGTTGTGGTCAGGAAGCTCTGCAAGTAGTCGTCCATGTAGTGGTTTTTCTCGATCGCCCTCGCTGCCTCCGGATACTCTGCGGCGTGTTCTCTTGCATTTCTGTTCTTGATGTACAGGGCGGTGCACGGCGATGACGATGCACCGAATATTACGGAGGTCATTCGATACTCCTCCGGTTCCCCTTCTCGTCGGTCGCCTCTCCATAGGAAGCGGAGCGCGTCCCTGTCTTCGTCGCGTATCTTGATCTGCATGAACATCTCCTTTATGTCGGCCGATACAGCGATGTTGTGTTGACGAAACCTCATGATGACGCCAGGCAAGGACTGCAGTAGGTCCGGTCCGGGTAGCAGCATATCGTTGAGGCTACGGCCGTGCGATTTAGCCGCGGCGTCGTGGACCACGCGAATTTTCGGCTTCTCCGGATTGCAGACGGCGAAGTGAGGTAGGTACCACGTTCTCACACTAGGTGGCGCTGTTGCCTTTTCAGCGTAGTTCGACGTCAGCAGATTGTTCATTCTTTCGTTGTATTTCACTTTCAAATTTTCATCGCGATCAAGTTTTTTCTCGAGGCTGCGCAGTCGCTTGAGCGCGTCCGGACGATTGTTGGGTATTCTGCTCTCGCCATAGTAGCCCTGTTTCGAATCTGCCGTCGGGCAGACGTCGACTCTTATCTTCTAATATTCGGAGAGCTTGTTGTTCGGGGTCGCTGTCTTGCTTCCTAGGCTCGATTGACAGCGACTCTAGCGCGAAGTACTTCTTCATCATGTCTTCCATGGGGTCTATCTTGCTAAGATGAGCGCAGCAGAACGTTGCAGGCGCTGCTTGTGAGGTGTAGCCGTGTAACACCCAGCCCAGGAGAGTTTTCGAAGCCACGGGTTGATCTCGCCGACCTTGTCTAATGACACGTGACACGATCAGCTCCCAATTGTCTTGACCGATGAGTATCTTCGGCGTGGCTTTGGTGTACAGCAGCTCGTGCTTGATGTCCCTCAGGTGCGGGCAGTTTCTCACTTCTCGCTCGGTGATAGACTGCGTCGTGATGTCTAGGCTCGAGACTGTATGTGCGTTGTTAATTTGCAGTTCTTCCTCACTGTGTTGGCCTCTGATGAGAACGTTCACCCTCTTGCTCTTGTCGTGCGCTATCTCCGCACCGCTCACGCCTTGTACCCACATCGGTTCGTTCGGTCCGTCGAGTCCGAGTGTGTTGGCGAGTGAAGAGTCGATTATCGTGACCGTGCTTCCTTCGTCGAGCAGCGCGTACGTTTGCACCGTGGCTTGCGGCCCCCTCAGTGTTACCGGGGCTATCTTGAGGTAAGCGCGGCTCGATACTGTCGCGTCGCTCGCTGCCTGCCTTATTGCCGACGCGATGACTTGTTCGTTCTTCTCAGTCGTCGGCTGCGTTGGCGCGGCTACGTCTGCTTGCGGCGCCCTCTCGTGGTGTAAAAGGCGATGATGACGCATGGAGCAGCCGTTGACACCGCAGGGCTTGGCCTTACATACGGAGCGGCGATGCTTGTATGTAAGACAACAGAAGCAGATGTGGCTCTTCTTCGCAACTTCCCAGCGTTCGTCAGTGCTCGCGTTAGTAAATCGCAGGCACGCCGGTAGTTGGTGGTTTTCTTGGCAACACGGGCATGATGGCGGTTTTTCTTCAGCGGGTTTTTTCTTAGGTTCCGTCGTGGCGTAGGTACGTTCGATTTTCTTCCTGACGCTCTTGTTGTCCCTGTTCTCCGTTGTAGGCTCGGGCAGTGCGTACGGAGCGCTGTTGTCGGCTTCACTGTTGAGAAACTGTGCGACGTTCTTCAGTTCGGGTGTCTCTTCGTTGGGCCGCGTAGTCGTACCACTTGTTGCGTAGGATCGGAGTGAGCTTGTCGACGATGAGCCGTAGTACCACAGGGTTATGTAGATACTGCGGCCGCTCCAGCATCTCGATCATGGCTACGGTGTTGGCGACGCGGTTCGCGAAGATACACAAGTCGCGTGGGATCTCGGTGAGTCGAGGCAGCGTTTTCATTTTTTCCATTTCATTTATAAGCAGGGCGTCGGGTCTTCCAAATCTTCTTTCCAACGAGTTCACGACGTCTTCTGGTTGAGGCTTACTTATGAGGAGGGCGCCGACTGATTCCAAGGCGACTCCGTGTAGGCTCTTCCTTATTCTGGCGACGTTCTCGCCCGCCGTGAAACTCGGTGCAGACTCGACGAATGCTGCTTTAAATGGTAGCCAGTCGTGGCACTGGCCGCTGAACGGAGGTAGGTCTGGTATAAATTTCTTCCTGGATTTGCTCATATGGATGGCTTCTGCAAACGCGGCGGACAGCGTTGTGACGTCTATCGCGGAGACTTGTGGGGGCTGCTTCGTCTGCCGCTCGTGTGTCTTCTCAACACGGGCGACTAGCCCTTGTTCGTCCTCGTTGATGCGACGTTCCTCTGTTGTCGTATTCTGCTGGGCCGTGAGTGCGTTGATGTCTTCATCCATAGGTGGCACCCGGTTCTCGGGTTCGGGTTGGCGATTAAACCAATCGGAGATTCGTTGCGGCGCTAAGTCGTTTTCTCGATGACTCAGCTTCTCTTCTCGCTCGCCTGATTTTTTCTAAGTGTGCTTCGGCGTGGATACGCTGTAGTTCCAGCTCGGCTAGCCTTTCTTTAGCCTCCAACTCCGCGAGGAGCTTTCTTCTTGAGGCTGTAGATCGGCGTGACCGAGCGGGTTTAGGCGTGGTGATTTCAGTAGCAGACTCGTTCTCCTTGCCGTGGTTGCTTCTTGTGATGACCATTTTCTCGTTATTTTTCTTTCTTCTGTTTCAGTGATCCGGCTTCGGAAGGACTATTAAATGTTGGCGACGTTGCGTCGTGCCGCCAGAGTAGTGGACTGTATGTGTGGGGGTGTTCTTCAGTATTCCAAATAACTACGGCAAGGTTTCTTTTCTGAGACTGTACTGGCTGAGGTTAGGAGAGAGGTGTTTCTTGTTCTTCTGAGACGTCCGCTTGTGTTGCTCTCGATCGGTAGAATGACGAATCCGAGGCGGGGCGCCGGTATTTCTATGCGCGCGTCGGCGCGCCCCAGGTAGTCGGCTCGCCATACAACGCGCGTACAGTTTCATGGCGTTATTCTCCCCCGCCTCGTCCCCTCTCCATACCTCACCCCTCCGATATCTCGTTTATTTATACTATTATTTACAAGTAGAATACGAATGTAAAATTATGTCACTAGAGTTATCTAGTGACATAATTTTACATTCGTGTCTTAGCGGACACTATGGAGCTTATAATTAAACCCAAAAACTTGTATAATTCGTTTAATTTACTTTGAAATGTATTTATGTGACAAACTGCTGACGATCGTGCGAATGGTGTTAATGCACTAATTTGTAGGGTAGAGTATTTATAATTGTTACAAACGCCTTAGTAACTTAGAGTAGCAAGTCCACGAACTATTGCATGAATTGAATGATATAAACACTAGGCGTCCGCCGAAACATCTTCCCGCCTCGTTGAAAGGTAACTTTCAACTCTGGAAGTCTTCTGGTACGGGCAGAGGGCACAGACGAACTAGAGGGCGTCTGACACGTCCTTTTGCAGTATTGATATCAGCCACCCGCGAGACACCATCCTTTCCAGGGAATAGCTGGATCACACGTCCCAGACGCCAGCTCAAAGGAGGGGTATGATCCTCTTGTAACAGAACTAAATCTCCAACATTAAGTCTGGCAGTATTGTTCTTCCATTTTATTCTTTGTTGCAGTTCGGAAATGTATTCTTGCTGCCATCTTTTCCAAAAGTACTGGCGAATCCTCTCAAGACGTTCGTATCTTTGCAGATTATTTTCTTTAATACACAGCAGTTTAGGTGTCGGCAATGCAGTCAACGGTCTTCCAATTAGAAAATGCCCCGGAGATAAAGAATGGAAATCATCGGGAGAGGAAGAAAGAGGACAGAGAGGCCGACTATTTAAAATTGCTTCTATCTGAGTAAATAAGGTTTGAATCTCTTCAAATGTAAGATGACTGTTTCCCATCACACGTCGCAAATGGAATTTGGCTGATTTTACTCCTGCCTCCCAAATTCCGCCAAAATGTGGAGCGTAAGCAGGTGAGAAATGAAATTGAATTTTTTCATGATTTGCAAAATGAGTCAAAGGTTCCTCAGAATGTTTTATGAGATCTGCGATTTCTTTTGAGGCAGCCACAAAATTACTACCATTATCGCAAAATACTTCCACAGGTTTGCCTCTGCGTGCTATGAATCTTCGAAATGTCATTAGGAATGCGTTTTTAGACAGGTCGCTTACGGCCTCCAAACACTTATACCGTAAGCAAACAAAGAGGCACAAATAGCATTTTATCAAGCTGCTACCACGACCCCTACGGTTAAGTATGTGAAACGGACCTGCAAAGTCTATGCCAACGGACAAAAATGGAAACCCTGGCGATAATCTTTGAACTGGTAAATTGCCCATTTTAGGTTGGAGCGTTTTACCACGTAAACGCCTACAAACAACGCACTTGTCAACGGCACGTCTCGCTAGTAGCCTACCACCCACGGGCCATACAGATTCCCTAACAACAGCTAGCAGAAGCTGAGGTCCTGCGTGCATATGCTGGATATGTTCCTTTAGAAAAATTAATTTGGTGAAATGATGTATCGAATGTAGAAGAATTGGATGTTTCCTTTCATATGAGTAGCTGGAAGTATTAATTCGCTCGCCAACCCTTATGACTTTATCGCTGCTCATAAAAGGTGACAAAGCTAAAATTTTGGATTTGGAATTCAATTGTTTATCCTTTATTAACAATTCGTACTCTACAGGAAAAGACTGTTTTTGAGACATGGCACATAGCGTTACGAAAGATTCATCCAATTCTGCCATCGTTAAACTATTTGCGGGTTTGCTATTTAAACCCTTTAACTTACTTATAAATCGCTTAACGTATGCAAAACATCTAACAAGTCTGTTTAAGTTAGAGAAATTTTCGAAGATTATTACATGTTCAAATACGACTGCAGGATTACATCTGAATTCAGGTAAGTTTTCATTATTTTTAATTATATTTAGTTTTGGCCATTTTGATTCCTTTTCAGATAAAAAGTCCGGACCTAACCACCTTCACCAACTTCATTGATACCAATTTACATGCATCTACACCTCTTGATATTAGATCAGCCGGATTTGATGTAGTGGGGACATAACGCCAGGATCCGGAAGGCGTTGTTTCTTGAATTTCATTTATTCGATTTGCAACGAATGCTTTCAGTTTCGTTACGTCACTCTTAATCCAGCCAATCATCTATATCGCAATGCGTTCAAAACAGTGCTACTTAGCCTTGCAGCAAGTAGAGCAGCGCATAACTCAAGACGCGGAATCGTCGTGGGTTTTATTGGAGCAACCTTGGATTTTGAACACAATAAATGTACAGAAACATCTGAATTCGAATTGACAGACCGCATGTAAATACATGCCCCATACGCGGCTTGCGAAGCATCACTAAAGCAATGAAGTTCTACTTCTTTAGGGTCCTTACAAAGAACTAATCTAGGCAGCTGAAAGTTCTTAAGGTAATTTTGCCATTCCTCTTTGATATTTTGTGGGACCGTTTCATCCCATTCAAGCCCCCTTTTCCACAACCCTTGCAAAATCATCTGTGGTTGTATGATACAGTGGCTCAGGAGACCAAGTGGATCGAATACTTTAAATGAATTAGAGAGAATATATCTTTTAGTTATTTTGTTGCTCGAAGGGAAATCCTTTAATGGAAAATTTAGAGTGTCACTATGCGGATTCCATCCCAGCCCCAGAGTTTCTGATGACTCGCTGATAGTTAAAATATCTTGAGTGCTAACATTACTATTATTGATTATGATACGTGAATTACTTTTAAATTTTCTCAAATTGAAACAACCGGCTCTCAAGGCCTTAATAAGAGAATTTTGTATATAGAGTAATTGATCTTCATCGTCACAACCTGTAATAAGATCATCGACGTAGAAGTCGTTCTTAATTACAGTTTTTATTAGCTCATCATTCTGCTCCTCTCCCAACTGCCATAAGCATCGCATACTTAAATAGCTCGCACGTGCCGTCCCGTAAGTGAGAGTATTTAGTCGCAATGTTTTTATAGGCTCGGACTCGTCATCTCTCCATAATATCAATTGCAAATCGCGGTCTTCTTCGTGTACCTGTATTTGGCGATACATTTTTTCGATATCCCCGCTTAAAATGTACTTATATTGCCTGCTTCTAATAAGAATGGAGAACAGAGAGTCTTGCATATTTGGGCCTACCATCAAGATATCATTGAGTGCATAACCAGATGAGGAAGGGGCTGAACCATCGAACACTACACGTATTTGGGTCGATTCACTCTGTTCCTTTAAAACAGAATGATGACATAAAAAATAAGAATTATATGGTTTATTGATTGCTGATTCTGTTAAATGACCTAACTCAGCGTATTCGTTGATAAAATTTGTATACTTGACCTTTAGGGAAGGATTTCGTTTAAATCTTTTTTCTATGTTTAATAATCTTCTTTTGGCAAGATAAAAGGTATCGCCTAGACAATCTGGGCTATCCTTTAAGGGTAATTTAACACAAAATCTACCCGAATTTAGGCGAGAAGTGTTAGCTAGAAAATGTTTCTCATAATCTTTATTTTCTTGGCTGAGAATGGGCTTTTTAGGAAGCTCCTCGATTTCCCAGAATTTCGTAATTATGTTTTCAATGTTATTTTGCGATGTAACAAGAGCATGATTGCAATGAATTTTGTTAGATTTAGTTTTATGTACTTTAGTAAAATTGGGCCAGAAATTATCCAGCATAATTTAGACATTCTCAGACTAGGACCATTTAATCCCAGAGAATGTTGTTCATTGCCTAAAATATCCCAAAAGACGTCAGCACCGATTAGGATATCTATAGGAGCAGGTTTGTGGAATTCAGGATCGGCGAGAGGCAAGTTTTGAGGTAAATTTATACCTTTTATATCTATAGGAGCTTTAGGAATCTCACTTGTTATATTTTTTAGGACGAAACATGATATATTTAGTTGAAAAGAACTATTTATTGATTTTACTTTAGGAGTACAAGCCTCAACTACATTATCCGCACAGTTATTGCCAATACCTATAACTTTTACAAAATTAATATGATCTAAACACTTTAGATTTAATTTTTGTTGTAGTGATTTACTTATAAATGATGACTGACTGCCACAATCTAAGAGAGCGCGAACTCTTTCCATATGATGAGTAGTTGGATTAGTTACATCTATCAGTGCTGTAGATAGCAAAACTAGATTATGGGATTGATTTGAATAATTTACTATAAATTCAGGTTCATTCGCAACTGGAGTGCTAGTAGTTGTTACGATGGGATGAATATGAAGTAAGCTATTGTGTCTTTGTTTACATTCCCGACAAGACCCCATACGACAATCACTTAGCGGGTGCCCCTGTCTTAAACAGTTTTTACACAATTTATACTTGGCAACATCAGCCAATCTATCCTGAATGTTTTTTGATTTAAATAGTGAGCAATCATAAATTTTGTGATTTTCGTTGCAAATGACACATAAATAAGTATTAGGTTTTTGAATTGTACTAGCATATGATTTTGTATAAGCAGTGCGATGTTGTTGATTTGAATTTTGGTGGTTTTGATTATTCGTTTTATAATTATTATTGTTAGATGTAAAATTGCGAGAATTTGAAGCAACGGTCCTTGTATTTTCAAATTTATTACGAGACAACGATTCGAGCACGTCAGCACGATCAGTTAAAAACTTGTTAAATTGACTCAATGATGGCATATCATCAAGACTATTCCGATACTCCTCCCACTTAGTTAATGTCAAATTATCCAATTTCGCAGACAACACATAAATAAGTAATATATCCCAATGCTCTGTCCGTTGGCCCAGACTAGCTAGAGCACGTAAATTTTTTGTTACATGATCTACTACAAAACGCAGCGACCTGTCAGATTCACGCACTAGCGGCTGAATGCCAAATAACGATTTGAGGTGGTGATTAATAAGTAATCTTTTGTTGTTATATCTGTTACAAATTAATTTCCAAGCTTCTGAATAATTCGCTGATGACACTTCGAGATTAGTGATAATTCTAGCCGCATCTCCCTCTAGGTAAGAAATAAGATAGAAATGTATCTCTAAAATCCAACCAATTGAAAAAATCGCCTTTAAATCTTCCAATCTGAAGCTGTGCAAGTTTAAATGCTGTTTCTTGATGTTCATGAGAACAATGAGATAGGTATTTAAAGTTGTCAGTATGATCCTCCAATAAAGTTTTCGCTGTTGCCAAACTGACGATCATATCCCTCTCTATGATGTCACGTTCATCGATTTCAGGTGACATATTGTCTACATTTAATACTTCAATTTCGCTTTGAAGTTCATCAAACTTTATTGACAATGTCTCAAACTTTGTAATTTTAAGTTTTAATTCGGCTAGGTCTACATTAGTAAAATGATCTTGTTCCTTAAGTAAAACTAGATAATATTTAAATTTTGTTATTTGTCCCTTTATAGAACTTCGTTTAGCAACCATCTCCTTTAGTTTTAATTTATTGGAGGCAATAGATGCTATGGACTCCTTATCAGTCATTTTGCAAACCAACCCGGTAAATAAGATTCAAATGTAAATCAAAATAAGTAATACGGAACCACTATGAAAATAAATAAATTCTCACGCTACTCCGTCCGGCGCGAGGCGATGACCGTTGATGTGAAAATCGAGCGCGCTGCACTGAGCTGATCGGTGTGATGTTCGCAAGACACTGTGCGAGAGGTGTGATGGGCAACGTGTCGTTTTCCTGAAACTGTTCGGCAAAATAACGTGAGAATAACGAATATAATTATGACGTACACGACTAATAATATTAGTGCAGTATTCAAAAGAAAACGTATCAAAATATTTCGAGTATCAAAATATTTCGAGAATACCTCTACAGAGTGTTGGAATGTTACAATTTACAACTATTTTATCAAACTATACTGCTATACTTTACTTCTACACTACGTGAAAATCATTTGGTGTATATGAGAAAAAATATTAATTACAAGTAGCCAATGATGTAGCTAACGACTAACAAGAAGTAACACTAAGTGTGTCGTCACGGTTACTTTATGCCTTTTATTGCAACAATACAATTTCAACACTAATTTTATACTACTACTATATGTATGTATTTGTAAATATGTAATTTTATTGTATTAATACGTTAACAATGATTTAGGTAATTACTAGATACGGGTAATTTTGGAAGGTTCGGAAAAGACAAAGGATAATTTGGGGCACTTATCTTTTAGTTAGACTGTGATGCACGGCGTAATGCTTTAGGCTGCCTTACTGACCACGATGTCCAGATAATGTTGAGTCCGATTCAATCCTTGTACACGTGGAGCGTCACGATTTCATAGGCGCGCCACACGTCGATTCCGATATCTTCAATATATGTTGTTCCCCTCATGGGCCACCATAAAATGTCTTAGCGGACACTATGGAGCTTATAATTAAACCCAAAAACTTGTATAATTCGTTTAATTTACTTTGAAATGTATTTATGTGACAAACTGCTGACGATTGTGCGAATGGTGTTAATGCACTAATTTGTAGGGTAGAGTATTTATAATTGTTACAAACGCCTTAGTAACTAAGAGTAGCAAGTCCACGAACTATTGCATGAATTGAATGATATAAACACTAGGCGTCCGCCGAAACAATTCGTATTCTACTTATTCTATACATTTAATCCAATACCATAACTATACGTTTATTTTCCTTATGCTAGATACTACAATTTACTTTATTTATTTATTTTCCTTTATTTACATGCATTTGCGATAGTCTACAAATGTTTTCGTTGTGGACAAGTACATATTTATATTCACTCATGTTAAACATCGGTTTGAGACGGTGGCTATACGTTGCGTATACACGTGGTGTATTTGTTCTGAGCGTTTTAGTCGTGAACAGATCCGTACATCCTCTGCCGCTTCGAAATCCTCCCTGTGCTTCCCAAAGCATTCCATCAGATTTCACCCTCATTCTCCTTTCAATTATTTCCATACACTTTAGCTGCTAAGCTGATCAAACTGATGGGCCTATAGTTGGCGCAGTCCATACGTGAGCCCTTGCCTTTATACAAGGGCACGATGACTCCAATCGCTGGGGACCCGGTTCTCCAGCATAATTTACTCAAAAACCAGAAGGCGTCCCTAACGTAGGTACCACCTAGCTTGATCATCTCAGCTGTTACCATATCGATTCCCGCTGACTTCCCATCTTTCAAACTTCATATCGACCATTCAATCTCATCCATAGTAATGTCTTCATGGTACGCCCGCACTGCCGAGTCAATCACAGACTCGTTCACAATGCCAGCGTCATGGACATAATTATACATTTCTCTAAAATATTCACTCCACCGTTCTAACACTTCCTGAGTGTTAGCAAGAATGCCACTACCTTTACATCTTATCTTGTCCATTCTGGATGCTGACGAACCACTTCGAGTCTTCTTTACCTCTCTCCAGAAGAGTTTGGTATTTGTTCTTCGTCAGCTTCTCTTCCTCACTCATATGTAGTCTTTCACGCTTCTCTTTCACTAAAGCTTTCGAGTCATTCTTGCATCGACGGTATATTTCTTTCTTCATTTCTTTTATACCATCACTCTGGTGCAAAGATGATACGTAATCCAGCCACGCTTTCCTCTTTTTCCACGGAGGATTGAACCTCCGCATCCCACCAGGCATCTCCTCTTAGTGTCTATGTCTCTTTGCGCATCCACATGCTTCTTTCGCACTGTCCACCATACTTTCTTTCAGAACTTTCAGAAAAGAAAAAAAAGTAAGACGTGTCTAAGTGCCCGCGAGGGCCCAATGTTAAGTATAGCATATTTATATGTTCATCTTTGTCATTTACCGTTATCGTCGTAAATATCGATATTTTGAAATTATAATATCGATATTTGTCAATCCCTATTACTTTTCGAATATTATAGTATATTTTGCTAGCATGTTGTCGTGAATATTTTAGTAGTGTGCGTAAAATGACATAGTGTTGAACATTTTTCCTTTTGTGTGCGTTCATGACACCATAAAATGTTTTTGCGCGTTTTGTAATCGTTTCTATGTAGTAGTTACCTCGTCCCCCGTCAAAAATGGCAGAATTTTTTACTAACAGAATCATGCGTATGGCGAGTCCTTTAGTAACATGTCTCTGGGTTAGGGTGTCTGAGACATATCATTTTAATTTCAAATTCAGTCACCTTTCAGAGATTACCCAAACAAATATTGTTTTCTTGGTGTAAATATCATATATGTATTCATTCATATACATTTAGTAAAAAGCTGTTATTTTAACATTACACTAAATATTTGAGTGCTGTAGTTAACAGGAAGTATTTGTTATTATATCATTAGTGTTAATTGTTCATTATTAAGGTATAATTAAACTGACTTAAGGCTAGAGATAACTGCATGCAGACATATTCAGTCATTTCCTTGTGTTATTTCATTTTATGAAGTTATATCGCTTGGACCTACATGTATCACATTTCATGTTCATCATCATCAATAGAAGGTAAGATCGCTCAAGCCATTAAGAATAGCTTATGACTTCGATGGAATATACATGTCTTAACTCACATTAATTGGGCAAAATGATCCAATGGAGACACAATTAGAGGTTGGTAAAAGTCTAAACAGCTTACGTCATCAGCTCAAAATCGGTCAAATTTTATGTAGCTACATACCATCAACGGCTGCCTCAATTCAATCACCACTTCAATGGAATGAGATCTAATTTATTGTGAGTCAAGCACCAACAAAGTGCTATCTCAAACAATAGAGACAAATGTATTGATTCCAAATATATAATGGTAACAATGTTGATTGGAACATATAGTCTTTTGTGTGCTAATTTAACTCCTATGTCCATACACATGTGGATGAGGGAAGACGAGAAACATCTGCAGTCACTTAGCTCCCATGAGTCCTGTTTAGAGTAGTATTCTAACTCAGTGAATGTTCTCTGGTGTGTGGTCGGTTGTGCGACTACAATTTTTATTCTACATCTATCTACCTCTACTGTGACTTGATAAATTATGCAACCAGCCACGAATATGTTCAGAGTGGCTGAAAGTTGCATTTGATTCTTCATATTAGTCTCACTCAGTTATATCAAGAACAGACTAATAAGTTTTCTGCACATTTAGCGTGAGGGGTCCATGCACCCAAGAATATCTTTGGCAAAGTTATTGCAGTGTAGTGTTCCATCACAATGTATATTATGTACCTTCTAACATTGAAATTGAAACTACTATACATTATTGTCGAAATATCCTCAAACGAAACACAAAGTTAATACGTATACTATATAACAATATATTATGTAAGTGAAAAGAGTATGCTTCGCTTTAAATATGAAACAACAGTAAATACACCATGTGTTGTTTGAAGAATGTGAAATATAGTATTACGTGTTGCACGATACTTACAGAGATCTCGGTCAGTCTTTCATAAACGTCTTGTAGCGGACTGCCGGCTATATCGCGGACAGGTGCGTCCATCGCCAGACAAACTCTGCACACGTTTATAGAGGACGCCATTTCACAACAACTATTTTATTTTGGTCTTGCCGTGGCGTCTTGCCTAATAAATGATTTTTTTTTTTGGTTCTTTTTATCCCCGAGGGGAAAGGCAAAGGGATCTAGCCCATACAGCCAAGTCATCAGTTTAGAACCTTTTGAAAATCTTAATTCTATGTTCCAGCTTCAGGAACTGTGCTGAAAAAATACTTGGGAAAGGTACCTAGACCCAATCAACCCAATTTAAATACCACCCGTAAAACGATAATGATTTTTACAAGGTTTTCTTGATGAACTTATTCACGTCTTCTAAAAAGTGCATAAACGTGTTATATTTGAGTTCTTTCATTACTGTATAATTTCACTAGCACTTATGTTACAAAATACTATCGAAATTGTCACACAAAACTAATTTTATACTGAATTGTAAAAATTTCAAGTAAAACAACAATGTCACTCGTCAAAAGCGCGGGAAGAAGTCCCTTAATAAATGAATTTCACAAAATTTTTTTGGTTCTTTTTATCCCCGAGGGGAAAGGCAAAGGGACCTAGCCCATACAGCCAAGACTTCAGTTTAGAACCATTTGAAAATCTTAATTCTATGTTCCAGCTTCAAGAACTGTGCTGAAAAAATTTTTAGATTTTGTGTTTGCCTCAGTTAGTAAAAATACGAAAACATAACCTTTCATACGTAAGTATAAAGTTTTAATAGTTGTTATCAAGGCACTACCAGTGCTGGCAGGCGTATTGCCAGTTGACTTAGAAATTCAACGCCGGGCTTCAATGTACTACACCTCTAAAAACATACACCCTGACTTTCTAAAACGCCGCGATATTGACAAAATACTTAGATTGTTCAAACCAATTGACGACATATTTGAAACTTTACTGTCGGAATGGCAAGAAAGATGGGAAACTTCTACTTAAGAACGCCATTTGTATCTGTTATTTCAATCAGTGCGAGACAGATTAAGTAAAGAGTGGTTAGAAGTCTCAGAGAAAGTATATACCTAGAGTTGACAAACGCGTAAGGGACGGCAACAAAAGTACATACAATAACAAGGTTACCAGACTGTGGAAAATTTACCCCAATACATAATGCGTTTCGGCAATTTGAAATTTACAATGTACCCAGATAACTGTTTACCATAAGAAACTTGCATAGAATGTGTATTGTGTGCTATAATAATATACTCATAATATGATATTAGCAATGTAAAAAAATCGAATAAGTCGATACAGCCATTTCTACACACAACGTAATAAAAGTTAATATTTACATACGTATGAAAACTGAATAGATGAACAAACATATTTGCACTTTAATATTATTGGAATAGTATTTTTTTACGCAAATCGAGTTACTGTATAGATCTATTAATTAATAGTAAGCCTGAGTTAGTTTCAGTAAGATCTGTGAAATCATTGGAATAAGGTTAGGAGATTGGTCAAACATAGCAGAGTTATATAAATTAAACAATATATTTTTCTATTTTAGACATATATTTTAAAATACAAGCGATGACATGATACTAAATATAGGCATAGATATGAGATAAATGATAAAAAACACTTTATAGACAATTTGTAAATAAAAATATTCGTGCCTTACAAACTAGCATTTATGTTTATTTTTTCATATATTTTTATTCTTGAAATCAATGTTATTAGATCGATTTTTCTACATCGCGTATTTATATAACTAGTAAATAACAGCAAGCTGTGTAGGCAGAGCTGATATTTTTTAAATTTAAAAAATATTTAAATATTTTGTTTCAATTTTTTTTAAATATATGGAACCCTGTACGACATCTAGCGACGAGTGCTGTTACTTTTTCTGTTGATGGGAGTGCAGTGTGGCCGGCCATACGTTTTCCCATATGTTTTTTTTTTCTAATTGGAACGATTTTGGACCGTTCTTCCACCAACGAACATTTAAATTTCAAATTAAAGGATACAAAACTACAATATGTTAGCTATTAGTGTGTCGATTTTGGAGTTTCTCACTATTACCGTCTAAACGCTAGCTGGATGACATCAGTCTACCCCAAACGGCAATTTTGAGGGTAATGTGACTCCGCTGGCTATCGCAGTTCTGCCAAATATCGTGAGAATGAAACAGTTGTCGAATATTCATGGTCACATTTACATACACGGTTTTTAGTTAAATCTTCTTTACACAATAAATGCGGATTATTCCTTCTTAAAATGAAACATATTGCATAAAATTTTTCAATAATTGTCATGTAAAAAAGAATTAGTGCCAGGGATGATTTAAGTGTAAATATTAAACAAAGGTAAACAATCTTTGTTTTTAAACATTTTGTATTGCGCATCATGGTTTTCATTAGACTTAAACTAAAGCTACAATTGATCAAGGATTATCCTTTCACATATTGTACTCAAAAGGTGGTAAACTGCTACGGTCCCTTAATTCCCTAGTTCACTCTTTTCCTCTAACTTGTATAATGATATCTATCATCTATACATCGATTACATTAAAAATCTGTATAATAACAGATAGTTCAGCATTTTTATTTCAAGTCGTTTAGTTTTTGACCTTAATATAGCTAATTTCTTCTTGCGTGAAGTAAACTTTAATTTTCATGGTGTTAATGTAGTGTCCGTCGCTATTGGAAGCCCTGGATAATCGGTCTGGAAAATAGGACAATTTTAATTTTGTAACGCATTATTAGCATGTAATATCGACAGCCTAGTACTAACATTATATTAAAACTACTGTCAATACTATAATTTAGTTGAGCTTTACATATTTAAAAGTTTACAAATTCAGACAATATAAAATGCTTGATTAACATTTATGTGTTGACACAAAAGCATGTGTGTGTGCGTGATTAACTTGATTAACGTGGTATAAATAATTGGTATAGAATAATCTACACGACTACCCTCCATATCTTTCACAATTACCTGTATAAATATAATCAACCCATCAACATCATATCAACCCATACTCACTTCATTACTGGAGTACGGGTTCTTATTTCAACCAAAAGACCTTAGAAGATATATCCCGAAACTACTCAATTACGGATTGTCGGAGTCGTTGGAATATTTTCATATGTTTTAGTACTTCAATTATACGCTTCTACGACTAAAATGTAACTATGTAAAATTTCAAGTCTGTACGTGAAACTTTCTAAGACAGACTAGCAGACGAACAGGCAGGCATGTAAATCATCTAATTTAGTTCCTTATTTTTTTAATACCTATCATCATATATACTCGCCAACAAACTGTTATAACAGTTTGGCGAACATAATAATTTGTACTATGTAATTGTATCGTGCAAATAAATAAATAAAAACAATATAAATCAGTTGAGAATGCGCAAGCTTGCATTGCCAGAGGAACACCTGGTTCGTCAACAAATCAAATGTTGACGAACCAGGTCAACAAATGTTAACTTACGTGTATGGTGGATGTTGAAACTGACGACTTATCCAAATAAATTTCTTCCGAAAGCAGTGGTCTTTAAAATGTTTGGAACATATGCGACTGTACTCGGCTCCCAATTCTGTCGTCCAGTAGCAAAAATCCATGCATTACGCACACTAACGACTTTAGGAAATCTAAAAAATAAACATACATCTAAGATTAAACAAGTTAACATTTTTAATTTAAAAATAAATAAATACATTTTGACGAAAAATTATAAACAAAGCAGTATACAAAAAGTAAGTTAAAAAAAAAGGTGTCTGTACCCATATAATTTACCCATAATTTCGGGGTGTTTTATACTACATACTGGTAAGCCTAAAACGCTCATTATACCGATAAATTGAAAATACAACAGAAAATGGCTGACGCATTACCCACAGACAACCTTCAAGATTTAGGCGGTTTTTACTAGAAATACTTTTTGTAAATTAAACCGATATTTTCATTGTTTTTACGTAGTAAACGCATTATGTAGTGGGGTAAATTTTCCACAGTCGGGTAACCTTGTTATTGAATGTACTTTTGTTGCCGTCCCTTAAGGTGCGCTTATACGGGCAATTTTTTGATCAATAATTGCTCGGCAACACGAATGGATCAATCTGGAGTAATTAGTGGAGCAATTACAACAAAATGCGGCAATTGTTTCGGCAATATTACTTCTAATCGCTCCATATATTTCATATTGCTCAATGTCGCCGATACGAATTGCCGAATATCCAGTGGGTTTGGAAATTCAAGTCAATTTGTTTTCTATCTCGTATGCACTTATTTATTCTGCGGCTTCTACGTCTCGCTACAAAGGGATATTTTTATGTGTTGTATTTAGCAGCATAAAATTTTCTCTTTTTTACTTAATTTGTTTTCTTAGCAGTCGGGTTTTTGTTTTTTCCCCAGACCCTTTTTTTAAACAACATTATAATAAAGTCAAAATAACTTACCTTTATATATTTACGAAGAACTTGTATAATAGCTCTGCATACATTAAACTTTTGTATGAATCCCCAGTAGCTAGGAATCGAAGGTTTAAGGCAAGTTTTGTTGATGCAGGAATTGGTTCTCTCATATTGGTCGTCTGTTTCGTAATTAATGGGCTAACTTTATTCAAAAGAAATTCAAAATTACTTCGAGGCATTCTAGTAAAGTTTTTGAATAAAATATCATCTAATTCACAACACAATGAAGTTTGCTTCCGTCTTGCTAAAAACGATCGCACCCAGATACGCCTATTCCTTTTCTTTCTTTTTTGCTTTTGACTCATGATAATAAAAGCGCTACAAGCCGCCGCTGCAAGAAAAATGTCGTCCATGGCGAGCGTAGTTTTCCAACTGAATTGCTCATGTATGAAAGTATTGTCTAGTTTCTTGGAGTTGCTCCTTATCGCTCAATATTGTAGTTGCAAAACATTTTACCAAATTGCTGCTTGTTGTCGTTGTCGTAAATTGCTTGATATTTTGTCACGTCGCAATCGACTATCATTGCTCATGATTGAGCAATTTTTGTTGCCCGTATAAGCGCACCTTTACGGGTGTACGCGTTTGTCAACTCTAGGTATATACTTTCTCCGAGGGAACACCTAACAAGTTACCACCAACCAAAGAATATAATACTGACTGACGGCAGAAAAACGGTCTCCATACAAAAAAAAATCTATCATAGATTTACACACAATTAGATACTAGCGCCATTGCGGAATAGCACAAATCAGTTTGAATGTCGCGCGGCGGGAACTTTTGAAAGTTGATTTAAATATCTCGGTCGGAAGCGGTTTGCGATGATGATCGTAATGACATGTAAAATAGAAAGTAACATGTGGTATATCTATGGTAACATTATGTAAATTCTTTTTATTTTACAATTGCGTTACCACGATTATCTTCGCAAACCGCTTTCGTGTCTGTGTTGTAAACAATCAATATTGGTTACGTTTGACAATAAGAATAGGCAGTTTTATAACAATTTAAACAATAAACCTTTTTATCATTCATTTATTATGTAAAATTCTATTTTTTCTATCCAGTGCTTTCTTTTTCTCTTCTTCCTCCATCTCTCTATTCAGTACAGTAAGTAAGTACAGTAAGTTAAAAACCGCCCTACCGTAACTATGAAATACAATGTGAATATAAATAAAAACACTCCAATTATAAGATGACTATGCACAACACCAACAAAACTATATTAATTTAATAGAATTATAAAATAAACATGGAGCACACGACAGACATAAAAGGACAATTCATAATAACAATTACGCCGGCCTGCCGATTTTAACTAGGGATTCGTAATATGGCGATTTGAAATCGATTTCTCGATTCAATATATTAATTTTTAAATCGTAATGTCGTAGAGAATCTATCCTGTGAATGATGCTTTATTCCAAAAAAAAAAAAATGAGATTGTAATTATTTTATTTTGATAAGAACCGTGAAATAAAATTATTTACAATTAATTGAATGTACGTCACTAAATGTAAAGAAATGTCAGGTTTTCACTAAATTACTCAAAAACTCTTGAGAGGGCTGAACGAGATGGCGAAGGATGCGTTTCGATGCGAGAAATAAAATAAATTAAAATGAAAATCACGCTTGCAATCTTTGTTTGATTTGTAGAATTTGTTGATATTACGTTACTTGTTTACGTCTTGCTGACTCTCATAATTTTTATGTAGTGCTTGTTACGGAATAATAAATAATTGAGGGTAAGTAAATCGCTTCTTATTTTCTACTTTGAAGGCATTTATTTGACTTCGTTCTGTTAGTTAGCATTTTATAATGTGTCTTCTAAATAAATCTATTTACCTGATCTTTTGTATGAATGTAAAAACAACGTTAAGACAGAATTGCCTAAACTAAGCAATTGCCCGTTGATAATGATAAGAGATCGGCTATCATAGTGCATAATATTGATTTATATTGAAATTGTAAACACAAAACGACGTGCAGTTCATACGCGGTAGAACAGAAACCTTGTGAACACAGAAAATGTGAACTTCTACATAATGAGACGAAATTCGAATGTAGAATTTCAGGAGTAGGATATTTGCAGGGTTTATTTATGATGATATTTATCATACTTTATTTTTTTTTAAACAATGATATAGTTATTTATTCCAAGCTTCGTAATACGAAGGCGTACACACACGCACAAACACACGTAGAACGCTCGGTCCCTGTTGTAAACACTGTATAATGCCTTCTATCCGTTCTCTCACCTGTTAAATCCTATAGATGTAATTGTCGCTTTTTCATCGAGTTTAAAATGGCAACGATGCTAAAAAAGTTTTCACTTCAAGGAATTTAGTAATGCATAAAAAAAACATCTTAGCGTTATCCCTATTCCTAATCCATTACAATTAGCAGGGTCTGAAGTCTGAGGATTAGGGAAGATGGGTACTGATTTTTACATGAAACGTCAGACCTCCATAATCTAGAGGGAACGCTAGAACTTTTTTAGGATAGGTCACACCCTTTCTTATATAATTTCTTCTTTGAAATATAATTTTTTGGACGTGCAGATCACGAAGTTATCCCTTACCACCGTGCAAATGATAATTATAAACATGCACATAAATCTGAAAACACAGACTTAGTGGTACACGCTAGGATTCGAATCGGGGACCAGCTGGTCAATAGATCGGTTGTTTATCTACTGGGATATCATTGCTCTAAATATCTTTTTAAATAAACTAACTGCAGGTTCCACCGTGATTCCACTTCAATGGAGTATCAGTTGCAAATAAAAACTCGGTTTGTTACTTGGGATTACTGTTAGACAAAGGTTTTAATTACATTGAACACATAAAGCAGGTTGGAGAAAAGCCAAAAAGAACTTTTATGCGTTAACTCGAATTTCCACCTCGACGTGAATAGTTCACTTCACTTTTTAGATTTAACCATAACTAAAAATCAATCCCTCCAACAATTTTCGATATATCGTAAACCCACTCATACCGATACCACGATTCCCGCGTCATTCTGCCATCCTTGGCAACACAAGCTCGCAGCGTATAAAACGATGATACACCGTTTGATGAGCGTTCCATTAAGTAAGGATAATTACAACAAAGAACTTGATATAATATATCAGATCGCGAATTCAAACGGTTATTCCAAATCTACCATCGATAAATTATTGCGTAAAAAGACGAGTAGTATCGTTAACAGCCTATTGTACGCGGTTCCATATATTTCGACAAATAAATACACTGCGAGTTTGTCATACCTGGGAAAAATGTTTTTTTTTTATATTTTTTTATATTGTATACAGCAGACTTGCCAGATATTATAAACAATAGTGAATACCATTTGTATGCGGACGACTTTCAGATTTATTAGAGTTTTAGGGCTGGTGACACATGCTCTGCTGTTGAAAGAATCAATGAAAATTTGAAACGGGTGGCAGAATGGTCGGATGCAAATGGTCTAGTCCTGAATCCAAAAGTTAAGTTAAAAGTCCTGCACCAAATACGAGATTACTTGAATGTGGAATCACGAATTTACTTATGTGAAACACTTATATTGTCGAAACTTAATTATGCCGATGTAGTGATCGGAAACTGTCTATTAGCTCGCACTAAAAAACTGATACAACGAATACAGAATTCATGTGCTAGATATTGTTTCCCCATTCCTCGTAGAGCACATATAACTCCTTATTTAAACAGGAGCGATCTCTTGAACATGGATTCTCGGCGTTCACTTTGCGGTACTTCTGTTCGGCATAATTAAAAGCAAAGGCCCATGTTATTTGTACGATAAATTAAACTTTACCACTCGTGCAAGAATACCGGATCGTCATATGTGTCCTAGACATAAGTCTGCCGCTTTCCGTGGTAGTTTCAGATATGCTGCATCTAAATGTTGGAACAACATTCCTCCGCCCAGTAGAAATTCGAGCTCCATTAAATTTTAAGCATAAACTCAAGGAGCGTATTTTGAGCATTCAAAAAACACAGTGATTGCAGCATTATAAGCATTTATTGTATGAATAAGTGTGCTTACTTTTCCTTTTTGTTTTTATATTACATAATCTAATGTTAATTACAATAATATTCCACTCAATTTCAATTCAATTTTATGTTATGTACGTGTTAGTGCCCGCAGCTAAATATAACAATAATAATATAATATATTCTAAAATGTAAGTCATCTAATTTAGTTAATAGATTCAGGCGTTATTTTGCGAAAGTCAAACCTACATGCAATTTGATCCAACTTGCTTTGTGTGCTTCCGCCACCAATTAGTTCATGCGGCCTAGCGCCGGCCGGCACCCACCCACTACTGTTAGTACATGGTACATGCCGACGCTGCCATGGCTACACAGTACAATACATATTTAGAAAAAATAACATACATGTTGCTCTCAAATCCCATAATTCACTCAAATCACTTTGTAACACTAAAGATAAAATCCCGCCCAATAAAAAATCCGGCGTCTATAAGCTGTTCTGCGATGAATGTGAACACGTTTATATGGGTCAAACGGGTCGTAACTTTATAACACGATTTCACGAACACGTATCGGCGTATAAAAATAATCGCCCAGAAAGGTCACACTACATATCAAATTTTACACACCATAGACAAAGGTTTAAAATTAAATATTAGGGAA
This sequence comes from Pyralis farinalis, assembly GCA_947507595.1. Lineage (NCBI taxonomy): Eukaryota > Metazoa > Arthropoda > Insecta > Lepidoptera > Pyralidae > Pyralis > Pyralis farinalis. The sequence continues at coordinate 2,560,228 of OX382281.1, forward strand.
CAATTAGAAATTAATAAACACAAAAATTCTAAAATTACTCTCATGAACAAACAGACTGACGTAAACCATTCCCCACTATTAAATATCTTTTCGCTCACACCATTCACCCCCAGCCTCAATTCAATATAAGGGACGGCACTGCGATGGATTTGTCACTTGTAGCATGTTATTCTTACGACTAACGTTTACAACGCCTGATGATGCCTTGTGGAGAGGCGAAACACGTGTCGCAGCGACGACCAGGCCAGTCGTGGCAGCGACGGCATGTAGCACGTACTAACAGTAGTGGGTGGGTGCCGGCCGGCGCTAGGCCGCATGAAGTAATTGGTGACGGAAGCACACAAAGCAGGTTAGATCAAATTGCATGTAAATAAACATATATTTACTAAAGGTAATGAAAAAGTCCTATGGTTAAAAAATATATAAGAAACTGACTGTGTATATAATTTAGAAGATATAAAATGTCCTAGTTTAGAAACATTGTATAAAAAGTATTCTCCTAATATTCAAACTTGTATCTATCATAATAATATATGTGCATTTAAACATGTATTTTGTTTATAGAAGTGGTGTAAGGAAAATATATAAGTATATAAATAGTTTGTTACCGCAATGTCTTTGAATATTGGTGATCGAGTAATGATAATAATAACGGAGAGAAGACTATGCGGTTTGGATATAGTTACGATCACAGGCTATCAAAATTATAATGCAATTTTAAACCGACTCGTAAATGTTCTAAAATAAGATTTGAGGGACTTAAGCTGTGGGCTTTGGTGATTCGAATAGACGGAACCTTTGCGGATTTAATGGAAGAATTAAAGTAATGAATATAGTTCACAGTATTTTATGATTTATTATATTCCAATAAATGTATTCTATTAATAAATGTTGTACTTCTTATACCTTTCGCTTGAAATAAAATGTTTTTAAGGTGAGCGACATGTGTCTTGCATGTCAATCAAATGATGGGGAGTTCAATTCCAATGACAAATTTATATATTCTTAACATGAATCCAACCGATGAATAAACAGCTAGGCGTACTTAAACCTAATGTAATGATTTTGGGGATCTGGTTTTGGGGGAACCGATCTGACTCTTGTCAGTATGAATCTAACAGATCTATGAATTATTTAAAACTACATGTATCTGATTAGACCATTCTGAAACAGATCCGACTATTTTCAATATAAATGTAACTGATTGATGAACGATTCAAAAGCCACGTGTATAATTGGGGGCTTCTGGATCTCATTTGATCCAGAAACCCCAATCATACTACCCTACTGACGCCAGCGTTCAGGGGCAGTGGATCCGATCATACGCCGTCAACTACGACCATTTATTGGTCATTTTTAACTCTTAATTAAAAGACCACTATTTTGTATTATTTTTTTATCAAGGTGCACCTTAGTTGCCTATATTATTAATATACATTTATGTCAATACTGTTTTTTTTTCACATTGTGCATTTTAGTAGGCAACCGAAACGTTCAGCTCTTTTTATGAAATTGTAAAAAACGGAATATTTGCTCATTTCTAGCTTTACTGTTCCTTTTTTCGTTCACAACTTGCCCGATTAGGTTTTTAACCACGTAATGTCTTATCTAGTAATATTTTTGTCCTTACAAAAATCTGAATTAGAATATGAAATAGCAATTAGAGGTGAAACACCTGCATCTACAGTAGAGGAATTGCGTAGGCAAATATCATAATTGACCCCTATCTCTCACTAAGAGAATATACTAGTAAGCAGTTTTGCTTTAACTAGAGATTTAGAAGGTATAGATATTGCACTTGGGAAAATGAAACATAACCTCAGTTCTACCCTAGATAAAAATATATTGTTGCGAACAGAAAATCTGTTACATCACTTGTACCATCGTTTCAATCAAAATAGAGCCCAGGAGATCGGCTCTCTCCTTTGTAGTGTGGGCCAACGATTCGTCCACTTTACGTGACGGAGGAAACGATGACTGACAGAATTCACCTTGAACAGCTTTGACGAGAGACTAGAACGCACGAGTCCCGGAGGCAGACGTACGAGTCTCTCGCCAATTTTGCTAACAAATTCAGACTTTGCCCTCGCGATGCAACCCTTCAAAAATCTAGCGGCAGCCTTGTAGCTTTTTTAAGTGAACTATTATTTAAATCACCAGCCGCCTGAGCATTGGACCAGGCTCGATACGAATCCTGTTTACGTCGAGACGCATCCTTGCAAGATCGATCGAACCGTGTGCGGGATTTGCCATCTATGGCCACCGCAGAGTTAGGAGTAAAAAGTTCCATACACTGCAGAATCACATCGGCGACAGCGTCGGCACAGGCGCTGGGATCGTCCAGCGAGAAGTAAACCTGCCCCCAGGGGTAGGAGAAGAAAATGCCACACACAACGGTAGGCTGCTACTCGCGGTCGCGTTAGGAATGCAAGTGGCACCTCACTACGTATCAGGCAGTGATCAGAGGACAAATCTTGAATCTTAACATAAAGCAGAAAGCAAGCAAGAAACAGACTTGATCTGAAAGATAGTGTCAATTTTAAAATAAGAATAGGCATGCTGCGTTAGTTCAAAAGAATGCAGGAAGAAACAGAACGAAACAGATATACAACGCGGAAGTAGAAAGATGTAGGAACCGCGGAAGCCCAAGACTTACTACCACGACCAACCTGATGAGTTTCATCAGAAAGTGATGTCAGGAGACCTTCGAAACTGGCAAGTGTATGAGAAGAGAAAAGAATCCTACTAATATTATAAATGCGAAAGTTTGTATGTATGTTTGTTGCTCTTTCACGCTTAAACGGCTGAACGGATTTGAATGAAATTTGGCACGTAGATAGATTACGATCGATTAACACATAGGCTACGTTATTTGACTCCACGCGGGCGGTGCCGGTTGGGGGCAGCAGCTTGTGTTAAATAAGCGAGTGAGGTTTGTAAGGATCAAGCCATGTGGCGCTCGGTCCTCTCCGTCTACCCCGCAAGGGATTTGGCGTGAAGTTATAGACAGTCTTACCTGATGAAGTCTACGCCGTCCATCTCGTGCCATGATCCAAAATCCAGAAAGCTTTCAACTCAAAATTCGTAGTCGCTGTTTTTAGTGCCTAGATGATTGCATTACACCAGACGATATCAACAGCAAGCTCGTGGAAGCTGTCCATACAGTGGGAGCTAAATTTCTACAGCTTCGCCCAAAAAGAATCCAAATGCTCTCGACTCACACGCAGAATCTCGTGCAGGTCAGATGTGAACAAATATGAAATGATGATGATTATTAGTTTATGACATACAAAGCGCGCCTGCAATTAATAGGGATCGACGCAAACTTGGTTCAAGAATTTCCACAAAGAACAACAATGTTGCCATCCGTCGACCGACAATTCCTTACGCCGAAGTACTTCTTAGCCGCAACAAAACCACAGCTTCGCCTGTTCTAGCACGATCAGAGCGATTTAGACTAAGATCACAACATGGTGTTGTTTAACCTGTGTGTTCAAACAGACTGACCCGCGTAACAACATCATGGAGCTCCTGACAATCAAATGATCCCCGGCTAAATCACCATGGTGATATGTCACATTCATAATGTCTGTAAATTTTTATATGAATTAGAATGGCTCTTCGTCGTGGATCTGCGTTGACATATGTACTATTCAAAAGAGAGACTGACTAATGTGTGTTATTAAATTAAAAGTGAATATTTCTGGATAAATCTAATTTCATGTAACTCAGATTCAATACCTGTCTCGAGTTGAAAAACTTCTGTATAATTCTAACTTTACATCTCATTCAAAGGCTTTCTCACCAATATGTGTCATTGAATGTGTCTTTAAATTCCCCTTTCCACTAAATCTAACTTTACATATCTCACATTCAAAGGGTTTCTGACCAGTGTGTGTCATTAAATGTTTCTTTAAACTACCCTTCTGATTAAATCTAACTTTACATATAACACATTCAAAGGGTTTCTGACCAGTGTGTGTCCTTAAATGTATAATTAAATGATGCTTCATACTAAATCTAACTTTACATATGTCACATTCAAAGGGTTTCTGACCAGTGTGTGTCCTTAAATGTATAATTAAACGACGCTTCATACTAAATCTAACTTTACATATCTCACATTCAAAGGGTTTCTGATCAGTGTGTGTCATTAAATGCGCCTTTAAACTACCCTTCTGACTAAATCTAACATTACATATGTCACATTCAAAGGGTTTCTGACCAGTGTGTGTTATTAAATGTGTCTTTAAACTAGCCTTCCGACTAAATCTAACATTACATATCTCACATTCAAAGGGTTTCTGACCAGTGTGTGTTATTAAATGTGTCTTTAAATTACCTCTCCGACTAAATCTAACTTTGCATATCTCACATTTAAAGGGTTTCTGACCAGTGTGTAACATTAAATGTTTGTTTAAAGTACTTTTATGACTAAATCTAACTTTACATATCTCACATTCAAAGGGTTTCTGACCAGTGTGTGTTATTAAATGTGTCTTTAAATTACCTTTCTCAGTAAATCTAACTTTGCATATGTCACATTCAAAGGGTTTCTGACCAGTGTGCGTCATTAAATGTCTGTTTAACATACTTTTATGACTAAATCTAACTTTACATATCTCACATTCAAAGGGTTTCTGACCAGTGTGTGTCATTAAATGTGTCTTTAAACTACTCTTCCGACTAAATCTAACATTACATATTTCACATTCAAATGGTTTCTGACCAGTGTGTGTCATTAAATGATTGCTTAAACTTCTTTTATGACTAAATCTAACATTACATATCTCACATTTAAATGGTTTCTGACCAGTGTGTGTTATTAAATGTGTCTTTAAATTACCCCTCAGACTAAATCTAACTTTGCATATCTCACATTCAAAGGGTTTCTGACCAGTGTGTAACATTAAATGTTTGTTTAAACTACTTTTATGACTAAATCTAACATTACATATCTCACATTCAAAGGGTTTCTGACCAGTGTGCGTTATTAAATGTTTCTTTAAACTATCCTTGTCAGTAAATCTAACTTTACATATCTTACATACAAAGGGTTTCTGACCAGTGTGTGTCATCAAATGTCTCTTTAAATTACACTTCCGACTAAATCTGACTTTACATATCTCACATTCAAAAGGTTTCTCACCAGTTCTCTTTGAATAAACTTCCTTAGTAAATACTCGTGAACCGACTTCGTCGTCTTTACAAACAACCATCTTCAGTTGTTTACTGTTGCTATTGCCGACATCTGTGTCAGTACTAGAGCACTCACGATCACTGTTCACACTCACATTACCTTTGTTTATCACGGTATACATAGATGTGTTTTTTGAAACTTGTCTATTATTTACAGGTTTTTTAACGCACCGTAATATGTAAGGGCTAACGTTTCTGTTGGTTGTCTCTTCATGCGTACCTGCCCTACACATTCTTGGATTTTCTAAAACATTATCGTCGTCTGATGTCATTGTTCTTCCATCTTGAGTCTTGTCCGCGTGTGTTTCTTTGCCCTCTTCAGCCGCAGCGGCACCTGTACAGAGTTACATCATTCATTTCATGTAAGTAAGTAATCTTTATTAAACATAGGTTAAACATAAGAACACAGTATTACTATGACTCCACACTCGGCTCAGCCTGTATAGTGGGGCGTCAATACATGAGAATTACACGGAATTTGTGACAGTATAACGGCGAACAGCAATTACAAGAGTTTACATTGTGATAAATACCCACATCCATCGCTACTTTATACTGCGGGTACCCTTCTGCGAGTGTGGTATGCAACAAGCGACAGACGCCATCTACCAATACTATTCATTTATCTGCTTAGTTACTTCTATGTAAACATCTTTTTTTTCCTTCTAAGGTGCTGCTCGTGTATTGTATGTATGAATATGTGTGTGCACGTGTGTTTTTGTATGAGTTATATGTGGATGTTTCGTTTATCGTCCGGGAGGGTGAGCGCGTCTGAAAAATCCATACCTAAAGCGTAATTTGATCAGTTAATACACGACCTTCAGTAAATTCTCTGTCTCTTTATAGTCCATAGACATTAACAGATTCTTTATGTGATTTTTGCGTCAAATGTTTTACAGCTCCTTAAATTGCATCTCCTCAACAATCTGTAATAAACCAAAGGAAAGAGAAATGTTTTGAAGTGCTGAGCATAATGTTTGGGGAACAGGTAGCTTAAATACTCTTTTCTGAATCATTGAGCTACGAGTATTACGTAGAACAGCTTAAGATGCCTTTATGTACGTAGAGTGTGCTGCTGACCGCGGTCGTAATGATGACGTACGAAAGAGAGTGTCGGTGTTAAGATAAGAAAAGGTATGCTCCGTTGGTTCGGACATGTAGAAAGAATGCAGGATGAAAGTATGACGAAACAGATATACAATGCGGAAGTGGAAGGATGTAGGAGCCGAGGAAGACCTACACTAACCTACCATGACCAAGTTGGTCGTGTTTTATGAGAAGGTGATGTCAGGAGCCTTAGGAACCGGCGAGCTTGCATGAAGAGAGCTATGAATGTTAAAGAAGTGAGTGAAGTGTGTAAGGACCGCGTCTTATGGCGCTCGGTACTCTTTGCCTACCCCGCAAGGGACCTGGCGTGAAGATATACATACATTCATCTTAGAAAGAAACGAGTTTTAATTTTTTCAGTACAAATCGGCAATTTCATATTTAAACCCCTAATATTCATTTAAATTTTGTTTATTTTCAGACTAAAATAATATATCTAATATTTTTATTTTCTTCAAGCGGAACCCGACTAAGTATACGAGGTATACTAGTCAGGTCACAAGTTTTGTCAAAATCTTATTATTTTAATTTTGGAATACTTACTGGCCAGAAATACTTTGACTAATTTTAAAAATAGAATGTTCCCGCTTGCCGAAAATGAAAAATTAAATAATTTGCATTCATTTTCAAATATGGAGTGGTCGGAAGATAGAGTCGCGGTTATCGCGTTGCACCGCTATGGTTACGCGCCAAGAGATTTTCAACATTCTACAAAAATTGAAAATAGCACTACGGTTTATTTATCGCATTATCAAACGATATACTAAAGATTTAAGCTTCGAAGATCGTCAGAGGAGCGGCCGACCTCGCACAGTTAGGACACCAGCGGTCAACAAAACAGTGAAGGCGCGAATCCAAAGAAATCCCGTTCCTAAACAAAAAATCTTAGCTCTTAAGATGGGACCGCCCGTGAAATTGACTTCATCGGGCATGAAGACTGGCCCTTTCTAGTCCAGATTTAAACCCACTGGACTACAAGATATGGCAACATTTGGAGGAGAAAGTCTACGCTAAACCTCATCAGAATTTGGAGTCTCTCCGAGCATCTCTGATTAAAGCAGCGACAGAAAGAGATATCGTCGTTGAAGTGCCAATACCTCCTAAGTGACATTTTTGATTAAATTGAGTTTTTTAATACAATAGGCTTAAAGTTGGAATTTGCATCGGTGGCAATTACACCTAATCATCAATCATTACCAGAAAGGCTCTATACAGTTTGTGGAATGGTTATTAAATTACTAATAACAGTAATAAACCACTTAAGTCTCTCAATTCTCAAAAACTAAATTTAAGCAAAAATGACAGATAGGAGGTATTGGCACTTCATCGACGATATAAATGTGGTGCGTGCTGCGATCGATGACTGGCCGCGTCGATAAGGGCATGTATTCAAAATGGAGGAGGGCATTTCGAATAATGTAAATAAAATTTTATTGTACATTTAATTACCTTTCATTTCATATATAACTTTTACATAATTATCAAAAAGTACATCATTAATTACATAAAAAGTTTTTGACAGAACTTATGACCTGACTAGGTATATATATACATATATATATATATATATATATGAGTGTACGTGTTTATATGTGAATAATCAAAATGAACAATAAATTAACTTAAGAAATCCTCCAGAATTTTTGTAAGGACTGATGAAAAGATCTCCTGATACACATGTACATGGGTTCGTCAAGGCGAACAGCCTGGGAAATTACGTCCACCTCATATATGACCGCAATCAACTATTACCAGTTTATTTCCAAAGCCCCTAACTATACACTGAGATCCGGTTAAAAAAATGCTCCAGCCTATGATTTTCTCAGTTGAGTCATACTCTAACCATTTAACTACTGTCACACTCAAACTCAAGTGCTATGCTCCAGAGTTTTAAGTCTGAATGATATAGTGGCCTGAACCAAACCAGCCTGCCGGATGAATAGGTCAGTAACTACAGTGTGAGAGACATAAGCATCATACCAGTGAAGTGGAGGCATGCTAGGCAGGACAAGAGGTATTTTAAATTAGGAAACAATAATTCCTGTGCAACTGCCGTCGTGATTAAGAGAAATATAATCATAGTGATAATAGTGGACAATATGAGTATATTTGATTATCAAAACCGACGATGATCACAGTTGGTGTTGGTGATGCTGTTAAGGTACAAATTTGTGTACACAATATTACAAATAACAATATGGTGTGTCTCGTGTACAGATAAAAAAATAATTAAAGAACAGATATGAGAAAGCCAGCTACTGCACTGTATTTTGTTTTTTTTTATGAGCACTTTCTACATTTTACCTTTCGGCATGCAACAATTATACAAAAAAATTAACATTTATTAAAATTTGGTCAGCATGTCTTCGCCAATAAGTATCACGACCTACGTCCACTTTATACGAAACCGACCCTGTCTTTTTAATTACTACGCCCTCGGCCCACTTGCTACCTTTAACCGAGTAATCACGCGTTAGAACATGGTCTCCTACGGCGATGTCCCTCGACGTGCCGGCGGTGGCACGCACCTGCCGCTCTTGGTTGGCTCGTACCACGGCCGCCACGTCGGGACGCAACGCGTCTAGCCGCCCGCGCAACCGCCGCCCCAGCAATGCCACCGCCGGTGACACGCCCGTTGTCGCGTGCTCACATTCCTGTATTGGAATAAAAATCTTTGCAAGGCGGTGGTTACGTCTTCGTTTTCGTGAAGTGCCCGTTTGATCGCCTTTTTTACCGTTTTGATCGCATTTTCGGCTGCACCGTTTCCTTGAGGCCTATAAGGTGCTGAGGTCACGTGTTTTATACCATTACTTTTACAATACATTTTAAACTCTTGAGCAAAGAAAGGTGGGCCATTGTCGGTCACGAGTTGAGATGGTAATCCGAATCGTGCAAAAATGCTTCTTAATATTTTTATTGTCGATGTCGCATCAGTACTACGTATCTCTACGGCTTCGATCCACTTCGAGTGGGCGTCTACTATTATTAAATAGCGTCTGCTCCCACACGCGGATTAGTCGGAGTAGTCGACGCAGTAGATGGCCCCGTCAGCCTCGAGCCGAGCGTGCTCGCGCTCGATGCGCGCGCGCAGCGCTAGCGGCGCCGGGCGCGCCCGCACGTACACCGGCGACTCGTCACTGAGCTGTAGTCGAATGGTGCGCTTACATGTACCTAATTTATCCATAAATACCTCTGGGAAATCGATACATAACTGGTTCACGAATCCATCGTCGATCATACCATGTAGATTTATGTTGTTGATCTTTAGTCTGCGCAACCAATCGCGGCCCAATAATGGGCGTGCTCCCCCTTTAATAACATATAGTTGTAATAACTTAGCCTCGGTATTACCCAACCGCACATCTACCTCGATATAGCCCGCCGATTCGATTCGTGAACCAGAGTATGAGCGTAGAAAAATATTATCGCTAATCATCTTTTTATGCTTGAATAACGTCGAATACATCGTATCACTTATTGCCGAGATTCGGCTACCCGTGTCTATTTCACACTCGATGATTTTACCGTCGATCACTACTTTAATAAAGTATGGTTTGTTACCTTCCGCTGCCACTTCGATGTCGAACATGTCATCTGAACTGTCACTGAAGTAATTGTGTTGGTCGCTTATACGACCCTTACCACCACGTAGTTGCGCGCACATCACTTTTAAATGCCCTCTTTTATTGCACTCATCACAATTATAATGCGCGTATCGACAACGCTCCGCTCGATGCGCCTTACCACAGCGCCAGCATGCCGGCGAACCGTCCCGCCCGGGGCCGGCACGTGGCCCGCCGTCGCCGCTCGCGCTCGTGCTCGGTGAGCCGCGCCACGCGCCCGCTGCGCCGCCGCTGACCCGCGCCCTCGGCCTCGCTGTCCCCGCGTGAAATGCAAGCTGTCGCCCGCGTCGCCGCCACCTGCACCTGCACTGTCCATTGGCCCCGTGCTGCCACTGACTTCTGCATGTTTTTCTGCGGCCTCCAGAGCCAATGCCAGCTCGACTGCTTCCTTGTATCGTATTATTTTTTTAGCGAAAATTCTGAACCTCATGGCATCGTTAGCGAGACCCGAGACGAACTGATCCCTCAGATTTTCTTCTAGCGTGGAACAGGTTTTGCATTTACCGAAATTGCACGTAGCCGCGAGGTGTTTGAGTGCTTGTAGGTACTCCATAAGCGGCTCGCGTGCTCGTTGACGCCGCAGTCTGAATACGTGACGTTCCGCTATTACTGATCGTTTCGGTTCTAAATGTTCTTTCACTAGTTTTACTAACACTTCGTATGATTTATTTTCCGGTAATTCCGGCGAGCACAAGTCGCACATTAACGAGTACGTGGCGTCACCCACCACCGTTATTAACATGGCCACTCTTAATTCTGCTTTGATATTATTTGGCAAAATATATTGATTTACGCGCCGAACGTAAGCTGGCCATTGCTTGGAATTTAAGTTGAAAGGTTCTAACTTGCCGATGGGCATTGTTGTAAACGATTTAATTATCACGCGTGTAGTCAAAGCACCTCGTCGCCAGTGGGACGTCAAGGAAACACCGTAGCTAGCAGTTGACTGGTTTATTCGAACGAACATTCCTATTACCCTCCACCATACATAATATCTAATCTACCCTAAGAACATACATCGTCACAGTAAATACATTTTTTTTTTGCAAATACATACTTATCATACATAGAAAATACCCAGACCAAGACAAACAGACATGTTCATGCACACAAATGTTTGTACTGTGTGGGAATTGAACCCACGAGCGTTGGTGTCAAAGTAGTGTAACAACGCGTTTCACCACTGCGCCACCGGGCTCGTCAAGTTAACTTACAGTGTTAAAACAAAGTCATTGAGATTCGAAAATGTTAGTTAAATGTGGCAGATAAATGCAATAAGTTTTAAAAAGCAGTGTTCTTTACAAGGCGGTCATATAGTGACTGTTACCTTCTGCCTTCTTGTCCTCATCGACTTGTGCTCCTTCTAACTCCTCCTGCGTTCTACTTTCTTCATGTGTTACTACCACTGCAGTATAGATATCTTCCATTTCTTCTAATTCATTCTTGATATTCTCTTCAGTTATCAATTCTTGTCTCTCAATATCGACGGCTCCATCTGAAGCCTCCCGTGTTACATTTCCTTCATTTATCAATACCCCACTCTCAGTGTCATACATATCCTCCAGTGCTGGTCTCTCAATAGTATCTTCATGTTCAGAGTCCTCAAACTTGAAACGTTCCACAAGTGGGAGTCTGTCAGTGTCCATTTCTTCTCTGCATTGGGATGACAGATGTTCCTCTTCAATCTCCTCCTTTATCAAGCTGTATTCAGTGCCTGTAATGCTGATGAGCTCAACGGGAGTTACACATAGACCATTCAGTTGATACTGTTTTACCGCTGCAACAAATTCTTGCTGTTCCTGAAAAATAACCATTCATGTATTAAACATTTGTTTGTGTTGATAACAATACTGAATTTTTTTTGTACCACAAAGGTGGCAATCAAGCATACGGTAATGCTAAGCCTGATGGTAAACAGTCACCGGAGCCAATGGACATTTACAACACCAGGGGTGTGACTAACGAGTTCCCAGACCCTGTAAAAAAATCTTCACGCATTTCTTGAAGAATCCTATGCCGTAGTCTTTCTTCCACAAGAGAACGAGGGATGTTTGCACGGCCTGTATAGCAAGTGGCCCCGGTGCTGTCGTCCGCATAACGATGAATGCAATCAATTGACAACATATCATTGATATGCAGCAGAAACAGTGTCGGAGACAGCACAGAACCCTGAGGGACGCCAGCATTGATATCCGTACTATCGGAACATCCACCGTCAACCACGGCTTTTATGCATCGGTTGGATAAAAAGCTGGCAACCCATTTGCACAAACCCTCGGGCAGGCAGTATGATGGCATCTTAGATATAAGACGCCGGTGCCAGACCCGAAAGCACGCCTTTGCCATATCTAGGCTGACATCCAATGCCTCACCTTGAAGGTCACCAGTCGAGCGACTGTGACGGAAACCGTATTGACGGTCGCTGATCAAGTCGTGATCCTCTAGGTATCCTAGGAATCGTGTCCATCACGCGCTCCATCACCTTGGAGAGAAGCGAAGTTATAGCAATAGGCCTGTATTCGATAGGTATGATTTGTCGCCCCTTTTTGATCACCGGGTGCACATTAGCAGTCTTCCAAGAAATCGGGACTTGTCCAGTGGGATAGGAAAGCACGAAAAGGCGCGTTAGTACAGAACACAACTTAGGAGCTTCAGCACCACTGCCGGTATACCATCTGGCCCACTCGATTTATGAATGTCCAAAGAGTAATGCCCGCCGGACATCTCGCTGGGTAATGGAGATCTCCGGCATTGAGCTACCGCACCACGGGATGGTAGGTGGTACAGCTCCCCCGTCATTCATATTCGAGTTAGACGCAAAGAGATTACCAAGTATGTCGGCTTTCTCCTTGGCGCTGTGGGCCAAACTGCCATCCGGTTTTTGCAGTGGTGGCATGGACGGATGACACAAATTTCCTTCAGCAGGTTTAGCGAGCGACCAGAAAGCACGGCTCCCTGAGGGGAAGCTCGCAAGCCGCTCGCCAATTCTGACGACGAAATCGAATTTTGCTCCAGCAACCACCCTTTTAATGGATCTCGAGGCAGCATTCAGTGTGCACTTCAAAACAGAGACATTAGGATCCTCATTAGCACGCGCCGTGGTTCAAGCATTGTAAGCAGCCTGTTTAAGAAGATAGGGAAGCCATCCCTACAATGCCCGTTGAGGCCCGCGTGGCTGAACTCCGCCATGCGCGTTACGGCGCCAAGTTTGAAGTTTACCAACTGAATGGTCTATGTGTAACTCCCGTTGAGCTCATCAGCATTACAGGCACTGAATACAGCTTGATAAAGGAGGAGATTGAAGAGGAACATCTGTCATCCCAATGCAGAGAAGAAATGGACACTGACAGACTCCCACTTGTGGAACGTTTCAACTTTTAACAAGTTTTAACGGGCCTCAAGGCGTCAAACCACGGCCGTTTTCTTTCCTCCCAAAGTAGCTACTAGGCGATTGGGAATGTAGCATTCCATGCCATCCAATATCGCAGCAGCCAATGCGGTCACGCAGGAATCAATGTCGTCTGATTCGAAGCACAGCTGCCTCCACGGGTACGATGCGTAGAATTTACGCAATCCATCCCAGTCTGCCGACCTATAGTGCCATACGCGACGACATCTAGCGGGCCGAGGTGGGTCGCGTCTGCGCGCAGGACACTTGGGTCTGAATGAGACAGTGATCCGACGAGCCAAGCGGTGCATCCACTGAGATGTTATACTCATCCAGACGTGTGGTCAGCAGAAGATCCAGTAAAGAGCTTGCACAGTCCTCGACATCTGGTATTCCCGTGGGAGAATGAGCCATTTGCGAGAAACCATAGGCCAGAGCAAATTCATGAGCAGATCTCCCCGCGTAGTCAGTGCACCGAGAGCCAAGCCACTCGGCGTGGTGGGCATTGAAGTCTCCCAAAATCACTAACGCGGAGGGATACTGTTCGATGACACTGTCAGTCGCTATTTGCAGGCGCTCGAATAACAGAGCTGTGCCCGGATCGCCGCCGTTGAATGTTTGATTTTTCGACCGTGTATATCACTGGGTTGATAATTAAGTCACATCTCTAACGTAGCGACCAAAGACAATCGGTTCGCTCTTTTCGCCGTGGTAGCGAGCGATTCGTAGTCGTTAGTCCGCCTTCCGCCGTACAACAGTTAGCGAGTGCATCAAACAAATTAATTATCTATTTTACGGAAATTTGAACACTACAGTCGATCAGGGTAACTTAAGCCTTCAATATAAAATTGGCCCAAAATTTCAAATGCATATTATAGATTTTTTTTTGCTATGATTTTATGTATTTCAAACTAGATTTGTAAACATCGATTCTAATATATCTTCGTAAATGCTCAGATTCTGCCAAATAATTGACATCTATCATTGTTGAGACGTCAGTTGCTTTTTTCTGTGGTGTGAATAGAGCGGTTTGTTACGAAAGCGCCAAAAAGTTGCCTGCTGTGTTGTCATTTGAATACTTAAGGAGACAAGTGTTATTTTAAAGTGTCTCATATGTGTCTATCTATGATTTCTTTCAAAAATTACGAGAGTTAATTAGCTAATTCCCATGATATTGCCATATATATTGAACAGGTAAATTATTACCGGTGAATAAGGGTAACTTGAGCCCGGGCCAAAGTTCAAAATTCTCAAAATATTGGGAGGAGATATTCGATAAGTGTGAAGAAAGGGCAGACGAAGGAGACATAACACATGAAGAAGAATGTGGTTTGGATATAGCACAGGAGGATTTTTTTTCTATAGAGACATACGAAGTACATGACGGTAGACTGGAACTTCAGATGATTAGTGATAATGTGATAAAGGCCGTGGCTCAGTTTTGCATAATGAATGATACAAATATCATACGAATGCTGAATGACACTAATATTCAAAGAAAGAAAGGTATTTTATCATATAAGACGACTTCCTGGCCATGGAATGGAATGGAAATTTTTCAAAGTTTAACCCCATGATGTAGATGTAGATGTAGGATTAAATAAAATTTTAATTATTTTGATACTTTTTTCATTGTCTTAGCTATGTGGTAAGTCAGTAAATAAGTTAAAAACGCATTGTTCACCAAAAAAATAAGATTGAATAAAAACTGTGTTGATTTTCCTATGGCAATAATTTATTTACCCATTTTAGTACTAATAAATGAAAACGAATGTATACATAATTATTGTCTATGGCCCTCAGCTGTAGTTTTTATGGTAAATATGCAGGCCAATGTTAGCAAAATGCTTTAAATAAAATAAAATAAGCAAAAACAACCTAAAATTGGGACCTGGGCCAATCCAAGCCCAACTCACAATCTAACATTGGCCCAGTGGTTAAATGGATTTTTTGAAACTATTTTCCTAGAGATTATTGGTAAATGAGTAAATTTTTTGGAAGTAGGCTACATAAAGCCACCATAACAAGTGTATCTTTTTGAGTAACGTATTATTTTAAACATTGGTCTAACTTTTTATGTGCAAACTGGGCCAAAGTTAGCCAGATTGACTGTACTTGTACCTCAAACTATATAATTGTGTTGTGTGTGTGTTTTGCACGATTTAACATAGGAACTGTATCCCTCAAGACCACAAAGCAGCTCAGCCGGCCGGCTATCGAGTTTCTGCCACGTGCGTGCCAAGGTAAGTGATTTGGTCATCAAAACGGGTGACAATGGGGAATTATCACTATATTCAACACCTAAATCGCCGACCTTCTGAAATATAAAGTGTGCAACAATAATTTGACCCAAACCAGCCATTCAGTTAAAAATTTTGAAAATAAAGGTGTGGTTACGCCGCAGCCGCTATGGGACCTGTAAAGCACGCGTAGATCCGGGTGTAGCGGCCATGGTCCACGCGTACCCATAATATCGACAGATCCCTGTCTTACCAGTTACCAGTTGATTTAGAAATTCAACGCCGGGCTTCAATGTACTACACCTCTAAAAACATACACCCTGACTTTCTAAAACGCCGCGATATTGACAAAATTCTTAGATTGTTCAAACCAATTGACGAGGTATTTGAAACTTTACTGTCTGAATGGCAAGAAAGATGGGAAACTTCTACTAAAGGACGCCACTTGTATCTGTTCTTTCAATCAGTGCGAGACAGATTAAGTAAAGAGTGGTTAGAAGTCGATCATCCTGTTGCGCAATTTTTAACAGGGCATGGAAACTTTAGGGCAAAGCTCTTTTCATTTAGACTTGTGTCATCGCCTTTATGTGAGTGTTCTACGACAAATCATGAATTCGAGCAAACAGCACATCATGTTCTCTGGGAGTGCGATCTCTGGCAACGGGAGCGGGACGATATGTTAAATTCCTTGCGTGTCACATCCGGGGTAGTATACTATTCTGATTTGGTGGCAACAAGGGAGAACTACCAGGCGTTTAGGCGGTTCTGCAATCTATATTATTGGAATCGATGTGTTAGGTAACAACTCACTGTTTAGGTCCCAATAGTGTTAGATATTTGATTATCCGTGGTGCACGGCAGTTGAGCTTCACTTGACTAGCCATCTCTTTGAGGTTTTAAATGCCTTATTTGTCATATTGCTGTCTCTCACTTTGCCAAGAGGGGAAGCCAATTCTAAAACTTCCTACTCCTACAAATTTCTTCTGATTAAATTCGTTTGTGAGTTCCAAGGCAGCTGTAGTTTAACCCCCGGGACGGCAATGGACTTCACTGTTCATTGCCTTTTTTGTGGTCGCCGCTGTTAATTCTGGCTACACAGGAGACACAGTGGTGGGTATGAGTGGTGGGCCTGTCCCGTTAAAAAAAAGATCCCTGTCTTCAAGATGATGCAATCGGCTACAACAAATATCCTCCCAAACGAACAAGGCACGACGCACAAATAGGTGCCCTAGTTTGTACCCAGGGTAATGCACGTAAGAAGTGTCGGCCGATGAGGATATTTGTGTTTCTGTGAGGAAAATATTTTTTTTTTTTTTTTTTTAATATATTAGTTCAGCATAGTGGCCCCTCTTTGCCTGATGGTAAGCGAAAGAGGAGCCCAAATCGCAACTGCAACTGACAACATACTACATCCCGTATCCTGTCAGTTGACGCTGCCATGCTGACCCGCAAAATGCTTCTTCACGCTTCGTTTGAAGGATCCCATATTGTAGGAAGGAGGGAACATATGTGCAGGCAAGGCGTTCCACTTTTTAATGGTACGACAAAGATAGGAGTTGCCGAACTTTTTGGTACGCGAAGAGATATTCTCAACCGTGGAACTATGACATCGCAAGCCCGCACGTGTGGTTCTATGACGGAAGGGTGAGGGTGGGATAAGGGAAAACAGTTCTTCAGAGCACTCGCCATGGTAAAGGCGGTAAAATACGCTTAGAGAGCCTATGTCCCTACGGAGTTGAAGAGGTTCTAGGTTTTTGGTGACCTCTTCGTCGTCAATTATGCCGATAGCCCGTCGCTGCAACCTATCGAGAGCCTCAAGAAGATACTGTGCGGAGCCGTCCCAGAGATGCGAGCAATACTCCACGCAGGCCCGAACTTGTGTCTTATAAAGCAGACAAAGTTGGTCCGGCCTGAAGAACCGGCGCACCCTGTTCAGGACTCCGAGCTTTCTTGAGGCTGTTGAGATGAGGCTCTCGATGTAATAACGCTGGTTAAGGTCGCAATGAATACCCATACCTAGCATATTCAGGCTATCACGCATACTGAGGGAAGCACCCTGAAGACTGGAAGTGGGAAGGAAGGGGGACATTTTTGTTGTAAACGCGCAAACCTGAGTTTTCTCGGCATTAAACTCAACCAGGTTATTGGAACCCCATTTACTAATGAGATCTAAAACCCGATTCAGTTCAACGACAAGACTCTCACGCCTCTCACCGATTTCTGTCCGACCAGCACCAGGCCGACCGAAATATCGCCCCGGTCCATGGGCGTCATCTGCATAGCAATGAATATTACCAAGTGGCAGCATGTCATTGATATGCAGAAGAAAGAGGGTTATAGAAGAGGAGGGAGACAGAACGGAGCCCTGTGGGACACCGGCATTCACTGACATGAACCGCGAAGCGCATCCATCTGCAAGGACGCGGATTCTACGCTCATGCAGGAAGCCAGCAATCCAATTACAAAGCTGGAGGGGCAGACCGTATGCCGGAAGTTTGGAGAGAAGTGCTTTGTGCCAGACCCGATCAAACCTATCTAGGCTGACTGCCATAGATTCGCCATATTTATCGATTGCCTCCCCCCAGAGGTGCGTCACATACGCTAGAAGATCACCCGTTGATCGTTTCGGTCTAAAACCATACTGACGATCATTGATTATGGAGTGATCTTCTAGGTAACGGATCAATTGATTGTTAAGGATCCGTTCCATGACTTTGCACAACACTGAAGTTACGGCAATGGGGCGGTAATTCGATGGGTCAGAACGGTCTCCCTTTTTGGGGACCGGCTGCACATTGGCCTCTCTCCAAGCATCCGGAACAGAACCGGTCGAGTACGAGAGGCGGAAGAGGCGCGTCAGCAGCGGAGACAACAATCGCTGGGATACCGTCAGGACCACTGGCTTTTCGGACATCGAGTGACTGTAGTTCAAAACGCATATCGCGCTGCCTGATGTGGATATCAGGCATAACGGATCCACTGGAGGGTATTGTTGGTGGTTGCGTGCTACAGTCATCGATCCGAGAGTTAGCCGCAAAGAGGCTGGCCATAAGATCGGCTTTCTCCTGCGGCTGATGAGCCAGTGAGCCATCAGGTCATCACAGAGGTGGCAGCGAGGGCTGGCAGAAGTTGGCCTGCACGGCTTTGGCCAGTCGCCAGTAGCTACGCGATCCAGTAGGGTACGCCACTAGTTCCGTGCCGACTCGTGTAACGCGCTGGGCGTCCGCTCTTATGTATGCTCTCTTGCAGATCTTGGTGGCAGTGTTGTAGGCTGACTTCAGTGAGTTAGTATTCGGATCTTTAAGGGCGCGACCCCTGATCCAAGCGCGATACGCCGCCTGTTTGTTACTAACAGCTTCAGCGCATTCGCGATTAAATCAAGGGCGTCTCCGGCTTTTGATGACGACATCGGAGTGGGGAATGTAGTATTCCATGCCAACGCCGATCTCATCAACAATGGCCGCAGCACTCGCCGTTAGATTCTTCTCACTGAAACAGCACTGCCCCCATGGGACGGAAGCAAAGTAGTCGCGCATACCGTCCCAATCTGCTGACGAGTAGTGCCAGACACGACGCCTAACCTCTGTGGGTTGTGGCGGAATCGCGCTGGGCACTGTGCTGGATACTAGGCAGTGGTCAGATGTGCCCAGGGGCGCCCCGACCTCAACCCGGTAGCCAGCAGGGTGGGTGGTCAGCAGTAGATCTAGCAGAGAGGCCTCCTGACCAGCAACATCAGGTATTCTGGTGGTTGGACGTGTCCGCTGGACGCTGAATCTGTGTCTCCGTCAGGAAGAGCACGGCGGGCCGTGCCGTCTCTAGGTGTTGGTGGACGGCATTAAGGTTAGAGTGGAGTCCGCGGATGTTAGCGAACTCAACCTTGAACAGGGTGGTGGGGGAGTGCACCGCTGTTAGACCATCTTTTCCTATTTGCGCTGTCATGAGTAATGTAAAGAACGGAAGCGTGAAGCGGGAGAGAATTGCCACGACATTGGGGAAGAAACGCAGTGGACTGTTTCTCCATTAATTTGTCGACAAAGGAGCTGTGCTGATCCGTCGGACGGTAGGGCCCCCGAACCCCCCTGGAAGTAGTCGCCGGGTCCCCACCATCCGGTCACCAATCGGCACGACGATCTACCCCGAGATTATGCGCGGTATGAAAGGGCAGCCTCACAAGGTGGTTAGTCTTGATTGGGCCCCTGTACTATACCGCGGGCGGCCAGCGGAGCAACCGTTTCAACGGGTCTCCCTGGCCGACGGGTCAGCTCAGTCCTTCTGACAATGGATAGACAGAATCCACCACTGTTCCCGCAATATCGCATCAACAATCCCCCGAGCACTGGTTATACACCAGCTGATCCCGAAACGCGACGTACTCATAGGTACGCCACTTCACGGGTGTTTCGCCGTGTGTACGGTGGTAGCCAACCAGGCGGGTATTTACCCTACCACCGGCTGAGATGCTGGAACGTCAGGAAATCCCATAGTCGCCTCTTACGACACCCAGGGGAAGAGAGGGGGCGGTGATTTTTAATATTCTTTCTCCGTCACCGCACGGATATAAATGATAGAATGGTCGGCAGCGCAGTTTCCAGGTGATGATCGACCGCGTTGACGTTCAAGTGCAAACCTTTGATGCTGCAAAAGTCCACATACGTTGGAGGGGGTGACCGCTGTGGAATCATTATTCCGTTTTTGTTTTGCCATAATGCGTGATGAGGTAAAATATGAGAAGTCGCTGAAGGAACAGAGTGAAGGACAAAAGCGCGGCGTCTTTCACCACAGTACAGTACGGGTAATGCCGTTTGTTGGCGCGGCGGAAGGTCCCGCCTGTTGCAGCAACCACGTCCACCCCGGTCTCCTTCTCCGACACGACTCCGCTGCAACAGGGACTTTACACAGGCTAGCGATTCAGCCTCCCGGGGTGAACCGGGGTTAAGTAACCCTTGGGTTCGGGAACCCTGCTAACCTGCGGGCGTTTCACCGGGTCTCCCTGACCGCCGCGCCAGTCTGCAGCGCCCACACTGCTTGTGGCGCTTCGACATCCGCCGGTCCTCCCGCTGTCCGCACAACAACTTCTCAGTTATCTGGCGACCTTACTCACACACAGGAACACATTACTTACAATACAATCGAGGGATTTCCCGTAAAAGATAAACGAAAAGGGTTGACAACTTGGGAATTTTTATTCTCTACTTCTTATTTTATATAAAAAACAATGTTACGTAATGAGCTGTTCGAACCACCCTCCCGCCCGCCCCTGTAACGCATCCTAACGCAACGTAACGACAAGATCACCCCCTCCGCTTCCCACAGATTGCGTTACGTAATAATTGAATGCTGCCTTACTGCAATTGTATCGAAATACGTTCGTGTAAAACATTTTTTTAAATTTTTAGACTAATAGAATTTTTTTGGATGATTGGTAAATTTTAACCTACATTAAGATTATTCATGTAACAGTAGTTATATCTAACTTACTATTTCACCGCCCTGTAGTATGTCTGTGAGCACTTTGTTGGCCCTCACAGACCTCATCATCAAGTCCTGGCATTTTTTCAGCTTAAAGTAGCACAGGTAACACGCTGCCACCGGCTGACACAGTGTGTCAATCTGAAAAAGAATTGCATAAATTCAAAACATTAAGACAATGACAATGAGCTTTAATTATTGTTCAACACTCACATAACAAACAAGTAGCCTGCTGGATGGCAGCCACTGTCACTCAGACACTTCAAGCACATTTCTACGCTACATGCTTACACAACACCTCTCCAATAGCTTGCTCTGCTCGTAACAAACACATGGATGACAATTAAAGACTAAGGTGCAGTCGGCCTGCTTCCAGTCGCACTACTACTACCAAATATTTTTTGCTAAAAATGTGGCACAGGTACATTAGAAGTTACATAAATATGTTCACATTTTACCAGACACTGGCATGCCAAAAGGAGAATGGCAGCTTTCTATACATCATTTGGCTCGAAGCATCTGGAAGGGTATATAAACCAAATCTATAACACTTTGAGGACTTTGAGAAAGCATTTGATAGGGTCGTGCGAAAGAATCTCTGGAACATTTTGCCCAGATATGGGGTTGACGGTGACCTACTCCGTGCTGTGCAATCCACTTATGAGGATTGTACAGCGTGTGCGGGTGGACGGCAGCTTGTCACCCTGGTTTGATGTCAACATTGGTGTCAGACAGGGCTGCGTGCTGTCGGCTCGGCTGTTCATCCTGTATCTGGACAGTTGTCTTCAGAGAATAAGAAATATGAATGTGGGAATGCGAATGGGTGACTCAGTGGTCAACTGTCTGCTTTATGCAGATGACGCGGTATTAATAGCAGAATCACCATCCGAACTGCAAACACTAGTTACAACAATTTGGTTAGGGCAGAGACATGTTACTAAAGGACCAGCCTCGTAGGATCATTCCCCTCTATCATGGTACAAGATATTGTGATCCATTGCGCGCATAAATACTTCGTGCATAATCGAAAATCGAATCGAAAATGCCAAACTGTGCAGTTATGTCATGCAAAAAAAGGTCGAACACTTCCAGTTTGCAAAAATATTGAGTTACCTTTCACATGCAAGTATTATTTTATTTGCTTTCATATAAAAGAAATTAAAATGGTGTGATAACGATTAATACATGAGAAATCGATTCAGTACCGATGCAATCGAATCATATTCCGCGACTTTGGTCGCATATCTCCTATCCCAAATTAGCGTAAATTATACAAACTGCAAAACAAAACAGTCCTTCATGCTGTATAATAGAGTTCATTTAGCTAAAGACAAAAAAGTATATAAGAAGTTTCATAATTTTGAATCTACCAGCTTCGATTTACGAACAAGTTCAGCTATTCCACAACAGATGGCAGCGGTAAGAAAATAACTTTGAACTGTAGGAGTAGGAGCCACTACTCAGCCAGTGCGGTGACACAAAATATTGTCATTATCGATAGATTGGACCCGATTTTAGGCTTGCTTATAATGTTACAGGATACAAAAGGGTGTTGATATCTATAATCTAAGGATAATCTAGTTCAATATTTGACTAAAACTTACTAAAATGTCAGGCACCCACCATATCAATCATGTGATCAAAAAAACTGAAAACAATATTAACATCCTACGTTCACTTTCAGGTGTTTGGTGGGGCTCTCATCCATACACTCAAAAATTAATTTATAATGCTCTGGTGCGTAGTCACTTGGATTATGGATCTTTTCTCCTCAAACCATGCAATAAGACAGCTCTCTATTCCCTGGATAAGATCCAGGCCAAGTGTCTGCGTATCATTACAGGCGCCATGAAGTCCTCCCCAGTTAATGTCCTTCAGGTTGAATGTTGTTGGTGACGTTGCGTCGCGCCACCAGAGTAGTGGACTGTATATGTGGGGGTGTTCTTCAGTATTCCAAATAACTACGGCAAGGTTTCTTTTCTGAGACTGTACTGGCTGAGGTTAGGAGAGAGGTGTTTCTTGTTCTTCTGAGACGTCCGCTTGTGTTGCTCTCGATCGGTAGAATGACGAATCCGAGGCGGGGCGCCGGTATTTCTATGCGCGCGTCGGCGCGCCCCAGGTAGTCGGCTCGCCATACAACGCGCGTACAGTTTCATGGCGTTATTCTCCCCCGCCTCGTCCCCTCTCCATACCTCACACCTCCGATATCTCGTTTATTTATACTATTTATTTACAAGTTTTCTTAACTCTAGTGACATAATTTTACATTCGTATTCTACTTATTCTATACATTTAATCCAATACCATAACTATACGTTTATTTTCCTTATGCTAGATACTACAATTTACTTTATTTATTTATTTTCCTTTATTTACATGCATGTTATAGTAATAACTATCATAGAAACTGCAACTATGCACCGGCCACATATACATTGCGAAACACCACGATGGACTACGTGACCGACAATGCTGACGCTGCAGTGACAAAGGCCAGCATTTGACCTAGTTTGTAATTTCGTAATTTTAAGTATTAATTATATATTCATTCTGTATCTAACATCGGTCGGAATTAGACATTAAGTTTAAATTGTAATTTCTACCCAATAAATACCTTAAATAATTTTGGTTTTTTTTGGGTTCTCCGGCTAAGACTTCCATATTTTGCATTTGCAATAGTCTACAAATGTTTTCGTTGTGGACAAGTACATATTTATATTCACTCATGTTAAACATCGGTTTGAGACGGTGGCTATACGTTGCGTATACACGTGGTGTATTTGTTCTGAGCGTTTTAGTCGTGAACAGATCCGTACATCCTCTGCCGCTTCGAAATCCTCCCTGTGCTTCCCAAAGCATTCCATCGGATTTCACCCTCATTCTCCTTTCAATTATTTCCATACACTTTAGCTGCTAAGCTGATCAAACTGATGGCCCTATAGTTGGCGCAGTCCATACGTGAGCCCTTGCCTTTATACAAGGGCACGATGACTCCAATCGCTGGGGACCCGGTTCTCCAGCATAATTTACTCAAAAACCAGAAGGCGTCCCTAACGTAGGTACCACCTAGCTTGATCATCTCAGCTGTTACCATATCGATTCCCGCTGACTTTCCATCTTTCAAACTTCATATCGACTATTCAATCTCATCCATAGTAATGTCTTCATGGTACGCTGGCACTGCCGAGTCAATCACAGACTCGTTCACAATGCCAGCGTCATGGACATAATCATACATTTCTCTAAAATATTCACTCCACCGTTCTAACACTTCCTGAGTGTTAGCAAGAATGCCACCAGCTTTACATCTTATCTTGTCCATTCTGGATGCTGACGAACCACTTCGAGACTTCTTTACCTCTCTCCAGAAGAGTTTGGTATTTGTTCTTCGTCAGCTTCTCTTCCTCACTCATATGTAGTCTTTCACGCTTCTCTTTCACTAAAGCTTTCGAGTCATTCTTGCATCGACGGTATATTTCTTTCATACCATCACTCTGGTGCAAAGATGATACGTAATCCAGCCACGCTTTCCTCTTTTTCCACGGAGGATTGAACCTCCGCATCCCACCAGGCATCTCCTCTTAGTGTCTACGTCTCTTTGCGCATCCACATGCTTCTTTCGCACTGTCCACCATACTTTCTTTCAGAACTTTCAGAAAGGAAAAAAAAGTAAGACGTGTCTAAGTGCCCGCAAGGGCCCAATGTTAAGTATAGCATATTTATATGTTCATCTTTGTCATTTACCGTTATCGTCGTAAATATCGATATTTTGAAATTATAATATCGATATTTGTCAATCCCTATTACTTTTCAAATATTATAGTAAATTTTGCTAGCATGTTGTCGTGAATATTTTAGTAGTGTGCGTAAAATGACATAGTGTTGAACATTTTTCCTTTTGTGTGCGTTCATGACACCACAAAATGTTTTTGCGCGTGTTGTAATCGTTTCTATGTAGTAGTTACCTCGTCCCCCGTCAAAAATGGCAGAATTTTTTACTAACAGAATCATGCGTATGGCGAGTCCTTTAGTAACATGTCTCTGGGTTAGGGTGTCTGAGACATATCATTTTAATTTCAAATTCAGTCGCACCTTTCAGAGATTACCCAAACAAATATTGTTTTCTTGGTGTAAATATCATATATACTAAATATTTGAGTGCTGTAGTTAACAGGAAGTATTTGTTATTATATACTATTTATTTACAAGTAGAATACGAATGTAAAATTATGTCACTAGAGTTATCTAGTGACATAATTTTACATTCGTGTCTTAGCGGACACTATGGAGCTTACTTATAATTAAACCCAAAAACGTGTATAATTCGTTTAATTTACTTTGAAATGTATTTATGTGACAAACTGCTGACGATCGTGCGAATGGTGTTAATGCACTAATTTGTAGGGTAGAGTATTTATAATTGTTACAAACGCCTTAGTAACTTAGAGTAGCAAGTCCACGAACTATTGCATGAATTGAATGATATAAACACTAGGCGTCCGCCGAAACATCTTCCCGCCTCGTTGAAAAGTAACTTTCAACTCTGGAAGTCTTCTGGTACGGGCAGAAGGCACAGACGAACTAGAGGGCGTCTGACACGTCCTTTTGCAGTATTGATATCAGCCACCCGCGAGACACCATCCTTTCCAGGGAATAGCTGGATCACACGTCCCAGACGCCAGCTCAAAGGAGGGGTATGATCCTCTTGTAACAGAACTAAATCTCCAACATTAAGTCTGGCAGTATTGTTCTTCCATTTCGTTCTTTGTTGCAGTTCGGAAATGTATTCTTGCTGCCATCTTTTCCAAAAGTACTGGCGAATCCTCTCAAGACGTTCGTATCTTTGCAGATTATTTTCTTTAATACACAGCAGTTTAGGTGTCGGCAATGCAGTCAACGGTCTTCCAATTAGAAAATGCCCCGGAGATAAAGAATGGAAATCATCGGGAGAGGAAGAAAGAGGACAGAGAGGCCGACTATTTAAAATTGCTTCTATCTGAGCAAATAAGGTTTGAATCTCTTCAAATGTAAGATGACTGTTTCCCATCACACGTCGCAAATGGAATTTGGCAGATTTTACTCCTGCCTCCCAAATTCCGCCAAAATGTGGAGCGTAAGCAGGTGAGAAATGAAATTGAATTTTTTCATGATTTGCAAAATGAGTCAAAGGTTCCTCAGAATGTTTTATGAGATCTGCGATTTCTTTCGAGGCAGCCACAAAATTACTACCATTATCGCAAAATACTTCCACAGGTTTGCCTCTGCGTGCTATGAATCTTCGAAATGTCATTAGGAATGCGTTTTTAGACAGGTCGCTTACGGCCTCCAAACACTTATACCGTAAGCAAACAAAGAGGCACAAATAGCATTTTATCAAGCTGCTACCACGACCCCTACGGTTAAGTATGTGAAACGGACCTGCAAAGTCTATGCCAACGGACAAAAATGGTAACCCTGGCGATAATCTTTGAACTGGTAAATTGCCCATTTTAGGTTGGAGCGTTTTACCACGTAAACGCCTACAAACAACGCACTTGTCAACGGTACGTCTCGCTAGTAGCCTACCACCCACGGGCCATACAGATTCCCTAACAACAGCTGAGGTCCTGCGTGCATATGCTGGATATGTTCCTTTAGAAAAATTAATTTGGTCAAATGATGTATCGAATGTAGAAGAATTGGAGGTTTCCTTTCATATGAGTAGCTGGAAGTATTAATTCGCCCGCCAACCCTTATGACTTTATCGCTGCTCATAAAAGGTGACAAAGCTAAAATTTTGGATTTGGAATTCAATTGTTTATCCTTTATTAACAATTCGTACTCTACAGGAAAAGACTGTTTTTGAGACATGGCACATAGCGTTACGAAAGATTCATCCAATTCTGCCATCGTTAAACTATTTGCGGGTTTGCTATTTAAACCCTTTAACTTACTTATAAATCGCTTAACGTATGCAAAACATCTAACAAGTCTGTTTAAGTTAGAGAAATTTTCGAAGATTATTACATGTTCAAATACGACTGCAGGATTACATCTGAATTCAGGTAAGTTTTCATTATTTTTAATTATATTTAGTTTTGGCCATTTTGATTCCTTTTCAGATAAAAAGTCCGGACCTAACCACCTTCACCAACTTCATTGATACCAATTTACATGCATCTACACCTCTTGATATTAGATCAGCCGGATTTGATGTAGTGGGGACATAACGCCAGGATCCGGAAGGCGTTGTTTCTTGAATTTCATTTATTCGATTTGCAACGAATGCTTTCAGTTTCGTTACGTCACTCTTAATCCAGCCAATCACTATACTTGAGTCGCACCAGTATATGACGCGCGTAGGTCTATATCGCAATGCGTTCAAAACAGTGCTACTTAGCCTTGCAGCAAGTAGAGCAGCGCATAACTCAAGACGCGGAATCGTCGTGGGTTTTATTGGAGCAACCTTGGATTTTGAACACAATAAATGTACAGAAACATCTGAATTCGAAATGACAGACCGCATGTAAATACATGCCCCATACGCGGCTTGCGAAGCATCACTAAAGCAATGAAGTTCTCCTTCTTTAGGGTCCTTACAAAGAACTAATCTAGGCAGCTGAAAGTTCTTAAGGTAATGCAAATTTTCAGAGAAATTTTGCCATTCCTCTTTGATATTTTGTGGGACCGTTTCATCCCATTCAAGCCCCCTTTTCCACAACCCTTGCAAAATCATCTTTGGTTGTATGATACAGGGGCTCAGTAGACCAAGTGGATCGAATACTTTAAATGAATTAGAGAGAATATATCTTTTAGTTATTTTGTTGCTCGAAGGGAAATCCTTTAATGGAAAATTTAGAGTGTCACTATGCGGATTCCATCCCAGCCCCAGAGTTTCTGATGACTCGCTGATAGTTAAAATATCTTGAGTGCTAACATTACTATTATTGATTATGATACGTAAATTACTTTTAAATTTTCTCAAATTGAAACAACCGGCTCTCAAGGCCTTAATAAGAGAATTTTGTATATAGAGTAATTGATCTTCATCGTCACAACCTGTAATAAGATCATCGACGTAGAAGTCGTTATTAATTACAGTTTTTATTAGCTCATCATTCTGCTCCTCTCCCAACTGCCATAAGCATCGCATACTTAAATAGTTCGCACTTGCCGTCCCGTAAGTGAGAGTATTTAGTCGCAATGTTTTTATAGGCTCGGACTCGTCATCTCTCCATAATATCAATTGCAAATCGCGGTCTTCTTCGTGTACCTGTATTTGGCGATACATTTTTTCGATATCCCCGCTTAAAATGTACTTATATTGCCTGCTTCTAATAAGAATGGAGAACAGAGAGTCTTGCATATTTGGGTCTACCATCAAGATATCATTGAGTGCATAACCAGATGAGGAAGGGGCTGAACCATCGAACACTACATGTATTTGGGTCGATTCACTCTGTTCCTTTAAAACAGAATGATGACATAAAAAATAAGAATTATATGGTTTATTGATTGCTGATTCTGTTAAATGACCTAACTCAGCGTATTCGTTGATAAAATTTGTATACTTGACCTTTAGGGAAGGATTTCGTTTAAATCTTTTTTCTATGTTTAATAATCTTCTTTTGGCAAGATAAAAGGTATCGCCTAGACAATCTGGGCTATCCTTTAAGGGTAATTTAACACAAAATCTACCCGAATTTAGGCGAGAAGTGTTAGCTAGAAAATGTTTCTCGCAATCTTTATTTTCTTGGCTGAGAATGGGCTTTTTAGGAAGCTCCTCGATTTCCCAGAATTTCGTAATTATGTTTTCAATGTTATTTTGCGATGTAACAAGAGCATGATTGCAATGAATTTTGTTAGATTTAGTTTTATGTACTTTAGTAGTAATTGGGCCAGAAATTATCCAGCATAATTTAGACATTCTCAGACTAGGACCATTTAATCCCAGAGAATGTTGTTCATTGCCTAATTATCCCAAAAGACGTCAGCACCGATTAGGATATCTATAGGAGCAGGTTTGTGGAATTCAGGATCGGCGAGAGGCAAGTTTTGAGGTAAATTTATACCTTTTATATCTATAGGAGCTTTAGGAATCTCACTTGTTATATTTTTTAGGCGAAACATGATATATTTAGTTGAAAAGAACTATTTATTGATTTTACTTTAGCAGTACAAGCCTCAACTACATTATCCGCACAGTTATTGCCAATACCTATAACTTTTACAAAATTAATATGATCAGTGTTTAGATTTAATTTTTGTTGTAGTGATTTACTTATAAATGATGACTGACTGCCACAATCTAAGAGAGCGCGAACTCTTTCCATATGATGAGTAGTTGGATTAGTTACATCTATCAGTGCTGTAGATAGCAAAACTAGATTATGGGATTGATTTGAATAATTTACTATAAATTCAGGTTCATTCGCAACTGGAGTGCTAGTAGTTGTTACGATAGGATGAATATGAAGTAAGCTATTGTGTCTTTGTTTACATTCCCGACAAGGCCCCATACGACAATCACTTAGCGGGTGCCCCTGTCTTAAACAGTTTTTACACAATTTATACTTGGCAACATCAGCCAATCTATCCTGAATGTTTTTTGATTTAAATAGTGAGCAATCATAAATTTTGTGATTTTCGTTGCAAATGACACATAAATAAGTATTAGGTTTTTGAATTGTACTAGCATATGATTTTGTATAAGCAGTGCGATGTTGTTGATTTGAATTTTGGTGGTTTTGATTATTCGTTTTATAATTATTATTGTTAGATGTAAAATTGCGAGAATTTGAAGCAACGGTCCTTGTATTTTCAAATTTATTACGAGACAACGATTCGAGCACGTCAGCACGATCAGTTAAAAACTTGTTAAATTGACTCAATGATGGCATATCATCAAGACTATTCCGATTCTCCTCCCACTTAGTTAATGTCAGATTATCCAATTTCGCAGACAACACATAAATAAGTAATATATCCCAATGCTCTGTCCGTTGGCCCAGACTAGCTAGAGCACGTAAATTTTTTGTTACATGATCTACTACAAAACGCAGCGACCTGTCAGATTCACGCACTAGCGGCTGAATGCCAAATAACGATTTGAGGTGGTGATTAATAAGTAATCTTTTGTTGTTATATCTGTTACAAATTAATTTCCAAGCTTCTGAATAATTCGCTGATGACACTTCGAGATTAGTGATAATTCTAGCCGCATCTCCCTCTAGGTAAGAAATAAGATAGTGAAACTTATGAATAGGTGTAATGCGGTTATTATTATGAATCAAGTTTTCAAAGGTATCTCTAAAATCCAACCAATTGAAAAAATCGCCTTTAAATCTTCCAATCTGAAGCTGTGGAAGTTTAAATGCTGTTTCTTGATGTTCATGAGAACAATGAGATAGGTCTTTAAAGTTGTCAGTATGATCCTCCAATAAAGTTTTCGCTGTTGCCAAACTGACGATCATATCCCTCTCTATGATGTCACGTTCATCGATTTCAGGTGACATATTGTCTACATTTAATACTTCAATTTCGCTTTGAAGTTCATCAAACTTTATTGACAATGTCTCAAACTTTGTAATTTTAAGTTTTAATTCGGCTAGGTCTATATTAGTAAAATGATCTTGTTCCTTAAGTAAAACTAGATAATTTTTAAATTTTGTTATTTGTCCCTTTATAGAACTTCGTTTAGCAACCATCTCCTTTAGTTTTAATTTATTGGAGGCAATAGATGCTATGGACTCCTTATCAGTCATTTTGCAAACCAACCCGGTAAATAAGATTCAAATGTAAATCAAAATAAGTAATACGGAACCACTATGAAAATAAATAAAATCTCACGCTACTCCGTCCGGCGCGAGGCGATGACCGTTGATGTGAAAATCGAGCGCGCTGCACTGAGCTGATCGGTGTGATGTTCGCAAGACACTGTGCGAGAGGTGTGATGGGCAACGTGTCGTTTTCCTGAAACTGTTCGGCAAAATAACGTGAGAATAACGAATATAATTATGACGTACACAACTAATAATATTAGTGCAGTATTCAAAAGAAAACGTATCAAAATATTTCGAGAATACCTCTACAGAGTGTTGGAATGTTACAATTTACAACTATTTTATCAAACTATACTGCTATACTTTACTTCTACACTACGTGAAAATCATTTGGTGTATATGAGAAAAAATATTAATTACAAGTAGCCAATGATGTAGCTAACGACTAACAAGAAGTAACACTAAGTGTGTCGTCACGGTTACTTTATGCCTTTTATTGCAACAATACAATTTCAACACTAATTTTATACTACTACTATATGTATGTATTTGTAAATATGTAATTTTATTGTATTAATAGGTTAACAATGATTTAGGTAATTACTAGATACGGGTAATTTTGGAAGGTTCGGAAAAGACAAAGGATAATTTGGGGCACTTATCTTTTAGTTAGACTATGATGCACGGCGTAATGCTTTAGGCTGCCTTACTGACCACGATGTCCAGATAATGTTGACTCCGATTCAATCCTTGTACACGTGGAGCGTCACGATTTCATAGGCGCGCCACACGTCGATTCCGATATCTTCAATATATGTTGTTCCCCTCATGGGCCACCATAAAATGTCTTAGCGGACACTATGGAGCTTATAATTAAACCCAAAAACTTGTATAATTCGTTTAATTTACTTTGAAATGTATTTATGTGA
The DNA here is from genome assembly GCA_947507595.1 of Pyralis farinalis. Lineage (NCBI taxonomy): Eukaryota > Metazoa > Arthropoda > Insecta > Lepidoptera > Pyralidae > Pyralis > Pyralis farinalis. The sequence continues at coordinate 2,591,944 of OX382281.1, forward strand.
CAAACTGCTGACGATCGTGCGAATGGTGTTAATGCACTAATTTGTAGGGTAGAGTATTTATAATTGTTACAAACGCCTTAGTAACTAAGAGTAGCAAGTCCACGAACTATTGCATGAATTGAATGATATAAACACTAGGCGTCCGCCGAAACAATTCGTATTCTACTTATTCTATACATTTAATCCAATACCATAACTATACGTTTATTTTCCTTATGCTAGATACTACAATTTACTTTATTTATTTATTTTCCTTTATTTACATGCATTTGCGATAGTCTACAAATGTTTTCGTTGTGGACAAGTACATATTTATATTCACTCATGTTAAACATCGGTTTGAGACGGTGGCTATACGTTGCGTATACACGTGGTGTATTTGTTCTGAGCGTTTTAGTCGTGAACAGATCCGTACATCCTCTGCCGCTTCGAAATCCTCCCTGTGCTTCCCAAAGCATTCCATCGGATTTCACCCTCATTCTCCTTTCAATTATTTCCATACACTTTAGCTGCTAAGCTGATCAAACTGATGGCCCTATAGTTGGCGCAGTCCATACGTGAGCCCTTGCCTTTATACAAGGGCACGATGACTCCAATCGCTGGGGACCCGGTTCTCCAGCATAATTTACTCAAAAACCAGAAGGCGTCCCTAACGTAGGTGCCACCTAGCTTGATCATCTCAGCTGTTACCATATCGATTCCCGCTGACTTTCTATCTTTCAAACTTCATATCGACCATTCAATCTCATCCATAGTAATGTCTTCATGGTACGCTGGCACTGCCGAGTCAATCACAGACTCGTTCACAATGCCAGCGTCATGGACATAATCATACATTTCTCTAAAATATTCACTCCACCGTTCTAACACTTCCTGAGTGTTAACAAGAATGCCACCACCTTTACATCTTATCTTGTCCATTCTGGATGCTGACGAACCACTTCGAGACTTCTTTACCTCTCTCCAGAAGAGTTTGGTATTTGTTCTTCGTCAGCTTCTCTTCCTCACTCATATGTAGTCTTTCACGCTGCTCTTTCACTAAAGCTTTCGAGTCATTCTTGCATCGACGGTATATTTCTTTCATACCATCACTCTGGTGCAAAGATGATACGTAATCCAGCCACGCTTTCCTCTTTTTCCACGGAGGATTGAACCTCCGCATCCCACCAGGCATCTCCTCTTAGTGTCTACGTCTCTTTGCGCATCCACATGCTTCTTTCGCACTGTCCACCATACTTTCTTACAGAACTTTCAGAAAAGAAAAAAAAGTAAGACGTGTCTAAGTGCCCGCAAGGGCCCAATGTTAAGTATAGCATATATATGTTCATCTTTGTCATTTACCGTTATCGTCGTAAATATCGATATTTGATCGATATTTGTCAATCCCTATTACTTTTCGACTATTATAGTATATTTTGCTAGCATGTTGTCGTGAATATTTTAGTAGTGTGCGTAAAATGACATAGTGTTGAACATTTTTCCTTTTGTGTGCGTTCATGACACCACAAAATGTTTTTGCGCGTGTTGTAATCGTTTCTATGTAGTAGTTACCTCGTCCCCCGTCAAAAATGGCAGAATTTTTTACTAACAGAATCATGCGTATGGCCAGTCCTTTAGTAACATGTCTCTGGGTTAGGGTGTCTGAGACATATCATTTTAATTTCAAATTCAGTCACACCTTTCAGAGATTACCCAAACAAATATTGTTTTCTTGGTGTAAATATCATATATGTATTCATTCATATACATTTAGTAAAAAGCTGTTATTTTAACATTACACTAAATATTTGAGTGCTGTAGTTAACAGGAAGTATTTGTTATTATATCATTAGTGTTAATTGTTCATTATTAAGGTATAATTAAACTGACTTAAGGCTAGAGATAACTGCATGCAGACATATTCAGTCATTTCCTTGTGTTATTTCATTTTATGAAGTTATATCGCTTGGACCTACATGTATCACATTTCATGTTCATCATCATCAATAGAAGGTAAGATCGCTCAAGCCATTAAGAATAGCTTATGACTTCGATGGAATATACATGTCTTAACTCACATTAATTGGGCAAAATGATCCAATGGAGACACAATTAGAGGTTGGTAAAAGTCTAAACAGCTTACGTCAACAGCTCAAAATCGGTCAAATTTTATGTAGCTACATACCATCAACGGCTGCCTCAATTCAATCACCACTTCAATGGAATGAGATCTAATTTATTGTGAGTCAAGCACCAACAAAGTGCTATCTCAAACAATAGAGACAAATGTATTGATTCCAAATATATAATGGTAACAATGTTGATTGGAACATATAGGCTTTTGTGTGCTAATTTAACTCCTATGTCCATACACATGTGGATGAGGGAAGACGAGAAACATCTGCAGTCACTTAGCTCCCATGAGTCCTGTTTAGAGTAGTATTCTAACTCAGTGAATGTTCATGCAATTTGATCCAACCTGCTTTGTGTGCTTCTGCCACCAATTAGTTCATGCGGCCTAGCGCCGGCCGGCACCCACCCACTACTGTTAGTGCGTGCATCATGCCGACGCTGCCATGGCTGCTCCGGTAGTCTCTGCCTCGGCTGCTGCGGTCGTCCGCCATCTGGAACAGAATCCGCATGCCCCCTCCACCACCGTCGCTGCCACGACTGGCCTGGTCGTCGCTGCGACACGTGTTTCGCCTCTCCACGAGGCATCATCAGGCGTTGTAGACGTTAATCGTAAGAGTAACATGCTACAAGTGACAAATCCATCGCAGTGCCGTCCCTTATATTGAATTGAGGGTGGGGGTGGATGGTGTGAGCGAAAAGATATTTAATAGTGGGGAATGGTTTACGTCAGTCTGTTTGTTCATGAGAGTAATTTTAGAATTTTTATGTTTATTAATTTCTAATTGTTCCCTAATATTTAGTTTTAAACCTTTGTCTATGGTGTGTAAAATTTGATATGTATTAGTGGGGGATAAGTTATGTCCTTTGTCTATGAGATGCTCAGCGAAGTGTGACCTTTCTGGGCGATTGTTTTTATACGCCGATACGTGTTCGTGAAATCGTGTTATAAAGTTACGTCCCGTTTGACCGATATAAACGTGTTCACATTCATCGCAGAACAGCTTATAGACGCCGGATTTTTTATTGGGCGGGATTTTATCTTTAGTGTTACAAAGCGACTTGAGTGAATTATGGGATTTGAGAGCAACATGTATGTTATTTTTTCTAAATATGTGAACTATTTTGTCAGTGATTTTTCCCAGGTATGACAAACTCGCAGTGTATTTATTTGTCGAAATATATGGAACCGCGTACAATAGTCTGTTAACGATACTACTCGTCTTTTTACGCAATAATTTATCGATGGTAGATTTGGAATAACCGTTTGACTTCGCGATCTGATATATTACATCAAGTTCTTTGTTGTAATTATCCTTACTTAATGGAACGCTCATCAAACGGTGTATCATAGTTTTATACGCTGCGAGCTTGTGTTGCCAAGGATGGCTGGATGACGCGGGAATCGTGGTATCGGTATGAGTGGGTTTACGATATATCGAAAATTGATGGAGGGATTGATTTTTAGTTATGGTTAAATCTAAAAAGTGAAGTGAACTATTTTGTTCTATTTCTAAAGTGAATTTAATTTTAGGGTGGATTTTATTTAATTTGGAAACAAAGAGATCCAATTGACGATTGGTACCTGTCCAGCATATGAGAATATGACAAAGCAGGTTGGATCAAATTGCATGTAGGTTTGACTTTCGCAAAATAACGCCTGAATCTATTAACTATTCAGTGAATGTTCTCTGGTGTGTGGTCGGTTGTGCGACTACAATTTTTATTCTACATCTATCTACCTCTACTGTGACTTGATAAATTATGCAACCAGCCACGAATATGTTCAGAGTGGCTGAAAGTTGCATTTGATTCTTCATATTAGTCTCACTCAGTTATATCAAGAACAGACTAAGAAGTTTTCTGCACATTTAGCGTGAGGGGTCCATGCCCCCAAGAATATCTTTGGCAAAGTTATTGCAGTGTAGTGTTCCATCACAATGTATATTATGTACCTTCTAACATTGAAATTGAAACTACTATACATTATTGTCGAAATATCCTTAAACGAAACACAAAGTTAATACGTATACTATATAACAATATATTATGTAAGTGAAAAGAGTATGCTTCGCTTTAAATATGAACCAACAGTAATTGTTTGAAGAATGTGAAATATAGTATTACGTGTTGCACGATACTTACAGAGATCTCGGTCAGTCTTTCATAAACGTCTTGTAGCGGACTGCCGGCTATATCGCGGACAGGTGCGTCCATCGCCAGACAAACTCTGCACACGTTTAAAGCGGACGCCATTTCACAACAACTATTTTATTTTGGTCTTGCCGTGCCGTCTTGCTTAATAAATGAATTTCACAAAATTTTTTTGGTTCTTTTTATCCCCGAGGGGAAAGGCAAAGGGACCTAGCCCATACAGCCAAGTCTTCAGTTTAGAACCATTTGAAAATCTTAATTCTATGTTCCAGCTTCAAGAACTGTGCTGAAAAAATTTTTAGATTTTGTGTTTGCCTCAGTTAGTAAAAATACGAAAACATAACCTTTCATACGTAAGTATAAAGTTTTAATAGTTGTTATCAAGGCACTGCACTACCAGTGCTGGCAGGCGTATTACCAGTTGACTTAGAAATTCAACGCCGGGCTTCAATGTACTACACCTCTAAAAACATACACCCTGACTTTCTAAAACGCCGCGATATTGACAAAATACTTAGATTGTTCAAACCAATTGACGACATATTTGAAACTTTACTGTCGGAATGGCAAGAAAGATGGGAAACTTCTACTAAAGAACGCCATTTGTATCTGTTCTTTCAATCAGTGCGAGACAGATTAAGTAAAGAGTGGTTAGAAGTCTCAGAGAAAGTATATACCTAGAGTTGACAAACGCGTAAGGGACGGCAACAAAAATACATACAATAACAAGGTTACCAGACTGTGGAAAATTTACCCCACTACATAATGCGTTTCGGCAATTTGAAATTTACAATGTACCCAGATAACTGTTTACCATAAGAAACTTGCATAGAATGTGTATTGTGTGCTATAATAATATACTCATAATATGATATTAGCAATGTAAAAAAATCGAATAAGTCGATACAGCCATTTCTACACACAAAGTAATAAAAGTTAATATTTACATACGTATGAAAACTACAGTATCTGAATAGATGAACAAACATATTTGCACTTTAATATTATTAGAATAGTATTTTTTTACGCAAATCGAGTTACTGTATAGATCTATTAATTAATAGTAAGCCTGAGTTAGTTTCAGTAAGATCTGTGAAATCATTGGAATAAGGATAGGAGATTGGTCAAACATAGCAGAGTTATATAAATTAAACAATATATTTTTCTATTTTAGACATATATTTTAAAATACAAGCGATGACATGATACTAAATATAGGCATAGATATGAGATAAAAGATAAAAAACACTTTATAGACAATTTGTAAATAAAAATCATAAATCAATGTTATTAGATCGATTTTTCTACATCGTGTATTTATATAACTAGTAAATAACAGCAAGCTGTGTAGGCAGAGCTGATATTTTTTAAATTTAAAAAATATTTAAATATTTTATTTTTAATTTTTTTTAAATATATGGAACCCTGTACGACATCTAGCGACGAGTGCTGTTACTTTTTCTGTTGATGGGAGTGCAGTGTGGCCGGCCATACGTTTTCCCATATGTTTTTTTTTCTAATTGGAACGATTTTGGACCGTTCTTCCTCACCAACGAACATTTAAATTTCAAATTAAAGGATACAAAACTACAATATGTTAGCTATTAGTGTGTCGATTTTGGAGTTTCTCACTATTACCGTCTAAACGCTAGCTGGATGACATCAGTCTACCCCAAACGGCAATTTTGAGGGTAATGTGACTCCGCTGTCTATCGCAGTTCTGCCAATTATCGTGAGAATGAAACAGTTGTCGAATATTCATGGTCACATTTACATACACGGTTTTTAGTTAAATCTTCTTTACACAATAAATGCGGATTATTCCTTCTTAAAATGAAACATATTGCATAAAAATTTTCAATAATTGTCATGTAAAAAAGAATTAGTGTCAGGGATGATTTAAGTGTAAATATTAAACAAAAGTAAACACTCTTTGTTTTTAAACATTTTGTATTGCGCATCATGGTTTTCATTAGACTTAAACTAAAGCTACAATTGATCAAGGATTATCCTTTCACATATTGTACTCAAAAGGTGGTAAACTGCTACGGTCCCTTAGTTCCCTAGTTCACTCTTTTCCTCTAACTTGTATAATGATATCTATCATCTATACATCGATTACATTAAAAATCTGTATAATAACAGATAGTTCAGCATTTTTATTTCAAGTCGTTTAGTTTTTGACCTTAATATAGCTAATTTCTTCTTGCGTGATGTAAACTTTAATTTTCATGGTGTTAATGTAGTGTCCGTCGCTATTGGAAGCCCTGGATAATCGGTCTGGAAAATAGGACAATTTTAATTTTGTAACGCATTATTAGCATGTAATATCGACAGCCTAGTACTAACATTATATTAAAACTACTGTCAATACTATAATTTAGTTGAGCTTTACATATTTAAAAGTTTACAAATTCAGACAATATAAAATGCTTGATTAACATTTATGTGTTGACACAAAAGCATGTGTGTGTGCATGATTAACTTGATTAACGTGGTATAAATAATTGGTATAGAATAATCTACACGAGTACCCTCCATGTCTTTCACAATTACCTGTATAAATATAATCAACCCATCAACATCATATCAACCCATACTCACTTCATTACTGGAGTACGGGTTCTTATTTCAACCAAAAGACCTTAGAAGATATATCCCGAAACTACTCAATTACGGATTGTCGGAGTCGTTGGAATATTTTCATATGTTTTAGTACTTCAATTATACGCTTCTACGACTAAAATGTAACTATGTAAAATTTCAAGTCTGTACGTGAAACTTTCTAAGACAGACTAGCAGACGAACAGGCAGGCATGTAAATCATCTAATTTAGTTCCTTATTTTTTTAATACCTATCATCATATATACTCGCCAACAAACTGTTATAACAGTTTGGCGAACATAATAATTTGTACTATGTAATTGTATCGTGTAAATAAATAAATAAAAACAATATAAATCAGTTGAGAATGCGCAAGCTTGCATTGCCAGAGGAACACCTGGTTCGTCAACAAATCAAATGTTGACGAACCAGGTCAACAAATGTTAACTTACGTGTATGGTGGATGTTGAAACTGACGACTTATCCAAATAAATTTCTTCCGAAAGCAGTGGTCTTGTGTGACGACAGAATTGGGAGCCGAGTACAGTGACTGTACTCGGCTCCCAATTCTGTCGTCCAGTAGCAAAAATCCATGCATTACGCACACTGACGACTTTAGGAAATCAAAAAAATAAACATACATCTAAGATTAAACAAGTTAACATTTTTAATTTAAAAATAAATAAATACATTTTGACGAAAAATTATAAACAAAGCAGTATACAAAAAGTAAGTTAAAAAAAAAAGGTGTCTGTACCCATATAATTTACCCATAATTTCGGGGTGTTTTATACTACATACTGGTAAGCCTAAAACGCTCATTATACCGATAAATTGAAAATACAACAGAAAATGGCTGACGCATTACCCACAGACAACCTTCAAGATTTAGGCGGTTTTTACTAGAAATACTTTTTGAAATTAAACCGATATTTTCATTGTTTTTACGTTATTATACAAACAATTTATTTAAAAACTACATGTGTATCTAATTTTCGCAAAATATTTGATAACAACTATTAAAACTTTATACTTACGTATGAAAGGTTATGTTTTCGTATTTTTACTAACTAAGGCTTTTGCAGCCTTTTACACAGCAACGTACCATTGTTATAGTAAAAAGACAATCCCAAACAAGCAAAAGAACACAAATATGCACTAATATTTCCCTTATATTTAGTAATTTATGCAAAAAATTTGTTGTACTACAAGGAACGAAATGATTGTTTGCCACGAATCTGTTTTTGTGGCAAACACAAAATAGTGAAACTATGACAGGGACAAAAAATATTTTATCTGTCTCTTTCCTTCTTATGAGGAACTGTATACATCTATCACGTTCTATCTTGGTATTATTATTTGCTTGTCACCTCTAGGTATCCTTTCTCTTTGTTAGAAGTCGATCATCCGGTTGCGCAATTTTTAACAGGGCATGGAAACTTTAGTGCGAAGCTCTTTTCATTTAGACTTGTGTCATCGCCTTTATGTGAGTGTTCTACGATAAATCATGAATTCGAGCAAACAGCACATAATGTTCTCTGGGAGTGTGATCTCTGGCAACGGGAGCGGGACGATATGTTAAATTCCTTGCGTGTCACATCCGGGGTAGTATACTATTCTGATTTGGTGGCAACAAGGGAGAACTACCAGGCGTTTAGGCGGTTCTGCAATCTATATTATTGGAATCGATGTGTTAGGTAACAACTCACAGTTTAGGTCCCAATAGTGTTAGATATTTGATAATCCGTGGTGCACGGCAGTTGAGTTTCACTTGACTAGCCATCTCTTTGAGGTTTTAAATGCCTTATTTGTCATATTGCTGTCTCTCACTTTGCCAAGAGGGGAAGTCAATTCCAAAACATCCTACTCCTACAAATTTCTTCTGATTAAATTCGTTGTGAGTTCCAAGGCAGCTGTAGTTTAACCCCCGGGACGGCAATGGACTTCACTGTTCATTGCCTTTTTTGTGGTCGCCGCTGTTAATTCTGGCTACACAGGAGACACAGTGGTGGGTATGAGTGGCGGGCCTGTCCCGATAAAAAAAAAAAAAAAGTTGTTATCAAATATTTTGCAAAATGTAGTTTTTAAATAAATTGTTTGTATAATAACGTAAAAACAATGAAAATATCGGTTTAATTTACAAAAAGTATTTCTAGTAAAAACCCCCTAAATCTTGAAGGTTGTCTGTGGGTAATGCGTCAGCCATTTTCTGTTCTATTTTCAATTTATGGCGTAGACAGAGTATATAGATATAGACGGGCTACTAAAAGAATAATACCTACATGAAGAGAGATAGAAAATTCTAAAATACATGTGCGTGAGCAAGATAGACCATGAGTGTTTTGTCTCTATCTGCGTATGCGATTTTTATGTCTGCCACCGGGATTGTTCTGGTGTCAAACAAATTGTTCGTACTGACGCAATTTCGTTGATTTAAGTGTAAACCCTATGTATTTTATTCCCTTGTGATGTAGTGATTATTTTAAAAGATGCATTGATCGTGCAGTAATGGTGAATTGCTCTATAATTGGCTGTAAAAGCCGAAGTGAACGACAAGAACCCAACATAACCTTTCATCGGTAAGTCGCTTATTTGTCACAATATAATGATGCATGTTCAAGGATTATTAATTTAATGTGGATTCATACTCAATAGTAAGCAATTTTTATTAAATTAAAGTACAAATAAACATTTTTTTGTTGATATTAACCGATCAAATAAAAAGGTTATAAACATTACATTTTTAGAGATATCACTATATGTCGTCTGTAATCAGGATTACACTATTTGGGGTTACCAACACTTGACTTAATTTACCACATTTAACATATTGCGTATCTATTGTTTCAGTTTTCCTAAGGATTTATTTTTGAAGTATAAATGGATTGAGTGTACGGGTCGTTTAAATTGGCATCCAAATGACAACTCCCGGATCTGCTCCAACCATTTTGAATCAACTGGCCTTCAATCAAAGAAAAGAAAAATATGCTTAAATAAAGATGCAGTTCCTACGCGTTTCATTCACGTAAGTTGAATTAAAAGTAATGGCATAGGTAATTGAATATGTAACTAAAATATTTCAATGACTTTTCGAAATTAAATATAATAAAAGATTTTTCCTGTTACAAATTAATAAGCTAAAATATTTGAAATATAATTATTACTCAATGTTTATGCTACGTCAGTTAGAAAACAAACATAAGGCCTGCGTAATGTGAAGCCATTATCGGGGCCAAAACTCACTTGCGATATAAATTATCGTTCACATGTCGTCACCCCTGCTGCCAACGCAATGACTTCTTCCTGGTAACCTCAGTGACGTGCAGGAACCTATTTGGCTGCGGATTTCTGTAGATGGTCCTTTCGATGAAAATAATTCTACTGAAGTCGTAAACATGTAATTTAGATATAAGATTTGAAGAGAAGAATTTGCTTTGATGTGGAGAGAAGAAAAAGGATATGTGTGCGATGGGGGGGGGGGGGGGGGGGGACATAATATACATGCATTTAAAAGGGAATATATTTATTTATTTGTTTTAGAGCTCACAGACCCTTGATCGACCAAGTTCTTCCAAATAGGCACAGTTGCAGCAACAAATGATGCTATGGTATCCTAATATATTAATAATTTAGTTTTTTTTTTATACACCGTCGGAAGGTATTCAAGCATACGCCCCACCTGATGTAAAGCAGTTAGCGTAGCCTATGAACGCTTGCAATACATTAAGTATCACTCACGCGATGCCTCCTCTGCTGCTAACCCAGCAACTCCTTAGGAGCTTACTGGTGACCTCGCTCACACACAGGAACACAACAACCCTCTAGGGAGTTGTTATTTGGCTGCGGATTTCAGTGAGGTGGAGGCACTTCACCAGACGGGCTCCTTTGATGCGTCCTACCTCTCTTAAATGCTTGTATGATGATTAAGTGTAACTTTCAGATTGACGACTCGGACGTGAAATATGACCAACCGTCGTCAGAAGAAGTAGCTATGGAAATAGAAATAGAAAGTAGTTCGGTAAGTTTAATCTCTTATATACTCGTGGCGTAGTTAGAGAGAGCATGAAAGTAGGATAAACGCGGTTGAAATGCGAGCGTTGCGCAAAATCTGGTGTAACGCTTGCCTGTATTCGCAATGATGAAGTTAGAAGCAGAGTTGGTCTGAAAGAGAGCGTCGGTATTAAAATAAGAAGAGGCATGCTCCGTTGGTTCGGACATGTAGAAAGAATACAGGATGAAAGAATGACGAAGCAGATATACAATGCAAAAGTGGAAGGATGTAGGAGCCGAGGAAGGCCAAGACTTACCTATCATGATCAAATTGGTCGTGTTCTATCAGAAGGTGATGTCAGGAGCCCTAGAAACCGGCGAGCGTGCATGAAAAGAGCAATGAATGTGAAAGAAGCGAGTGAGGTATGTAAGGATCGAGTCGCGTGGCGCTCGATTCTCTCTGCCTATCCCGTAAGGGATTTGGCGTGAAGTTATAGAGTAGAATAGAAAGGCGTAGTTATATCAGATGCTTGAATTCTACGCTCAACAGAGAATCTATTGTTTAATGCGCAGTCTGCGTTAAACTATATTGTTTTTTTTTATACTATGTCGGGAGGCATACAAGCATACGGCCCACCTGATTTTACATCAGCGGACACCGTAGCCTATTAACGCTTGCGATATATTAATTATCACGCGCGCGATCCCTCCTCTGCTGCTTACACAGCAACTCTGGTGACCTCACGCAGAAACACAACAACCCTCTAGGGTTGTACTGTACCTACAATGGGTGCATAAGTGGTCAATATTTTCTAAAAAGTAAAGCGTGAGAGCTCAGCACTTTACAATGTACCTGTTATATCAATCCAGCTAAAAATACTTGTCATAGGAATGTTTATTTTTATATTTAAGTATGTATCTATTTCAGAAAATAGAAAAAGGATCTGTACTGTCAGCCACGCAAGTTGAGATCACTCCACGAAAACGAAAATCAATCAAGAAACTGCAGACTTACTATGTTCGATAGAGTCAACAAATCTAGACTTTTTATGTAAAAATATAACTGCGCGCAAGTGTACCCCAGAATTAAGAAAATTTGCATTAAGTAATTATTAGATTTGGTGGCCGCGGCAGTCTTAGTTAGGAGATATACGTACATATAGATTAAGTAGGTGCCTATATAACAGTTAAATAGCCGTAAGTTAACAGTAAGTGGTTGAATTAAATAGTTTTTCATGTGTGTTGATTATTGTCCCTTACAGTATATAGATTTTAAGTTATTGTATGATAAAGGGTTGAATGTAAGAAAAATTAGTACATCTTGTTGCGATTTTGATCCAATAAAGTGGTCCCAATATGGTAATGTTTCCAGGGCTGGCTAATTTTTATCATGCTTTCTCGGTTGCATAATCAGACTGCCTCGCTCGCACCCGGCGTGTATAAATATGAGCCGGGGCGCGGCGATCGACACAGTTGTAACCTGCAGTCATTGGATAATCATCTCCCGCTACTCTGCAAACAAGTCATGTCCTTTGATAGCCATCGCTCTCTGGAAGCATTACCTCTGGCCTCATACTACAATACAAGCCTTTCATTTCTCCAGCCAACACGTGGGAAGAACTAATCCGCCAGTACCTACCTATATTATTTTATATTCTCGTGTACGGGTCGTAAAAAAAAAAAATAATAAAAATACAAAACGATAATGCTTGATCAATTGTAACTCTTTTTTAAGACCAATGAATTTGTCATGATGCGCAATACAGTTTTACAGGTGGTAAATCTACTACGGATGCAGAATTGGCATTGGTTAAGCATATCCTTAACTCCTGGGAGAGATCACAGGATGCTTTTTTAGTTTTCTGTAATCTCTCTAAAGCTTTTCATTGTGTCGATCATCAGACATTGTTACTCAAGCTGAACTATTATGTAGATAGGGTTAAAGCCCAGAACTTAATTGCATTTTATTTAAATAACAGGTCAGACAGTTGATATAAACAGGGTTAAACCTAAAGGCAATAATCCTAATATCGTGGTGCCACAGGTTTCTATTTTGGGACCCTTTTTATTTTTGGTATATGCGAATGATCTGCCTTACGTGGTGCAGAAAAAGGCGTATATTTACTGATACTGATATATAAAATTATGTACTGATGATACCTCTCTAATTTTTAATGTCACTCGCCGGTATGAAAACATTGACAAGGTAAATGGTGTTATGTCTTCTATTTTAAACTGGTTCACATGTAGTATCTTCTTTTGCTAAACTCGACTAAAAGCAAATGCATCAAATTTAGTCTTCCGAATGTGATTTCTCCCAATACAGAAGTGTTCATAGGGAATAATAAATTAGAATTCGTTAATAATACTGCGTTTCTTGGAATTACAGTAGACTCCAAATTACAATGGGGCCCCACATAAATAAATTTGCCGGTAAGCTCAGCTCCGCTGCATATGTAAAATATATAATAATTTTACAAAGAAAATTTTTAAAAATCACATTAAAAATTTTCTTTGTAAAAAGAGCTTATTATAGAACTGGTGAATATGTGATTGACAAAGATGTCTGGAAATAATTCAGCACAGACTATCATTCCTTAACAAACATAAACTTTAATTCTACCATTTGATATCATTATTGTACCAATACGCTGATGTGAATTTATTGTAATATCAAATTGGCAATTTTAAAAGAGACCTATATTGGCAAGTTTGTTTCGACATTTCTTCTTCTCTAATGATCATTTCCGAAATATTCGCAGATTAAAAAAGAACAATAGTAATATTGAGAATTGAATAAGATCCAATAAGATTATATTTAAAAAAATGTAAGACGTGTCTAAGTATCTACGAGGGTCCAATGGCAAATAAATAAGGTAAAATTGAAACATTACAATCACAACAAGGGACCGGACATTTCTAAAAGTAATTCAAATTAATCTTTTATGATTGAATTACTTTTCGAAATGTCCGGTCCCCTGTTCTGATTGTAACCGATTATGTTCCAAGTTTACCCCATCAATGAGGTTAAAAGTTGCGTAGTGGCAATACTTATTGTGTATGGCATGTAGATTACAAAGTTATGTTTATTATCTCTATCTCATACCCCTATACGCTGATGACCCGTCTATCTATATACTCTGTCTACGATTTATGGGTATAATGAGCGTTTTAGGGTTACCAGTATGTAGTATGGGAAAACATCCCGAAATTATGGGTAAATTATATGGGTATAAACACCTTTTTTTAACTTCTTACTTTTTGTATACTTCTTTGTTTATAATTTTTCGTCAAAATGTATTTATTTATTTTGAAATTACTAATGTTAACATGTTTAATCTTAGATGTATGTTTATTTTTTAGATTTCCTAAAGTCGTCAGTGTGCGTAATGCATGGATTTTTGCTACTGGACGACAGAATTGGGATCCGAGTACAGTCGCATATGTTCCAAACATTTTAAAGATCACTGCTTTCGGAAGAAGTTTATTTGGATAAGTCGTCAGTTTCAACATCCACCATACACGTAAGTTAACATTTGTTGACCTGGTTCGTCAACATTTGATTTGTTGACGAACCAGGTGTTCCTCTGGCAAAGCAAGCTTGCGCATTCTCAACTGATTTATATTATTTTTATTTATTTATTTACACGATACAGTTACATAGTACAAATTATTATGTTCGCCAAACTGTTATAACAGTTTGTTGGCGAGTATATATGATGATAGGTATTAAAAAAATAAGGAACTAAATTAGATGATTTACATGCCTGCCTGTTCGTCTGCTAGTCTGTCTTAGAAAGTTTCACGTACAGACTTGAAATTTTACATAGTTACATTTTAGTCGTAGAAGCGTATAATTGAAGTACAAAAACATATGAAAATATTCCAACGACTCCGACAATCCGTAATTGAGTAGTTGCGGGACATATCTTCTAAGGTCTTTTGGTTGAAATAAGAACCCGTACTCCAGTAATGAAGTGAGTATGGGTTGATATGATGTTGATGGGTTGATTATATTTATACAGGTAATTGTGAAAGATATGGAGGGTAGTCGTGTAGATTATTCTATACCAATTATTTATACCATGTTAATCAAGTTAATCACGCACACACACATGCTTTTGTGTCAACACATAAATGTTAATCAAGCATTTAATATTGTCTGAATTTGTAAACTTTTAAATATGTAAAGCTCATCTAAATTATAGTATTGACAGTAGTTTTAATATAATGTTAGTACTAGGCTGTCGATATTACACGCTAACAATGCGTTACAAAATTAAAATTATCCTATTTTCCAGACCGATTATCCAGGGCTTCCAATAGCGACGGACACTACATTAACACCATGAAAATTAAAGCTTACTTTTGAATTGAGACTGAAAACATTACTGGCTGAGTCACGCAAGAAGAAATTAGCTATATTAAGGTCAAAAACTAAACGACTTGAAATAAAAATGCTGAACTATCTGTTATTATACAGAATTTTAATGTAATCGATGTATAGATGATAGATATCATTATACAAGTTAGAGGAAAACAGTGAACTAGGGAACTAAGGGACCGTAGCAGTTTAACACCTTTTGAATACAATATGTGAAAGGATAATCCTTGATCAATTGTAGCTTTAGTTTAAGTCTAATGAAAACCATGATGCGCAATACAAAATGTTTAAAAACAAAGATTGTTTACCTTTGTTTAATATTTACACTTAAATCATCCCTGGCACTAATTCTTTTTTACATGACAATTATTGAAAATTTTTATGCAATATGTTTCATTTTAAGAAGGAATAATCCGCATTTATTGTGTAAAGAAGATTTAACTAAAAACCGTGTATGTAAATGTGACCATGAATATTCGACGACTGTTTCATTCTTACGATATTTATATAAATACACGATGTAGAAAAATCGATCTAATAACATTGATTTCAAGAATAAATATCTATGAAAAAATAAACATTAATTGTATTTTAAAATATATGTCTAAAATAGAAAAATATATTGTTTAATTTATATAACTCTGCTAGGTTTGACCAATCTTCTATCCTTATTCCAATGATTTCACAGATCTTACTGAAACTAACTTAGGCTTATTAATTAATAGATCTATACAGTAACTCGATTTGCGTAAAAAAATACTATTCTAATAATATTAAAGTGCAAATATGTTGGTTGATCTATTCAGATACTGTAGTTTTCATACGTATTTTATTACTTTGTGTGTAGAAATGGCTGTATTGACTTATTCGATTTTTTTACATTGCTAATATCATGAGTATATTATTATAGCACACAATACACATTCTATGCAAGTTTCTTATGGTAAACAGTTATCTGGGTACATTGTAAATTAAAACGCATTATGTAGTGGGGTAAATTTTCCACAGTCGGGTAACCTTGTTATTGAATGTACTTTTGTTGCCGTCCCTTAAGGTGCGCTTATACGGGCAATTTTTTGATCAATAATTGCTCGGCAACACGAATAGATCAATCTGGAGTAATTAGTGGAGCAATTACAACAAAATGCGGCAATTGTTTCGGCAATATTACTTCTAATCGCTCCATATATTTCATATTGCTCAATGTCGCCGATACGAATTGCCGAATATCCAGTGGGTTTGGAAATTCAAGTCAATTTGTTTTCTATCTCGTATGCACTTATTTATTCTGCGGCTTCTACGTCTCGCTACAAAGGGATATTTTTATGTGTTGTATTTAGCAGCATAAAATTTTCTCTTTTTTACTTAATTTGTTTTCTTAGCAGTCGGGTTTTTTGTTTTTTCCCCAGACCCTTTTTTTAAACAACATTATAATAAAGTCAAAATAACTTACCTTTATATATTTACGAAGAACTTGTGCAATAGCTCTGCATACATTAAACTTTTGTATGAATCCCCAGTAGCTAGGAATCGAAGGTTTAAGGCAAGTTTTGTTGATGCAGGAATTGGTTCTCTCATATTGGTCGTCTGTTTCGTAATTAATGGGCTAACTTTATTCAAAAGAAATTCAAAATTACTTCGAGGCATTCTAGTAAAGTTTTTGAATAAAATATCATCTAATTCACAACACAATGAAGTTTGCTTCCGTCTTGCTAAAAACGATCGCACCCAGATACGCCTATTCCTTTTCTTTCTTTTTTGCTTTTGACTCATGATAATAAAAGCGCTACAAGCCGCCGCTGCAAGAAAAATGTCGTCCATGGCGAGCGTAGTTTTCCAACTGAATTGCTCATGTATGAAAGTATTGTCTAGTTTCTTGGAGTTGCTCCTTATCGCTCAATATTGTAGTTGCAAAACATTTTACCAAATTGCTGCTTGATATTTTGTCACGTCGCAATCGACTATCATTGCTCATGATTGAGCAATTTTTGTTGCCCGTATAAGCGCACCTTTACGGGTGTACGCGTTTGTCAACTCTAGGTAAATACTTTCTCCGAGGGAACACCTAACAAGTTACCACCAACCAAAGAATATAATACTGACTGACGGCAGAAAAACGGTCTCCATACAAAAAAAAATCTATCATAGATTTACACACAATTAGATACTAGCGCCATTGCGGAATAGCACAAATCAGTTTAATGTCGCGCGGCGGGAACTTTTGAAAGTTGATTTAAATATCTCGGTCGGAAGCGGTTTGCGATGATGATAGTAATCGTAATGACATGTAAAATAGAAAGTAACATGTGGTATATCTATGGTAACATTATGTAAATTCTTTTTATTTTACAATTGCGTTACCACGATTATCTTCGCAAACCGCTTTCGTGTCTGTGTTTTAACAATCAATATTGGTAAGAATAAGTAGTTTTATAACAATTGAAACAATAAACCTTTTTATCATTCATTTATTATGTAAAATTCTATTGTTTCTATCCAGTGCTTTCTTTTTCTCTTCTTCCTCCATCTCTCTATTCAGTACAGTAAGTAAGTACGTACAGTAAGTTAAAAAAACGCCCTATCGTAACTGTGAAATACAATGTGAATATAAATAAAAACACTCCAATTATAAGATGACTATGCACAACACCAACAAAACTATATTAATTTAATAGAATTATAAAATAAACATAGAGCACACGACAGACATAAAAGGACAATTTATAATAACAATTATGCCGGCCTGCCGATTTCAACTAGGGATTCGTAATATGGCGATTTGAAATCGATTATTCGAATAATCGATTTCTCGATTCAATAATTAATTTTTAAATCGTAATGTCGTAGAGAATCTATCCTCTGAATAGATGCTTTATTCCAAAAAAAATGAGATTGTAATTATTTTATTTTGATAAGAACCATGAAATAAAATTATTTACAATTAATTGAATGTACTTCACTAAATGTAAAGAAATGTCAGCTTTTCACTAAATTACTCAAAAACTCTTGAGAGAGCTGAAAGAGATGGCGAAGGATGAGTTCCCTTAATAAATAAAATAAATTAAAATGAAAATCACGCTTGCAATCTTTGTTTGATTTGAAGAATTTGTTGATATTACGTTACTTGTTTACGTCTTGCTGACTCTCATAATTTTTATGTAGTGCTTGTTACGGAATAATAAATAATTGAGGGTAAGTAAATCGCTTCTTATTTTCTACTTTGAAGGTATTTATTTTACTTCGTTCTGTTAGTTGGCATTTTGTAATGCGTCTTCTAAATAAATCTATTTACCTGATCTTTTGTATGAATGTAAAAACAACGTTAAGACAGAATTGCCTAAACTGAGGAATTGCCCGTTGTTAATGATAAGAGATCGGCTATCATAGTGCATAATATTGATTTATATTGAAATTGTAAACACAAACGACGTGCAGTTCACACGCGGTAGAACAGAAACCTTGTGAACACAGAAAATGTGAACTTCAACATAATGAGACGAAATTCGAATGTAGAATTTCAGGAGTAGGATAATTGCAGGGTTTATTTATGATGATATTTATCATACGTTAATTTTTTTTAAACAATGAAATATTTATTTATTCCAAGCTTCGTAATACGAAGGCGCACACACACGCACAAACACACGTAGAACGCTCGGTCCCTGTTGTAAACACTGTATAATGCCTTCTATCCGTTCTCTCACATGTTAAATCCTATAGATGTAAGTAATTGTCGCTTTTTCATCGAGTTTAAAATGGCAACGATGCTAAAAAAGTTTTCACTTCAAGGAATTTAGTAATGCATAAAAAAAACATCTTAGCGTTATCCCTATTCCTAATCCATTACAATTAGCAGGGTCTGAAGTCTGAGGATTAGGGAAGATGGGTACTGATTTTTACATGAAACGTCAGACCTCTATAATCTAGAGGGAACGCTAGAACTTTTTTAGGTTAGGTCACACCCTTTCTTATATAATTTCTTCTTTGAAATATAATTTTTTGGACGTGCAGATCACGAAGTTATCCCTTACCACCGTGCAAATGATAATTATAAACATGCACATAAATCTGAAAACACAGACTTAGTGGTAAACGCTAGGATTCGAATCGGGGACCAGCTGGTCAATAGATCGGTTGTTTATCTACTGGGATATCATTGCTCTAAATATCTTTTTAAATAAACTAACTGCAGGTTCCACCGTGATTCCACTTCAATGGAGTATCAGTTGCAAATAAAAACTCGGTTTGTTACTTGGGATTACTGTTAGACAAAGGTTTTAATTACATTGAACACATAAAGCAGGTTGGAGAAAAGCCAAAAAGAACTTTTATGCGTTAACTCGAATTTCCACCTCGACGTGAATAGTTCACTTCACTTTTTAGATTTAACCATAACTAAAAATCAATCCCTCCAACAATTTTCGATATATCGTAAACCCACTCATACCGATACCACGATTCCCGCGTCATCCTGCCATCCTTGGCAACACAAGCTCGCAGCGTATAAAACTATGATACACCGTTTGATGAGCGTTCCATTAAGTAAGGATAATTACAACAAAGAACTTGATGTAATATATCAGATCGCGAATTCAAACGGTTATTCCAAATCTACCATCGATAAATTATTGCGTAAAAAGACGAGTAGTATCGTTAACAGCCTATTGTACGCGGTTCCATATATTTCGACAAATAAATACACTGCGAGTTTGTCATACCTGGGAAAAACGTTTTTTTTATATTTTTTTATATTGTATACAGCAGACTTGCCAGATATTATAAACAATAGTGAATACCATTTGTATGCGGACGACTTGCAGATTTATTAGAGTTTTAGGGCTGGTGACACATGCTCTGCTGTTGAAAGAATCAATGAAAATTTGAAACGGGTGGCAGAATGGTCGGATGCAAATGGTCTAGTCCTGAATCCAAGTAAAACAAAGTTTCTCGTTTTGGGCACAAGGGCTCAAATATCTGACGCCAATACCCATACCCTAATTTTAAAATTAAAAGACACTCATATTGAACAGGTAAAGGAAACAAAAAATTTAGGCGTCATTATGGACGGTAACCTTCAGTTTGAAAAACATGTTCTTGGAGTTGTCAAAAATTGCTATTATAGGTTAAAAGTCCTGCACCAAATACGAGATTACTTAAATGTGGAATCACGAATTTACTTATGTGAAACACTTATATTGTCGAAACTTAATTATGCCGATGTAGTGATCGGAAACTGTCTATTAGCTCGCACTAAAAAACTGATACAACGAATACAGAATTCATGTGCTAGATATTGTTTCCCCATTCCTCGTAGAGCACATATAACTCCTTATTTAAACAGGAGCGATCTCTTGAACATGGATTCTCGGCGTTCACTTTGCGGTACTTCTGTTCGGCATAATTAAAAGCAAAGGCCCATGTTATTTGTACGATAAATTAAACTTTACCACTCGTGCAAGAATACCGGATCGTCATATGTGTCCTAGACATAAGTCTGCCGCTTTCCGTGGTAGTTTCAGATATGCTGCATCTAAATGTTGGAACAACATTCCTCCGCCCAGTAGAAATTCGAGCTCCATTAAATCCTTTAAGCATAAACTCAAGGAGCGTATTTTGAGCATTCAAAAAACACAGTGATTGCAGCATTATAAGCATTTATTGTATGAATAAGTGTGCTTACTTTTCCTTTTTATATTACATAATCTAATGTTAATTACAATAATATTCCACTCAATTTTAATTCAATTTTATGTTATGTACGTGTTAGTGCCCGCAGCTAAATATAACAATAATAATATAATATATTCTAAAATGTAAGTCATCTAATTTAGTTAATAGATTCAGGCGTTATTTTGCGAAAGTCAAACCTACATGCAATTTGATCCAACCTGCTTTGTGTGCTTCCGCCACCAATTAGTTCATGCGGCCTAGCGCCGGCCGGCACCCACCCACTACTGTTAGTACATGGTACATGCCGACGCTGCCATGGCTGCTCCGGTAGTCTCTGCCTCGGCTGCTGCGGTCGTCCGCCATCTGGAACAGAATCCGCATGCCCCCACCACCACCGTCGCTGCCACGACTGGCCTGGTCGCCGCTGCGACACGTGTTTCGCCTCTCCACGAGGCATCATCAGGCGTTGTAGACGTTAATCGTAAGAATAACATGCTACAAGTGACAAATCCATCGCAGTGCCGTCCCTTATATTGAATTGAGGGTGGGGGTGGATGGTGTGACCGAAAAGATATTTAATAGTGGGGAATGGTTTACGTCAGTCTGTTTGTTCATGAGAGTAATTTTAGAATTTTTATGTTTATTAATTTCTAATTGTTCCCTAATATTTAGTTTTAAACCTTTGTCTATGGTGTGTAAAATTTGATATGTATTAGTGGGGGATAAGTTATGTCCTTTGTCTATAAGATGCTCGGCGAAGTGTGACCTTTCTGGGCGATTGTTTTTATACGCTGATACGTGTTCGTGAAATCGTGTTATAAAGTTACGACCAGTTTGCCCCGATATAAACTACAAACAGACTGACGTAAACCATTCCCCACTATTAAATATCTTTTCGGTCACACCATCCACCCCCACCCTCAATTCAATATAAGGGACGGCACTGCGATGGATTTGTCACTTGTAGCATGTTATTCTTACGATTAACGTCTACAACGCCTGATGATGTCTCGTGGAGAGGCGAAACACGTGTCGCAGCGACGACCAGGCCAGTCGTGGCAGCGACGGTGGTGGTGGGGGCATGCGGATTCTGTTCCAGATGGCGGACGACCGCAGCAGCCGAGGCAGAGACTACCGGAGCAGCCATGGCAGCGTCGGCATGTACCATGTACTAACAGTAGTGGGTGGGTGCCGGCCGGCGCTAGGCCGCATGAACTAATTGGTGGCGGAAGCACACAAAGCAGGTTGGATCAAATTGCATCATCTAATTTATCCAATTTGTTATAATTTTATTCTTTTGTATTATATAGATATTTATGAAATTATTTTCTAAATAATTTACTGGTATCCGCGGAAGACCAGCGTTGTGGTCCACACCACGGGCCACGACATATGCTGAGCGGAGGCCGTTTTGGTGCATTGATGTATAATTAGTTGTAATTTAACAAGCATGTGAAATGTAACCAAATAAACAAATTTTTCTTTCTTTTCTTTCTTTCAAATCACTGACAAAATAGTTCACATATTTAGAAAAAATAACATACATGTTGCTCTCAAATCCCATAATTCACTCAAATCACTTTGTAACACTAAAGATAAAATCCCGCCCAATAAAAAATCCGGCGTCTATAAGCTGTTCTGCGATGAATGTGAACACGTTTATATGGGTCAAACGGGTCGTAACTTTATAACACGATTTCACGAACACGTATCGGCGTATAAAAATAATCGCCCAGAAAGGTCACACTACATATCAAATTTTACACACCATAGACAAAGGTTTAAAATTAAATATTAGGGAACAATTAGAAATTAATAAACACAAAAATTCTAAAATTACTCTCATGAACAAACAGACTGACGTAAACCATCAATTCAATATAAGGGACGGCACTGCGATGGATTTGTCACTTGTAGCATGTTATTCTTACGACTAACGTTTACAACGCCTGATGATGCCTCGTGGAGAGGCGAAACACGTGTCGCAGCGACGACCAGGCCAGTCGTGGCAGCGACGGTGGTGGTGGGGGCATGCGGATTCTGTTCCAGATGGTGGACGACCGCAGCAGCCGAGGCAGAGACTACCGGAGCAGCCATGGCAGCGTCGGCATGTAGCACGTACTAACAGTAGTGGGTGGGTGCCGGCCGGCGCTAGGCCGCATGAACTAATTGGTGACGGAAGCACACAAAGCAGGTTAGATCAAATTGCATGTAAATAAACATATATTTACTAAAGGTAATGAAAAAGTCCTATGGTTAAAAAATATATAAGAAACTGACTGTGTATATAATTTAGAAGATATAAAATGTCCTAGTTTAGAAACATTGCATATAAAGTATTCTCCTAATATTCAAACTTGTATCTATCATAACAATATATGTGCATTTAAACATGTATTTTGTTTATAGAAGTGGTGTAAGGAAAATATATAATATATAAGTATATAAATAGTTTGTTACCGCAATGTCTTTGAATATTGGTGATCGAGTAATGATAATAATAACGGAGAAGACTATGCGGTTTAGATATAGTTACGATCAAAGGCTATCAAAATTATAATGCAATTTTAAACCGACTCGTAAATGTTCTAAAACAAGATTTGAGGGTCTTAAGCTGTGGGCTCGTGTGATTCGAATAGACGGAACCTTTGCGGATTTAATGGAAGAATTAAATTAATGAATATAGTTCACAGTATTTTATGATATATTATATTCCAATATAAATGTATTCTATTAATAAAATAAAAATGTTGTACTTCTTACACCAACTTTTCGCTTGAAATAAAATGCTTTTAAGGTGAGCGATATGTGTCTCGCATGTCAATCAAATGATGGGGAGTTCAATTCCAATGACAAATTTATATATTCTTAACATGAATCCAACCGATGAATAAATAGCAAGGCGTACTTAAAGCTAATTCAATGATTTTAGGGGATCTGGTTTTGGGGGAACCGATCTGACTCTTGTCAGTATGAATCTAACAGATCTATGAATTATTTAAAACTACATGTATCTGATTAGACGATTCTGAAACAGAACTGACTCTTTTCAATATAAATGTAACTGATTGATGAACGATTCAAAAGCCACGTGTATAATTGGGGGCTTCTGGATTTTATTTGATCCAGAAACCCCATTCATACTACCCTACTGGCGCCAGCGTTCAGGGGCAGTGGATTCGAGCATGCGCCGTCTAGATGCTCCGCCCAATGACAAAACTAGCAACCCATGCACAAAATTTTTCGGGTAGCCCAAAAGAAGGAAGCTTCGAGAGAAGTGATTTGTGTCACACCCGATCGAAGTTCTTTGCTATGTCCAAACTAACAGCTAAGGCCTCGCCTTTGCTTTCCACTGACTCCGCCCGCGGTGGGTCAAATATACCAAAAGATCGCCAGCCGAGCGGCCACGGCGCGCGGCGGCGGAAGCCGTATTGGCGATCACTTATCAAGGGTCGAGTAGGATACTGTAACGTTACAATGTAATAAAAATATACATAAATAATAATAGTAATACAAATAATAAATATTTAATAAAGGGTTTCCTTTTCCGTACGGACGGTGGCGCGGATCGCTAAATCACAAATACTGGTTTTACCGCCGAACCGGGCGCGTCGCGGTGCCGATGCCTTGCGAGGAGACGCCCAGACGCCCGATGTTTGTGATGCATCGCCACGTACTGGTTGTTCACCGCGAAATAAACACGCGGCTACATAGTTCTAATTATTAATTCTTTTGAGCAATTACTGCTTTGTATTGTATATTATTATTACATACAAGGATTGAACCCCTACTCGGGTGAGTGTGAACAGTTTTTTCATATTATAATTAGTATCGTAGGTACATAGAAAGGCATTTGTTCTCAGCCATAGATATTATAGTAAACACCTTGAAGTGAATTTTGTTAGATATGCTGATTAAACTTTTAGACTGTAAACTCCGTTTTAGCTATTACACTCCACTTCGCCGTCTGCTTTTAGATACTTTTTGTGAGGCTCGGGGACACAGAGTTAGATGGAGTTTGAATAGCTGTTACGTGACAGCATATCATGATTCCAAAGGTTCCGGTTCGAACATTATTAAAACGATTGGGTCGACGACGGCGTCGACGCTTCGCATGCGAATTCCCGAAGACCCTTGCCGCTGCGCTAATCCTGAGCCTCCTTTGCGTACTTCGTGCCAGAGCCTCCCTAGCGTACCTCATGCCAAGGAAGTATCCTACTGCGGAGCAAAGTTAGACGGTCCGTAACTCACACGACCCTCTAGTACCTACAGAAATAAAGTTTGTTGAGCGTTCCTGGAATTTTATTTCCTACTACGGAACGTAACAGTGGCGCCTAACGTGGTAATTCTTATTAGTCTGGCTTTGCTTCGTAGAAACTAGATAGTATGGTGGTTCTGTTTTGTTTGTGAAACGTTTTATTTTTAATTTTTGGTTGCAATGGCAACTGAAGTGCCCTGGACCTAATTTTATAACACTTTGGTTCCGCAGAAATTATAATTATAATTACATTGTGAATATTCTCATGCATTTATTTATGTTTTATTGGTCATTTTTAACTCTTAATTAAAAGACCACTATTTTGTATTATTTTTTATCAAGGTGCACCTTAGTTGCCTATATTATTAATATACATTTATGTCAACACTGTTTTTTTCACATTGTGCATTTTAGTAGGCAACCGAAACGTTCAGCTCTTTTTATGAAATTGTAAAAAACGGAATATTTGCTCATTTCTAGCTTTACTGTTCCTTTTTTCGTTCACACTTTGCCCGATTAGGTTTTTAACCACGTAATGTCTTATCCAGTAATATTTTGTCCTTACAAAAATCTGAATTAGAATATGAAATAGCTATTAGAGGAGAAACACCTGCATCTACAGTAGAGGAATTGCGTAGGCAAATATCATAATTGGCCCCTATCTCTCCCTCAGAGAATATACTAGAAAGCAGTTTTGCTTTAACTAGAGATTTAGAAGATATAGATATTGCACTTGGGAAAATTAAACATAACCTCAGTTCTACCCTAGATAAAAATATATTGTTGCGAACAGAAAATCTGTTATATCACTTGTACCATCGTTTTAATCGATTACAAAAATAGAGCCCAGGAGATCGGCTTTCTCCTTTGTAGTGTGGGCCAACGATTCGTCCACTTTACGTAACGGAGGAAACGATGACTGACAGAATTCACCTTGAACAGCTTTGGCGAGAGACTAGACCGCACGAGTCCCGGAGGCAGACGTACGGGTCTCTCGCCAATTTTGCTAACAAATTCAGACTTTGCCCTCGCGATGTAACCCTTCAAAAATCTGGAGGCAGCCTTGTAACTTTTTTAAGTGAACTCGTATTTAAATCACCAGTCGCCTGAGCATTGGACCAGGCTCGATACGAATCCTGTTTACGTCGAGACGCATCCTCGCATGATCGATCGAACCGTGGGCGGGATTTGCCACCTATGGGCACCGCACAGCTAGGAATAAAAAGTTCCATACACTGCAGAATCCCATCGGCGACAGCGTCGGCACAGGCGCTGGGATCGTCCAGCGAGAAGTAAACCTGCCCCCAGGGGTAGGAGAAGAAAATGCGCAGCCCTTCCCAATCCGCCGACCTAAAGTACCACACACAACGGTAGGCTGCTACTCGCGGTCGCGTTAGGAATGCAAGTGGCACCTCACTACGTATCAGGCAGTGATCAGAGGACAAATCTTAAGATAAAGCAGAAAGCAAGCACGAAACACACTTGATCTGAAAGATAGTGTCGATTTTAAAATAAGAATAGGCATGCTGCGTTAACAGATATACAACGCGGAAGGAGAAAGATGTAGGAACCGAGGAAGGCCCAAGACTTACCTACCACGACCAAATTGATCGAGTTTCATCAGAAGGTAATCATAATCATATATTTATTTGCGAATACAGGTAATGTTACAGAACAGATGGATTGATAAACATATTAGTGCTACTATATTCTACCTTACGGCATGCAAATTTTTACAAATAATAGTACATATTAAAATGTGTTATAAAAAGAACAGAATTAAATATCAGTACTACCTAAGAAGTAAGTCAATGTCATGGTCCATAATACGCATTATGTCATATAATTTACAAGTCACAATTATCTTCTAAGTAGTCTTTTATGCTATAGTATGCCTTTTTTATTAGCAGCTTGTATAGTCTTTGCTTAAAGATATTTTGATTAGCACTATCTCTTATACATTTAGGCAATTTATTATATATTAAAGGCGCCATACCAATGATACTTTTGCGTAAAAGTGTTGTCTTGCCTGCCATGTTACAGAGTTTATGTCCATTACGACAACTTTTTATATTCTTAAACAACTCGAGATTTTTTTTTACAAACACTGCCGTCTCATAGATATACAGACACGGCAGTGTCAGTATCTGCTGAGATTCAAAATATGGCTTACAGCTTTCCATTGGAGATATTTTACAAATAGCCCTCACGCATTTTTTTCTGAGCCCTAAATATCGATTCTCGATCTACTGAATTTCCCCAGAAAATTATCCCATACCGCAATGTGCATGCCACGTTGGCATGGTAGGCGGTTAACAACGTTGACGTATTAACTACCTTTGATAACATATACAGCGCGTATGAAAACTGGTTTATATTATTACATATACTTTTAGCCTGGTCTTTCCAGTTTAGATGTCGATCAACTAGTAAACCTAAAAATTTCGTTGTCTCTGTTTCTAAAATTTTATGTCCCAAATAATTTATGTCAAGATTATTTAATATAGATATTTTATAGTTATTTGTAAATGTCATTATTTTGATGATGTCAGGAGAGCCTTCGAAACTGGCAAGTGTATGAGAAGAGAAAAGAATCCTACTAATATTATAAATGCGAAAGTTTGTTTGTATGTTTGTTGCTCTTTCACGCTTAAACGGCTGAACGGATTTGAATGAAATTTGGCACGTAGATAGATTACGATCTGGATTAACACATAGGCTACGTTATTTGACTCCACGCGGGCGGAGCCGGGGGCAGCAGCTTGTGTTAAATAAGCGAGTGAGGTTTGTAAGGATCAAGTCATGTGGCGCTCGGTTCTCTCTGTCTACCCCGCAAGGGATTTGGCGTAAAGTTATAGACAGTCTCACCTGATGAAGTCTACGCCGTCCATCTCGTGCCATGATCCAAAATCCAGAAAGCTTTCAACTCAAAATTCGTAGTCGCTGTTTTTAGTGCCTAGATGATTGCATTACACCAGACGATATCAACAGCAAGCTCGAGGAAGCTGTCCATACAGTGGGAGCTACATTTCTACAGCCTCGCCCAAAAAGAATCCAAATGCTCTCGACTCACACGCAGAATCTCGTGCAGGCCAGATGTGAACAAATATGAAATGATGATGATTATTAGTTTATGACATAGAAAGCGCGCCTGCAATTAATAGGGATCGACGCAAACTTGGTTCAAGAATTTCCACAAAGAACAACAATGTTGCCATCCGTCGACCGACAATTCCTTACGCCGAAGTACTTCTTAGCCGCAACAAAACCACGGCTTCGCCTGTTTTAGCAGGATCAGAGCTATTTAGACTAAGATCACAACATGGTGTTGTTTAACCTGTGTGTTCAAACAGACTGACCCGCGTAATGACTTCATAGAGCACCTGACAATCAAATGATCCCTGGAGATATTTCATTTCATAAATCACCATGGAGATATTTCATAAATCACCATGGAGATATTTCACATTAATAATGTCTGTAATTTTTTTATGAATTAGAATGACTCTTCGTCTTGGATCTGCGTTGACATATGTACTATTCAAAGAGAGACTGACTAATGTGTTTTATTAAATTAAAAGTGAATATTTCTGGATAAATCTATCTATCTATCTATCTATAACTTCACGCCAAATCCCTTGCGGGGTAGGCAGAGAGAACCGAGCGCCACGTGACTCGATCCTTACATATCTCACTCGCTTCTTTAACATTCATTGCTCTTCTCATGCACGCACGCCGGTTTCTAGGGCTCCTGACATCACCTTCTGATAGAACATGACCAATTTGGTCATGGTAGGTAAGTCTTGGCCTTCCCCGGCTCCTACATCCTTCCACTTTTGCATTGTATATCTGCTTCGTCATTCTTTCATCTTGCATTCTTTCTACATGCCCGAACCATCGGAGCATGCCTCTTCTTATTTTAACACCGACGCTCTCTTTCATACCAACTCTATTTCTAACATCATCATTGCGAATACGGTCTACGAGCCTTACGCCACAAATTTTGCGCAGCGCTCGCATTTCAACCGCGTTTATTCTACTTTCATGCTCTTTCTGCCATACCCAACTCTCGCTTCCATAAGTTAGCGTTGGGACCAACACTGCATTGTGTATAGCGAGTTGTGCCTTCTGGCTCAGGATTTTACTGCCAAGAAGTTTTCCCAACGCTCCATTCACACTATTCCCAGCACTCACTCGTCTTTCCACATCTGCGGTGTACCTTCCATCCCTGCTGAAAGCGCATCCAAGATATACAAACTCATCCACTTGTTCCAACACTTCATCATCAATCGTAATCCTTACATTAGTTCTGGATTCTTCTCTTTCAAATACCATTATCTTTGTTTTCTTCGCATTCAGTAGTAAGCCTTTCTCCATACAGTCGTCTTTCATCGCTGTGACCAGTGTTTGCAGTTTAGATGGTGTATCTGCTAATAGCACGGCATCGTCTGCATACAGCAGACAGTTCACCACTTGGTCACCCATGCGCAATCCCACATTCGTTGACCTTATTCTCTGCAGACAACTATCGAGATACAGGATAAACAGCCTAGCAGATAGCATGCAACCCTGTTTGACACCAATTTTGACATCAAACCAGGGTGACATGCTACCGTCTATCCGCACACATGCTGAGCAATCCTTGTAAGTGGACTGCACAGCACGGAGCAGTGAACCGTCAATCCCATATCTCGGCAATATGTCCCACAGTTCCTTTCGCACAACCCTATCAAAGGCTTTCTCAAGATCCACAAAACCGCAGAAAACCTTCCGGTCTATGGCCAGATGCTTCTCTACGATATTGCGGAGCGAGAAAACTTGATCCGTACATCCCCTTCCATTTCGGAAACCTCCTTGTGCGTCCCACAGCATTTCATCGGATTTCACCCTCATTCTCCTTTCAATCACCTTTCCATATACTTTTGCTGCTAAGCTGATCAAACTGATGGCCCTATAGTTGGCGCAGTCCATGCGTGATCCCTTGCCTTTATACAAGGGCACGATGACTGCGCGTCTCCAGTCCATTGGGACCCTTCCAGTTCTCCAGCATAGGTTGCATAGGTACCAGAAGGCGTCCCGGACGTAAGTGCCACCTAATTTGATCATCTCAGCTGTGATCAGATCAATTCCCGCTGATTTTCCATTTTTCAAGCTTCGTATCGACCATTCGATCTCATCCATAGTTATGCCTTCGTCGGACGCCGTCAACGTGGAGTAAGCATCCGACTCACTCTCATTGCCAGCATAAATCTAATTCTGGATAAATCTAATTTCATGTAACTCAGATTCAAAACCTGTGTCTCGAGTTGAAAAACTTCTGTATAATTCTAACTTTACATCTCATTCAAAGGCTTTCTCACCAATATGTGTCTTTATATTACCCTTTCGACTAAATCTAACTTTAAATATCTCTCATTCAAAGGGTTTCTGACCAGTGTGTGTCCATAAATGGCTCTTTAATTCACCCTTCCAACTAAATCTACCTTTACATATATTACATTCAAAGGGTTTCTGAGCAGTGTGTGTTATTAAATGTGTCTTTAAACTACCCTTCCGACTAAATCTAACATTACATATCTCACATTCAAAGGGTTTCTGACCAGTATGTGTCATTAAATGGTTCTTTAAACTACCCTTCTGACTAAATCTAACTTTGCATATCTCACATTCAAAGGGTTTCTGACCAGTGTGTGTCATTAAATGTTTGTTTAAACTACTTTTACGACTAAATCTAACTTTACATATCTCACATTCAAATGGTTTCTGACCAGTGTGTATCATTAAATGTGTCTTTAAATGGCTCTTCTGACTAAATCTAACTTTACATATCTCACATTCAAAGGGTTTCTGACCAGTGTGCGTCATTAAATGTTTCTTTAAAATACCCTTCTGATTAAATCTAACTTTGCATATCTCACATTCAAAGGGTTTCTGACCAGTGTGTGCCATTAAATGTTTGTTTAAACTACTTTTTTGTCTAAATTTAGCTTTACATATCTCACATTCAAAGGGTTTCTGACCAGTGTGTGTCCTTAAATGTATATTTAAATAAGCCTTCTGACTAAATCTAACTTCACATATCTCACATTCAAAGGGTTTCTGACCAGTGTGTGTTATTAAATGTGTCTTTAAATTACACCTCAGACTAAATCTAACTTTACATATCTCACATTCAAAGGGTTTCTGACCAGTGTGTGTCATTAAATGTGTCTTTAAATTACCCTTCTCCGCAAATCTAACTTTACATATCTCACATTCAAAGGGTTTCTGACCAGTGTGTGTCATTAAATGACTCCTTAAACTACTTTTATGTCTAAATCTAACTTTACATATCTCACATTCAAAGGGTTTCTGACCAGTGTGTGTTATTAAATGTGTCTTTAAACTACCCTTATGACTAAATCTAACTTTGCATATCTCACATTCAAAGGGTTTCTGACCAGTGTGTGTCATTAAATGTGTCTTTAAACTACTCTTATGACTAAATCTAACATTACATATCTCACATTCAAAGGGTTTCTGACCAGTGTGGGTCATTAAATGGTTCTTTAAACTACCCTTCTGACTAAATCTAACATTACATATCTCACATTCAAAGGGTTTCTGACCAGTGTGGGTCCTTAAATGTATATTTAAATGATACTTCTGACTAAATCTAACTTTACATGTCTCACATTCAAAGGGTTTCTGACCAGTGTGTGTTATTAAATGTTTCTTTAAATTACTTTTATGACTAAACCTAACTTTACATATCTCACATTGAAAGGGTTTCTGACCAGTGTGTATCATTAAATGTTTCTTTAAACTACCCTTCTGACTAAATCTAACTTTACATATCTCACATTCAAAAGGTTTCTCACCAGTTTTCTTTGAATAAACTTCCGTAGTAAATATTGGTGAACCGACTTCGTAGTCTTTACAAACAACCATCTTCAGTTGTTTACTGTTGCTATTGCCGACATCTGTGTCAGTACTAGAGCACTCACGATCACTGTTCACACTCACATTACCTTTGTTTATCACGGTATACATAGATGTGTTTTTTGAAACTTGTCTATTATTTACAGGTTTTTTAACGCACCGTAATATGTAAGGGCTAACGTTTCTGTTGGTTGTCTCTTCATGCGTAACTGCCCTACACATTCTTGGATTTTCTAGAACATTCTCGTCGTCTGATGTCATTGTTCTTCCATCTTGAGTCTTGTCCGCGTGTGTTTCTTTGCCCTCTTCAGCCGCAGCGGCACCTGTACAGAGTTACATCATTCATTTCGTGTAAGTAATCTTTATTAAAAATAGGTTAAACATAAGAACACAGTGTTACGAGTACTATGACTCCACACTCGGCTCGGCCTGTATCGCGAGGCGTCAATACATGAGAATTACAAGGAATTTGTGACAGTATAATGGCGAACAGCAATTACAAGAGTTTACATTGTGATAAATACCCACATCCATCGCTACTTTATACTGCGGGTACCCTTCTGCGAGTATGGTATGCAACAAGCGACAGACGCTATCTACCAATACTATTCATTTATATGCTTAGTTACTTCTATGTAAACATCTTTTTTTTCCTTCTAAGGTGCTGCTCGTGTATTTGTGATGTCAGGAGCCTTAGGAACCGGCGAGCTTGCATGAAGAGAGCTATGAATGTTAAAGAAGTGAGTGAAGTGTGTAAGGACCGCGTCTTACGGCGCTCGGTACTCTTTGCCTACCCCGCAAGGGACCTGGCGTGAAGATATACATACATTCATCTTAGAAAGAAACGAGTTTTATTTTTTCAGTACAAATCGGCAATTTCATATTTAAACCCCTAATATACATTTAAATTTTGTTTATTTTCAGACTAAAATAATATACCTAATATATTTATTTTCTTCAAGCGGGACCCGAGTAAGTATACGAGGTATACTAGTCGGGTCACAAGTTCTGTCAAAACCTTATTATTTTAATTTTGCAATACTTACTGGCCAGAAATACTTTGACTAATTTTAAAAATAGAATGTTCCCGCTTGCCGAAAATGAAAAATTAAGGCGACACCTCGATCGTGAAGCTTTAAAATGGCTCCGCCCAATCACCCCGCGCCCCTCAAGTGACACTCTACGCTCGATTTGTAAAATTTGAAATTAGCGCCTAATAGGTAACCTGGGGTCAACGTATAGTCAATGCAAACGAACAGAAAAGCTACGGAGTCGCGTCACACCTAAAAAAATTATAATATCAATATTTAATAAAAAATATTGATTTAATTATTATTTAGCTTTATACATACTGAACCAAACATATTTATTTAAGCTAGACGGAAAACAATAGTAATAATTGTAATAAAAAACTACAGAAACTTCCACGCTATGATACGATATTTTATTCCTTGAGGCGCCACTGGATGGCATGTATCCCCCTTAAGAAGAATGAAACACCAGCTACATAAGACAACATTGTTTATCGAGAGGCTAAAGCGGGCCATTTGTTGATTCGGGCACATATGTTCGAGTGTCATAATGGCTGATAGCGCCGAGTAAACACAGGATTTTTTTATTTCGAATAAATAGAAATAAAATTATCAGATTGAATTAGAGAAAGTATTCCCGCTATTACTACTAGTTTTATATAATTTTCGCAACACATTAACATAATGTGACCTCCAGGATTTTTTTTCTTTACAAAGAAGTTAAGGGCTATAACTTATAACCAGTGATCGGATAATCGGGCGCTAATATACCTAAACTTCATTTTTATCCCCACAAAAGAATAATACGGACATGCCTTTCAGAACCCCGGATCCCGGAGTCGTTTGAAATTCCTGAGATTGCTAAAAATGTTACCTGCATACAAAATATAGTTAGAACTTGTTGTGAAAATTATATATTTACATTGAATAATGCTTCTCATACTTCTCTTTCTCATACTTTCAAGACGGCTCTTCCTTGTTAAACTCTTATTGTATTTTTTTTTTCATATTTAAAAAGTCGATTCTAATGATACTTTTAATTTACAATAAGTTTTTATGGAAACTGGTTTCGTAACAGGCCAGCAACCTAAACTACTTATGGAATTGAAATAATTGTAATTTTATGTGTAGCATCATTTATTTTCGTACATAAAGCAAATTATAATTATAAAATCTTTCACAAAAAATATGATTACTTATTAATCCCGGATTACTTATTAATTCAGGAAGGAATATCCATATTATTTTTTGAAGGAAAGAAGTTTAGGTATATAAGCGCCCGATTATCCGATCACTGCTTATAACACACACTTTAGCCCCTCTACGTTATACCTTTAATGTTATTTTTTTAGAGCACGAAGAGTAAACATTTTATTACAAGCTTTTAGCAACTTTTAGTGCATAAAATGGTATACGGCATCTACACAACTTTCACGCGTCATACCTAACATCGACGAATATATCATTCAGGTATCTACTGAAAGATTGCGTACCTAAATGATAAAGAAATTGTATATTTTGATCATTAAATGTAAATTTAACCTTTACCAAAAATTTATCAAGCACTTGGAATCCAATCAGCGAAATGTGAAAAAAACACAACCAATATTTTAGGGTATCCTTCGAAAGAATAAATTATAATGATTAATTTCATCTAATGATATAGATTTATAAATTTATGGAAAATATTTAGATTTAACATTCAATTATCACTAAGATTTTAAAAATTGCTGTTTCTGACCCTAACCGTTATGTAGCTAAATAAATTGATAAAATTATAATTTATAAAATTAATTTTTATTCCTTGAGCCTCTTTAACACTTTCGCTGCTGAATACACACCGTATGTGTTCCGTAGGTTTGGCATCAGTGCTACAAAACACACATGAGTGTTAGAAATCACCACCGAACAGGTGTGCTATATAAACACACACCGTGTGTTTACGCGGCGCTACGCCAGTGCTGGCGCACACGCAAGTGTGTTACGGCCGCTTTGCGGCAGTGCTGCGCACACGCTTGTGTGTTTGATACTTTACCGCTACTACAGTGCTTTAAAACGCACACGGTGTGTAAAAAGGGCGACTACGACAGTGCTGATTACGCACGTGATGTGTTTTATAAAATTATATTTTTTTTTATATATAATGTTGGAAGCCAAGCGTACGGCCCACATAATGTAAAGCGGATACCGTAGCCTATGGACGCTTGCAATACCTGAAGTATAGTTTTTTTTTTTTATATAACATTGGAAGACAGACGTACGGCCCACATAATGTAAAGCGGATACCGTAGCCTACGGACGCTTGCAATACCATATTAACACCGACACTCTCGAGCATGCCAATTCTCTTTCTTACATCATCATTGTGAACACTGTCAGCAAGCCCACACGCCACAAATTTTGCATTTATTTTATTATACTCCGCATTTATTCTACTTTTTATTTTAAAAAATATTTGATGATTATAAGTTGCTTGTTTGTAATTACGATTGGCCGCTAAATTGTACTCATTGTATATGAAACTCAATTGTTTTTGATGGCCACGATTCAGGCCTAGCCTAATGTGGGGTCATAGCGATTTAATATTCAGATGTACATGTTTGCTTTGAATAAATTATTATTATTATTTATTTATTATTACTTTCATGCTCTCTCTAACATAGCTAGCCTTCACTTCCATAAGTTATATAAAATAAACATTAGGTACTACATGTAAATTAAATACTTATTAATGTGCATTTAAAAATAGTAATATTCAACGAATTCCTAACAGAGTAATTACAGTCAACAAGTGTTACTAAGTGCACAAATTAAATTAGCCATCCCAGTCGCGTTGATCTTGTCGGCGTAGGTGACCTACATTGAATCTTAATTCTATAGCCGTACGGTATGTTTTAGTATTACTATTTATCCTACTATTTATCCTACTTCGATAGAATGAAGTTCCATTTTCCGTAAATCGAATGTGCATTTGAGGTACATACCTTCTTTGAATTTTTTTGGCATTAAGCAATCAAAGAAATAAGAGATAAGATGTTGATAAATATCAAAACCAGGTGTTTCGAAATGGATATACTGCGTAGGTACTGTTACGGAGCGGGTCGCAAGATGGTTTTTAAAAAAACTATTTTTAAACACTAAAAGAGAATGTATTAAACTCTCGTGAAAATACTGTGTGTTTGACGGAAGCCCAATCCGAACTGGAAACGAGTATGATCGCGGATAGCAAGCGGCATCGGTTTCTTGTTGCATTGACGTCAATGCAATGAGAAACTCAGCATAATTATTTTATATTCTAAGTAATGCATATGCCGATATAACAACCCCCCCGTTAAGATCGATCATCACCTCTTAAAGTGATGAGAGATAAATGCTCAACGCGCTCGGAACTATGATTGGATTCTCGTCAAGGCAGCACAAACATGATACAATTACAGAAGTTAAAAGAAAATGAATGGTACAAGTAAAGTAAAGTAAATAATAAAATTCTAACCATAATTGAAAAATCATTACAATAAACAAACATAGTGTTACTAAAATATAACTAAAACTATTCACCCATGTGCATTTTCTTTTTTTTTATAACAATAGATTATATTATGAATTATGAGTTTTAGAGATAACAATATTTCTCTTCGTAGGAGTTGGTGTTACACGCATGTACTCTACGAGCTCAGGTTCATCCTGGTTTAAGGATGTTGGTGTGTCTTTATAGATCACAGTCTGAGATGTAGGAACAGAGTTATTTTTGGTATTATGACACTGATTAAATATTTGGATGCAACATGGTGACTTAGTTGTAAAGAAGTACTTACGACTTTTATACAAAAGATACATTAAGATTAAGCTAGTACTAAACAAACTCAAAGAAAGATAGTGAGTTCCATAAGTCTCAAAGTGAGATGGATTTTCAAGTTTATTAATCTCCTCTTCAAAAGATTCTAAGTGGGTGCTGGCGTGAAGTAAGGAATCGAGATTACCTAAGTTATTTAATTTTGAATAAGGTAGACGATCCAGAGTTTTATTTAATCTGGATCTCTCACAACAATCATCTTGTAAGATGTTGAAATTAGAAATCTTAATTGTAACATTACTGGTAACCGTTTCACCAACAGGAATAAATTGTAAGGTTTTATAAAATGCTTTACAGGTTTTGGGCAAGGTCAGGATGCCAGTTCCAAATAATACAATATCTGAATTTACATTTCCTTCATTACAAGTTATATGACATTTCCCTGGTTCAGATTGTACAAAAATCCAGCGATTTAAAGTTAACTTATGAAATAAGTCGATTGAGCCGTGTATTACTTTCGTTACGCATATGTCGGGAAGTTTACTGATCACTTCACTTAATAGAATCGTTTCACATGTAGGGTTAGCAATCACTGAAAACACATTTATTAGCGCGCACACATAACACTTTTCACTAATGAGCTCGCACTTATGGATGTCTGCTATCAGCGAGTAAAACATGCGATCAGCTGTTATTGCTACATACGAGCTAGTCGGCTCGACAAGAACAAAAGTATCGGGTTTCGACATATCGTAAGGAATAGGTAATGGAATAATTCTATATAAGTCATAGGCTTGTGGTAGTACCAGAGGGACCTTAACAACAATTATAATCTTATCTAAATGGAAAAAGCATGCAAGTTTAGATATATCTATAAGAGTATGTATATTTTGTAAGGTTAAAGGTATAGGGAGTTCACAATGGCTAGGGAGATTATTTCTATGCTTATCTAATTCATTATATAACTGATGCGGACTAAGTACAGTCGGGTGCAAAACGTTGAGTTTCGCGAAAAGAATTGCGTTATTAACGTCTTCGATGTCGAAGGATAAGGTCATTATTATGGACTCTAACGAGTTTAATAAAGAACTTAATTGAGACTTAATTTCTAACTTATCATTACTATTAGAGATTGTTTCTAGAATTTTGTGAATAGTCTCCATATTCTTTAAAATATGATTCTCGTTCTCATCCACCTTAGACATAGTATTATTAAAACATGATACAGTAGATTTAATTACGTGGATATTGTCCTTCATAAGAAGAGCGAGGCGTTTTTCATCCGTCTGTACATCTTTAATGGCCTTTGAGAATTTAACCGCGTCATCGGAATCTAACGTGCCAAAGATAGTTTTTAACAGTGAGCCACCGAAATCCATGAGACCTCTTTTAAAACGCATATTAGGTTTCTCGTCTACCAGTAAATACGATATAGATGAGAATTTATTTACGTTAAGAATATGTTGATTTTTTAAAGCAGCAAGTGAATTAATACAGTCTACCTGTAATTTAGAGGACGTCAGCGACTTACAATACACATCAAGTTTTTCAAATAAAAATTCTACCTTATCTAAGTTAGGCTGTATATGACTTATATCTACATATGATATAACATTCCAATCGCTATTAGTGAACTTAACGTCTAGAAACTTATCAAAGTAGAGACCCGGACTGTTGATTATAGTTGATACATATTCGCACACGATTGACGACGGCAGTATCGATCTGAAATGAACAACAAATGGCTCATGTGTCAATACGTCACTTGCGTTACGCCGTAGCGCTAGCGGCACTAGCTGGTTTGATTTCGTCATAGTGATGACGTACGTGTTTACGATTCATCAGCAATGTGACGGAGTGATTGCCATTTAACTTAATTATTTTAAATGGACCTTTCCACACTGGTGATAAGGCCTTATTTTGTTTGTGATGGCATCTCACATATACCATGTCACCTGCGCGGTAGGTTATAGGTTTCGAGTGACTATCGTAGTATTTCTTAGATCTTTCTTTAGACGATTGAATGTTTTGCAGGGCTTTTTGCCTACTATAATAAAGTCGGTGGTTGAGAGCTCTTATGTAATCCGTATAGGTATTGCTCTCCAATGTATCTACAGACTTAGGGATATAGGGTTTGAATCCAAATAGGAGTTCGTACGGCGGGAAACCCGTCGTAGAGTGGGTATTAGTATTATAAGAGAACATGGCTGTATTAAGGTACAGATCCCATGTATTAGGGTTGTCGTTAACAAAAGGACGTAGATATTCCTTGAGTGTGGAATGGCTTCGCTCGAGAGCCCCACAAGTTTGAGGGTGATGAGGGCAAGCGAATATATGTTTGATGCTGAAAAGTTTAGATAGTTGGCGAAGTACCTCAGAACTAAAATTCGTTCCTTGGTCTGTGACTACATATTTAGGAATACCTACATGGGATATATAGTGGACTAACTTCTTAGCAGTTTCTTCTGCTGAACATGTTTGTAGAGGATAAGCTTGGGAGTATTTCGTGAGATCGTCTTGGAACGTGAGGATAAATTTGAACTTGAACTCGTAAGTTTCCGGAAGAGGCCCTACGATATCAAGGTATATCTTTTCGTTAGGCTTTGTAGCTGTACTCGTGATTATCATGGGGGCGCGATTAGTTTGGCGCAAGGGCTTGTTAATTTGGCACGACCTGCAGTTTTTGACATAATTCTCAATGTCTTGGTACATTGTTTTCCACCAATACATGGATTTGATTCTCTCTAGCATACGTGAAATACCAGGGTGACCTGCTGTTGGGGAATCATGATTATCCTTAAGAATTTGTTTCACTTCTAAAGGTGTTGGAAATAGAATGGAGTTTTTGTATATATTTACTTTTAAGTTTGTGTTACGGAAGATAAAAGCTAGTATATTATATATTTTGTTATAGGATAA
Source organism: Pyralis farinalis (assembly GCA_947507595.1). Taxonomy (NCBI): domain Eukaryota; kingdom Metazoa; phylum Arthropoda; class Insecta; order Lepidoptera; family Pyralidae; genus Pyralis; species Pyralis farinalis. The sequence continues at coordinate 2,631,778 of OX382281.1, forward strand.
TTTGCTGAAGGGATCAGAAAAATCTGATATTGCAATTTCCTTTTCTTCCATAAACCAGAATTTAATCATATCACGATAGACAACGAGTAAATTAAATATATCTTTATATGACATTTCATCATAGTGATGAACGCGAGTAAACAAATGAGTGAATAAATGTTTTTCGTTTGATGTATTATAATATCCGTTTAGTTCCCGCTCTATGTCTCGGATATCAGGTTCGCTGGTAGATAATTCGAGAATTTCGGAACAGTACGGCACAGACGCATCTAAATCTATCGCGGTAGGATATGCGATAAGTTTACACTTTGCCTTAAGAAGTGACTCATTGTGTTCCTGTATGACGGTATTGAACGTCACACCGGGTTGTTTCATGATATGAAGAAACTGCTCATAGGTTTCTGATGCAGATGGTGAATTATGTGAGTCATCGTTGTTATTAGGCGATAATGTTGGATTACATGTAGTTAAATCTGAGCCGGTTTTATTATCTAAGACATTTACAGGAAAGCGAGATAGTGCGTCGGCATTCGCGTTTAGTTTACCCTTCTTATAAACGATTTCGTAGTCGTATTCCTCCAGTTTCAGGCGCCATCTAATGAGCCTGGAGCCGGGATCTTTAACGTTGAAAAGCCATACGAGAGGTTTGTGATCAGTGATTATTTTAAATTTACGACCATACAAGTAAGGGCGAAATGTCTTTACGCCGAATAAAATCGCGAGGAGCTCTTTCTCTATGGTTGAATAGTTGCCCTCGGCTTTATTAAGAGTGCGCGATGCGTATGACACGGGTTTGTCTAAACCGATTTCGCCTTGGGAGAGCACGGCCCCCGCTGCGTAGTTCGAACTATCGGTGGTTAAGAGGAAAGGTCGGTTGAAGTCAGGGTACTGGAGTAGAGGCGCTGAAGTTAGTTTGTCCTTAAGAGCAGTGAATGCTTGTTCTTGACTATGCGACCATTGGAACGTAGCGTCCTTTTTTAGAAGGGAAGTCAGTGGCTTAGTGATTTGGGAGAAGTTATTGATGAAGCGGCGATAGTAACCGACTAGCCCTAGGAATGACTTTACGTCCTTTGGATTTTTGGGAGTAGGAAATTGAGAGACGGCTTTTACTTTGTCGGGATTTGGACAGACACCTTTATCTGTGATTATATGACCAAGATAGGCGACTTCACGTCGTAGAAACTCGCATTTGTCAGGCTGCAGTTTTAAGTTAAATTTTCGGATGCGATCAAAGATTAGCTTGAGTTTTCTGATGTGCTCTGTCAGATTATGACTATAAATGATGACGTCATCGAGGTACACGTAAGCATGGAGGCCCTGGAGACCAGAAAGGACCGTATTCATTAATTTTTGGAAGGTAGAAGGTGCGTTTTTTAAGCCAAACGGCATCCTCGTAAATTCGTAGTGACCGGTAGTGTTAGAATTTGTGTTAACTGAGAACCCCGTTTTAAGCGCGTCCTTGGGACTTAATCTTATCTGGTGAAATCCGCTAGAAAGGTCTAAAGTACTGAAGTATTTTGAGTGGCCTAGCTGATCTAAGATGTCGGTAATTAAGGGTAGCGGATAACTCTCTGAGACAGTCACATCATTAAGGCGGCGATAGTCTATAACTATCCGCCATTTCTTTTTCCCGGAGGCATCCATTTTCTTAGGAACCACCCAGACTGGAGCGCTCCAAGGTGATGTTGATGGACGTATAATATTTTGATCGAGCATCTTACGGATTTGTGAGTCCACTTCTTGTTTGTGGCATTCAGGAAAACGGTATGATTTAACGTGAATAGGGGGCGCATCACCCGAATCTATAGTGTGCTCAGTTGCGTTCGTGAATGATAGAGGTTCGCCCTCTAGGTGAAAGATATCTGTATACTGCGAACAGCATTCTAGTAAGGATTCCTTTTCTTCGGAATTCAAATGGGAACAGCGTATAAGATTTAATACCATCTGGGTTCTATCCGAATTAGAGTAAGAAATAGAATTAACGTTTTGAAATGAATCTGTAGTAATATCACGTTCGAGAGGTGTTAAATGTACTACATAGTCCCGAATTTCGATATCGGAACTCGTAGTATTTAAAACAGTTACGTTAACCCTTTTATTTTGCTTAATAGAAACGAGACAGTTAGCCATATAAACACCTTCAGTTATAGAATGATCTAATAATAGACCTTCGTTGTCATCAAAATGCTCGTGCGAGTAATTAGACACCGCGCATTCAATGACGGCTTCGGTGCGAGCGGGAATTACGTAAGTTGGCTGAACATAGTTAATATCCAGGTTTTGTCCGCATATATGCATTGATTGTGAAGTGTAGTTTATATTAGCTTTAAAATAATTTAGGAAATCGCTACCGATGATACCGTCATACTCTAGGTTGACGTTATCATTGATTATGTGAAATTTATATTTGTGAAAATTATTATTTAAAGTAAAATCTATCTGGCATGTACCCAACGTTTCGGAATAAGTATCAATGCTATTTATACCTTTTATCTTAGCTCTCTCACTGGATAATTCAGGTACCTTGGATAAGCTTGATCGTTTGACCAGACTAATACTAGCTCCGGTATCAACTAGAATACGCAATGGACGTACAGAATGGGAAGTTTGTATATATACATGGGGCAATGATACTTTCATCGCGGACGAAGATATTTCGTAGACAGGAGTGTTTGCGTTATTTTCAATTTTATTTTCACGATAGTGTGATACGGAGGACCCATTGGGATTGGAAGATTGTGGACTCAACGATACAGAGTGGCGACTCAGCGGGACAGAGACTCTCTGTGGAGCGTGCTGAGATGAAATAGGTTTTTGACTCAACGATTCAGGGACTCTCGTAGGAGCGTGTTGAGATGAATGAATGTTATGACTCGACGAGGTAGGGGCTTTCTTATGAGCATGTCGAGATGAGGTAAGACTCAGCGAATCAGGGACTCTCTGCGGAGCGTGCTGAGATGAAATAGGTTTTTGACTCAACGATTCAGGGACTCTCGAAAGAGCATGTTGAGATGAATTAGGTTTGTGACTCAACGATTCAGGGACTCTCGAAAGAGCATGTTGAGATGAATTAATATTATTCCTATGCGATTTGTGCAATGAGGTGCGTGTGCCTAGGTTAACCGGATAACGACGGCACGTTCTCGTAATCCGCGGAGTTAGTTTAAAGAATTTTCAGAGTCGTCGACATTTTCGCACGGTATATTATAAGGCAATGGTGACGGCGGCGGTTCATATGTAACATGATGCATGGCGGGCGTTTTATCATGGCTGTTCGGATTATACGTATTACGTCGTTCGTTATTGTACTTCCTTTTACGGCATTGAGAAATATCGTGACCCTTATTTTTACAATATCTGCAGAAGAGGTAGGACCCTGAGTTATTATATGATGTTGATGGCTGAGGATCCGAAGTGACGCGTGGTGGGCCCGTACGTTTTTGTTTCTCACGGCATTCAGCCTCTGAGTGTCCGGGCTTACCACAGACCCTACACTTAGGTTTGATCGTGGTTTTATAGAGTAAGTTTTGTATTTTTTCCTCTTCGAGGGCTATGTTGATAGCGTCATTGAGCGTTTTCGGGCTCCTGCATCTAACGTTATTACTTAACCGCGGGTGTAATCCTAAGGAGAATGTGAATAATGCTAAATCCTCAGTCATAGCGACACGCCCGGAAATATCTTTCTTTAAGGACTCGGAGTTATAAATTTCAGATTGTAAATCAGTAAGACAGCTCTCTACGCGGAGTGCGAATTGCGCAACTGTTTCACTGGAGGATTGCCTACACGACTGTAGATCTAGCAGAAGGTGATTGTAGTGTTTTCTTTCACCAAAGTTTTGCTTAAGAAAACATTTTAATTGGTTAAAATCGTCGAATATTTTATTAGAACACGCGATTTGAGCTTTGCCTTCTAAACGAGACAGGATATATTTATTTAATAAAGTTTTTTGACTAGTTGATGCTAGATCTAAAGCGTTCTGGCAATTGGTAAGGAAAGCTGTGAGGGTTTCTCGCTCCCCCTTATAAGGGCTAATGAAATTACACAGTACATTAATAGGGAACTGTTCGCTCAACACTAGCTCTGTGGTTTTCTTTGATTCCGTAGCCATTATGATTCGGAATAATAAATAATTTGTTGGTAAGAATAGGTATAGGTAATTAGGATTTACGATACGTATCACCCTTGAAAGGAAAACAATTTATTGTAGCATTAACAGATAATAGTATGATTTACTCACAGAATCAGGATCATCAGGACGTTGATTTTCATTTCTTGTCACTGGACTGCTGCGTCCACTAGAGTTGATTAGAGTTGGTGCGGCGGTGCGCTATAGCGCAGCGATAGCGACGTCAGAACAGCGGGGCGTCGCGGCGGCGGCAGAGCGGCGGCACAGCGGTTACACGACAACCAAGCGTGATCGATGCTTGCACGTGGTGGCACGACGTGTGACCAGAGCAGCAAGGACGGAGTGACCACACTCTTTGTGGCAGCGTAACGATGACGGACCTTGCAACTGACAGGCCCTTGGTGATCGGGATACAGCGGAAGATATCGGACGATCGGCAGGCTTACGCTGGATAAGGCTTACTGTCGCGATACGTCTTCTAGAGATAGCGGAGTTTGACGAGGTGTGATTTCACTGAAGTAAGACGAGAACACCCCGGAGTTGGATTGAGAATGTTTGTAACAACGTGGAGTTAACCACGTGAACACTTTTAGAGTTTTTAGGTTTACGCGACCCGGTATGTAATACCAGTGGAACGATGACGGCACTTTCAACACTGGTATCCCCTCTTCTGACACCACTGTTACGGAGCGGGTCGCAAGATGGTTTTTAAAAAAACTATTTTTAAACACTAAAAGAGAATGTATTAAACTCTCGTGAAAATACTGTGTGTTTGACGGAAGCCCAATCCGAACTGGAAACGAGTATGATCGCGGATAGCAAGCGGCATCGGTTTCTTGTTGCATTGACGTCAATGCAATGAGAAACTCAGCATAATTATTTTATATTCTAAGTAATGCATATGCCGATATAACAGTACACTTGTTTTACAGGATCAGGAATAAGAATGTATTCGGCCCTGGTCAATTACTGTCTAGTCTTTTGTTACAATGAATAGATAACGGACAATGACGGCGCCAACGGCGGCGATAATGATACAATCGATAAATACTAAAACATACCGTACGGCTATAGAATTAAGATTCAATGTAGGTCACCTACGCCGACAAGATCAACGCGACTGGGATGGCTAATTTAATTTGTGCACTTAGTAACACTTGTTGACTGTGATTATCTGTTAGGAATTAGTTGAATATTACTATTTTTAAATGCACATTAATAAGTATTTAATTTACATGTAGTACATAATGTTTATTTTATATAACTTATGGAAGTGAAGGCTAGCTATGGCTCTACCATACCTAGCCTTCGTCTAGAGAATAAAAGTAGAATAAATGCGATCGAGATGCGAGCGTTGCACAAAATTTGTGGCGTAAAGCTTGCGTTCACAATGATGATGTAAGAAAGGGAATGTCGGTATTAAGAAATAAAAAATCGGCCAAGTGCGAGTCGGACTCGCGCACGAAGGGTTCCGTACCATAAAAACGGCAAAAAAAACATGTTTGTTGTATGGGAGCCCCCTTAAATATTTATTTTATTCAATTTTTTAGTATTTGTTGTTATAGCGGCAACAGAAATACATCATCTGTGAAAATTTCAACTGTCTAACTATCACGGTTCATGAGATACAGCCTGGTGACAGACGGACGGACGGACGGACGGACGGACGGACGGACGGACGGACGGACAGCGGAGCCTCAGTAATAGGGTTCCGTTTTACCCTTTGGGTACGGAACCCTAAAAAAGGCATGCTCCGTTGGTTCGAACATGTAGAATACAGGTGTACAGACGAAACAGATATACATAATACAATACGATAGTGGAAGGATGTAGAAACCGAGGAAGACCACAGCTCACCTACCATGAACAAATTGATCGTGTTTTATCTGAATGTGATATCAGGAGTCTTAGAAATCGGCGAGAGTGCAAGAGAAGAGCTATGAATGTTAAAGAAGCGAGCGAGGTGTGTAAGGACCGCGTCTTGTGGCGCTCGGTCCCCTCTGACTACCCCGCAAGGGGCTTAGCGTGAAGTTAAAGAGATATATTAAAATTCTTGTAAACAAAGCTATACTTAGCAATATATCAATTTACCATTAACGGTATTTTTATAACACTAAGTAGCAAACAAGCATACGGCTTGCCTAATGGTAAGCAGTCATGTATGTATATAATAATTGGCGTGTATATAGGCTACGGTAACCGCTTTACATCAGGTGGGCCGCATGCTTGTATGCCTCCTGCCGTTGTACATAAAAAAAAACAACGCACCGTGTGTTGGCTCAGCACTGCTGTCTCAAAACACACGGTTTGTGTTGGGCCAGCACTGTCGTTTCAAAACACACCTTGTACTAAGGTCAGCACAGCTGTAGCGGAACACACGGTGTGTGTTGACCAGCACTCTCGTCTCAAAACACGCTAGGCGCGCAGCCGCACTGGCGTACAGAAACACACGGTGTGTGATTTACCGCACACTCGTAGGGCTACAAAATTAGTGCATCGTGTGTGCTGAAAACACACTTTTGTGTTTTTATAGGTATATAGGAAAGGTAGTGGTATAAGGCCGCAGTCAATGTGTTAATAAGCACAAATCTTGATTTGGTGCCTTCACCACCAGACTACATTCAAGCTATTTCACGTAATATATATAACCGCTATGAATAAACAAACGTCTTGAAGTACTCGTTTATCCTTGGCGCTAATTTTGGATTGGGATTGCAACAAACATATTTTTAAAGAGTAAATAGCTCTAGCCATCCACCTTGCTTGATGCATCGCCAGGATCCAGGAGGTCTGATTTTAATTTTTTTCTCATTATCTCCTCCTAGGAATATAATGGATAGTTCAATTACTTCCCGATAATCGTCACGTACAATGTTTTTTTGTAATTCTTGATTATAAAATATCAACAATTCTTTTATTATTGTATTACCAAAATGTTGTGTGACAATATCGGTGTACGATTGAATAGCAGCAGGATTAATAGTTTCCCAGTCGTCTCTAAATTTTTTTAACATTGGGATATCAGGGCTGCTTGTGACTTGGTGGATTTTTGATTCGATTTGACACAGCTTTACCTTGATCCTGGCCGGAAGAGCTCTCTAGTTTGGGTACAGCCAGAAGTTGTTCATTTTCTCTAAATGAAATTAAAATTGGCAGGCGTTCTTCTTTAGGGCTTCTCACGTCCAGACCAGGTAACAATTTCCCATTCCAGTAAACGGTCACCATTTTAGACATATTATTTTGAAAATCTGATTTTATAGATTCCGCTCTATCTTTTCTACTCTGAGTGCTAATGCTAATAGACGATTTGTTTATCGGTAAATCATCACAGCTAAAATCTAGTGCTTCTACTACAGCCCGGTGTATATAGACAAAATCCCTTATGCTTAATTGAGATCTATCTAAATCTGCAACTAACATAGGCGTGATAAAGTCTTCCTTCCTCGTAACACATTTGGTCATGTCTTTTTTTCTCTTCTTTTAATTTTCTCTGTTTGGTCCTTTCTAAACATCCTGAATTATTTATATAAATATTTTGTCTTCTTCTATTGTAATCCGTTCTAAAGTATCAGCGTGTGCTATATCGAATTAACTATCTAAATAATTTTGAAAGTCCCCACGGCGCTTGTAAACATCTTGTATTTTTTTGGAAATTTTTTGCAACTCCCTCCTGGTGAAGATTCACAAGTTATTTTACACAGTTAGGTATATCTCTGGTAGGGATCCTAGCTTTTTCCCTAAATATAATACACTCTCGAATGACTAGGTATGCGCTTTCACTAACAGTCAATTTAACTTCGCGAATTTTATAAAAAAGTACAGGAAGAACATGACGGTTAGACTGTAATTTTGCGCCTATTATTTGATAATTTACGTCTCCAACTAAGAAAATACTTGATTTATTGCTTCTCAATTCCAGTGCCATCTTATAAAAGTTAAAACATTACGTATTAATCACGAGAATAACTGACATTCAAAATTAATAGACGGTTAGGTAATTATGACGAAGTTAACGATGCTCTCACTAAAGTTATTCTTTGGTTTAGTGTTAATAATCTGCTTTTAAATGATAAAAAGACTAAAGTAATTAAGTTCTCAACACCTAATGTAAGACAGGTGGCTACCAATGTACATGTTAATGGAACTAATTTAGCCTCTGTGGAGACAACTGTGTTCTTGGGTATAACAATTGACTCCAGACTACAAAGGGGCCCACAAATTGAAAAATTATCAGGAAAACTAAGTTCTGCAGCTGCAGCGGCTAGAATAGTTTATTTCAGCTACTTTCATAGTGTTATGTCATATGGAATTCTTCTTTGGGGTAACTCCGCGGATATTAACACCATCTTTTTATTGCAAAAGAGAGCCATAAGAGCTATCTACAAACTTGGTCCCCGGGAGAGCCTTAGAGAAAAATTCAAAGAAATAAATATTTTAACAGTCGCATCGCAATATATCTATGAAAATCTTTTGTATGTCCATAAAAACATAGACTCATTTTGTAAAAAGAGTGATACTCATACCATAAATACTAGATATAAGCATAATCTTGTGTTATATGCAAGCCGTCTCCACAAAACAAGGAATTATTTTATGGGGCAATGTATACGGTTCTATAACAAACTTCCCAGCAATTAAGAGATTTGTCAATAAACAAATTTAAAACTACTATTAAAGCCAAATTGTGTAGCAGGGCATATTATAAAGTATCTGACTATATTAATGATAAAAATGCCTGGGAGTGAGTCGATCCAATTATAATGTAATTAACAAAATATGTAAATTTGTTTGGATACCAAAAGAGGGATGCCTGAGTTTTTTGGCAGTATTTTTATCAGTGCTCACCTAGTCATAAACTGCACGGTAGGGAAAAAAATTGTGACGATTCCAAACAAATGTAGCCATTTTTACGGAATAAAAAGATTTTGACTTTGAATTTGAACAAATGAATACCGCGAGTACGTGCGGCACTGCCGCGCAACTTGTATGAACATGTTTCGATGTAATTCGGCACGGATTATCGTAATCCAAATAAGTTAAAAATTAATTTTCGAGTGTTTTAAAAGCAAATGAACAAAACTAAGACCTATGCGTTAGGAAATAAAAACTTTGAAAAATAAGGGGCACCCTAATATACATATATACAAATAGATTTTATAATCTATTCATATTTAAAAAAAACATGTGACAAATGATTTTCTTGCTGTTTCATAACTTTAACTTCAGTATAATGACATTTATTGTATTTTACTTATGTATACTCTGTGTTTTGTATTGTTGTACGTTTCCTTGTTATTTATTAAACTCTCAAGAAGAAAGAACCAGGACCATCTCTGATGTTGCAAAATAAATCTAATCCGTACAATAGTTCAATACTAACCACAATGTATAGAATAGATGCTTTTTTTGTGTTTTCAGTGTTGGTTCATAGTAAATATTATTTGTTTTCACGAGTACCATGGGTATAAGTATACTATCTATCTATATCTTCACGCTAAATCCCTCGTGAGCGCCACATGACTCGGTACTTACACACCTCGCTCGCTTCTTTAACATGAAACATACCGAGTTTTTTAAAAAACTAAAATATACTATTTTACTAGTAATTATTTTAATACAAAAAAAAAAAACCACTGGTTTTCTATCTTCTGATTGGATAAATTTCCAACGTAAACTAACCTTCACCTACGTACAATGTCTAAGTCGGAGTTCGGTGAGCTTATAATGGTTACTATGAGTTTGTCGTCCCGTATGACACTCACGTTAAAGTAGCATATAAATCGAGTAGTGATTCTTCTAGTGGAATATGTTTATTTAGTAAGTTTCTCCTAAAAAACAAAACAGCAAAAATATTCTATTTTATAAGTTTTTATTTTAATACAAAGAAATAAAGAGTCTCCACTGGTTGCTATGTGCTGAGAGCGCGAACCTTATTGGTATAAATTTCCAATGTAACCTGACCTCCACCGACGTACAACTTCTAAGTCGGAGTTCGGTCAGATTATAATGGACATAATAGGAGTTTGACGTCCTATATAGGTACGCGGACAGCCTGTGGATAATGTATACCAATTATCAAATGTTACTGTTTATTCCTGCAAAAAATAACTCTTATTTAATGCAGTTTTATATAGAGTTATTAAGTAAGCAAAATTAAAAAAAAGTTTGAAGAGGAATTAAATAGCTTGGGCCAACCATACCTAGGAACTGTTCTAAAAACTAGAAATATGTCTACACAATATTATTATAATATGTTTAATGAATATAATAATTAAAAAAAAAAATACCTTGTCTTGTTAGCCTCCGCCATTCTACGAACATTTTCTTTGTATTTTTATTCTATATATTTTCTTTTTAGTGTTCCCCATTATTACAACAGTATAATAAATATATATAAACCTATAATATTATTTACTACTTATATCTAATAATAATACACTTACGCTAAATACTATAATATTGAATATTTACAACTATTAATTATAAAAACTTCGCTGTCGCGATGTTAATGGAGCGAGCTCGAGCAGACAGTCGACATAGGTCTCACCTCGAAGCGGGCTGCAGCCGGACTGGCTGGATGTAGTTAGTCAACGTGTTTATAATCCTCATTACCGCACAATAAGGTCGAAAACACGTAGCACCCAAGATGAATGTGATCGCTTAGAAATTGTCAGAAACTTAAAATATTTTAAAAAACTTTCATGTTTCACTTATCAAAATATGCAGCAACCATATTATAAACATAGATATTACTAATAGATTTAAGTAATTTTGAAGCGTATAAACAGAACAACTTCGTTGTAATTTCAAAAATAATGAATTTCAGGAGGTGTTTTCGAAAGTAATTATTATCGAATCAATTTTACACAATCGCGTATTTGAGCAAGCAAATTCAAGATAAAGAAATGAAGTTATTTATATTAAAATCTTAGATCCGTCAGTTTAGTCATTAGCCTATACTATTCGATGAAAGTTGGTCTAATTTTTCGATGTGTCGCCTTAAATAATTTGCATTCATTTTCAAATATGGAGTGGTCGGAAGATAGAGTCGCGGTTATCGCGTTGCACCGCTATGGTTACGCACCAAGAGATTTTCAACATTCTACAAAAATTGAAAATAACACTACGGTTTATTTATCGCATTATCAAACGATATACTAAAGATTCAAGCTTCGAAGATCGTCAGAGGAGCGGCCGACCGCGCACAGTTAGGACACCAGCGGTCAACAAAACAGTGAAGGCGCGAATCCAAAGAAATCCCGTTCGTAAACAAAAAATCTTAGCTCTTAAGATGGGATTAAGCAGAACCACTGTCAAAAGAGTGTTAAATGAAGACCTGCGACTACGAGCTTATCGCAAAAAAACTAGACAATTTTTGAACGAGCGTTTGAAAAAAATTAGGATGGAAAGAACTCGCGCTTTGTGACGGCGGTACGCGGGAAAAAATACCGCGAAATTTTGTTTTTACCATCGAAGAAAGTTACAACAAACAAAATGATAAGGTGTGTAAGTGTGTATTCCCAAAGTTGTGAAGCGAGCGCGCGTATTCCGAGGGTCCAGCGAGGGCAGTATCCTTCATCGATCATGGTTTGGCTTGGAGTCTCATATTCAGGCTTAAAGGTGTTTTTCTGTGAAAAAGGTGTAAAAACCAGTGCCGTGGTTTACCAAAATACCGTCTTAACAAACATAGTAGAACTCTTTCTCAAACAATGTTCAAAAACAGACACTGGATTATCCAACAGGACTCTGCACCAGCTCATAAGACACGAAGCACTCAAAACTGGTTGACCGCCCGTGAAATTGACTTCATTGGGCATAAAGACTGGCCCTCTTCTAGTCCAGATTTAAACCCACTGGACTACAAGATATGGCGACATTTGGAGGAGAAAGTCTACGCTAAACCTCATCAGAATTTGGAGTCTCTCCGAGCATCTCTGGTTAAAGCAGCGACAGAAAGAGATATAAATGTGGTGCGTGCTGCGATCGATGACTGGCCGCGTCGATAAGGGCATGTATTCAAAATGGAGGAGGGCATTTCGAATAATGTAAATAAAATTTTATTGTACATTTAATTACCTTTCATTTCATATATAACTTTTACATAATTATCAAAAAGTGTATCATTAATTACATAAAAAGTTTTTGACAGAACTTATGACCTGACTAGATATATATATACATATATAGGTATATATATATATATATATATACGTGTGTACGTGTTTATATCTGAATAATCAAAATGAACAATAAATTAACTTAAGAAATCCTCCAGAATTTTTGTAAGGACTGATGAAAAGATCTCCTGATACACATGTACATGGGTTCGTCAAGGCGAACAGCCTGGGGAATTACGTCCACCTCATATAAGACCGCAATCAACTAACAATTCCCTGGAGCACATTTGTCTTATTGCAAGTGAGGTTACCAGTTTATTTCCAAAGCCCCTAACTATACACTGAGATCAGGTTAAAAAAATGCTCCAGCCTATGATTTTCTCAGTTGAGTCATACTCTAACCATTTAACTACTGTCACACTCAAACAAGTGCTATGCTCCAGAGTTTTAAAAGTCTGAATGATATAGAGGCCTGAACCAAACCAGCCTACCGGATGAATAGGTCAGCAACTACAGTGTGAGAGACATAAGCATCATACCAGTGAAGTGGAGGCATGGTGGGCAGGACAAGAGGTATTTTAAATTAGGAAACAATAATTCCTGTGCAACTGCCGTCGTGATTAAGAGAAATATAATCATAGTGATAATAGTAGACAATATGAGTATATTTAATTATCAAAACCGACGATGATCACAGTTGGTGTTGGTGATGTAATTTTACAAATAACAATATGGTGTCTTGTGTACAGATAAAAAAAAAATGAAAGAAGAGATATGATATATACTTAGTCGCGCTGCGCACGCGTAGCCTCTCGGTCGCGTTGTGTCCAGTGTCCGTGGAGGAATAACATTGTCCTCGAACGTAGTGAAATGTGCAAGTTGCAATGTAGTAATTAACGAAGTTACTCTCTTTTATGGATAATAAAAAGGATAATAAAAAGTCTGTGATGGATGACGAAAGCATAATAAATATCTGTGTTAGTGCTTTCTCGGAAAGTGATATTGTAACGGCCAAAAACTTACTATTTGAATCGGTGCCGGCTTCAAAACGTAAGGTAGTCCGTAAAAAAGATGCTCGCAATAAAGACGGCAAGGCAAGAAGGGATTTAGATGATATCATCTGCCTTTTACGAGACACGGGTTCGGAAGATATCCCTGTATTTGTGGCCAGAGATTTAGAAAAACTACCCCCCGTGTTATTCGACCACGTAGACGTCACGAGAATTTTGAAAGACATCGTCAAAATGCAACAGGATATTAGTCACATTAAAAAAGAATATGCAACTACAGAACAGTTACGAGGAATACAATCTGAAGTGGAGATATTGAAAAATACGTCGGTCATTAACAACTACGGGCAATACGTAAATACAAGACGTGGGGTGGTGATCATCTGCACAATAGCGTCGAGTGTCAAAGCGGCCCTATGGGATTGCTGCCTATAAATGTTAGTGACAATAGCCAACACGACTTATCGTTGATAAACACAGGGTACAGAGATATCGGGCAGAGTTTACTTTTACCGGAGGGTAAACATTCCTCACCGCACGGTAAAATAATGTAACGAGAGCACGAGACAAAAGAAATAATGCATATGATGAATCATCCCGTCCAGCTGAGCGCTCCGTTGCCGTCCGCGCCGCTACCGCCGCCGACGCCCGTACCTGCTAGTGATAAGAGCGATATACATACGGCCGCCCCGTGCGTGACTCAACCTAAGACAATGGCGCAAATTGTTGGTGAAAATGGGGAATGGAAAAGTAAAGAGCCGAGTGATGAGTGGTTACAGGTACAAAGAAAAAGATTACGTAATCGCTTTACGGGTAATAGAGGGAAAGCGACTTTAGAGCCTGGAAATAATTTTAAAGCGGCGGAAACAAAAGTGCCGCTGTATATTTATAATGTGGCAAAGGGAGGATAAAAGGATCGTGGTATCGATGTTAATGTAGAAAAAAATAATATGAAGATTGCAAAAGACTATGAATCTTTCAAGATACTTGATTTAACCAAGACCAAGTCCAGAACCAAGTCCTAAAATTGTAATTTTTATGGCAATAAAGAATTATTATTAAAGAATTATTATTTATGTCGGAAGACTTCTGACCGGAAGGTATAGCTTATAGGAGATTTATCGACTTTAGGTACAGAGAAAGAGGTAGAGCCTTTAAGGCCGGGGCTAGTAAACAAAGTACTCAATGAATAGTAAAGCCAAACTACTCGTAGTAAGTTTCAATTGCAAAAATATTATTCGATCCGTGGAGTGTGTACGTAGCCTATGTCGCTCGTCAGACCTGGTAGCGCTGCAAGAAACATGGCTACTCCCGGAAGACCTAGCGTTCCTGGGGACCATAGACAGTGAGTTCGCTTTCACGGGTGCCTCGGCGGTGGTCACGTCGGCTGGTGTTCTACGAGGCAGGGCCCACGGAGTCGTGGGAATACTCTGGAGAAAGGCTGCGTTTCCCACGGCAACAGTAGTGAAGTGTAACAGTGTTCGGCTCGCGGCTATTAAGATCACGCTTAGTGATCGATTTGTTATGATTTTCTCAGTGTATATGCCTACAGATGCAAGGGAAAATCTAGTGGAATTTACTGAGTGTCTAGGTGAGATGTCGGCCATTATTGAAAGTAATAATGTGGAGTCGGTGATTATGCTTGGGGACTACAATGCGCAACCTGGTGAGTCTTTTGATACCGAACTTTTATCTTTTTGCTCAGAACAATTGTGGTCGTGTGTGGACAGAGACTTTTTACCATCGGATAGTCATACTTTCGTGAGTGAAGCGCATGGGTGTTTGCGCTGGCTAGATCATTGCGTTGTCACAAGTACCGCGCGGCCTACCGTATCTGTTTTATATGACATATATTGGTCGGATCATTATCCTTTATTAGTAGAGTGTAATTTTAATTTTTTGAATCCAAAATTAGTAACATCCAATAATTCTCTAAGTAAAATTATGTGGGGAGGACGAGATAATGATCAAATCTCAAACTACAATAGTCAATATCACTCTAAATTAAGAATATTCGATTTTCCTGTGGAGTTCTCTGAATGTTGTGATTCTATGTGTAATGATCCATATAACAAAATGCTATTGGATAAAATGTATAATGATATTGTATGTATACTATCAGAAGCCGCGGTTTGTAGTCATAATGCACGAAGGAGAGGAAGATATTTACCCGGCTGGAATAGACATGTTCGCGACGCACGCGGGAGGGCTCGACTTAGTTTCCAAATGTGGTCACTTCATGGTAAACCCAAATCTGGCCATATATATGATGATATGTGCGAAAATAGACGTATCTTTAAATCCAAATTAAAATGGTGTCAAAACAATCAACAGCAAATAAAGATGAATATTATTGCCGAACACCGTAAAAATAAGAAGTTTGGTCTATTTTGGAAGGCCACCAACAAATTGAAACATAAGTCGAGCCTTCCCGCCAGCGTGGCCGAAGTTCATGAGCCTCGTGAGATAGCGAACGTGTTTAAGCAATACTTTAGGGTGGAATCACCTCTTGGACCGGCGGCGCCGCCGGTGCCCGATTCTGAGGTGACTGCTCCTAAGCGAAGTGTATTTTTCACAGCTAAAGACGTGGCAGGGGTGATAAAGGGCATGGTCAGAGGTAAATCACCGGGGCACGACCACCTTAGCATCGAGCACCTGCAGCACGCTGGTGATCACCTTCCGCGGGTTTTGTCTTTGTTTTATAATCTATGTGTTGGTCATTCTTATGTACCTGATAATACGTACAATAGTTGTACCTATAATTAAAAACAAGACTGGTGACGCCTCGGATGTATCCAATTACAGGCCTATCTCGCTTGCCACGGTGATCGCGAAGGTGTTGGACAGTCTGCTTGGTAGACGCCCAGGTAAACACGTCTCGCTTAATGATGCACAGTTTGGATTTAGATCGGGTTTGTCTACTGAGAGTGCTATCCTTTGTCTCAAGCAGACTGCTCAATACTCTACTGCAAGAAAGACACCGGTGTATGTTAGTTACCTAGATCTATCTAAGGCATTTGATCTTGTATCTTACGATGTGTCATGGGATAAGCTGAGAACCGAAACCGATATGCCTGAAGAAGTTGTTTTGTTGTTTAAACACTGGTACGATAACCAAAAGAATAATGTTAAGTGGGCAGGTACGCTATCTGATGAATACGGCCTAGAGTGTGGGGTGAGGCAGGGTGGAGTAAATTCTCCCGCCCTGTTTAACCTTTACATGAACAAACTGATTGGTGAGCTCAACAGGACAGGTATCGGTTGTCACATAGACGGAGTCTGTGTCAACAACATCAGCTATGCAGACGATATGATCCTGTTGAGCCCATCAAGCGAGGCCATGAAGAAACTTTTGAAAGTATGTGAATTCTATGCTGAGGCCCAGGGGCTTAAATACAATGGTGATAAAAGTGAATTTATGGTGTTTAGGCCGGATAAAAAGCGGTACACTAATATCCCTAAGTTCACACTGTGCGGTGCTTCCTTAAAAAAAGTGGAGAGCTTCAAGTATTTGGGTCACTGGGTCACAGAGGATCTAAAGGATAACTTGGACATCGAGAGAGAGAGGAGGTCGCTGTCTGTTCGTTGTAATATGTTGGCTCGCAGATTTGTTAAATGTACTGATGATGTAAAAGTCACGCTTTTTAAAGCCTTTTGTCAGTCCTTTTATACATGCAGTCTGTGGGTCAACTTTACGCAGGGAGCATACAGCGATCTTCGAGTACAGTATAATAACGCGTTCAGGGCGTTATTGGGACTGCCGCGGTTCTGTAGTGCCTCCGCCATGTTCGCAGAGGCTCACGTAGATGGGTTCGCAGCCATCATGCGCAAGCGCTGCGCCTCCCTACTCAGGCGGGTACGCGACAGTCCCAACGCCATCCTGCACGCGCTGGCGGCGCGCTGGGATTCGCCGATCCTGGCCCGCTGGCTGACACTGCCTACAGTCAAGTGACTGCCGGCCCCGTATCGCTAGATGTCAGCCGCTGCTTTGTTTTATTTTTTGCTTTGTGTTTGTTATTTTTGTAATTGCCTTACTAACAACCTAATATTAAGTTTTTACTGTTACTAACCAAAATTTATGGACCTATTAGTTGACTGAAAAATAAAATTATTATTATTATTATGAGAAAGCCAGCTACTGCACTGTATTTTGTTTCTCAGAATTATAATAGACCACAAACGAATAATTTGTGTATGTTTGTGATCTTAATAACCTTCTATCATTACACTGTGCCAGACGTGGCTGTGTACACTAACATTGTTAAAACAAAGTTATTGAGATTCGAAAATGTTAGTTAAATGTGGCAGATAAATGCAATAAGTTTTAAAAAGCAGTGTTCTTTACAAGGCGGTCATATAGTGACTGTTACCTTCTGCCTTCTTGTCCTCATCGACTTGTGCTCCTTCTAACTCCTCCTGCGTTCTACTTTCTTCATGTGTTACTACCACTGCAGTATAGATATCTTCCATTTCTTCTAATTCATTCTTGATATTCTCTTCAGTTATCAATTCTTGTCTCTCAATATCGACGGCTCCATCTGAAGCCTCCCGTTTTACATTTCCTTCATTTATCAATACCCCACTCTCAGTGTCATACATATCCTCCAGTGCTGGTCTCTCAATAGTATCTTCATGTTCAGAGTCCTCAAACTTGAAACGTTCCACAAGTGGGAGTCTGTCAGTATCCATTTCTTCTCTGCATTGAGATGACAGATGTTCTTCTTCAATCTCCTCCTTTATCAAGCTGTATTCAGTGCCTGTAATGCTGATGAGCTCAACGGGAGTTACACATAGACCATTCAGTTGATACTGTTTTACCGCTGCAACAAATTCTTGCTGTTCCTGAAAAATAACCATTCATGTATTAAACATTTGTTTGCGTTGATAAGAATACTGAATTTTTTTTGTACCACAAAGGTGGCAATCAAGCATACGGTAATGCTAAGCCTGATGGTAAACAGTCACCGGAGCCAATGGACATTTGCAACACCAGGGGTGTGACTCACGAGTTCCCAGACCCTGTAAAAAAAAATTTCACACATTTCTTGAAGAATCCCATGCCGTAGTCTTTCTTCCACAAGAGAACGAGGGATGTTTGCACGGCCTGTATAGCAAGTGGCCCCGGTGCTGTCGTCCGCATAACGATGAATGCAATCAATTGACAACATATCATTGATATGCAGCAGAAACAGTGTCGGAGACAGCACAGAACCCTGAGGGACGCCAGCATTGATATCCGTACTATCGGAACATCCACCGTCAACCACGGCTTTTATGCATCTGTTGGATAAAAAGCTGGCAACCCATTTGCACAAACCCTCGGGCAGGCAGTATGATGGCATCTTAGATATAAGACGCCGGTGCCAGACCCGATCGCACGCCTTTGCCATATCTAGGCTGACATCCAATGCCTCACCTTGACTCTCTATCGCCAAAGCCCAGCGGTGTAAGATACACTAGAAGATCACCAGTCGAGCGACTGTGACGGAAACCGTATTGACGGTCGCTGATCAAGTCGTGATCCTATAGGTATACTAGGAATCGTGTTCATCACACGCTCCATCACCTTGGAGAGAAGCGAAGTTATAGCAATAGGCCTGTATTCGATAGGTATGATTTGTCGCCCCTTTTTGATCACCGGGTGCACATTAGCGGTTTTCCAAGAAATCGGGACTTGTCCAGTGGGATAGGAAAGCACGAAAAGGCGCGTTAGTACAGAACACAACTTAGGAGCTTCAGCACCACTGCCGGTATACCATCTGGCCCACTCGATTTATGAATGTCCAAAGAGTAATGCCCGCCGGACATCTCGCTGGGTAATGGAGATCTCCAGCATTGAGCTACCGCACCACGGGATGGTAGGTGGTACAGCTCCCCCGTCATTCATATTCGAGTTAGACGCAAAGAGATTACCAAGTATGTCGGCTTTCTCCTTGGCGCTGTGGGCCAAACTGCCATCCGGTTTTTGCAGTGGTGGCATGGACGGATGACACAAATTTCCTTCAGCAGGTTTAGCGAGCGACCAGAAAGCACGGCTCCCTGAGGGGAAGCTCGCAAGCCGCTCGCCAATTCTGACGAAGAAATCGAATTTTGCTCCAGCAACCACACTTTTAATGGATCTCGAGGCAGCATTCAGTGTGCACTTCAAAACAGAGACATTAGGATCCTCATTAGCACGCGCCGTGGTTCAAGCATTGTAAGCAGCCTGTTTAAGAAGATAGGGAAGCCATCCCTACAATGCCCGTTGAGGCCCGCGTGGCTGAACTCCGCCATGCGCGTTACGGCGCCAAGTTTGAAGTTTATCAACTGAATGGTCTATGTGTAACTCCCGTTGAGCTCATCAGCATTACAGGCACTGAATACAGCTTGATAAAGGAGGAGATTGAAGAGGAACATCTGTCATCCCAATGCAGAGAAGAAATGGACACTGACAGACTCCCACTTCTGGAACGTTTCAACTTTTAACAAGTTTTAACGGGCCTCAAGGCGTCAAACCACGGCCGTTTTCTTCCCTCCCAAAGTAGCTACTAGGCGATTGGGAATGTAGTATTCCATGCCATCCAATATCGCAGCAGCCAATGCGGTCACGCAGGAATCAATGTCGTCTGATTCGAAGCACAGCTGCCTCCACGGGTACGATGCGTAGAATTTACGCAATCCATCCCAGTCTGCCGACCTATAGTGCCATACGCGATGACATCTAGCGGGCCGAGGTGGGTCGCGTCTGCGCGCAGGACACTTGGGTCTGAATGAGACAGTGATCCGACGAGCCAAGCGGTGCATCCACTGAGATGTTATACTCATCCAGACGTGTGGTCAGCAGAAGATCAAGTAAAGAGCTTGCACAGTCCTCCACATCTGGTATTCCATTTCAAACCATATTTCCAAACCATAGGCCAGAACAAATTCATGAGCAGATCTCCCCGCGTAGTCAGTGCACCGAGAGCCAAGCCACTCGGCGTGGTGGGCATTGAAGTCTCCCAAAATCACTAACGCGGAGGGATACTGTTCGATGACTCTGTCAGTCGCTATTTGCAGGCGCTCGAATAACCGAGCTGTGCCTGTATCGCCGCTGTTGAATGTTTGATTTTTCGACAGTGTATATCACTGGGTTGATAATTAAGTCACATCTCTAACGTAGCGACCAAAGACAATTGGTTCGCTCTTTTCGCCGTGGTAGCGAGCGATTCGTAGTCGTTCGTCCGCCTTCCGCCGTACAACAGTTAGCGAGTGCATCAACGAAATTAATTATCTATTTTACGGAAATTTGAACACTACTTGTACCTCAAACTATATAATTGTGTTGTGTGTGTGTTTTGCACGATTTAACATAGGAACTGTATCCCTCAAGACCACAAAGCAGCTCAACCGGCCGGCTATCGAGTTTCATGCCACGTGCGTGCCAAGGTAAGTGATTTGGTCATCAAAACGGGTGACAATGGGGAATTATCACTATATTCAACACCTAAATCGCCGACCTTCTGAAATATAAAGTGTGCAACAATAATTTGACCCAAACCAGCCATTCAGTTCAAAATTTTGAAAATAAAGGTGTGGTTACGCCGCAGCCGCTATGGGACCTGTAAAGCACGCGTAGATCCGGGTGTAGCGGCCATGGTCCACGCGTACCCATAATATCGACAGATCCCTGTCTTCAAGATGATGCAATCGGCTACAACAAATATCCTCCCAAACGAACAAGCATACCCCGGCACGACGCACAAATGGGTGCCCAAGTTTGTACCCAGGGTAATGCACGTAAGAAGTGTCGGCCGATGAGGATATTTGTGTTTCTGTGAGGAATCTCTTTGCCTGATGGTAAGCGAAAGAGGAGCCCAAATCGCAACTGCAACTGACAACATACTACATACCGTATCCTGTCAGTTGACGCTGCCATGCTGACCCGCAAAATGCTTCTTCACGCTTCGTTTGAAGGATCCCATATTGTAGGAAGGAGGGAACATATGTGCAGGCAAGGCGTTCCACTTTTTAATGGTACGACAAAGATAGGAGTTGCCGAACTTTTTGGTACGCGAAGAGATATTCTCAACCGTGGAACTATGACATCGCAAGCCCGCACGTGTGGTTCTATGACGGAAGGGTGAGGGTGGGATAAGGGAAAACAGTTCTTCAGAGCACTCGCCATGGTAAAGGCGGTAAAATACGCTTAGAGAGCCTATGTCCCTACGGAGTTGAAGAGGTTCTAGGTTTTTGGTGACCTCTTCGTCGTCAATTATGCGGATAGCCCGTCGCTGCAACCTATCGAGAGCCTCAAGAAGATACTGTGCGGAGCCGTCCCAGAGATGCGAGCAATACTCCACGCAGGCCCGAACTTGTGTCTTATAAAGCAGACAAAGTTGGTCCGGCCTGAAGAACCGGCGCACCCTGTTCAGGACTCCGAGCTTTCTTGAGGCTGTTGAGATGAGGCTCTCGATGTAATAACGCTGGTTAAGGTCGCAATGAATACCCATACCTAGCATATTCAGGCTATCACGCATACTGAGGGAAGCACCCTGAAGACTGGAAGTGGGAAGGAAGGGGGACATTTTTGTTGTAAACGCGCAAACCTGAGTTTTCTCGGCATTAAACTCAACCAGGTTATTGGAACCCCATTTACTAATGAGATCCAAAACCCGATTCAGTTCAACGACAAGACTCTCACGCCTCTCACCGATTTCTGTCCGACCAGCACCAGGCCGACCGAAATATCGCCCATGGACCGTACTGTCATCTGCATAGCAATGAATATTACCAAGTGGCAGCATGTCATTGATATGCAGAAGAAAGAGGGTGGGCGATAGAACGGAGCCCTGTGGGACACCGGCATTCACTGACATGAACCGCGAAGCGCCATCTGCAAGGACGCGGATTCTACGCTCAAGCAGGAAGCCAGCAATCCAATTACAAAGCTGGAGGGGCAGACCGCTTTAGTGCCGTAGCTTTAGACCGCAGAATTGCTTTGTGCCAGACCCGATCAAACACCTTGGCGATATCTAGGCTGACTGCCATAGATTCGCCATATTTATCGATTGCCTGCACCCAGAGGTGAGTCACATACGCTAGAAGATCACCCGTTGATCGTTTCGGTCTAAAACCATACTGACGATCATTGATTATGGAGTGATCTTCTAGGTAACGGATCAATTGATTGTTAAGGATCCGTTCCATGACTTTGCACAACACTGAAGTTACGGCAATGGGGCGGTAATTCGATGGGTCAGAACGGTCTCCCTTTTTGGGGACCGGCTGCACATTGGCCTCTCTCCAAGCATCCGGAACAGAACCGGTCGAGTACGAGAGGCGGAAGAGGCGCATCAGCACCGGAGACAACTCCGCTGCACATTTTTTAAGAACAATCGCTGGGATACCGTCAGGACCACTGGCTTTTCGGACATCGAGTGACTGTAGTTCAAAACGCATATCGCGCTGCCTGATGTGGATATCAGGCATAACGGATCCACTGGAGGGTATTGTTGGTGGTTGCGTGCTACAGTCATCGATCCGAGAGTTAGCTGCAAAGAGGCTGGCCATAAGATCGGCTTTCTCCTGCGGCTGATGAGCCAGTGAGCCATCAGGGCATCACAGCGGTGGCAGCGAGGGCTGGCAGAAGTTGGCCTGCACGGCTTTGGCCAGTCGCCAGTAGCTACGCGATCCAGTAGAGTACGCCACTAGTTCCGTGCCGACTCGTGTAACGCGCTGGGCGTCCGCTCTTATGTATGCTCTCTTGCAGATCTTGGTGGCAGTGTTGTAGGCTGACTTCAGTGAGTTAGTATTCGGATCTTTAAGGGCGCGACCCCTGATCCAAGCGCGATACGCCGCATGTTTGTTACTAACAGCTTCAGCGCATTCGCGATTAAACCAAGGGCGTCTCCGGCTTTTGATGACGACATCGGAGTGGGGAATGTAGTATTCCATGCCAACGCCGATCTCATCAACAATGGCCGCAGCACTCGCCGTTAGATTCTTCTCACTGAAACAGCACTGCCCCCATGGGACGGAAGCAAAGTAGTCGCGCATACCGTCCCAATCTGCTGACGAGTAGTGCCAGACACGACGCCTAACCTCTGTGGGTTGTGGCGGAATCGCGCTTGGCACTGTGCTGGATACTAGGCAGTGGTCAGATGTGCCCAGGGGCGCCCTGACCTCAACCCGGTAGCCAGCAGGGTGGGTGGTCAGCAGTAGATCTAGCAGAGAGGGCTCCTGACCAGCAACATCAGGTATTCTGGTGGGTTGGTGCACCAGTTGCGTCAGGCTGTGCGAAAGACCGAACGCGTGGGCGGTCCTTCCTGCATGGTTAGTTGTGGAGGATCCCAACCAGGAGCCGTGGTGAGAGTTAAAGTCCCCCAAACATACCATCTCTGCAGTAGGGTACCGCTCCTGCGCTTCATCTGCCGCCCGACTCATGTACTCAAAGAGCCGAGTTGTCTCCGTGTCCCTAGTATGGGGTCGGTATAGGCACATGTAAATACGGCTCTGAAGGCCCAGATTTACATGCACCCAGAGGACAGGAAAGGAGGAATCCTCTAGGCAGCGCAGACGGCGACAACATACATCCGAGCGGACAAACAAACAGACCCCGGCTTTCGCGAGGAAATTCTCCTCAAGCACATAACCGGGATACTGGAGGTAGGACGTGTCCGCTGGACGCTGAATCTGTGTCTCCGTCAGGAAGAGCATGGCGGGCCGTGCCGTCTCTAGGTGTTTGGGGGAGTGCACCGCTGTTAGACCATCTTTTCCTATTTGCGCTGTCATGAGTAATGTAAAGAACGGAAGCGTGAAGCGGGAGAGAATTGCCACGACATTGAGGAAGAAACGCGGTGGACTGTTTCTCCATTAATTTGTCGACAAAGGAGCTGTGCTGATCCGTCGGACGGAAGGGCCCCCGAACCCCCCCCGGAAGTAGTCGCCGGGTCCCCACCATCCGGTCATCAATCGGCACGACGATCTACCCCGAGATTATGCGCGGTATGAAAGGGCAGCCTCACAAGGTGGTTAGTCTTGATTGGGCCCCTGTACTATACCGCGGGCAGCCAGCGGAACAACCGTTTCAACGGGTCTCCCTGGCCGACGGGTCAGCTCAGTCTTTCTGACAATGGATAGACAGAATCCACCACTGTTCCCGCAATATCGCGTCAACAATTCCCCGAGCACTGGTTATACACCAGCTGATCCCGAAACGCGACGTACTCATAGGTACGCCACTTCACAGGTGTTTCGCCGTGTGTATGGTGGTAGCCAACCAGGCGGGTTTACCTTATTTATATATATTTACCCTACCACCGGCTGAGATGCTGGAACGTCAGGAAATCCCATAGTCGCCTCTTACGACACCCAGGGGAAGAGAGGGGGCGGTGATTTTTAATATTCTTTCTCCGTCACCGCACGGATATAAATGATAGAATGGTCGGCAGCGCGGTTTCCTGGTGATGATCGACCGCTGCAAAAGTCCACATACGTTGGAGGGGGTGACCGCTGTGGAATCATTATTCCGTTTTTGTTTTGCCATAATGCGTGATGAGGTAAAATATGAGAAGTCGCTGAAGGAACAGAGTGAAGGACAAAAGCGCGGCGTCTTTCACCACAGTACAGTGCGGGTAATGCCGTTTGTTGGCACGGCGGAAGGGCCCCCGGTCCCGCCTGTTGCAGCAACCACGTCCACCCCGGACTCCTTCTCCGACACAACCACTGCAACAGGGACTTTACACAGGCTAGCGATTCAGCCTCCCGGGGTGGAGATTAAGTGACCCCCGGGTTCGGGAACCCTACTAACCTGCGGGCATTTCACCGGGTCTCCCTGACCGCCGCGCCAGTCTGCAGCGCCCACACTGCTTGTGGCGCTTCGACATCCGCCGGTCCTCCCGCTGTCCGCACAACAACTTCTCAGTTATCTGGCGACCTTACTCACACACAGGAACACATTACTTACAATACAATCGAGGGATTTCCCGTAAAAGATAAACGAAAAGGGTTGACAACTTGGGAATTTTTATTCTCTACTTCTTATTTTATATAAAAAACAATGTTACGTAATGAGCTGTTCGAACCACCCTCCCGCCCGCCCCTGTAACGCATCCTAACGTAACGTAACGACAAGATCACCCCCTCCGCTTCCCACAGATTGCGTTACGTAATAATTGAATGCTGCCTTACTGCAATTGTATCGAAATACGTTCGTGTAAAACATTTTATAAATTTTTAGACTAATAGAAAATTTTTGGATGATTGGTAAATTTTAACCTACATTAAGATTATTCATGTAACAGTAGTTATATTTAACTTACTATTTCACCGCCCTGTAGTATGTCTGTGAGCACTTTGTTGGCCCTCACAGACCTCATCATCAAGTCCTGGCATTTTTTCAGCTTAAAGTAGCACAGGTAACACGCTGCCACCGGCTGACACAGTGTGTCAATCTGAAAAAGAATTGCATAAATTCAAAACATTAAGACAATGACAATGAGCTTTAATTATTGTTCAACACTCACATAACAAACAAGTAGCCTGCTGGATGGCAGCCACTGTCACTCAGACACTTCAAGCACATTTCTACGCTACATGCTTACACAACACCTCTCCAATAGCTTGCTCTGCTCGTAACAAACACATGGATGACAATTAAAGACTAAGGTGCAGTCGGCCTGCTTCCAGTCGCACTACTACTACCAAATATTTTTTGCTAAAAATGTGGCACAGGTACATTATAAGTTACATAAATATGTTCACATTTTACCAGACACTGGCATGCCAAAAGGAGAATGGCAGCTTTCTATACATCATTTGGCTCGAAGCATCTGGAAGGGTATATAAACCAAATCTATAACACTTTGAGGACTTTGAGAAAGCATTTGATAGGGTCGTGCGAAAGAATCTCTGGAACATTTTGCCCAGATATGGGGTTGACGGTGACCTACTCCGTGCTGTGCAATCCACTTATGAGGATTGTACAGCGTGTGCGGGTGGACGGCAGCTTGTCATCCTGGTTTGATGTCAACATTGGTGTCAGACAGGGCTGCGTGCTGTCGGCTCGGCTGTTCATCCTGTATCTGGACAGTTGTCTTCAGAGAATAAGAAATATGAATGTGGGAATGCGAATGGGTGACTCAGTGGTCAACTGCCTGCTTTATGCAGATGACGCGGTATTAATAGCAGAATCACCATCCGAACTGCAAACACTAGTTACAACAATTTGGTTAGGGCAGAGACATGTTACTACAGGACCAGCCTCGTAGGATCATTCCCCTCTATCATGGTACAAGATATTGTGATCCATTGCGCGCATAAATACTTCGTGCATAATCGAAAATCGAATCGAAAATGCCAAACTGTGCAGTTATGTCATGCAAAAAAAGGTCGAACACTTCCAGTTTGCAAAAATATTGAGTTACCTTTCACATGCAAGTATTATTTTATTTGCTTTCATACAAAAGAAATAAAAATGGTGTGATAACGATTAATACATGAGAAATCGATTCAGTAATCGAGTACCGATACAAGCGAATCATATTCCGCGACTTTGGTCGCATATCTCCTATCCCAAATTAGCGTAAATTATACAAACTGCAAAACAAAACAGTCCTTCATGCTGTATAATAGAGTTCATTTAGCTAAAGACAAAAAAGTATATAAGAAGTTTCATAATTTTGAATCTACCAGCTTCGATTTACGAAGAAGTTCAGCTATTCCACAACAGATGGCAGCGGTAAGAAAATAACTTTGAACTGTAGGAGCCTCAGAATAAGGTTGACATTTCTTTAAAACATGATTTTTGCCACTACTCAGCCAGTGCGGTGACACAAAATATTGTCATTATCGATAGATTGGACCCGATTTTAGGCTTGCTTATAATGTTACAGGATACAAAAGGGTGTTGATATCTATAATCTAAGGATAATCTAGTTCAATATTTGACTAAAACTTACTAAAATGTCAGGCACCCACCATATCAATCATGTGATCAAAAAAAACTGAAAAGAATATTAACATCCTACGTTCACTTTCAGGTGTTTGGTGGGGCTCTCATCCATACACTCAAAAATTAATTTATAATGCTCTGGTGCGTAGTCACTTGGATTATGGATCTTTTCTCCTCAAACCATGCAATAAGACAGCTCTCTATTCCCTGGATAAGATCCAGGCCAAGTGTTTGCGTATCATTACAGGCGCCATGAAGTCCTCCCCAGTTAATGTCCTTCAGGTTGAATGTTGTTGGTGACGTTGCGTCGCGCCACCAGAGTAGTGGACTGTATATGTGCGGGTGTTCTTCAGTATTCCAAATAACTACGGCAAGGTTTCTTTTCTGAGACTGTACTGGCTGAGGTTAGGAGAGAGGTGTTTCTTGTTCTTCTGAGACGTCCGCTTGTGTTGCTCTCGATCGGTAGAATGACGAATCCGAGGCGGGGCGCCGGTATTTCTATGCGCGCGTCGGCGCGCCCCAGGTAGTCGGCTCGCCATACAACGCGCGTACAGTTTCATGGCGTTATTCTCCCCCGCCTCGTCCCCTCTCCATACCTCACCCCTCCGATATCTCGTTTATTTATACTATTTATTTACAAGTAGAATACGAATGTAAAATTTTGTCACTAGAGTTATCTAGTGGCATAATTTTACATTCGTATTCTACTTATTCTATACATTTAATCCAATACCATAACTATACGTTTATTTTCCTTATGCTAGATACTACAATTTACTTTATTTATTTATTTTCCTTTATTTACATGCATTTGCGATAGTCTACAAATGTTTTCGTTGTGGACAAGTACATATTTATATTCACTCATGTTAAACATCGGTTTGAGACGGTGGCTATACGTTGCGTATACACGTGGTGTATTTGTTCTGAGCGTTTTAGTCGTGAACATTTCTCCCGCCGTCGCCTCGCGATTCTACTGGTAGCACGACGATCTTCTTGGTCGGCCGTCTCAGCGTATGTCCCTTGCTGGTGACGACGTCGGCCACTCGAACTACGCCGTCCTTGCCCGGATAGGTCTTCGTCACGCGTCCTCGCGGCCAGATGTTCCGTGGGAGGTTCGGGTCGCAGATGACTACGATGTCTCCGACGGCAGGTATGACTCCAGTGCTGAATGGCTCCCGCCGGTGTCGGAGTACCGGCGTGTACTCCCGCACCCAGCGTCGCCAGAAGCAGTCGGCGAGCTGTTGGGCGCGTCGCCAATGCTGACGGGCGTCGGTGTCGTGCTCGCTGAAGGTGCCCGGAGCAGGCACATGACAGTCGGGCCCGATCAGAATCAGGTTCGGAGTCAGCGCTGGTGGCTCCTCTGCCGTTACCGCCACATGGGTGAGAGGGCGGGAGTTCACCGTTGTCTCCACCTCTGCCAGCAGTGTGTGCAGCGTCTCGTCGCTCGGGTACCGCTCGTGCAGCGTGGCTCGCAGCGCCTCCTTCACCGTCCGCACCATGCGCTCCCAAGCCCCTGCCATAAAGGGCGCGGCAGGGGGCAGGAAGCGCCAGTTGATTCGGCGTGCGGCGGCTTCGTTCTTCACTGCTTCGGAGAGCTCGCGGTCTGCCTCGCGGAATGCTGTGGCGTTGTCGCTCCACAGCTCCGTAGGGCATCCCCGCCGAGCTATGAAGCGCCGGAGGGCGTTGATGGCGGAGTCCGTGCTTAGAGAGGCGGCGACTTCCAAATGCACCGCTCGCGACGTCATGCAGGTGAAGAGCGCGACGTACCTTTTCTCCCGATGTCTTCCCACCGTGACTTCCAGGGGCCCGAAGTAGTCCAACCCTGTAAAAGTAAAGGGCCGGGCGTGGTGAGCTAAGCGTGCGGGAGGCAGATCACCGGTGGATGGCGTCGCCGGCTTCGCTTTTCTTAGTAGGCAGACGGCGCAGCGGGCGATGACTCCTTTAACAGCTGGTCGGATCTTTACTATGTACATTCGTTGACGTAGTTCATTAACCACTATCTCGGTGCCTCCGTGGTGAAGTTTTTCGTGTACCTGAGCTATGTACAGTTTCGTGTAAGCGTGCTTCCCATGTAGCACGGTCGGTCGCACCGCTTCCACTGTTAAGTTTTCGGCCGCGGCTAATCTGCTTCTAAGTCGTAGTATACCGTTTTCATCTACGTAGACGCTTAGCGCGGCGAGTCGATCGGTATTATCCGGTGTCCGGCCGTCCTGTATTCTCTTTAATTCGTTTCCGTAGCTGTCTTCTTGTGATGCGCGAGTCCAGAGTTTCTCCGCTGCGAGTAGGTAGCGCGCCTCTAACACGACGAACTTGCTCTTCTCCGTAGGCTTAGTGGTGGATTTGGCTCGCTTGCAGGCGCGTGGGGTCGTCGGTTTGTTCCAGTCTCCGTCTCGTTCCGGATTCGCACGCGTTCGTTTGCGACGTATAGCGGCTACCAGCTGTTTTTCGGGTTCGGAGAACTTTCTTCGACAGAGGTCGATGAATTGTAGCGCTCTCGCCGTCGCTCGCAATAGCCTCGTCCAACTGGAGAAACGCTCGATATTCGGCAGGTGCGCTTGTTGTGGTCGTCGTTGGAGTGTGTTGCACTTCTCTTTCTCCTCGCCGGTCGCGGGAATCTCGACCTTATTTTCAACGGGCCAAGTCGACTCAGTTTGATACAGGAACGCCGGTCCCTTGTACCATCTGTGCTGCGCGTTGAAGTCGGTCGGCGTAGCTCTAGTCGCGTCGTCTGCTACGTTGTCGGCTGACGGCAACCACCTCCACTGGTCTTTTCGGGTCGACTCTTATATTTCTGCCAGCCGGTGCGCTACGAACGTTTTGTATGTGCGGGGCTCGGCGCGTATCCATGCCAAAGCAGTGCGTGAGTCACTCCAATAGGTTTTCGTAGCGATCTCGTAGTCGTGTTCTTCTGCGACCGATCTGGCTAGACGGACGCCGAGGACTGCGGCCTGGAGTTCCAGTCTTGGCACGGAGATGGGTTTCGTGGGCGTAACTCGACTCTTCGCTGCGGCTAACGCGACCTTGATGCTGCCGTCTGCTCGCTGCAAGCGCCAGTAGATCGCGGCTGCGTACGCCTCTTCGCTTGCATCGACGAACGCATGTAGCTCGTAGCGGATAGCCGGCTCTACGTCGTAGCACCTAGGTATGTGCAAGTCGCTTAAGTCGCGCAGCTGTTGAAGCCATCGGCTCCATCTTCCTTGCAGCTCCGGCGGTATTGTCTCGTCCCACCCCGTCTTGTAGCGCCACGTGTCTTGCATATTACGCTTCGCCGGCGTAGTCGTCGGTGAAACTAAACCCAGCGGGCTAAAAATCGACATAATTATGCTTCGCGCTTCGTCGGCGGGCGTGTATCATCGAGTACTTCCGCCGGAGCTCTCCGGGTGTTGAGGTGAAAACGTATGCAGTCGCTGTTTGTGTGCCACAGTAGTCCGAGCGTCTTCTCTAGCTCGCTCTCGCCGATGGGGACCGTCGTTCTTTCTGCATATTCGGTGATTTCGCTAGTGGCCTCTTTGTCGTTCGTAGCCCATCCGCGTAGCTCGAACCCAGCTTGTCGATGCACGTGGTTGAAATCTCTGACGGTTCGTTGCGCTTCAGTTGTGGTCGGGAAGCTCTGCAAGTAGTCGTCCATGTAGTGGTTTTTCTCGATCGCCCTCGCTGCCTCCGGATACTCTGCGGCGTGTTCTCTTGCATTTCTGTTCTTGATGTACAGGGCGGTGCACGGCGATGACGATGCACCGAATATTACGGAGGTCATTCGATACTCCTCCGGTTCCCCTTCTCGTCGGTCGCCTCTCCATAGGAAGCGGAGCGCGTCCCTGTCTTCGTCGCGTATCTTGATCTGCATGAACATCTCCTTTATGTCGGCCGATACAGCGATGTTGTGTTGACGAAACCTCATGATGACGCCAGGCAAGGACTGCAGTAGGTCCGGTCCGGGTAGCAGCATATCGTTGAGGCTACGGCCGTGCGATTTAGCCGCGGCGTCGTGGACCACGCGAATTTTCGGCTTCTCCGGATTGCAGACGGCGAAGTGAGGTAGGTACCACGTTCTCACACTAGGTGGCGCTGTTGCCTTTTCAGCGTAGTTCGACGTCAGCAGATTGTTCATTCTTTCGTTGTATTTCACTTTCAAATTTTCATCGCGATCAAGTTTTTTCTCGAGGCTGCGCAGTCGCTTGAGCGCGTCCGGACGATTGTTGGGTATTTGCGTATTCTGCTCTCGCCATAGTAGCCCTGTTTCGAATCTGCCGTCGGGCAGACGTCGACTCTTATCTTCTAATATTCGGAGAGCTTGTTGTTCGGGGTCGCTGTCTTGCTTCCTAGGCTCGATTGACAGCGACTCTAGCGCGAAGTACTTCTTCATCATGTCTTCCATGGGGTCTATCTTGCTAAGATGAGCGCAGCAGAACGTTGCAGGCGCTGCTTGTGAGGTGTAGCCGTGTAACACCCAGCCCAGGAGAGTTTTCGAAGCCACGGGTTGATCTCGCCGACCTTCTCTAATGACACGTGACACGATCAGCTCCCAATTGTCTTGACCGATGAGTATCTTCGGCGTGGCTTTGGTGTACAGCAGCTCGTGCTTGATGTCCCTCAGGTGCGGGCAGTTTCTCACTTCTCGCTCGGTGATAGACTGCGTCGTGATGTCTAGGCTCGAGACTGTATGTGCGTTGTTAATTTGCAGTTCTTCCTCACTGTGTTGGCCTCTGATGAGAACGTTCACCCTCTTGCTCTTGTCGTGCGCTATCTCCGCACCGCTCACGCCTTGTACCCACATCGGTTCGTTCGGTCCGTCGAGTCCGAGTGTGTTGGCGAGTGAAGAGTCGATTATCGTGACCGTGCTTCCTTCGTCGAGCAGCGCGTACGTTTGCACCGTGGCTTGCGGCCCCCTCAGTGTTACCGGTTGTTATTTTGAGGTAAGCGCGGCTCGATACTGTCGCGTCGCTCGCTGCCTGCCTTATTGCCGACGCGATGACTTGTTCGTTCTTCTCAGTCGTCGGCTGCGTTGGCGCGGCTACGTCTGCTTGCGGCGCCCTCTCGTGGTGTAAAAGGCGATGATAACGCATGGAGCAGCCGTTGACACCGCAGGGCTTGGCCTTACATACGGAGCGGCGATGCTTGTATGTAAGACAACAGAAGCAGATGTGGCTCTTCTTCGCAACTTCCCAGCGTTCGTCAGTGCTCGCGTTAGTAAATCGCGGGCACGCCGGTAGTTGGTGGTTTTCTTGGCAACACGGGCATGATGGCGGTTTTTCTTCAGCGGGTTTTTTCTTAGGTTCCGTCGTGGCGTAGGTACGTTCGATTTTCTTCCTGACGCTCTTGTTGTCCCTGTTCTCCGTTGTAGGCTCGGGCAGTGCGTACGGAGCGCTGTTGTCGGCTTCACTGTTGAGAAACTGTGCGACGTTCTTCAGTTCGGGTGTCTCTTCGTTGGGCCGCGTAGTCGTACCACTTGTTGCGTAGGATCGGAGTGAGCTTGTCGACGATGAGCCGTAGTACCACAGGGTTATGTAGATACTGCGGCCGCTCCAGCATCTCGATCATGGCTACGGTGTTGGCGACGCGGTTCGCGAAGATACACAAGTCGCGTGGGTTCTCGGTGAGTCGAGGCAGCGTTTTCATTTTTTCCATTTCATTTATAAGCAGGGCGTCGGGTCTTCCAAATCTTCTTTCCAACGAGTTCACGACGTCTTCTGGTTGAGGCTTACTTATGAGGAGGGCGCCGACTGATTCCAAGGCGACTCCGTGTAGGCTCTTCCTTATTCTGGCGACGTTCTCGCCCGCCGTGAAGCTCGGTGCAGACTCGACGAATGCTGCTTTAAATGGTAGCCAGTCGTGGCACTGGCCGCTGAACGGAGGTAGGTCTGGTATAAATTTCTTCCTGGATTTGCTCATATGGATGGCTTCTGCAAACGCGGCGGACAGCGTTGTGACGTCTATCGCGGAGACTTGTGGGGGCTGCTTCGTCTGCCGCTCGTGTGTCTTCTCAACACGGGCGACTAGCCCTTGTTCGTCCTCGTTGATGCGACGTTCCTCTGTTGTCGTATTCTGCTGGGCCGTGAGTGCGTTGATGTCTTCATCCATAGGTGGCACCCGGTTCTCGGGTTCGGGTTGGCGATTAAACCAATCGGAGATTCGTTGCGGCGCTAAGTCGTTTTCTCGATGACTCAGCTTCTCTTCTCGCTCGCCTGATTTTTTCTAAGTGTGCTTCGGCGTGGATACGCTGTAGTTCCAGCTCGGCTAGCCTTTCTTTAGCCTCCAACTCCGCGAGGAGCTTTCTTCTTGAGGCTGTAGATCGGCGTGACCGAGCGGGTTTAGGCGTGGTGATTTCAGTAGCAGACTCGTTCTCCTTGCCGTGGTTGCTTCTTGTGATGACCATTTTCTCGTTATTTTTCTTTCTTCTGTTTCAGTGATCCGGCTTCGGAAGGACCATTAAATGTTGGCGACGTTGCGTCGTGCCGCCAGAGTAGTGGACTGTATGTGTGGGGGTGTTCTTCAGTATTCCAAATAACTACGGCAAGGTTTCTTTTCTGAGACTGTACTGGCTGAGGTTAGGAGAGAGGTGTTTCTTGTTCTTCTGAGACGTCCGCTTGTGTTGCTCTCGATCGGTAGAATGACGAATCCGAGGCGGGGCGCCGGTATTTATATGCGCGCGTCGGCGCGCCCCAGGTAGTCGGCTCGCCATACAACGCGCGTACAGTTTCATGGCGTTATTCTCCCCCGCCTCGTCCCCTCTCCATACCACACCCCTCCGATATCTCGTTTATTTATACTATTTATTTACAAGTAGAATACGAATGTAAAATTATGTCACTAGAGTTATCTAGTGACATAATTTTACATTCGTGTCTTAGCGGACACTATGGAGCTTATAATTAAACCCAAAAACTTGTATAATTCGTTTAATTTACTTTGAAATGTATTTATGTGACAAACTGCTGACGATCGTGCGAATGGTGTTAATGCACTAATTTGTAGGGTAGAGTATTTATAATTGTTACAAACGCCTTAGTAACTTAGAGTAGCAAGTCCACGAACTATTGCATGAATTGAATGATATAAACACTAGGCGTCCGCCGAAACATCTTCCCGCCTCGTTGAAAGGTAACTTTCAACTCTGGAAGTCTTCTGGTACGGGCAGAGGGCACAGACGAACTAGAGGGCGTCTGACACGTCCTTTTGCAGTATTGATATCAGCCACCCGCGAGACACCATCCTTTCCAGGGAATAGCTGGATCACACGTCCCAGACGCCAGCTCAAAGGAGGGGTATGATCCTCTTGTAACAGAACTAAATCTCCAACATTAAGTCTGGCAGCATTGTTCTTCCATTTTATTCTTTGTTGCAGTTCGGAAATGTATTCTTGCTGCCATCTTTTCCAAAAGTACTGGCGAATCCTCTCAAGACGTTCGTATCTTTGCAGATTATTTTCTTTAATACACAGCAGTTTAGGTGTCGGCAATGCAGTCAACGGTCTTCCAATTAGAAAATGCCCCGGAGATAAAGAATGGAAATCATCGGGAGAGGAAGAAAGAGGACAGAGAGGCCGACTATTTAAAATTGCTTCTATCTGAGTAAATAAGGTTTGAATCTCTTCAAATGTAAGATGACTGTTTCCCATCACACGTCGCAAATGGAATTTGGCTGATTTTACTCCTGCCTCCCAAATTCCGCCAAAATGTGGAGCGTAAGCATGTGAGAAATGAAATTGAATTTTTTCATGATTTGCAAAATGAGTCAAAGGTTCCTCAGAATGTTTTATGAGATCTGCGATTTCTTTTGAGGCAGCCACAAAATTACTACCATTATCGCAAAATACTTCCACAGGTTTGCCTCTGCGTGCTATGAATCTTCGAAATGTCATTAGGAATGCGTTTTTAGACAGGTCGCTTACGGCCTCCAAACACTTATACCGTAAGCAAACAAAGAGGCACAAATAGCATTTTATCAAGCTGCTACCACGACCCCTACGGTTAAGTATGTGAAACGGACCTGCAAAGTCTATGCCAACGGACAAAAATGGAAACCCTGGCGATAATCTTTGAACTGGTATTTTGCCCATTTTAGGTTGGAGCGTTTTACCACGTAAACGCCTACAAACAACGCACTTGTCAACGGTACGTCTCGCTAGTAGCCTACCACCCACGGGCCATACAGATTCCCTAACAACAGCTAGCAGAAGCTGAGGTCCTGCGTGCATATGCTGGATATGTTCCTTTAGAAAAATTAATTTGGTCAAATGATGTATCGAATGTAGAAGAATTGGATGTTTCCTTTCATATGAGTAGCTGGAAGTATTAATTCGCTCGCCAACCCTTATGACTTTATCGCTGCTCATAAAAGGTGACAAAGCTAAAATTTTGGATTTGGAATTCAATTGTTTATCCTTTATTAACAATTCGTACTCTACAGGAAAAGACTGTTTTTGAGACATGGCACATAGCGTTACGAAAGATTCATCCAATTCTGCCATCGTTAAACTATTTGCGGGTTTGCTATTTAAACCCTTTAACTTACTTATAAATCGCTTAACGTATGCAAAACATCTAACAAGTCTGTTTAAGTTAGAGAAATTTTCGAAGATTATTACATGTTCAAATACGACTGCAGGATTACATCTGAATTCAGGTAAGTTTTCATTATTTTTAATTATATTTAGTTTTGGCCATTTTGATTCCTTTTCAGATAAAAAGTCCGGACCTAACCACCTTCACCAACTTCATTGATACCAATTTACATGCATCTACACCTCTTGATATTAGATCAGCCGGATTTGATGTAGTGGGGACATAACGCCAGGATCCGGAAGGCGTTGTTTCTTGAATTTCATTTATTCGATTTGCAACCAATGCTTTCAGTTTCGTTACGTCACTCTTAATCCAGCCAATCATCTATATCGCAATGCGTTCAAAACAGTGCTACTTAGCCTTGCAGCAAGTAGAGCAGCGCATAACTCAAGACGCGGAATCGTCGTGGGTTTTATTGGAGCAACCTTGGATTTTGAACACAATAAATGTACAGAAACATCTGAATTCGAATTGACAGACCGCATGTAAATACATGCCCCATACGCGGCTTGCGAAGCATCACTAAAGCAATGAAGTTCTACTTCTTTAGGGTCCTTACAAAGAACTAATCTAGGCAGCTGAAAGTTCTTAAGGTAATGCAAATTTTCAGAGAAATTTTGCCATTCCTCTTTGATATTTTGTGGGACCGTTTCATCCCATTCAAGCCCCCTTTTCCACAACCCTTGCAAAATCATCTTTGGTTGTATGATACAGTGGCTCAGGAGACCAAGTGGATCGAATACTTTAAATGAATTAGAGAGAATATATCTTTTAGTTATTTTGTTGCTCGAAGGGAAATCCTTTAATGGAAAATTTAGAGTGTCACTATGCGGATTCCATCCCAGCCCCAGAGTTTCTGATGACTCGCTGATAGTTAAAATATCTTGAGTGCTAACATTACTATTATTGATTATGATACGTGAATTACTTTTAAATTTTCTCAAATTGAAACAACCGGCTCTCAAGGCCTTAATAAGAGAATTTTGTATATAGAGTAATTGATCTTCATCGTCACAACCTGTAATAAGATCATCGACGTAGAAGTCGTTCTTAATTACAGTTTTTATTAGCTCATCATTCTGCTCCTCTCCCAACTGCCATAAGCATCGCATACTTAAATAGCTCGCACGTGCCGTCCCGTAAGTGAGAGTATTTAGTCGCAATGTTTTTATAGGCTCGGACTCGTCATCTCTCCATAATATCAATTGCAAATCGCGGTCTTCTTCGTGTACCTGTATTTGGCGATACATTTTTTCGATATCCCCGCTTAAAATGTACTTATATTGCCTGCTTCTAATAAGAATGGAGAACAGAGAGTCTTGCATATTTGGGCCTACCATCAAGATATCATTGAGTGCATAACCAGATGAGGAAGGGGCTGAACCATCGAACACTACACGTATTTGGGTCGATTCACTCTGTTCCTTTAAAACAGAATGATGACATAAAAAATAAGAATTATATGGTTTATTGATTGCTGATTCTGTTAAATGACCTAACTCAGCGTATTCGTTGATAAAATTTGTATACTTGACCTTTAGGGAAGGATTTCGTTTAAATCTTTTTTCTATGTTTAATAATCTTCTTTTGGCAAGATAAAAGGTATCGCCTAGACAATCTGGGCTATCCTTTAAGGGTAATTTAACACAAAATCTACCCGAATTTAGGCGAGAAGTGTTAGCTAGAAAATGTTTCTCGCAATCTTTATTTTCTTGGCTGAGAATGGGCTTTTTAGGAAGCTCCTCGATTTCCCAGAATTTCGTAATTATGTTTTCAATGTTATTTTGCGATGTAACAAGAGCATGATTGCAATGAATTTTGTTAGATTTAGTTTTATGTACTTTAGTAAAATTGGGCCAGAAATTATCCAGCATAATTTAGACATTCTCAGACTAGGACCATTTAATCCCAGAGAATGTTGTTCATTGCCTAAAATATCCCAAAAGACGTCAGCACCGATTAGGATATCTATAGGAGCAGGTTTGTGGAATTCAGGATCGGCGAGAGGCAAGTTTTGAGGTAAATTTATACCTTTTATATCTATAGGAGCTTTAGGAATCTCACTTGTTATATTTTTTAGGACGAAACATGATATATTTAGTTGAAAAGAACTATTTATTGATTTTACTTTAGGAGTACAAGCCTCAACTACATTATCCGCACAGTTATTGCCAATACCTATAACTTTTACAAAATTAATATGATCTAAACACTTTAGATTTAATTTTTGTTGTAGTGATTTACTTATAAATGATGACTGACTGCCACAACCTAAGAGAGCGCGAACTCTTTCCATATGATGAGTAGTTGGATTAGTTACATCTATCAGTGCTGTAGATAGCAAAACTAGATTATGGGATTGATTTGAATAATTTACTATAAATTCAGGTTCATTCGCAACTGGAGTGCTAGTAGTTGTTACGATAGGATGAATATGAAGTAAGCTATTGTGTCTTTGTTTACATTCCCGACAAGACCCCATACGACAATCACTTAGCGGGTGCCCCTGTCTTAAACAGTTTTTACACAATTTATACTTGGCAACATCAGCCAATCTATCCTGAATGTTTTTTGATTTAAATAGTGAGCAATCATAAATTTTGTGATTTTCGTTGCAAATGACACATAAATAAGTATTAGGTTTTTGAATTGTACTAGCATATGATTTTGTATAAGCAGTGCGATGATGTTGATTTGAATTTTGGTGGTTTTGATTATTCGTTTTATAATTATTATTGTTAGATGTAAAATTGCGAGAATTTGAAGCAACGGTCCTTGTATTTTCAAATTTATTACGAGACAACGATTCGAGCACGTGAGCACGATCAGTTAAAAACTTGTTAAATTGACTCAATGATGGCATATCATCAAGACTATTCCGATACTCCTCCCACTTAGTTAATGTCAAATTATCCAATTTCGCAGACAACACATAAATAAGTAATATATCCCAATGCTCTGTCCGTTGGCCCAGACTAGCTAGAGCACGTAAATTTTTTGTTACATGATCTACTACAAAACGCAGCGACCTGTCAGATTCACGCACTAGCGGCTGAATGCCAAATAACGATTTGAGGTGGTGATTAATAAGTAATCTTTTGTTGTTATATCTGTTACAAATTAATTTCCAAGCTTCTGAATAATTCGCTGATGACACTTCGAGATTAGTGATAATTCTAGCCGCATCTCCCTCTAGGTAAGAAATAAGATAGTGAAACTTATGAATAGGTGTAATGCGGTTATTATTATGAATCAAGTTTTCAAAGGTATCTCTAAAATCCAACCAATTGAAAAAATCGCCTTTAAATCTTCCAATCTGAAGCTGTGGAAGTTTAAATGCTGTTTCTTGATGTTCATGAGAACAATGAGATAGGTATTTAAAGTTGTCAGTATGATCCTCCAATAAAGTTTTCGCTGTTGCCAAACTGACGATCATATCCCTCTCTATGATGTCACGTTCATCGATTTCAGGTGACATATTGTCTACATTTAATACTTCAATTTCGCTTTGAAGTTCATCAAACTTTATTGACAATGTCTCAAACTTTGTAATTTTAAGTTTTAATTCGGCTAGGTCTACATTAGTAAAATGATCTTGTTCCTTAAGTAAAACTAGATAATATTTAAATTTTGTTATTTGTCCCTTTATAGAACTTCGTTTAGCAACCATCTCCTTTAGTTTTAATTTATTGGAGGCAATAGATGCTATGGACTCCTTATCAGTCATTTTGCAAACCAACCCGGTAAATAAGATTCAAATGTAAATCAAAATAAGTAATACGGAACCACTATGAAAATAAATAAATTCTCACGCTACTCCGTCCGGCGCGAGGCGATGACCGTTGATGTGAAAATCGAGCGCGCTGCACTGAGCTGATCGGTGTGATGTTCGCAAGACACTGTGCGAGAGGTGTGATGGGCAACGTGTCGTTTTCCTGAAACTGTTCGGCAAAATAACGTGAGAATAACGAATATAATTATGACGTACACGACTAATAATATTAGTGCAGTATTCAAAAGAAAACGTATCAAAATATTTCGAGTATCAAAATATTTCGAGAATACCTCTACAGAGTGTTGGAATGTTACAATTTACAACTATTTTATCAAACTATACTGCTATACTTTACTTCTACACTACGTGAAAATCATTTGGTGTATATGAGAAAAAATATTAATTACAAGTAGCCAATGATGTAGCTAACGACTAACAAGAAGTAACACTAAGTGTGTCGTCACGGTTACTTTATGCCTTTTATTGCAACAATACAATTTCAACACTAATTTTATACTACTACTATATGTATGTATTTGTAAATATGTAATTTTATTGTATTAATACGTTAACAATGATTTAGGTAATTACTAGATAGGGGTAATTTTGGAAGGTTCGGAAAAGACAAAGGATAATTTGGGGCACTTATCTTTTAGTTAGACTGTGATGCACGGCGTAATGCTTTAGGCTGCCTTACTGACCACGATGTCCAGATAATGTTGAGTCCGATTCAATCCTTGTACACGTGGAGCGTCACGATTTCATAGGCGCGCCACACGTCGATTCCGATATCTTCAATATATGTTGTTCCCCTCATGGGCCACCATAAAATGTCTTAGCCGACACTATGGAGCTTATAATTAAACCCAAAAACTTGTATAATTCGTTTAATTTACTTTGAAATGTATTTATGTGACAAACTGCTGACGATTGTGCGAATGGTGTTAATGCACTAATTTGTAGGGTAGAGTATTTATAATTGTTACAAACGCCTTAGTAACTAAGAGTAGCAAGTCCACGAACTATTGCATGAATTGAATGATATAAACACTAGGCGTCCGCCGAAACAATTCGTATTCTACTTATTCTATACATTTAATCCAATACCATAACTATACGTTTATTTTCCTTATGCTAGATACTACAATTTACTTTATTTATTTATTTTCCTTTATTTACATGCATTTGCGATAGTCTACAAATGTTTTCGTTGTGGACAAGTACATATTTATATTCACTCATGTTAAACATCGGTTTGAGACGGTGGCTATACGTTGCGTATACACGTGGTGTATTTGTTCTGAGCGTTTTAGTCGTGAACAGATCCGTACATCCTCTGCCGCTTCGAAATCCTCCCTGTGCTTCCCAAAGCATTCCATCGGATTTCACCCTCATTCTCCTTTCAATTATTTCCATACACTTTAGCTGCTAAGCTGATCAAACTGATGGCCCTATAGTTGGCGCAGTCCATACGTGAGCCCTTGCCTTTATACAAGGGCACGATGACTCCAATCGCTGGGGACCCGGTTCTTCAGCATAATTTACTCAAAAACCAGAAGGCGTCCCTAACGTAGGTACCACCTAGCTTGATCATCTCAGCTGTTACCATATCGATTCCCGCTGACTTCCCATCTTTCAAACTTCATATCGACCATTCAATCTCATCCATAGTAATGTCTTCATGGTACGCTGGCACTGCCGAGTCAATCACAGACTCGTTCACAATGCCAGTCCACCGTTCTAACACTTCCTGAGTGTTAGCAAGAATGCCACCTTTACATCTTATCTTGTCCATTCTGGATGCTGACGAACCACTTCGAGACTTCTTTACCTCTCTCCAGAAGAGTTTGGTATTTGTTCTTCGTCAGCTTCTCTTCCTCACTCATATGTAGTCTTTCACGCTTCTCTTTCACTAAAGCTTTCGAGTCATTCTTGCATCGACGGTATATTTCTTTCTTCATTTCTTTCATACCATCACTCTGGTGCAAAGATGATACGTAATCCAGCCACGCTTTCCTCTTTTTCCACGGAGGATTGAACCTCCGCATCCCACCAGGCATCTCCTCTTAGTGTCTACGTCTCTTTGCGCATCCACATGCTTCTTTCGCACTGTCCACCATACTTTCTTTCAGAACTTTCAGAAAAGAAAAAAAAGTAAGACGTGTCTAAGTGCCCGCGAGGGCCCAATGTTAAGTATAGCATATTTATATGTTCATCTTTGTCATTTACCGTTATCGTCGTAAATATCGATATTTTGAAATTATAATATCGATATTTGTCAATCCCTATTACTTTTCGAATATTATAGTATATTTTGCTAGCATGTTGTCGTGAATATTTTAGTAGTGTGCGTAAAATGACATAGTGTTGAACATTTTTCCTTTTGTGTGCGTTCATGACACCACAAAATGTTTTTGCGCGTGTTGTAATCGTTTCTATGTAGTAGTTACCTCGTCCCCCGTCAAAAATGGCAGAATTTTTTACTAACAGAATCATGCGTATGGCGAGTCCTTTAGTAACATGTCTCTGGGTTAGGGTGTCTGAGACATATCATTTTAATTTCAAATTCAGTCACACCTTTCAGAGATTACCCAAACAAATATTGTTTTCTTGGTGTAAATATCATATATGTATTCATTCATATACATTTAGTAAAAAGCTGTTATTTTAACATTACACTAAATATTTGAGTGCTGTAGTTAACAGGAAGTATTTGTTATTATATCATTAGTGTTAATTGTTCATTATTAAGGTATAATTAAACTGACTTAAGGCTAGAGATAACTGCATGCAGACATATTCAGTCATTTCCTTGTGTTATTTCATTTTATGAAGTTATATCGCTTGGACCTACATGTATCACATTTCATGTTCATCATCATCAATAGAAGGTAAGATCGCTCAAGCCATTAAGAATAGCTTATGACTTCGATGGAATATACATGTCTTAACTCACATTAATTGGGCAAAATGATCCAATGGAGACACAATTAGAGGTTGGTAAAAGTCTAAACAGCTTACGTCAACAGCTCAAAATCGGTCAAATTTTATGTAGCTACATACCATCAACGGCTGCCTCAATTCAATCACCACTTCAATGGAATGTGATCTAATTTATTGTGAGTCAAGCACCAACAAAGTGCTATCTCAAACAATAGAGACAAATGTATTGATTCCAAATATATAATGGTAACAATGTTGATTGGAACATATAGTCTTTTGTGTGCTAATTTAACTCCTATGTCCATACACATGTGGATGAGGGAAGACGAGAAACATCTGCAGTCACTTAGCTCCCATGAGTCCTGTTTAGAGTAGTATTCTAACTCAGTGAATGTTCTCTGGTGTGTGGTCGGTTGTGCGACTACAATTTTTATTCTACATCTATCTACCTCTACTGTGACTTGATAAATTATGCAACCAGCCACGAATATGTTCAGAGTGGCTGAAAGTTGCATTTGATTCTTCATATTAGTCTCACTCAGTTATATCAAGAACAGACTAATAAGTTTTCTGCACATTTAGCGTGAGGGGTCCATGCACCCAAGAATATCTTTGGCAAAGTTATTGCAGTGTAGTGTTCCATCACAATGTATATTATGTACCTTCTAACATTGAAATTGAAACTACTATACATTATTGTCGAAATATCCTCAAACGAAACACAAAGTTAATACGTATACTATATAACAATATATTATGTAAGTGAAAAGAGTATGCTTCGCTTTAAATATGAAACAACAGTAAATACACCATGTGTTGTTTGAAGAATGTGAAATATAGTATTACGTGTTGCACGATACTTACAGAGATCTCGGTCAGTCTTTCATAAACGTCTTGTAGCGGACTGCCGGC
Source organism: Pyralis farinalis (assembly GCA_947507595.1). NCBI lineage: Eukaryota > Metazoa > Arthropoda > Insecta > Lepidoptera > Pyralidae > Pyralis > Pyralis farinalis. Next base: position 2,675,138 of record OX382281.1, read on the forward strand.
TATATCGCGGACAGGTGCGTCCATCGCCAGACAAACTCTGCACACGTTTATAGAGGACGCCATTTCACAACAACTATTTTATTTTGGTCTTGCCGTGGCGTCTTGCCTAATAAATGATTTTTTTTTTTGGTTCTTTTTATCCCCGAGGGGAAAGGCAAAGGGATCTAGCCCATACAGCCAAGTCATCAGTTTAGAACCTTTTGAAAATCTTAATTCTATGTTCCAGCTTCAGGAACTGTGCTGAAAAAATACTTGGGAAAGGTACCTAGACCCAATCAACCCAATTTAAATACCACCCGTAAAACGATAATGATTTTTACAAGGTTTTCTTGATGAACTTATTCACGTCTTCTAAAAAGTGCATAAACGTGTTATATTTGAGTTCTTTCATTACTGTATAATTTCACTAGCACTTATGTTACAAAATACTATCGAAATTGTCACACAAAACTAATTTTATACTGAATTGTAAAAATTTCAAGTAAAACAACAATGTCACTCGTCAAAAGCGCGGGAAGAAGTCCCTTAATAAATGAATTTCACAAAATTTTTTTGGTTCTTTTTATCCCCGAGGGGAAAGGCAAAGGGACCTAGCCCATACAGCCAAGACTTCAGTTTAGAACCATTTGAAAATCTTAATTCTATGTTCCAGCTTCAAGAACTGTGCTGAAAAAATTTTTAGATTTTGTGTTTGCCTCAGTTAGTAAAAATACGAAAACATAACCTTTCATACGTAAGTATAAAGTTTTAATAGTTGTTATCAAGGCACTACCAGTGCTGGCAGGCGTATTGCCAGTTGACTTAGAAATTCAACGCCGGGCTTCAATGTACTACACCTCTAAAAACATACACCCTGACTTTCTAAAACGCCGCGATATTGACAAAATACTTAGATTGTTCAAACCAATTGACGACATATTTGAAACTTTACTGTCGGAATGGCAAGAAAGATGGGAAACTTCTACTTAAGAACGCCATTTGTATCTGTTATTTCAATCAGTGCGAGACAGATTAAGTAAAGAGTGGTTAGAAGTCTCAGAGAAAGTATATACCTAGAGTTGACAAACGCGTAAGGGACGGCAACAAAAGTACATACAATAACAAGGTTACCAGACTGTGGAAAATTTACCCCAATACATAATGCGTTTCGGCAATTTGAAATTTACAATGTACCCAGATAACTGTTTACCATAAGAAACTTGCATAGAATGTGTATTGTGTGCTATAATAATATACTCATAATATGATATTAGCAATGTAAAAAAATCGAATAAGTCGATACAGCCATTTCTACACACAACGTAATAAAAGTTAATATTTACATACGTATGAAAACTGAATAGATGAACAAACATATTTGCACTTTAATATTATTGGAATAGTATTTTTTTACGCAAATCGAGTTACTGTATAGATCTATTAATTAATAGTAAGCCTGAGTTAGTTTCAGTAAGATCTGTGAAATCATTGGAATAAGGTTAGGAGATTGGTCAAACATAGCAGAGTTATATAAATTAAACAATATATTTTTCTATTTTAGACATATATTTTAAAATACAAGCGATGACATGATACTAAATATAGGCATAGATATGAGATAAATGATAAAAAACACTTTATAGACAATTTGTAAATAAAAATATTCGTGCCTTACAAACTAGCATTTATGTTTATTTTTTCATATATTTTTATTCTTGAAATCAATGTTATTAGATCGATTTTTCTACATCGCGTATTTATATAACTAGTAAATAACAGCAAGCTGTGTAGGCAGAGCTGATATTTTTTAAATTTAAAAAATATTTAAATATTTTGTTTCAATTTTTTTTAAATATATGGAACCCTGTACGACATCTAGCGACGAGTGCTGTTACTTTTTCTGTTGATGGGAGTGCAGTGTGGCCGGCCATACGTTTTCCCATATGTTTTTTTTTTCTAATTGGAACGATTTTGGACCGTTCTTCCACCAACGAACATTTAAATTTCAAATTAAAGGATACAAAACTACAATATGTTAGCTATTAGTGTGTCGATTTTGGAGTTTCTCACTATTACCGTCTAAACGCTAGCTGGATGACATCAGTCTACCCCAAACGGCAATTTTGAGGGTAATGTGACTCCGCTGGCTATCGCAGTTCTGCCAAATATCGTGAGAATGAAACAGTTGTCGAATATTCATGGTCACATTTACATACACGGTTTTTAGTTAAATCTTCTTTACACAATAAATGCGGATTATTCCTTCTTAAAATGAAACATATTGCATAAAATTTTTCAATAATTGTCATGTAAAAAAGAATTAGTGCCAGGGATGATTTAAGTGTAAATATTAAACAAAGGTAAACAATCTTTGTTTTTAAACATTTTGTATTGCGCATCATGGTTTTCATTAGACTTAAACTAAAGCTACAATTGATCAAGGATTATCCTTTCACATATTGTACTCAAAAGGTGGTAAACTGCTACGGTCCCTTAATTCCCTAGTTCACTCTTTTCCTCTAACTTGTATAATGATATCTATCATCTATACATCGATTACATTAAAAATCTGTATAATAACAGATAGTTCAGCATTTTTATTTCAAGTCGTTTAGTTTTTGACCTTAATATAGCTAATTTCTTCTTGCGTGAAGTAAACTTTAATTTTCATGGTGTTAATGTAGTGTCCGTCGCTATTGGAAGCCCTGGATAATCGGTCTGGAAAATAGGACAATTTTAATTTTGTAACGCATTATTAGCATGTAATATCGACAGCCTAGTACTAACATTATATTAAAACTACTGTCAATACTATAATTTAGTTGAGCTTTACATATTTAAAAGTTTACAAATTCAGACAATATAAAATGCTTGATTAACATTTATGTGTTGACACAAAAGCATGTGTGTGTGCGTGATTAACTTGATTAACGTGGTATAAATAATTGGTATAGAATAATCTACACGACTACCCTCCATATCTTTCACAATTACCTGTATAAATATAATCAACCCATCAACATCATATCAACCCATACTCACTTCATTACTGGAGTACGGGTTCTTATTTCAACCAAAAGACCTTAGAAGATATATCCCGAAACTACTCAATTACGGATTGTCGGAGTCGTTGGAATATTTTCATATGTTTTAGTACTTCAATTATACGCTTCTACGACTAAAATGTAACTATGTAAAATTTCAAGTCTGTACGTGAAACTTTCTAAGACAGACTAGCAGACGAACAGGCAGGCATGTAAATCATCTAATTTAGTTCCTTATTTTTTTAATACCTATCATCATATATACTCGCCAACAAACTGTTATAACAGTTTGGCGAACATAATAATTTGTACTATGTAATTGTATCGTGCAAATAAATAAATAAAAACAATATAAATCAGTTGAGAATGCGCAAGCTTGCATTGCCAGAGGAACACCTGGTTCGTCAACAAATCAAATGTTGACGAACCAGGTCAACAAATGTTAACTTACGTGTATGGTGGATGTTGAAACTGACGACTTATCCAAATAAATTTCTTCCGAAAGCAGTGGTCTTTAAAATGTTTGGAACATATGCGACTGTACTCGGCTCCCAATTCTGTCGTCCAGTAGCAAAAATCCATGCATTACGCACACTAACGACTTTAGGAAATCTAAAAAATAAACATACATCTAAGATTAAACAAGTTAACATTTTTAATTTAAAAATAAATAAATACATTTTGACGAAAAATTATAAACAAAGCAGTATACAAAAAGTAAGTTAAAAAAAAAGGTGTCTGTACCCATATAATTTACCCATAATTTCGGGGTGTTTTATACTACATACTGGTAAGCCTAAAACGCTCATTATACCGATAAATTGAAAATACAACAGAAAATGGCTGACGCATTACCCACAGACAACCTTCAAGATTTAGGCGGTTTTTACTAGAAATACTTTTTGTAAATTAAACCGATATTTTCATTGTTTTTACGTAGTAAACGCATTATGTAGTGGGGTAAATTTTCCACAGTCGGGTAACCTTGTTATTGAATGTACTTTTGTTGCCGTCCCTTAAGGTGCGCTTATACGGGCAATTTTTTGATCAATAATTGCTCGGCAACACGAATGGATCAATCTGGAGTAATTAGTGGAGCAATTACAACAAAATGCGGCAATTGTTTCGGCAATATTACTTCTAATCGCTCCATATATTTCATATTGCTCAATGTCGCCGATACGAATTGCCGAATATCCAGTGGGTTTGGAAATTCAAGTCAATTTGTTTTCTATCTCGTATGCACTTATTTATTCTGCGGCTTCTACGTCTCGCTACAAAGGGATATTTTTATGTGTTGTATTTAGCAGCATAAAATTTTCTCTTTTTTACTTAATTTGTTTTCTTAGCAGTCGGGTTTTTGTTTTTTCCCCAGACCCTTTTTTTAAACAACATTATAATAAAGTCAAAATAACTTACCTTTATATATTTACGAAGAACTTGTATAATAGCTCTGCATACATTAAACTTTTGTATGAATCCCCAGTAGCTAGGAATCGAAGGTTTAAGGCAAGTTTTGTTGATGCAGGAATTGGTTCTCTCATATTGGTCGTCTGTTTCGTAATTAATGGGCTAACTTTATTCAAAAGAAATTCAAAATTACTTCGAGGCATTCTAGTAAAGTTTTTGAATAAAATATCATCTAATTCACAACACAATGAAGTTTGCTTCCGTCTTGCTAAAAACGATCGCACCCAGATACGCCTATTCCTTTTCTTTCTTTTTTGCTTTTGACTCATGATAATAAAAGCGCTACAAGCCGCCGCTGCAAGAAAAATGTCGTCCATGGCGAGCGTAGTTTTCCAACTGAATTGCTCATGTATGAAAGTATTGTCTAGTTTCTTGGAGTTGCTCCTTATCGCTCAATATTGTAGTTGCAAAACATTTTACCAAATTGCTGCTTGTTGTCGTTGTCGTAAATTGCTTGATATTTTGTCACGTCGCAATCGACTATCATTGCTCATGATTGAGCAATTTTTGTTGCCCGTATAAGCGCACCTTTACGGGTGTACGCGTTTGTCAACTCTAGGTATATACTTTCTCCGAGGGAACACCTAACAAGTTACCACCAACCAAAGAATATAATACTGACTGACGGCAGAAAAACGGTCTCCATACAAAAAAAAATCTATCATAGATTTACACACAATTAGATACTAGCGCCATTGCGGAATAGCACAAATCAGTTTGAATGTCGCGCGGCGGGAACTTTTGAAAGTTGATTTAAATATCTCGGTCGGAAGCGGTTTGCGATGATGATCGTAATGACATGTAAAATAGAAAGTAACATGTGGTATATCTATGGTAACATTATGTAAATTCTTTTTATTTTACAATTGCGTTACCACGATTATCTTCGCAAACCGCTTTCGTGTCTGTGTTGTAAACAATCAATATTGGTTACGTTTGACAATAAGAATAGGCAGTTTTATAACAATTTAAACAATAAACCTTTTTATCATTCATTTATTATGTAAAATTCTATTTTTTCTATCCAGTGCTTTCTTTTTCTCTTCTTCCTCCATCTCTCTATTCAGTACAGTAAGTAAGTATAGTAAGTTAAAAACCGCCCTACCGTAACTATGAAATACAATGTGAATATAAATAAAAACACTCCAATTATAAGATGACTATGCACAACACCAACAAAACTATATTAATTTAATAGAATTATAAAATAAACATGGCGCACACGACAGACATAAAAGGACAATTCATAATAACAATTATGCCGGCCTGCCGATTTTAACTAGGGATTCGTAATATGGCGATTTGAAATCGATTTCTCGATTCAATATATTAATTTTTAAATCGTAATGTCGTAGAGAATCTATCCTGTGAATGATGCTTTATTCCAAAAAAAAAAAAATGAGATTGTAATTATTTTATTTTGATAAGAACCATGAAATAAAATTATTTACAATTAATTGAATGTACGTCACTAAATGTAAAGAAATGTCAGCTTTTCACTAAATTACTCAAAAACTCTTGAGAGGGCTGAACGAGATGGCGAAGGATGCGTTTCGATGCGAGAAATAAAATAAATTAAAATGAAAATCACGCTTGCAATCTTTGTTTGATTTGTAGAATTTGTTGATATTACGTTACTTGTTTACGTCTTGCTGACTCTCATAATTTTTATGTAGTGCTTGTTACGGAATAATAAATAATTGAGGGTAAGTAAATCGCTTCTTATTTTCTACTTTGAAGGCATTTATTTGACTTCGTTCTGTTAGTTAGCATTTTATAATGTGTCTTCTAAATAAATCTATTTACCTGATCTTTTGTATGAATGTAAAAACAACGTTAAGACAGAATTGCCTAAACTAAGCAATTGCCCGTTGATAATGATAAGAGATCGGCTATCATAGTGCATAATATTGATTTATATTGAAATTGTAAACACAAAACGACGTGCAGTTCATACGCGGTAGAACAGAAACCTTGTGAACACAGAAAATGTGAACTTCTACATAATGAGACGAAATTCGAATGTAGAATTTCAGGAGTAGGATATTTGCAGGGTTTATTTATGATGATATTTATCATACGTTAATTTTTTTTAAACAATGAAATATTTATTTATTCCAAGCTTCGTAATACGAAGGCGCACACACACGCACAAACACACGTAGAACGCTCGGTCCCTGTTGTAAACACTGTATAATGCCTTCTATCCGTTCTCTCACATGTTAAATCCTATAGATGTAAGTAATTGTCGCTTTTTCATCGAGTTTAAAATGGCAACGATGCTAAAAAAGTTTTCACTTCAAGGAATTTAGTAATGCATAAAAAAAACATCTTAGCGTTATCCCTATTCCTAATCCATTACAATTAGCAGGGTCTGAAGTCTGAGGATTAGGGAAGATGGGTACTGATTTTTACATGAAACGTCAGACCTCTATAATCTAGAGGGAACGCTAGAACTTTTTTAGGTTAGGTCACACCCTTTCTTATATAATTTCTTCTTTGAAATATAATTTTTTGGACGTGCAGATCACGAAGTTATCCCTTACCACCGTGCAAATGATAATTATAAACATGCACATAAATCTGAAAACACAGACTTAGTGGTAAACGCTAGGATTCGAATCGGGGACCAGCTGGTCAATAGATCGGTTGTTTATCTACTGGGATATCATTGCTCTAAATATCTTTTTAAATAAACTAACTGCAGGTTCCACCGTGATTCCACTTCAATGGAGTATCAGTTGCAAATAAAAACTCGGTTTGTTACTTGGGATTACTGTTAGACAAAGGTTTTAATTACATTGAACACATAAAGCAGGTTGGAGAAAAGCCAAAAAGAACTTTTATGCGTTAACTCGAATTTCCACCTCGACGTGAATAGTTCACTTCACTTTTTAGATTTAACCATAACTAAAAATCAATCCCTCCAACAATTTTCGATATATCGTAAACCCACTCATACCGATACCACGATTCCCGCGTCATCCTGCCATCCTTGGCAACACAAGCTCGCAGCGTATAAAACTATGATACACCGTTTGATGAGCGTTCCATTAAGTAAGGATAATTACAACAAAGAACTTGATGTAATATATCAGATCGCGAATTCAAACGGTTATTCCAAATCTACCATCGATAAATTATTGCGTAAAAAGACGAGTAGTATCGTTAACAGCCTATTGTACGCGGTTCCATATATTTCGACAAATAAATACACTGCGAGTTTGTCATACCTGGGAAAAACGTTTTTTTTATATTTTTTTATATTGTATACAGCAGACTTGCCAGATATTATAAACAATAGTGAATACCATTTGTATGCGGACGACTTGCAGATTTATTAGAGTTTTAGGGCTGGTGACACATGCTCTGCTGTTGAAAGAATCAATGAAAATTTGAAACGGGTGGCAGAATGGTCGTATGCAAATGGTCTAGTCCTGAATCCAAGTAAAACAAAGTTTCTCGTTTTGGGCACAAGGGCTCAAATATCTGACGCCAATACCCATACCCTAATTTTAAAATTAAAAGACACTCATATTGAACAGGTAAAGGAAACAAAAAATTTAGGCGTCATTATGGACGGTAACCTTCAGTTTGAAAAACATGTTCTTGGAGTTGTCAAAAATTGCTATTATAGGTTAAAAGTCCTGCACCAAATACGAGATTACTTAAATGTGGAATCACGAATTTACTTATGTGAAACACTTATATTGTCGAAACTTAATTATGCCGATAATAATATATAATATAATAAACATAAAAATTCTAAAATTACTCTCATGAACAAACAGACTGACGTAAACCATTCCCCACTATTAAATATCTTTTCGGTCACACCATCCACCCCCACCCTCAATTCAATATAAGGGACGGCACTGCGATGGATTTGTCACTTGTAGCATGTTATTCTTACGATTAACGTCTACAACGCCTGATGATGTCTCGTGGAGAGGCGAAACACGTGTCGCAGCGACGACCAGGCCAGTCGTGGCAGCGACGGTGGTGGTGGGGGCATGCGGATTCTGTTCCAGATGGCGGACGACCGCAGCAGCCGAGGCAGAGACTACCGGAGCAGCCATGGCAGCGTCGGCATGTACCATGTACTAACAGTAGTGGGTGGGTGCCGGCCGGCGCTAGGCCGCATGAACTAATTGGTGGCGGAAGCACACAAAGCAGGTTGGATCAAATTGCATCATCTAATTTATCCAATTTGTTATAATTTTATTCTTTTGTATTATATAGATATTTATGAAATTATTTTCTAAATAATTTACTGGTATCCGCGGAAGACCAGCGTTGTGGTCCACACCACGGGCCACGACATATGCTGAGCGGAGGCCGTTTTGGTGCATTGATGTATAATTAGTTGTAATTTAACAAGCATGTGAAATGTAACCAAATAAACAAATTTTTCTTTCTTTTCTTTCTTTCAAATCACTGACAAAATAGTTCACATATTTAGAAAAAATAACATACATGTTGCTCTCAAATCCCATAATTCACTCAAATCACTTTGTAACACTAAAGATAAAATCCCGCCCAATAAAAAATCCGGCGTCTATAAGCTGTTCTGCGATGAATGTGAACACGTTTATATGGGTCAAACGGGTCGTAACTTTATAACACGATTTCACGAACACGTATCGGCGTATAAAAATAATCGCCCAGAAAGGTCACACTACATATCAAATTTTACACACCATAGACAAAGGTTTAAAATTAAATATTAGGGAACAATTAGAAATTAATAAACACAAAAATTCTAAAATTACTCTCATGAACAAACAGACTGACGTAAACCATCAATTCAATATAAGGGACGGCACTGCGATGGATTTGTCACTTGTAGCATGTTATTCTTACGACTAACGTTTACAACGCCTGATGATGCCTCGTGGAGAGGCGCAACACGTGTCGCAGCGACGACCAGGCCAGTCGTGGCAGCGACGGTGGTGGTGGGGGCATGCGGATTCTGTTCCAGATGGTGGACGACCGCAGCAGCCGAGGCAGAGACTACCGGAGCAGCCATGGCAGCGTCGGCATGTAGCACGTACTAACAGTAGTGGGTGGGTGCCGGCCGGCGCTAGGCCGCATGAACTAATTGGTGACGGAAGCACACAAAGCAGGTTAGATCAAATTGCATGTAAATAAACATATATTTACTAAAGGTAATGAAAAAGTCCTATGGTTAAAAAATATATAAGAAACTGACTGTGTATATAATTTAGAAGATATAAAATGTCCTAGTTTAGAAACATTGCATATAAAGTATTCTCCTAATATTCAAACTTGTATCTATCATAACAATATATGTGCATTTAAACATGTATTTTGTTTATAGAAGTGGTGTAAGGAAAATATATAATATATAAGTATATAAATAGTTTGTTACCGCAATGTCTTTGAATATTGGTGATCGAGTAATGATAATAATAACGGAGAAGACTATGCGGTTTAGATATAGTTACGATCAAAGGCTATCAAAATTATAATGCAATTTTAAACCGACTCGTAAATGTTCTAAAACAAGATTTGAGGGTCTTAAGCTGTGGGCTCGTGTGATTCGAATAGACGGAACCTTTGCGGATTTAATGGAAGAATTAAATTAATGAATATAGTTCACAGTATTTTATGATATATTATATTCCAATATAAATGTATTCTATTAATAAAATAAAAATGTTGTACTTCTTACACCAACTTTTCGCTTGAAATAAAATGCTTTTAAGGTGAGCGATATGTGTCTCGCATGTCAATCAAATGATGGGGAGTTCAATTCCAATGACAAATTTATATATTCTTAACATGAATCCAACCGATGAATAAATAGCAAGGCGTACTTAAAGCTAATTCAATGATTTTAGGGGATCTGGTTTTGGGGGAACCGATCTGACTCTTGTCAGTATGAATCTAACAGATCTATGAATTATTTAAAACTACATGTATCTGATTAGACGATTCTGAAACAGAACTGACTCTTTTCAATATAAATGTAACTGATTGATGAACGATTCAAAAGCCACGTGTATAATTGGGGGCTTCTGGATTTTATTTGATCCAGAAACCCCATTCATACTACCCTACTGGCGCCAGCGTTCAGGGGCAGTGGATTCGAGCATGCGCCGTCTAGATGCTCCGCCCAATGACAAAACTAGCAACCCATGCACAAAATTTTTCGGGTAGCCCAAAAGAAGGAAGCTTCGAGAGAAGTGATTTGTGTCACACCCGATCGAAGTTCTTTGCTATGTCCAAACTAACAGCTAAGGCCTCGCCTTTGCTTTCCACTGACTCCGCCCGCGGTGGGTCAAATATACCAAAAGATCGCCAGCCGAGCGGCCACGGCGCGCGGCGGCGGAAGCCGTATTGGCGATCACTTATCAAGGGTCGAGTAGGATACTGTAACGTTACAATGTAATAAAAATATACATAAATAATAATAGTAATACAAATAATAAATATTTAATAAAGGGTTTCCTTTTCCGTACGGACGGTGGCGCGGATCGCTAAATCACAAATACTGGTTTTACCGCCGAACCGGGCGCGTCGCGGTGCCGATGCCTTGCGAGGAGACGCCCAGACGCCCGATGTTTGTGATGCATCGCCACGTACTGGTTGTTCACCGCGAAATAAACACGCGGCTACATAGTTCTAATTATTAATTCTTTTGAGCAATTACTGCTTTGTATTGTATATTATTATTACATACAAGGATTGAACCCCTACTCGGGTGAGTGTGAACAGTTTTTTCATATTATAATTAGTATCGTAGGTACATAGAAAGGCATTTGTTCTCAGCCATAGATATTATAGTAAACACCTTGAAGTGAATTTTGTTAGATATGCTGATTAAACTTTTAGACTGTAAACTCCGTTTTAGCTATTACACTCCACTTCGCCGTCTGCTTTTAGATACTTTTTGTGAGGCTCGGGGACACAGAGTTAGATGGAGTTTGAATAGCTGTTACGTGACAGCATATCATGATTCCAAAGGTTCCGGTTCGAACATTATTAAAACGATTGGGTCGACGACGGCGTCGACGCTTCGCATGCGAATTCCCGAAGACCCTTGCCGCTGCGCTAATCCTGAGCCTCCTTTGCGTACTTCGTGCCAGAGCCTCCCTAGCGTACCTCATGCCAAGGAAGTATCCTACTGCGGAGCAAAGTTAGACGGTCCGTAACTCACACGACCCTCTAGTACCTACAGAAATAAAGTTTGTTGAGCGTTCCTGGAATTTTATTTCCTACTACGGAACGTAACAGTGGCGCCTAACGTGGTAATTCTTATTAGTCTGGCTTTGCTTCGTAGAAACTAGATAGTATGGTGGTTCTGTTTTGTTTGTGAAACGTTTTATTTTTAATTTTTGGTTGCAATGGCAACTGAAGTGCCCTGGACCTAATTTTATAACACTTTGGTTCCGCAGAAATTATAATTATAATTACATTGTGAATATTCTCATGCATTTATTTATGTTTTATTGGTCATTTTTAACTCTTAATTAAAAGACCACTATTTTGTATTATTTTTTATCAAGGTGCACCTTAGTTGCCTATATTATTAATATACATTTATGTCAACACTGTTTTTTTCACATTGTGCATTTTAGTAGGCAACCGAAACGTTCAGCTCTTTTTATGAAATTGTAAAAAACGGAATATTTGCTCATTTCTAGCTTTACTGTTCCTTTTTTCGTTCACACTTTGCCCGATTAGGTTTTTAACCACGTAATGTCTTATCCAGTAATATTTTGTCCTTACAAAAATCTGAATTAGAATATGAAATAGCTATTAGAGGAGAAACACCTGCATCTACAGTAGAGGAATTGCGTAGGCAAATATCATAATTGGCCCCTATCTCTCCCTCAGAGAATATACTAGAAAGCAGTTTTGCTTTAACTAGAGATTTAGAAGATATAGATATTGCACTTGGGAAAATTAAACATAACCTCAGTTCTACCCTAGATAAAAATATATTGTTGCGAACAGAAAATCTGTTATATCACTTGTACCATCGTTTTAATCGATTACAAAAATAGAGCCCAGGAGATCGGCTTTCTCCTTTGTAGTGTGGGCCAACGATTCGTCCACTTTACGTAACGGAGGAAACGATGACTGACAGAATTCACCTTGAACAGCTTTGGCGAGAGACTAGACCGCACGAGTCCCGGAGGCAGACGTACGGGTCTCTCGCCAATTTTGCTAACAAATTCAGACTTTGCCCTCGCGATGTAACCCTTCAAAAATCTGGAGGCAGCCTTGTAACTTTTTTAAGTGAACTCGTATTTAAATCACCAGTCGCCTGAGCATTGGACCAGGCTCGATACGAATCCTGTTTACGTCGAGACGCATCCTCGCATGATCGATCGAACCGTGGGCGGGATTTGCCACCTATGGGCACCGCACAGCTAGGAATAAAAAGTTCCATACACTGCAGAATCCCATCGGCGACAGCGTCGGCACAGGCGCTGGGATCGTCCAGCGAGAAGTAAACCTGCCCCCAGGGGTAGGAGAAGAAAATGCGCAGCCCTTCCCAATCCGCCGACCTAAAGTACCACACACAACGGTAGGCTGCTACTCGCGGTCGCGTTAGGAATGCAAGTGGCACCTCACTACGTATCAGGCAGTGATCAGAGGACAAATCTTAAGATAAAGCAGAAAGCAAGCACGAAACACACTTGATCTGAAAGATAGTGTCGATTTTAAAATAAGAATAGGCATGCTGCGTTAACAGATATACAACGCGGAAGGAGAAAGATGTAGGAACCGAGGAAGGCCCAAGACTTACCTACCACGACCAAATTGATCGAGTTTCATCAGAAGGTAATCATAATCATATATTTATTTGCGAATACAGGTAATGTTACAGAACAGATGGATTGATAAACATATTAGTGCTACTATATTCTACCTTACGGCATGCAAATTTTTACAAATAATAGTACATATTAAAATGTGTTATAAAAAGAACAGAATTAAATATCAGTACTACCTAAGAAGTAAGTCAATGTCATGGTCCATAATACGCATTATGTCATATAATTTACAAGTCACAATTATCTTCTAAGTAGTCTTTTATGCTATAGTATGCCTTTTTTATTAGCAGCTTGTATAGTCTTTGCTTAAAGATATTTTGATTAGCACTATCTCTTATACATTTAGGCAATTTATTATATATTAAAGGCGCCATACCAATGATACTTTTGCGTAAAAGTGTTGTCTTGCCTGCCATGTTACAGAGTTTATGTCCATTACGACAACTTTTTATATTCTTAAACAACTCGAGATTTTTTTTTACAAACACTGCCGTCTCATAGATATACAGACACGGCAGTGTCAGTATCTGCTGAGATTCAAAATATGGCTTACAGCTTTCCATTGGAGATATTTTACAAATAGCCCTCACGCATTTTTTTCTGAGCCCTAAATATCGATTCTCGATCTACTGAATTTCCCCAGAAAATTATCCCATACCGCAATGTGCATGCCACGTTGGCATGGTAGGCGGTTAACAACGTTGACGTATTAACTACCTTTGATAACATATACAGCGCGTATGAAAACTGGTTTATATTATTACATATACTTTTAGCCTGGTCTTTCCAGTTTAGATGTCGATCAACTAGTAAACCTAAAAATTTCGTTGTCTCTGTTTCTAAAATTTTATGTCCCAAATAATTTATGTCAAGATTATTTAATATAGATATTTTATAGTTATTTGTAAATGTCATTATTTTGATGATGTCAGGAGAGCCTTCGAAACTGGCAAGTGTATGAGAAGAGAAAAGAATCCTACTAATATTATAAATGCGAAAGTTTGTTTGTATGTTTGTTGCTCTTTCACGCTTAAACGGCTGAACGGATTTGAATGAAATTTGGCACGTAGATAGATTACGATCTGGATTAACACATAGGCTACGTTATTTGACTCCACGCGGGCGGAGCCGGGGGCAGCAGCTTGTGTTAAATAAGCGAGTGAGGTTTGTAAGGATCAAGTCATGTGGCGCTCGGTTCTCTCTGTCTACCCCGCAAGGGATTTGGCGTAAAGTTATAGACAGTCTCACCTGATGAAGTCTACGCCGTCCATCTCGTGCCATGATCCAAAATCCAGAAAGCTTTCAACTCAAAATTCGTAGTCGCTGTTTTTAGTGCCTAGATGATTGCATTACACCAGACGATATCAACAGCAAGCTCGAGGAAGCTGTCCATACAGTGGGAGCTACATTTCTACAGCCTCGCCCAAAAAGAATCCAAATGCTCTCGACTCACACGCAGAATCTCGTGCAGGCCAGATGTGAACAAATATGAAATGATGATGATTATTAGTTTATGACATAGAAAGCGCGCCTGCAATTAATAGGGATCGACGCAAACTTGGTTCAAGAATTTCCACAAAGAACAACAATGTTGCCATCCGTCGACCGACAATTCCTTACGCCGAAGTACTTCTTAGCCGCAACAAAACCACGGCTTCGCCTGTTTTAGCAGGATCAGAGCTATTTAGACTAAGATCACAACATGGTGTTGTTTAACCTGTGTGTTCAAACAGACTGACCCGCGTAATGACTTCATAGAGCACCTGACAATCAAATGATCCCTGGAGATATTTCATTTCATAAATCACCATGGAGATATTTCATAAATCACCATGGAGATATTTCACATTAATAATGTCTGTAATTTTTTTATGAATTAGAATGACTCTTCGTCTTGGATCTGCGTTGACATATGTACTATTCAAAGAGAGACTGACTAATGTGTTTTATTAAATTAAAAGTGAATATTTCTGGATAAATCTATCTATCTATCTATCTATAACTTCACGCCAAATCCCTTGCGGGGTAGGCAGAGAGAACCGAGCGCCACGTGACTCGATCCTTACATATCTCACTCGCTTCTTTAACATTCATTGCTCTTCTCATGCACGCACGCCGGTTTCTAGGGCTCCTGACATCACCTTCTGATAGAACATGACCAATTTGGTCATGGTAGGTAAGTCTTGGCCTTCCCCGGCTCCTACATCCTTCCACTTTTGCATTGTATATCTGCTTCGTCATTCTTTCATCTTGCATTCTTTCTACATGCCCGAACCATCGGAGCATGCCTCTTCTTATTTTAACACCGACGCTCTCTTTCATACCAACTCTATTTCTAACATCATCATTGCGAATACGGTCTACGAGCCTTACGCCACAAATTTTGCGCAGCGCTCGCATTTCAACCGCGTTTATTCTACTTTCATGCTCTTTCTGCCATACCCAACTCTCGCTTCCATAAGTTAGCGTTGGGACCAACACTGCATTGTGTATAGCGAGTTGTGCCTTCTGGCTCAGGATTTTACTGCCAAGAAGTTTTCCCAACGCTCCATTCACACTATTCCCAGCACTCACTCGTCTTTCCACATCTGCGGTGTACCTTCCATCCCTGCTGAAAGCGCATCCAAGATATACAAACTCATCCACTTGTTCCAACACTTCATCATCAATCGTAATCCTTACATTAGTTCTGGATTCTTCTCTTTCAAATACCATTATCTTTGTTTTCTTCGCATTCAGTAGTAAGCCTTTCTCCATACAGTCGTCTTTCATCGCTGTGACCAGTGTTTGCAGTTTAGATGGTGTATCTGCTAATAGCACGGCATCGTCTGCATACAGCAGACAGTTCACCACTTGGTCACCCATGCGCAATCCCACATTCGTTGACCTTATTCTCTGCAGACAACTATCGAGATACAGGATAAACAGCCTAGCAGATAGCATGCAACCCTGTTTGACACCAATTTTGACATCAAACCAGGGTGACATGCTACCGTCTATCCGCACACATGCTGAGCAATCCTTGTAAGTGGACTGCACAGCACGGAGCAGTGAACCGTCAATCCCATATCTCGGCAATATGTCCCACAGTTCCTTTCGCACAACCCTATCAAAGGCTTTCTCAAGATCCACAAAACCGCAGAAAACCTTCCGGTCTATGGCCAGATGCTTCTCTACGATATTGCGGAGCGAGAAAACTTGATCCGTACATCCCCTTCCATTTCGGAAACCTCCTTGTGCGTCCCACAGCATTTCATCGGATTTCACCCTCATTCTCCTTTCAATCACCTTTCCATATACTTTTGCTGCTAAGCTGATCAAACTGATGGCCCTATAGTTGGCGCAGTCCATGCGTGATCCCTTGCCTTTATACAAGGGCACGATGACTGCGCGTCTCCAGTCCATTGGGACCCTTCCAGTTCTCCAGCATAGGTTGCATAGGTACCAGAAGGCGTCCCGGACGTAAGTGCCACCTAATTTGATCATCTCAGCTGTGATCAGATCAATTCCCGCTGATTTTCCATTTTTCAAGCTTCGTATCGACCATTCGATCTCATCCATAGTTATGCCTTCGTCGGACGCCGTCAACGTGGAGTAAGCATCCGACTCACTCTCATTGCCAGCATAAATCTAATTCTGGATAAATCTAATTTCATGTAACTCAGATTCAAAACCTGTGTCTCGAGTTGAAAAACTTCTGTATAATTCTAACTTTACATCTCATTCAAAGGCTTTCTCACCAATATGTGTCTTTATATTACCCTTTCGACTAAATCTAACTTTAAATATCTCTCATTCAAAGGGTTTCTGACCAGTGTGTGTCCATAAATGGCTCTTTAATTCACCCTTCCAACTAAATCTACCTTTACATATATTACATTCAAAGGGTTTCTGAGCAGTGTGTGTTATTAAATGTGTCTTTAAACTACCCTTCCGACTAAATCTAACATTACATATCTCACATTCAAAGGGTTTCTGACCAGTATGTGTCATTAAATGGTTCTTTAAACTACCCTTCTGACTAAATCTAACTTTGCATATCTCACATTCAAAGGGTTTCTGACCAGTGTGTGTCATTAAATGTTTGTTTAAACTACTTTTACGACTAAATCTAACTTTACATATCTCACATTCAAATGGTTTCTGACCAGTGTGTATCATTAAATGTGTCTTTAAATGGCTCTTCTGACTAAATCTAACTTTACATATCTCACATTCAAAGGGTTTCTGACCAGTGTGCGTCATTAAATGTTTCTTTAAAATACCCTTCTGATTAAATCTAACTTTGCATATCTCACATTCAAAGGGTTTCTGACCAGTGTGTGCCATTAAATGTTTGTTTAAACTACTTTTTTGTCTAAATTTAGCTTTACATATCTCACATTCAAAGGGTTTCTGACCAGTGTGTGTCCTTAAATGTATATTTAAATAAGCCTTCTGACTAAATCTAACTTCACATATCTCACATTCAAAGGGTTTCTGACCAGTGTGTGTTATTAAATGTGTCTTTAAATTACACCTCAGACTAAATCTAACTTTACATATCTCACATTCAAAGGGTTTCTGACCAGTGTGTGTCATTAAATGTGTCTTTAAATTACCCTTCTCCGCAAATCTAACTTTACATATCTCACATTCAAAGGGTTTCTGACCAGTGTGTGTCATTAAATGACTCCTTAAACTACTTTTATGTCTAAATCTAACTTTACATATCTCACATTCAAAGGGTTTCTGACCAGTGTGTGTTATTAAATGTGTCTTTAAACTACCCTTATGACTAAATCTAACTTTGCATATCTCACATTCAAAGGGTTTCTGACCAGTGTGTGTCATTAAATGTGTCTTTAAACTACTCTTATGACTAAATCTAACATTACATATCTCACATTCAAAGGGTTTCTGACCAGTGTGGGTCATTAAATGGTTCTTTAAACTACCCTTCTGACTAAATCTAACATTACATATCTCACATTCAAAGGGTTTCTGACCAGTGTGGGTCCTTAAATGTATATTTAAATGATACTTCTGACTAAATCTAACTTTACATGTCTCACATTCAAAGGGTTTCTGACCAGTGTGTGTTATTAAATGTTTCTTTAAATTACTTTTATGACTAAACCTAACTTTACATATCTCACATTGAAAGGGTTTCTGACCAGTGTGTATCATTAAATGTTTCTTTAAACTACCCTTCTGACTAAATCTAACTTTACATATCTCACATTCAAAAGGTTTCTCACCAGTTTTCTTTGAATAAACTTCCGTAGTAAATATTGGTGAACCGACTTCGTAGTCTTTACAAACAACCATCTTCAGTTGTTTACTGTTGCTATTGCCGACATCTGTGTCAGTACTAGAGCACTCACGATCACTGTTCACACTCACATTACCTTTGTTTATCACGGTATACATAGATGTGTTTTTTGAAACTTGTCTATTATTTACAGGTTTTTTAACGCACCGTAATATGTAAGGGCTAACGTTTCTGTTGGTTGTCTCTTCATGCGTAACTGCCCTACACATTCTTGGATTTTCTAGAACATTCTCGTCGTCTGATGTCATTGTTCTTCCATCTTGAGTCTTGTCCGCGTGTGTTTCTTTGCCCTCTTCAGCCGCAGCGGCACCTGTACAGAGTTACATCATTCATTTCGTGTAAGTAATCTTTATTAAAAATAGGTTAAACATAAGAACACAGTGTTACGAGTACTATGACTCCACACTCGGCTCGGCCTGTATCGCGAGGCGTCAATACATGAGAATTACAAGGAATTTGTGACAGTATAATGGCGAACAGCAATTACAAGAGTTTACATTGTGATAAATACCCACATCCATCGCTACTTTATACTGCGGGTACCCTTCTGCGAGTATGGTATGCAACAAGCGACAGACGCTATCTACCAATACTATTCATTTATATGCTTAGTTACTTCTATGTAAACATCTTTTTTTTCCTTCTAAGGTGCTGCTCGTGTATTTGTGATGTCAGGAGCCTTAGGAACCGGCGAGCTTGCATGAAGAGAGCTATGAATGTTAAAGAAGTGAGTGAAGTGTGTAAGGACCGCGTCTTACGGCGCTCGGTACTCTTTGCCTACCCCGCAAGGGACCTGGCGTGAAGATATACATACATTCATCTTAGAAAGAAACGAGTTTTATTTTTTCAGTACAAATCGGCAATTTCATATTTAAACCCCTAATATACATTTAAATTTTGTTTATTTTCAGACTAAAATAATATACCTAATATATTTATTTTCTTCAAGCGGGACCCGAGTAAGTATACGAGGTATACTAGTCGGGTCACAAGTTCTGTCAAAACCTTATTATTTTAATTTTGCAATACTTACTGGCCAGAAATACTTTGACTAATTTTAAAAATAGAATGTTCCCGCTTGCCGAAAATGAAAAATTAAGGCGACACCTCGATCGTGAAGCTTTAAAATGGCTCCGCCCAATCACCCCGCGCCCCTCAAGTGACACTCTACGCTCGATTTGTAAAATTTGAAATTAGCGCCTAATAGGTAACCTGGGGTCAACGTATAGTCAATGCAAACGAACAGAAAAGCTACGGAGTCGCGTCACACCTAAAAAAATTATAATATCAATATTTAATAAAAAATATTGATTTAATTATTATTTAGCTTTATACATACTGAACCAAACATATTTATTTAAGCTAGACGGAAAACAATAGTAATAATTGTAATAAAAAACTACAGAAACTTCCACGCTATGATACGATATTTTATTCCTTGAGGCGCCACTGGATGGCATGTATCCCCCTTAAGAAGAATGAAACACCAGCTACATAAGACAACATTGTTTATCGAGAGGCTAAAGCGGGCCATTTGTTGATTCGGGCACATATGTTCGAGTGTCATAATGGCTGATAGCGCCGAGTAAACACAGGATTTTTTTATTTCGAATAAATAGAAATAAAATTATCAGATTGAATTAGAGAAAGTATTCCCGCTATTACTACTAGTTTTTATATAATTTTCGCAACACATTAACATAATGTGACCTCCAGGATTTTTTTTCTTTACAAAGAAGTTAAGGGCTATAACTTATAACCAGTGATCGGATAATCGGGCGCTAATATACCTAAACTTCATTTTTATCCCCACAAAAGAATAATACGGACATGCCTTTCAGAACCCCGGATCCCGGAGTCGTTTGAAATTCCTGAGATTGCTAAAAATGTTACCTGCATACAAAATATAGTTAGAACTTGTTGTGAAAATTATATATTTACATTGAATAATGCTTCTCATACTTCTCTTTCTCATACTTTCAAGACGGCTCTTCCTTGTTAAACTCTTATTGTATTTTTTTTTTCATATTTAAAAAGTCGATTCTAATGATACTTTTAATTTACAATAAGTTTTTATGGAAACTGGTTTCGTAACAGGCCAGCAACCTAAACTACTTATGGAATTGAAATAATTGTAATTTTATGTGTAGCATCATTTATTTTCGTACATAAAGCAAATTATAATTATAAAATCTTTCACAAAAAATATGATTACTTATTAATCCCGGATTACTTATTAATTCAGGAAGGAATATCCATATTATTTTTTGAAGGAAAGAAGTTTAGGTATATAAGCGCCCGATTATCCGATCACTGCTTATAACACACACTTTAGCCCCTCTACGTTATACCTTTAATGTTATTTTTTTAGAGCACGAAGAGTAAACATTTTATTACAAGCTTTTAGCAACTTTTAGTGCATAAAATGGTATACGGCATCTACACAACTTTCACGCGTCATACCTAACATCGACGAATATATCATTCAGGTATCTACTGAAAGATTGCGTACCTAAATGATAAAGAAATTGTATATTTTGATCATTAAATGTAAATTTAACCTTTACCAAAAATTTATCAAGCACTTGGAATCCAATCAGCGAAATGTGAAAAAAACACAACCAATATTTTAGGGTATCCTTCGAAAGAATAAATTATAATGATTAATTTCATCTAATGATATAGATTTATAAATTTATGGAAAATATTTAGATTTAACATTCAATTATCACTAAGATTTTAAAAATTGCTGTTTCTGACCCTAACCGTTATGTAGCTAAATAAATTGATAAAATTATAATTTATAAAATTAATTTTTATTCCTTGAGCCTCTTTAATAAGCACAAATCTTGATTTGGTGCCTTCACCACCAGACTACATTCAAGCTATTTCACGTAATATATATAACCGCTATGAATAAACAAACGTCTTGAAGTACTCGTTTATCCTTGGCGCTAATTTTGGATTGGGATTGCAACAAACATATTTTTAAAGAGTAAATAGCTCTAGCCATCCACCTTGCTTGATGCATCGCCAGGATCCAGGAGGTCTGATTTTAATTTTTTTCTCATTATCTCCTCCTAGGAATATAATGGATAGTTCAATTACTTCCCGATAATCGTCACGTACAATGTTTTTTTGTAATTCTTGATTATAAAATATCAACAATTCTTTTATTATTGTATTACCAAAATGTTGTGTGACAATATCGGTGTACGATTGAATAGCAGCAGGATTAATAGTTTCCCAGTCGTCTCTAAATTTTTTTAACATTGGGATATCAGGGCTGCTTGTGACTTGGTGGATTTTTGATTCGATTTGACACAGCTTTACCTTGATCCTGGCCGGAAGAGCTCTCTAGTTTGGGTACAGCCAGAAGTTGTTCATTTTCTCTAAATGAAATTAAAATTGGCAGGCGTTCTTCTTTAGGGCTTCTCACGTCCAGACCAGGTAACAATTTCCCATTCCAGTAAACGGTCACCATTTTAGACATATTATTTTGAAAATCTGATTTTATAGATTCCGCTCTATCTTTTCTACTCTGAGTGCTAATGCTAATAGACGATTTGTTTATCGGTAAATCATCACAGCTAAAATCTAGTGCTTCTACTACAGCCCGGTGTATATAGACAAAATCCCTTATGCTTAATTGAGATCTATCTAAATCTGCAACTAACATAGGCGTGATAAAGTCTTCCTTCCTCGTAACACATTTGGTCATGTCTTTTTTTCTCTTCTTTTAATTTTCTCTGTTTGGTCCTTTCTAAACATCCTGAATTATTTATATAAATATTTTGTCTTCTTCTATTGTAATCCGTTCTAAAGTATCAGCGTGTGCTATATCGAATTAACTATCTAAATAATTTTGAAAGTCCCCACGGCGCTTGTAAACATCTTGTATTTTTTTGGAAATTTTTTGCAACTCCCTCCTGGTGAAGATTCACAAGTTATTTTACACAGTTAGGTATATCTCTGGTAGGGATCCTAGCTTTTTCCCTAAATATAATACACTCTCGAATGACTAGGTATGCGCTTTCACTAACAGTCAATTTAACTTCGCGAATTTTATAAAAAAGTACAGGAAGAACATGACGGTTAGACTGTAATTTTGCGCCTATTATTTGATAATTTACGTCTCCAACTAAGAAAATACTTGATTTATTGCTTCTCAATTCCAGTGCCATCTTATAAAAGTTAAAACATTACGTATTAATCACGAGAATAACTGACATTCAAAATTAATAGACGGTTAGGTAATTATGACGAAGTTAACGATGCTCTCACTAAAGTTATTCTTTGGTTTAGTGTTAATAATCTGCTTTTAAATGATAAAAAGACTAAAGTAATTAAGTTCTCAACACCTAATGTAAGACAGGTGGCTACCAATGTACATGTTAATGGAACTAATTTAGCCTCTGTGGAGACAACTGTGTTCTTGGGTATAACAATTGACTCCAGACTACAAAGGGGCCCACAAATTGAAAAATTATCAGGAAAACTAAGTTCTGCAGCTGCAGCGGCTAGAATAGTTTATTTCAGCTACTTTCATAGTGTTATGTCATATGGAATTCTTCTTTGGGGTAACTCCGCGGATATTAACACCATCTTTTTATTGCAAAAGAGAGCCATAAGAGCTATCTACAAACTTGGTCCCCGGGAGAGCCTTAGAGAAAAATTCAAAGAAATAAATATTTTAACAGTCGCATCGCAATATATCTATGAAAATCTTTTGTATGTCCATAAAAACATAGACTCATTTTGTAAAAAGAGTGATACTCATACCATAAATACTAGATATAAGCATAATCTTGTGTTATATGCAAGCCGTCTCCACAAAACAAGGAATTATTTTATGGGGCAATGTATACGGTTCTATAACAAACTTCCCAGCAATTAAGAGATTTGTCAATAAACAAATTTAAAACTACTATTAAAGCCAAATTGTGTAGCAGGGCATATTATAAAGTATCTGACTATATTAATGATAAAAATGCCTGGGAGTGAGTCGATCCAATTATAATGTAATTAACAAAATATGTAAATTTGTTTGGATACCAAAAGAGGGATGCCTGAGTTTTTTGGCAGTATTTTTATCAGTGCTCACCTAGTCATAAACTGCACGGTAGGGAAAAAAATTGTGACGATTCCAAACAAATGTAGCCATTTTTACGGAATAAAAAGATTTTGACTTTGAATTTGAACAAATGAATACCGCGAGTACGTGCGGCACTGCCGCGCAACTTGTATGAACATGTTTCGATGTAATTCGGCACGGATTATCGTAATCCAAATAAGTTAAAAATTAATTTTCGAGTGTTTTAAAAGCAAATGAACAAAACTAAGACCTATGCGTTAGGAAATAAAAACTTTGAAAAATAAGGGGCACCCTAATATACATATATACAAATAGATTTTATAATCTATTCATATTTAAAAAAAACATGTGACAAATGATTTTCTTGCTGTTTCATAACTTTAACTTCAGTATAATGACATTTATTGTATTTTACTTATGTATACTCTGTGTTTTGTATTGTTGTACGTTTCCTTGTTATTTATTAAACTCTCAAGAAGAAAGAACCAGGACCATCTCTGATGTTGCAAAATAAATCTAATCCGTACAATAGTTCAATACTAACCACAATGTATAGAATAGATGCTTTTTTTGTGTTTTCAGTGTTGGTTCATAGTAAATATTATTTGTTTTCACGAGTACCATGGGTATAAGTATACTATCTATCTATATCTTCACGCTAAATCCCTCGTGAGCGCCACATGACTCGGTACTTACACACCTCGCTCGCTTCTTTAACATGAAACATACCGAGTTTTTTAAAAAACTAAAATATACTATTTTACTAGTAATTATTTTAATACAAAAAAAAAAAACCACTGGTTTTCTATCTTCTGATTGGATAAATTTCCAACGTAAACTAACCTTCACCTACGTACAATGTCTAAGTCGGAGTTCGGTGAGCTTATAATGGTTACTATGAGTTTGTCGTCCCGTATGACACTCACGTTAAAGTAGCATATAAATCGAGTAGTGATTCTTCTAGTGGAATATGTTTATTTAGTAAGTTTCTCCTAAAAAACAAAACAGCAAAAATATTCTATTTTATAAGTTTTTATTTTAATACAAAGAAATAAAGAGTCTCCACTGGTTGCTATGTGCTGAGAGCGCGAACCTTATTGGTATAAATTTCCAATGTAACCTGACCTCCACCGACGTACAACTTCTAAGTCGGAGTTCGGTCAGATTATAATGGACATAATAGGAGTTTGACGTCCTATATAGGTACGCGGACAGCCTGTGGATAATGTATACCAATTATCAAATGTTACTGTTTATTCCTGCAAAAAATAACTCTTATTTAATGCAGTTTTATATAGAGTTATTAAGTAAGCAAAATTAAAAAAAAGTTTGAAGAGGAATTAAATAGCTTGGGCCAACCATACCTAGGAACTGTTCTAAAAACTAGAAATATGTCTACACAATATTATTATAATATGTTTAATGAATATAATAATTAAAAAAAAAAATACCTTGTCTTGTTAGCCTCCGCCATTCTACGAACATTTTCTTTGTATTTTTATTCTATATATTTTCTTTTTAGTGTTCCCCATTATTACAACAGTATAATAAATATATATAAACCTATAATATTATTTACTACTTATATCTAATAATAATACACTTACGCTAAATACTATAATATTGAATATTTACAACTATTAATTATAAAAACTTCGCTGTCGCGATGTTAATGGAGCGAGCTCGAGCAGACAGTCGACATAGGTCTCACCTCGAAGCGGGCTGCAGCCGGACTGGCTGGATGTAGTTAGTCAACGTGTTTATAATCCTCATTACCGCACAATAAGGTCGAAAACACGTAGCACCCAAGATGAATGTGATCGCTTAGAAATTGTCAGAAACTTAAAATATTTTAAAAAACTTTCATGTTTCACTTATCAAAATATGCAGCAACCATATTATAAACATAGATATTACTAATAGATTTAAGTAATTTTGAAGCGTATAAACAGAACAACTTCGTTGTAATTTCAAAAATAATGAATTTCAGGAGGTGTTTTCGAAAGTAATTATTATCGAATCAATTTTACACAATCGCGTATTTGAGCAAGCAAATTCAAGATAAAGAAATGAAGTTATTTATATTAAAATCTTAGATCCGTCAGTTTAGTCATTAGCCTATACTATTCGATGAAAGTTGGTCTAATTTTTCGATGTGTCGCCTTAAATAATTTGCATTCATTTTCAAATATGGAGTGGTCGGAAGATAGAGTCGCGGTTATCGCGTTGCACCGCTATGGTTACGCACCAAGAGATTTTCAACATTCTACAAAAATTGAAAATAACACTACGGTTTATTTATCGCATTATCAAACGATATACTAAAGATTCAAGCTTCGAAGATCGTCAGAGGAGCGGCCGACCGCGCACAGTTAGGACACCAGCGGTCAACAAAACAGTGAAGGCGCGAATCCAAAGAAATCCCGTTCGTAAACAAAAAATCTTAGCTCTTAAGATGGGATTAAGCAGAACCACTGTCAAAAGAGTGTTAAATGAAGACCTGCGACTACGAGCTTATCGCAAAAAAACTAGACAATTTTTGAACGAGCGTTTGAAAAAAATTAGGATGGAAAGAACTCGCGCTTTGTGACGGCGGTACGCGGGAAAAAATACCGCGAAATTTTGTTTTTACCATCGAAGAAAGTTACAACAAACAAAATGATAAGGTGTGTAAGTGTGTATTCCCAAAGTTGTGAAGCGAGCGCGCGTATTCCGAGGGTCCAGCGAGGGCAGTATCCTTCATCGATCATGGTTTGGCTTGGAGTCTCATATTCAGGCTTAAAGGTGTTTTTCTGTGAAAAAGGTGTAAAAACCAGTGCCGTGGTTTACCAAAATACCGTCTTAACAAACATAGTAGAACTCTTTCTCAAACAATGTTCAAAAACAGACACTGGATTATCCAACAGGACTCTGCACCAGCTCATAAGACACGAAGCACTCAAAACTGGTTGACCGCCCGTGAAATTGACTTCATTGGGCATAAAGACTGGCCCTCTTCTAGTCCAGATTTAAACCCACTGGACTACAAGATATGGCGACATTTGGAGGAGAAAGTCTACGCTAAACCTCATCAGAATTTGGAGTCTCTCCGAGCATCTCTGGTTAAAGCAGCGACAGAAAGAGATATAAATGTGGTGCGTGCTGCGATCGATGACTGGCCGCGTCGATAAGGGCATGTATTCAAAATGGAGGAGGGCATTTCGAATAATGTAAATAAAATTTTATTGTACATTTAATTACCTTTCATTTCATATATAACTTTTACATAATTATCAAAAAGTGTATCATTAATTACATAAAAAGTTTTTGACAGAACTTATGACCTGACTAGATATATATATACATATATAGGTATATATATATATATATATATATATATATACGTGTGTACGTGTTTATATCTGAATAATCAAAATGAACAATAAATTAACTTAAGAAATCCTCCAGAATTTTTGTAAGGACTGATGAAAAGATCTCCTGATACACATGTACATGGGTTCGTCAAGGCGAACAGCCTGGGGAATTACGTCCACCTCATATAAGACCGCAATCAACTAACAATTCCCTGGAGCACATTTGTCTTATTGCAAGTGAGGTTACCAGTTTATTTCCAAAGCCCCTAACTATACACTGAGATCAGGTTAAAAAAATGCTCCAGCCTATGATTTTCTCAGTTGAGTCATACTCTAACCATTTAACTACTGTCACACTCAAACAAGTGCTATGCTCCAGAGTTTTAAAAGTCTGAATGATATAGAGGCCTGAACCAAACCAGCCTACCGGATGAATAGGTCAGCAACTACAGTGTGAGAGACATAAGCATCATACCAGTGAAGTGGAGGCATGGTGGGCAGGACAAGAGGTATTTTAAATTAGGAAACAATAATTCCTGTGCAACTGCCGTCGTGATTAAGAGAAATATAATCATAGTGATAATAGTAGACAATATGAGTATATTTAATTATCAAAACCGACGATGATCACAGTTGGTGTTGGTGATGTAATTTTACAAATAACAATATGGTGTCTTGTGTACAGATAAAAAAAAAATGAAAGAAGAGATATGATATATACTTAGTCGCGCTGCGCACGCGTAGCCTCTCGGTCGCGTTGTGTCCAGTGTCCGTGGAGGAATAACATTGTCCTCGAACGTAGTGAAATGTGCAAGTTGCAATGTAGTAATTAACGAAGTTACTCTCTTTTATGGATAATAAAAAGGATAATAAAAAGTCTGTGATGGATGACGAAAGCATAATAAATATCTGTGTTAGTGCTTTCTCGGAAAGTGATATTGTAACGGCCAAAAACTTACTATTTGAATCGGTGCCGGCTTCAAAACGTAAGGTAGTCCGTAAAAAAGATGCTCGCAATAAAGACGGCAAGGCAAGAAGGGATTTAGATGATATCATCTGCCTTTTACGAGACACGGGTTCGGAAGATATCCCTGTATTTGTGGCCAGAGATTTAGAAAAACTACCCCCCGTGTTATTCGACCACGTAGACGTCACGAGAATTTTGAAAGACATCGTCAAAATGCAACAGGATATTAGTCACATTAAAAAAGAATATGCAACTACAGAACAGTTACGAGGAATACAATCTGAAGTGGAGATATTGAAAAATACGTCGGTCATTAACAACTACGGGCAATACGTAAATACAAGACGTGGGGTGGTGATCATCTGCACAATAGCGTCGAGTGTCAAAGCGGCCCTATGGGATTGCTGCCTATAAATGTTAGTGACAATAGCCAACACGACTTATCGTTGATAAACACAGGGTACAGAGATATCGGGCAGAGTTTACTTTTACCGGAGGGTAAACATTCCTCACCGCACGGTAAAATAATGTAACGAGAGCACGAGACAAAAGAAATAATGCATATGATGAATCATCCCGTCCAGCTGAGCGCTCCGTTGCCGTCCGCGCCGCTACCGCCGCCGACGCCCGTACCTGCTAGTGATAAGAGCGATATACATACGGCCGCCCCGTGCGTGACTCAACCTAAGACAATGGCGCAAATTGTTGGTGAAAATGGGGAATGGAAAAGTAAAGAGCCGAGTGATGAGTGGTTACAGGTACAAAGAAAAAGATTACGTAATCGCTTTACGGGTAATAGAGGGAAAGCGACTTTAGAGCCTGGAAATAATTTTAAAGCGGCGGAAACAAAAGTGCCGCTGTATATTTATAATGTGGCAAAGGGAGGATAAAAGGATCGTGGTATCGATGTTAATGTAGAAAAAAATAATATGAAGATTGCAAAAGACTATGAATCTTTCAAGATACTTGATTTAACCAAGACCAAGTCCAGAACCAAGTCCTAAAATTGTAATTTTTATGGCAATAAAGAATTATTATTAAAGAATTATTATTTATGTCGGAAGACTTCTGACCGGAAGGTATAGCTTATAGGAGATTTATCGACTTTAGGTACAGAGAAAGAGGTAGAGCCTTTAAGGCCGGGGCTAGTAAACAAAGTACTCAATGAATAGTAAAGCCAAACTACTCGTAGTAAGTTTCAATTGCAAAAATATTATTCGATCCGTGGAGTGTGTACGTAGCCTATGTCGCTCGTCAGACCTGGTAGCGCTGCAAGAAACATGGCTACTCCCGGAAGACCTAGCGTTCCTGGGGACCATAGACAGTGAGTTCGCTTTCACGGGTGCCTCGGCGGTGGTCACGTCGGCTGGTGTTCTACGAGGCAGGGCCCACGGAGTCGTGGGAATACTCTGGAGAAAGGCTGCGTTTCCCACGGCAACAGTAGTGAAGTGTAACAGTGTTCGGCTCGCGGCTATTAAGATCACGCTTAGTGATCGATTTGTTATGATTTTCTCAGTGTATATGCCTACAGATGCAAGGGAAAATCTAGTGGAATTTACTGAGTGTCTAGGTGAGATGTCGGCCATTATTGAAAGTAATAATGTGGAGTCGGTGATTATGCTTGGGGACTACAATGCGCAACCTGGTGAGTCTTTTGATACCGAACTTTTATCTTTTTGCTCAGAACAATTGTGGTCGTGTGTGGACAGAGACTTTTTACCATCGGATAGTCATACTTTCGTGAGTGAAGCGCATGGGTGTTTGCGCTGGCTAGATCATTGCGTTGTCACAAGTACCGCGCGGCCTACCGTATCTGTTTTATATGACATATATTGGTCGGATCATTATCCTTTATTAGTAGAGTGTAATTTTAATTTTTTGAATCCAAAATTAGTAACATCCAATAATTCTCTAAGTAAAATTATGTGGGGAGGACGAGATAATGATCAAATCTCAAACTACAATAGTCAATATCACTCTAAATTAAGAATATTCGATTTTCCTGTGGAGTTCTCTGAATGTTGTGATTCTATGTGTAATGATCCATATAACAAAATGCTATTGGATAAAATGTATAATGATATTGTATGTATACTATCAGAAGCCGCGGTTTGTAGTCATAATGCACGAAGGAGAGGAAGATATTTACCCGGCTGGAATAGACATGTTCGCGACGCACGCGGGAGGGCTCGACTTAGTTTCCAAATGTGGTCACTTCATGGTAAACCCAAATCTGGCCATATATATGATGATATGTGCGAAAATAGACGTATCTTTAAATCCAAATTAAAATGGTGTCAAAACAATCAACAGCAAATAAAGATGAATATTATTGCCGAACACCGTAAAAATAAGAAGTTTGGTCTATTTTGGAAGGCCACCAACAAATTGAAACATAAGTCGAGCCTTCCCGCCAGCGTGGCCGAAGTTCATGAGCCTCGTGAGATAGCGAACGTGTTTAAGCAATACTTTAGGGTGGAATCACCTCTTGGACCGGCGGCGCCGCCGGTGCCCGATTCTGAGGTGACTGCTCCTAAGCGAAGTGTATTTTTCACAGCTAAAGACGTGGCAGGGGTGATAAAGGGCATGGTCAGAGGTAAATCACCGGGGCACGACCACCTTAGCATCGAGCACCTGCAGCACGCTGGTGATCACCTTCCGCGGGTTTTGTCTTTGTTTTATAATCTATGTGTTGGTCATTCTTATGTACCTGATAATACGTACAATAGTTGTACCTATAATTAAAAACAAGACTGGTGACGCCTCGGATGTATCCAATTACAGGCCTATCTCGCTTGCCACGGTGATCGCGAAGGTGTTGGACAGTCTGCTTGGTAGACGCCCAGGTAAACACGTCTCGCTTAATGATGCACAGTTTGGATTTAGATCGGGTTTGTCTACTGAGAGTGCTATCCTTTGTCTCAAGCAGACTGCTCAATACTCTACTGCAAGAAAGACACCGGTGTATGTTAGTTACCTAGATCTATCTAAGGCATTTGATCTTGTATCTTACGATGTGTCATGGGATAAGCTGAGAACCGAAACCGATATGCCTGAAGAAGTTGTTTTGTTGTTTAAACACTGGTACGATAACCAAAAGAATAATGTTAAGTGGGCAGGTACGCTATCTGATGAATACGGCCTAGAGTGTGGGGTGAGGCAGGGTGGAGTAAATTCTCCCGCCCTGTTTAACCTTTACATGAACAAACTGATTGGTGAGCTCAACAGGACAGGTATCGGTTGTCACATAGACGGAGTCTGTGTCAACAACATCAGCTATGCAGACGATATGATCCTGTTGAGCCCATCAAGCGAGGCCATGAAGAAACTTTTGAAAGTATGTGAATTCTATGCTGAGGCCCAGGGGCTTAAATACAATGGTGATAAAAGTGAATTTATGGTGTTTAGGCCGGATAAAAAGCGGTACACTAATATCCCTAAGTTCACACTGTGCGGTGCTTCCTTAAAAAAAGTGGAGAGCTTCAAGTATTTGGGTCACTGGGTCACAGAGGATCTAAAGGATAACTTGGACATCGAGAGAGAGAGGAGGTCGCTGTCTGTTCGTTGTAATATGTTGGCTCGCAGATTTGTTAAATGTACTGATGATGTAAAAGTCACGCTTTTTAAAGCCTTTTGTCAGTCCTTTTATACATGCAGTCTGTGGGTCAACTTTACGCAGGGAGCATACAGCGATCTTCGAGTACAGTATAATAACGCGTTCAGGGCGTTATTGGGACTGCCGCGGTTCTGTAGTGCCTCCGCCATGTTCGCAGAGGCTCACGTAGATGGGTTCGCAGCCATCATGCGCAAGCGCTGCGCCTCCCTACTCAGGCGGGTACGCGACAGTCCCAACGCCATCCTGCACGCGCTGGCGGCGCGCTGGGATTCGCCGATCCTGGCCCGCTGGCTGACACTGCCTACAGTCAAGTGACTGCCGGCCCCGTATCGCTAGATGTCAGCCGCTGCTTTGTTTTATTTTTTGCTTTGTGTTTGTTATTTTTGTAATTGCCTTACTAACAACCTAATATTAAGTTTTTACTGTTACTAACCAAAATTTATGGACCTATTAGTTGACTGAAAAATAAAATTATTATTATTATTATGAGAAAGCCAGCTACTGCACTGTATTTTGTTTCTCAGAATTATAATAGACCACAAACGAATAATTTGTGTATGTTTGTGATCTTAATAACCTTCTATCATTACACTGTGCCAGACGTGGCTGTGTACACTAACATTGTTAAAACAAAGTTATTGAGATTCGAAAATGTTAGTTAAATGTGGCAGATAAATGCAATAAGTTTTAAAAAGCAGTGTTCTTTACAAGGCGGTCATATAGTGACTGTTACCTTCTGCCTTCTTGTCCTCATCGACTTGTGCTCCTTCTAACTCCTCCTGCGTTCTACTTTCTTCATGTGTTACTACCACTGCAGTATAGATATCTTCCATTTCTTCTAATTCATTCTTGATATTCTCTTCAGTTATCAATTCTTGTCTCTCAATATCGACGGCTCCATCTGAAGCCTCCCGTTTTACATTTCCTTCATTTATCAATACCCCACTCTCAGTGTCATACATATCCTCCAGTGCTGGTCTCTCAATAGTATCTTCATGTTCAGAGTCCTCAAACTTGAAACGTTCCACAAGTGGGAGTCTGTCAGTATCCATTTCTTCTCTGCATTGAGATGACAGATGTTCTTCTTCAATCTCCTCCTTTATCAAGCTGTATTCAGTGCCTGTAATGCTGATGAGCTCAACGGGAGTTACACATAGACCATTCAGTTGATACTGTTTTACCGCTGCAACAAATTCTTGCTGTTCCTGAAAAATAACCATTCATGTATTAAACATTTGTTTGCGTTGATAAGAATACTGAATTTTTTTTGTACCACAAAGGTGGCAATCAAGCATACGGTAATGCTAAGCCTGATGGTAAACAGTCACCGGAGCCAATGGACATTTGCAACACCAGGGGTGTGACTCACGAGTTCCCAGACCCTGTAAAAAAAAATTTCACACATTTCTTGAAGAATCCCATGCCGTAGTCTTTCTTCCACAAGAGAACGAGGGATGTTTGCACGGCCTGTATAGCAAGTGGCCCCGGTGCTGTCGTCCGCATAACGATGAATGCAATCAATTGACAACATATCATTGATATGCAGCAGAAACAGTGTCGGAGACAGCACAGAACCCTGAGGGACGCCAGCATTGATATCCGTACTATCGGAACATCCACCGTCAACCACGGCTTTTATGCATCTGTTGGATAAAAAGCTGGCAACCCATTTGCACAAACCCTCGGGCAGGCAGTATGATGGCATCTTAGATATAAGACGCCGGTGCCAGACCCGATCGCACGCCTTTGCCATATCTAGGCTGACATCCAATGCCTCACCTTGACTCTCTATCGCCAAAGCCCAGCGGTGTAAGATACACTAGAAGATCACCAGTCGAGCGACTGTGACGGAAACCGTATTGACGGTCGCTGATCAAGTCGTGATCCTATAGGTATACTAGGAATCGTGTTCATCACACGCTCCATCACCTTGGAGAGAAGCGAAGTTATAGCAATAGGCCTGTATTCGATAGGTATGATTTGTCGCCCCTTTTTGATCACCGGGTGCACATTAGCGGTTTTCCAAGAAATCGGGACTTGTCCAGTGGGATAGGAAAGCACGAAAAGGCGCGTTAGTACAGAACACAACTTAGGAGCTTCAGCACCACTGCCGGTATACCATCTGGCCCACTCGATTTATGAATGTCCAAAGAGTAATGCCCGCCGGACATCTCGCTGGGTAATGGAGATCTCCAGCATTGAGCTACCGCACCACGGGATGGTAGGTGGTACAGCTCCCCCGTCATTCATATTCGAGTTAGACGCAAAGAGATTACCAAGTATGTCGGCTTTCTCCTTGGCGCTGTGGGCCAAACTGCCATCCGGTTTTTGCAGTGGTGGCATGGACGGATGACACAAATTTCCTTCAGCAGGTTTAGCGAGCGACCAGAAAGCACGGCTCCCTGAGGGGAAGCTCGCAAGCCGCTCGCCAATTCTGACGAAGAAATCGAATTTTGCTCCAGCAACCACACTTTTAATGGATCTCGAGGCAGCATTCAGTGTGCACTTCAAAACAGAGACATTAGGATCCTCATTAGCACGCGCCGTGGTTCAAGCATTGTAAGCAGCCTGTTTAAGAAGATAGGGAAGCCATCCCTACAATGCCCGTTGAGGCCCGCGTGGCTGAACTCCGCCATGCGCGTTACGGCGCCAAGTTTGAAGTTTATCAACTGAATGGTCTATGTGTAACTCCCGTTGAGCTCATCAGCATTACAGGCACTGAATACAGCTTGATAAAGGAGGAGATTGAAGAGGAACATCTGTCATCCCAATGCAGAGAAGAAATGGACACTGACAGACTCCCACTTCTGGAACGTTTCAACTTTTAACAAGTTTTAACGGGCCTCAAGGCGTCAAACCACGGCCGTTTTCTTCCCTCCCAAAGTAGCTACTAGGCGATTGGGAATGTAGTATTCCATGCCATCCAATATCGCAGCAGCCAATGCGGTCACGCAGGAATCAATGTCGTCTGATTCGAAGCACAGCTGCCTCCACGGGTACGATGCGTAGAATTTACGCAATCCATCCCAGTCTGCCGACCTATAGTGCCATACGCGATGACATCTAGCGGGCCGAGGTGGGTCGCGTCTGCGCGCAGGACACTTGGGTCTGAATGAGACAGTGATCCGACGAGCCAAGCGGTGCATCCACTGAGATGTTATACTCATCCAGACGTGTGGTCAGCAGAAGATCAAGTAAAGAGCTTGCACAGTCCTCCACATCTGGTATTCCATTTCAAACCATATTTCCAAACCATAGGCCAGAACAAATTCATGAGCAGATCTCCCCGCGTAGTCAGTGCACCGAGAGCCAAGCCACTCGGCGTGGTGGGCATTGAAGTCTCCCAAAATCACTAACGCGGAGGGATACTGTTCGATGACTCTGTCAGTCGCTATTTGCAGGCGCTCGAATAACCGAGCTGTGCCTGTATCGCCGCTGTTGAATGTTTGATTTTTCGACAGTGTATATCACTGGGTTGATAATTAAGTCACATCTCTAACGTAGCGACCAAAGACAATTGGTTCGCTCTTTTCGCCGTGGTAGCGAGCGATTCGTAGTCGTTCGTCCGCCTTCCGCCGTACAACAGTTAGCGAGTGCATCAACGAAATTAATTATCTATTTTACGGAAATTTGAACACTACTTGTACCTCAAACTATATAATTGTGTTGTGTGTGTGTTTTGCACGATTTAACATAGGAACTGTATCCCTCAAGACCACAAAGCAGCTCAACCGGCCGGCTATCGAGTTTCATGCCACGTGCGTGCCAAGGTAAGTGATTTGGTCATCAAAACGGGTGACAATGGGGAATTATCACTATATTCAACACCTAAATCGCCGACCTTCTGAAATATAAAGTGTGCAACAATAATTTGACCCAAACCAGCCATTCAGTTCAAAATTTTGAAAATAAAGGTGTGGTTACGCCGCAGCCGCTATGGGACCTGTAAAGCACGCGTAGATCCGGGTGTAGCGGCCATGGTCCACGCGTACCCATAATATCGACAGATCCCTGTCTTCAAGATGATGCAATCGGCTACAACAAATATCCTCCCAAACGAACAAGCATACCCCGGCACGACGCACAAATGGGTGCCCAAGTTTGTACCCAGGGTAATGCACGTAAGAAGTGTCGGCCGATGAGGATATTTGTGTTTCTGTGAGGAATCTCTTTGCCTGATGGTAAGCGAAAGAGGAGCCCAAATCGCAACTGCAACTGACAACATACTACATACCGTATCCTGTCAGTTGACGCTGCCATGCTGACCCGCAAAATGCTTCTTCACGCTTCGTTTGAAGGATCCCATATTGTAGGAAGGAGGGAACATATGTGCAGGCAAGGCGTTCCACTTTTTAATGGTACGACAAAGATAGGAGTTGCCGAACTTTTTGGTACGCGAAGAGATATTCTCAACCGTGGAACTATGACATCGCAAGCCCGCACGTGTGGTTCTATGACGGAAGGGTGAGGGTGGGATAAGGGAAAACAGTTCTTCAGAGCACTCGCCATGGTAAAGGCGGTAAAATACGCTTAGAGAGCCTATGTCCCTACGGAGTTGAAGAGGTTCTAGGTTTTTGGTGACCTCTTCGTCGTCAATTATGCGGATAGCCCGTCGCTGCAACCTATCGAGAGCCTCAAGAAGATACTGTGCGGAGCCGTCCCAGAGATGCGAGCAATACTCCACGCAGGCCCGAACTTGTGTCTTATAAAGCAGACAAAGTTGGTCCGGCCTGAAGAACCGGCGCACCCTGTTCAGGACTCCGAGCTTTCTTGAGGCTGTTGAGATGAGGCTCTCGATGTAATAACGCTGGTTAAGGTCGCAATGAATACCCATACCTAGCATATTCAGGCTATCACGCATACTGAGGGAAGCACCCTGAAGACTGGAAGTGGGAAGGAAGGGGGACATTTTTGTTGTAAACGCGCAAACCTGAGTTTTCTCGGCATTAAACTCAACCAGGTTATTGGAACCCCATTTACTAATGAGATCCAAAACCCGATTCAGTTCAACGACAAGACTCTCACGCCTCTCACCGATTTCTGTCCGACCAGCACCAGGCCGACCGAAATATCGCCCATGGACCGTACTGTCATCTGCATAGCAATGAATATTACCAAGTGGCAGCATGTCATTGATATGCAGAAGAAAGAGGGTGGGCGATAGAACGGAGCCCTGTGGGACACCGGCATTCACTGACATGAACCGCGAAGCGCCATCTGCAAGGACGCGGATTCTACGCTCAAGCAGGAAGCCAGCAATCCAATTACAAAGCTGGAGGGGCAGACCGCTTTAGTGCCGTAGCTTTAGACCGCAGAATTGCTTTGTGCCAGACCCGATCAAACACCTTGGCGATATCTAGGCTGACTGCCATAGATTCGCCATATTTATCGATTGCCTGCACCCAGAGGTGAGTCACATACGCTAGAAGATCACCCGTTGATCGTTTCGGTCTAAAACCATACTGACGATCATTGATTATGGAGTGATCTTCTAGGTAACGGATCAATTGATTGTTAAGGATCCGTTCCATGACTTTGCACAACACTGAAGTTACGGCAATGGGGCGGTAATTCGATGGGTCAGAACGGTCTCCCTTTTTGGGGACCGGCTGCACATTGGCCTCTCTCCAAGCATCCGGAACAGAACCGGTCGAGTACGAGAGGCGGAAGAGGCGCATCAGCACCGGAGACAACTCCGCTGCACATTTTTTAAGAACAATCGCTGGGATACCGTCAGGACCACTGGCTTTTCGGACATCGAGTGACTGTAGTTCAAAACGCATATCGCGCTGCCTGATGTGGATATCAGGCATAACGGATCCACTGGAGGGTATTGTTGGTGGTTGCGTGCTACAGTCATCGATCCGAGAGTTAGCTGCAAAGAGGCTGGCCATAAGATCGGCTTTCTCCTGCGGCTGATGAGCCAGTGAGCCATCAGGGCATCACAGCGGTGGCAGCGAGGGCTGGCAGAAGTTGGCCTGCACGGCTTTGGCCAGTCGCCAGTAGCTACGCGATCCAGTAGAGTACGCCACTAGTTCCGTGCCGACTCGTGTAACGCGCTGGGCGTCCGCTCTTATGTATGCTCTCTTGCAGATCTTGGTGGCAGTGTTGTAGGCTGACTTCAGTGAGTTAGTATTCGGATCTTTAAGGGCGCGACCCCTGATCCAAGCGCGATACGCCGCATGTTTGTTACTAACAGCTTCAGCGCATTCGCGATTAAACCAAGGGCGTCTCCGGCTTTTGATGACGACATCGGAGTGGGGAATGTAGTATTCCATGCCAACGCCGATCTCATCAACAATGGCCGCAGCACTCGCCGTTAGATTCTTCTCACTGAAACAGCACTGCCCCCATGGGACGGAAGCAAAGTAGTCGCGCATACCGTCCCAATCTGCTGACGAGTAGTGCCAGACACGACGCCTAACCTCTGTGGGTTGTGGCGGAATCGCGCTTGGCACTGTGCTGGATACTAGGCAGTGGTCAGATGTGCCCAGGGGCGCCCTGACCTCAACCCGGTAGCCAGCAGGGTGGGTGGTCAGCAGTAGATCTAGCAGAGAGGGCTCCTGACCAGCAACATCAGGTATTCTGGTGGGTTGGTGCACCAGTTGCGTCAGGCTGTGCGAAAGACCGAACGCGTGGGCGGTCCTTCCTGCATGGTTAGTTGTGGAGGATCCCAACCAGGAGCCGTGGTGAGAGTTAAAGTCCCCCAAACATACCATCTCTGCAGTAGGGTACCGCTCCTGCGCTTCATCTGCCGCCCGACTCATGTACTCAAAGAGCCGAGTTGTCTCCGTGTCCCTAGTATGGGGTCGGTATAGGCACATGTAAATACGGCTCTGAAGGCCCAGATTTACATGCACCCAGAGGACAGGAAAGGAGGAATCCTCTAGGCAGCGCAGACGGCGACAACATACATCCGAGCGGACAAACAAACAGACCCCGGCTTTCGCGAGGAAATTCTCCTCAAGCACATAACCGGGATACTGGAGGTAGGACGTGTCCGCTGGACGCTGAATCTGTGTCTCCGTCAGGAAGAGCATGGCGGGCCGTGCCGTCTCTAGGTGTTTGGGGGAGTGCACCGCTGTTAGACCATCTTTTCCTATTTGCGCTGTCATGAGTAATGTAAAGAACGGAAGCGTGAAGCGGGAGAGAATTGCCACGACATTGAGGAAGAAACGCGGTGGACTGTTTCTCCATTAATTTGTCGACAAAGGAGCTGTGCTGATCCGTCGGACGGAAGGGCCCCCGAACCCCCCCCGGAAGTAGTCGCCGGGTCCCCACCATCCGGTCATCAATCGGCACGACGATCTACCCCGAGATTATGCGCGGTATGAAAGGGCAGCCTCACAAGGTGGTTAGTCTTGATTGGGCCCCTGTACTATACCGCGGGCAGCCAGCGGAACAACCGTTTCAACGGGTCTCCCTGGCCGACGGGTCAGCTCAGTCTTTCTGACAATGGATAGACAGAATCCACCACTGTTCCCGCAATATCGCGTCAACAATTCCCCGAGCACTGGTTATACACCAGCTGATCCCGAAACGCGACGTACTCATAGGTACGCCACTTCACAGGTGTTTCGCCGTGTGTATGGTGGTAGCCAACCAGGCGGGTTTACCTTATTTATATATATTTACCCTACCACCGGCTGAGATGCTGGAACGTCAGGAAATCCCATAGTCGCCTCTTACGACACCCAGGGGAAGAGAGGGGGCGGTGATTTTTAATATTCTTTCTCCGTCACCGCACGGATATAAATGATAGAATGGTCGGCAGCGCGGTTTCCTGGTGATGATCGACCGCTGCAAAAGTCCACATACGTTGGAGGGGGTGACCGCTGTGGAATCATTATTCCGTTTTTGTTTTGCCATAATGCGTGATGAGGTAAAATATGAGAAGTCGCTGAAGGAACAGAGTGAAGGACAAAAGCGCGGCGTCTTTCACCACAGTACAGTGCGGGTAATGCCGTTTGTTGGCACGGCGGAAGGGCCCCCGGTCCCGCCTGTTGCAGCAACCACGTCCACCCCGGACTCCTTCTCCGACACAACCACTGCAACAGGGACTTTACACAGGCTAGCGATTCAGCCTCCCGGGGTGGAGATTAAGTGACCCCCGGGTTCGGGAACCCTACTAACCTGCGGGCATTTCACCGGGTCTCCCTGACCGCCGCGCCAGTCTGCAGCGCCCACACTGCTTGTGGCGCTTCGACATCCGCCGGTCCTCCCGCTGTCCGCACAACAACTTCTCAGTTATCTGGCGACCTTACTCACACACAGGAACACATTACTTACAATACAATCGAGGGATTTCCCGTAAAAGATAAACGAAAAGGGTTGACAACTTGGGAATTTTTATTCTCTACTTCTTATTTTATATAAAAAACAATGTTACGTAATGAGCTGTTCGAACCACCCTCCCGCCCGCCCCTGTAACGCATCCTAACGTAACGTAACGACAAGATCACCCCCTCCGCTTCCCACAGATTGCGTTACGTAATAATTGAATGCTGCCTTACTGCAATTGTATCGAAATACGTTCGTGTAAAACATTTTATAAATTTTTAGACTAATAGAAAATTTTTGGATGATTGGTAAATTTTAACCTACATTAAGATTATTCATGTAACAGTAGTTATATTTAACTTACTATTTCACCGCCCTGTAGTATGTCTGTGAGCACTTTGTTGGCCCTCACAGACCTCATCATCAAGTCCTGGCATTTTTTCAGCTTAAAGTAGCACAGGTAACACGCTGCCACCGGCTGACACAGTGTGTCAATCTGAAAAAGAATTGCATAAATTCAAAACATTAAGACAATGACAATGAGCTTTAATTATTGTTCAACACTCACATAACAAACAAGTAGCCTGCTGGATGGCAGCCACTGTCACTCAGACACTTCAAGCACATTTCTACGCTACATGCTTACACAACACCTCTCCAATAGCTTGCTCTGCTCGTAACAAACACATGGATGACAATTAAAGACTAAGGTGCAGTCGGCCTGCTTCCAGTCGCACTACTACTACCAAATATTTTTTGCTAAAAATGTGGCACAGGTACATTATAAGTTACATAAATATGTTCACATTTTACCAGACACTGGCATGCCAAAAGGAGAATGGCAGCTTTCTATACATCATTTGGCTCGAAGCATCTGGAAGGGTATATAAACCAAATCTATAACACTTTGAGGACTTTGAGAAAGCATTTGATAGGGTCGTGCGAAAGAATCTCTGGAACATTTTGCCCAGATATGGGGTTGACGGTGACCTACTCCGTGCTGTGCAATCC
Organism: Pyralis farinalis; assembly: GCA_947507595.1. Classification (NCBI taxonomy): domain Eukaryota; kingdom Metazoa; phylum Arthropoda; class Insecta; order Lepidoptera; family Pyralidae; genus Pyralis; species Pyralis farinalis. The sequence goes on from OX382281.1 coordinate 2,716,077, forward strand.
ACTTATGAGGATTGTACAGCGTGTGCGGGTGGACGGCAGCTTGTCATCCTGGTTTGATGTCAACATTGGTGTCAGACAGGGCTGCGTGCTGTCGGCTCGGCTGTTCATCCTGTATCTGGACAGTTGTCTTCAGAGAATAAGAAATATGAATGTGGGAATGCGAATGGGTGACTCAGTGGTCAACTGCCTGCTTTATGCAGATGACGCGGTATTAATAGCAGAATCACCATCCGAACTGCAAACACTAGTTACAACAATTTGGTTAGGGCAGAGACATGTTACTACAGGACCAGCCTCGTAGGATCATTCCCCTCTATCATGGTACAAGATATTGTGATCCATTGCGCGCATAAATACTTCGTGCATAATCGAAAATCGAATCGAAAATGCCAAACTGTGCAGTTATGTCATGCAAAAAAAGGTCGAACACTTCCAGTTTGCAAAAATATTGAGTTACCTTTCACATGCAAGTATTATTTTATTTGCTTTCATACAAAAGAAATAAAAATGGTGTGATAACGATTAATACATGAGAAATCGATTCAGTAATCGAGTACCGATACAAGCGAATCATATTCCGCGACTTTGGTCGCATATCTCCTATCCCAAATTAGCGTAAATTATACAAACTGCAAAACAAAACAGTCCTTCATGCTGTATAATAGAGTTCATTTAGCTAAAGACAAAAAAGTATATAAGAAGTTTCATAATTTTGAATCTACCAGCTTCGATTTACGAAGAAGTTCAGCTATTCCACAACAGATGGCAGCGGTAAGAAAATAACTTTGAACTGTAGGAGCCTCAGAATAAGGTTGACATTTCTTTAAAACATGATTTTTGCCACTACTCAGCCAGTGCGGTGACACAAAATATTGTCATTATCGATAGATTGGACCCGATTTTAGGCTTGCTTATAATGTTACAGGATACAAAAGGGTGTTGATATCTATAATCTAAGGATAATCTAGTTCAATATTTGACTAAAACTTACTAAAATGTCAGGCACCCACCATATCAATCATGTGATCAAAAAAAACTGAAAAGAATATTAACATCCTACGTTCACTTTCAGGTGTTTGGTGGGGCTCTCATCCATACACTCAAAAATTAATTTATAATGCTCTGGTGCGTAGTCACTTGGATTATGGATCTTTTCTCCTCAAACCATGCAATAAGACAGCTCTCTATTCCCTGGATAAGATCCAGGCCAAGTGTTTGCGTATCATTACAGGCGCCATGAAGTCCTCCCCAGTTAATGTCCTTCAGGTTGAATGTTGTTGGTGACGTTGCGTCGCGCCACCAGAGTAGTGGACTGTATATGTGCGGGTGTTCTTCAGTATTCCAAATAACTACGGCAAGGTTTCTTTTCTGAGACTGTACTGGCTGAGGTTAGGAGAGAGGTGTTTCTTGTTCTTCTGAGACGTCCGCTTGTGTTGCTCTCGATCGGTAGAATGACGAATCCGAGGCGGGGCGCCGGTATTTCTATGCGCGCGTCGGCGCGCCCCAGGTAGTCGGCTCGCCATACAACGCGCGTACAGTTTCATGGCGTTATTCTCCCCCGCCTCGTCCCCTCTCCATACCTCACCCCTCCGATATCTCGTTTATTTATACTATTTATTTACAAGTAGAATACGAATGTAAAATTTTGTCACTAGAGTTATCTAGTGGCATAATTTTACATTCGTATTCTACTTATTCTATACATTTAATCCAATACCATAACTATACGTTTATTTTCCTTATGCTAGATACTACAATTTACTTTATTTATTTATTTTCCTTTATTTACATGCATTTGCGATAGTCTACAAATGTTTTCGTTGTGGACAAGTACATATTTATATTCACTCATGTTAAACATCGGTTTGAGACGGTGGCTATACGTTGCGTATACACGTGGTGTATTTGTTCTGAGCGTTTTAGTCGTGAACATTTCTCCCGCCGTCGCCTCGCGATTCTACTGGTAGCACGACGATCTTCTTGGTCGGCCGTCTCAGCGTATGTCCCTTGCTGGTGACGACGTCGGCCACTCGAACTACGCCGTCCTTGCCCGGATAGGTCTTCGTCACGCGTCCTCGCGGCCAGATGTTCCGTGGGAGGTTCGGGTCGCAGATGACTACGATGTCTCCGACGGCAGGTATGACTCCAGTGCTGAATGGCTCCCGCCGGTGTCGGAGTACCGGCGTGTACTCCCGCACCCAGCGTCGCCAGAAGCAGTCGGCGAGCTGTTGGGCGCGTCGCCAATGCTGACGGGCGTCGGTGTCGTGCTCGCTGAAGGTGCCCGGAGCAGGCACATGACAGTCGGGCCCGATCAGAATCAGGTTCGGAGTCAGCGCTGGTGGCTCCTCTGCCGTTACCGCCACATGGGTGAGAGGGCGGGAGTTCACCGTTGTCTCCACCTCTGCCAGCAGTGTGTGCAGCGTCTCGTCGCTCGGGTACCGCTCGTGCAGCGTGGCTCGCAGCGCCTCCTTCACCGTCCGCACCATGCGCTCCCAAGCCCCTGCCATAAAGGGCGCGGCAGGGGGCAGGAAGCGCCAGTTGATTCGGCGTGCGGCGGCTTCGTTCTTCACTGCTTCGGAGAGCTCGCGGTCTGCCTCGCGGAATGCTGTGGCGTTGTCGCTCCACAGCTCCGTAGGGCATCCCCGCCGAGCTATGAAGCGCCGGAGGGCGTTGATGGCGGAGTCCGTGCTTAGAGAGGCGGCGACTTCCAAATGCACCGCTCGCGACGTCATGCAGGTGAAGAGCGCGACGTACCTTTTCTCCCGATGTCTTCCCACCGTGACTTCCAGGGGCCCGAAGTAGTCCAACCCTGTAAAAGTAAAGGGCCGGGCGTGGTGAGCTAAGCGTGCGGGAGGCAGATCACCGGTGGATGGCGTCGCCGGCTTCGCTTTTCTTAGTAGGCAGACGGCGCAGCGGGCGATGACTCCTTTAACAGCTGGTCGGATCTTTACTATGTACATTCGTTGACGTAGTTCATTAACCACTATCTCGGTGCCTCCGTGGTGAAGTTTTTCGTGTACCTGAGCTATGTACAGTTTCGTGTAAGCGTGCTTCCCATGTAGCACGGTCGGTCGCACCGCTTCCACTGTTAAGTTTTCGGCCGCGGCTAATCTGCTTCTAAGTCGTAGTATACCGTTTTCATCTACGTAGACGCTTAGCGCGGCGAGTCGATCGGTATTATCCGGTGTCCGGCCGTCCTGTATTCTCTTTAATTCGTTTCCGTAGCTGTCTTCTTGTGATGCGCGAGTCCAGAGTTTCTCCGCTGCGAGTAGGTAGCGCGCCTCTAACACGACGAACTTGCTCTTCTCCGTAGGCTTAGTGGTGGATTTGGCTCGCTTGCAGGCGCGTGGGGTCGTCGGTTTGTTCCAGTCTCCGTCTCGTTCCGGATTCGCACGCGTTCGTTTGCGACGTATAGCGGCTACCAGCTGTTTTTCGGGTTCGGAGAACTTTCTTCGACAGAGGTCGATGAATTGTAGCGCTCTCGCCGTCGCTCGCAATAGCCTCGTCCAACTGGAGAAACGCTCGATATTCGGCAGGTGCGCTTGTTGTGGTCGTCGTTGGAGTGTGTTGCACTTCTCTTTCTCCTCGCCGGTCGCGGGAATCTCGACCTTATTTTCAACGGGCCAAGTCGACTCAGTTTGATACAGGAACGCCGGTCCCTTGTACCATCTGTGCTGCGCGTTGAAGTCGGTCGGCGTAGCTCTAGTCGCGTCGTCTGCTACGTTGTCGGCTGACGGCAACCACCTCCACTGGTCTTTTCGGGTCGACTCTTATATTTCTGCCAGCCGGTGCGCTACGAACGTTTTGTATGTGCGGGGCTCGGCGCGTATCCATGCCAAAGCAGTGCGTGAGTCACTCCAATAGGTTTTCGTAGCGATCTCGTAGTCGTGTTCTTCTGCGACCGATCTGGCTAGACGGACGCCGAGGACTGCGGCCTGGAGTTCCAGTCTTGGCACGGAGATGGGTTTCGTGGGCGTAACTCGACTCTTCGCTGCGGCTAACGCGACCTTGATGCTGCCGTCTGCTCGCTGCAAGCGCCAGTAGATCGCGGCTGCGTACGCCTCTTCGCTTGCATCGACGAACGCATGTAGCTCGTAGCGGATAGCCGGCTCTACGTCGTAGCACCTAGGTATGTGCAAGTCGCTTAAGTCGCGCAGCTGTTGAAGCCATCGGCTCCATCTTCCTTGCAGCTCCGGCGGTATTGTCTCGTCCCACCCCGTCTTGTAGCGCCACGTGTCTTGCATATTACGCTTCGCCGGCGTAGTCGTCGGTGAAACTAAACCCAGCGGGCTAAAAATCGACATAATTATGCTTCGCGCTTCGTCGGCGGGCGTGTATCATCGAGTACTTCCGCCGGAGCTCTCCGGGTGTTGAGGTGAAAACGTATGCAGTCGCTGTTTGTGTGCCACAGTAGTCCGAGCGTCTTCTCTAGCTCGCTCTCGCCGATGGGGACCGTCGTTCTTTCTGCATATTCGGTGATTTCGCTAGTGGCCTCTTTGTCGTTCGTAGCCCATCCGCGTAGCTCGAACCCAGCTTGTCGATGCACGTGGTTGAAATCTCTGACGGTTCGTTGCGCTTCAGTTGTGGTCGGGAAGCTCTGCAAGTAGTCGTCCATGTAGTGGTTTTTCTCGATCGCCCTCGCTGCCTCCGGATACTCTGCGGCGTGTTCTCTTGCATTTCTGTTCTTGATGTACAGGGCGGTGCACGGCGATGACGATGCACCGAATATTACGGAGGTCATTCGATACTCCTCCGGTTCCCCTTCTCGTCGGTCGCCTCTCCATAGGAAGCGGAGCGCGTCCCTGTCTTCGTCGCGTATCTTGATCTGCATGAACATCTCCTTTATGTCGGCCGATACAGCGATGTTGTGTTGACGAAACCTCATGATGACGCCAGGCAAGGACTGCAGTAGGTCCGGTCCGGGTAGCAGCATATCGTTGAGGCTACGGCCGTGCGATTTAGCCGCGGCGTCGTGGACCACGCGAATTTTCGGCTTCTCCGGATTGCAGACGGCGAAGTGAGGTAGGTACCACGTTCTCACACTAGGTGGCGCTGTTGCCTTTTCAGCGTAGTTCGACGTCAGCAGATTGTTCATTCTTTCGTTGTATTTCACTTTCAAATTTTCATCGCGATCAAGTTTTTTCTCGAGGCTGCGCAGTCGCTTGAGCGCGTCCGGACGATTGTTGGGTATTTGCGTATTCTGCTCTCGCCATAGTAGCCCTGTTTCGAATCTGCCGTCGGGCAGACGTCGACTCTTATCTTCTAATATTCGGAGAGCTTGTTGTTCGGGGTCGCTGTCTTGCTTCCTAGGCTCGATTGACAGCGACTCTAGCGCGAAGTACTTCTTCATCATGTCTTCCATGGGGTCTATCTTGCTAAGATGAGCGCAGCAGAACGTTGCAGGCGCTGCTTGTGAGGTGTAGCCGTGTAACACCCAGCCCAGGAGAGTTTTCGAAGCCACGGGTTGATCTCGCCGACCTTCTCTAATGACACGTGACACGATCAGCTCCCAATTGTCTTGACCGATGAGTATCTTCGGCGTGGCTTTGGTGTACAGCAGCTCGTGCTTGATGTCCCTCAGGTGCGGGCAGTTTCTCACTTCTCGCTCGGTGATAGACTGCGTCGTGATGTCTAGGCTCGAGACTGTATGTGCGTTGTTAATTTGCAGTTCTTCCTCACTGTGTTGGCCTCTGATGAGAACGTTCACCCTCTTGCTCTTGTCGTGCGCTATCTCCGCACCGCTCACGCCTTGTACCCACATCGGTTCGTTCGGTCCGTCGAGTCCGAGTGTGTTGGCGAGTGAAGAGTCGATTATCGTGACCGTGCTTCCTTCGTCGAGCAGCGCGTACGTTTGCACCGTGGCTTGCGGCCCCCTCAGTGTTACCGGTTGTTATTTTGAGGTAAGCGCGGCTCGATACTGTCGCGTCGCTCGCTGCCTGCCTTATTGCCGACGCGATGACTTGTTCGTTCTTCTCAGTCGTCGGCTGCGTTGGCGCGGCTACGTCTGCTTGCGGCGCCCTCTCGTGGTGTAAAAGGCGATGATAACGCATGGAGCAGCCGTTGACACCGCAGGGCTTGGCCTTACATACGGAGCGGCGATGCTTGTATGTAAGACAACAGAAGCAGATGTGGCTCTTCTTCGCAACTTCCCAGCGTTCGTCAGTGCTCGCGTTAGTAAATCGCGGGCACGCCGGTAGTTGGTGGTTTTCTTGGCAACACGGGCATGATGGCGGTTTTTCTTCAGCGGGTTTTTTCTTAGGTTCCGTCGTGGCGTAGGTACGTTCGATTTTCTTCCTGACGCTCTTGTTGTCCCTGTTCTCCGTTGTAGGCTCGGGCAGTGCGTACGGAGCGCTGTTGTCGGCTTCACTGTTGAGAAACTGTGCGACGTTCTTCAGTTCGGGTGTCTCTTCGTTGGGCCGCGTAGTCGTACCACTTGTTGCGTAGGATCGGAGTGAGCTTGTCGACGATGAGCCGTAGTACCACAGGGTTATGTAGATACTGCGGCCGCTCCAGCATCTCGATCATGGCTACGGTGTTGGCGACGCGGTTCGCGAAGATACACAAGTCGCGTGGGTTCTCGGTGAGTCGAGGCAGCGTTTTCATTTTTTCCATTTCATTTATAAGCAGGGCGTCGGGTCTTCCAAATCTTCTTTCCAACGAGTTCACGACGTCTTCTGGTTGAGGCTTACTTATGAGGAGGGCGCCGACTGATTCCAAGGCGACTCCGTGTAGGCTCTGCCTTATTCTGGCGACGTTCTCGCCCGCCGTGAAGCTCGGTGCAGACTCGACGAATGCTGCTTTAAATGGTAGCCAGTCGTGGCACTGGCCGCTGAACGGAGGTAGGTCTGGTATAAATTTCTTCCTGGATTTGCTCATATGGATGGCTTCTGCAAACGCGGCGGACAGCGTTGTGACGTCTATCGCGGAGACTTGTGGGGGCTGCTTCGTCTGCCGCTCGTGTGTCTTCTCAACACGGGCGACTAGCCCTTGTTCGTCCTCGTTGATGCGACGTTCCTCTGTTGTCGTATTCTGCTGGGCCGTGAGTGCGTTGATGTCTTCATCCATAGGTGGCACCCGGTTCTCGGGTTCGGGTTGGCGATTAAACCAATCGGAGATTCGTTGCGGCGCTAAGTCGTTTTCTCGATGACTCAGCTTCTCTTCTCGCTCGCCTGATTTTTTCTAAGTGTGCTTCGGCGTGGATACGCTGTAGTTCCAGCTCGGCTAGCCTTTCTTTAGCCTCCAACTCCGCGAGGAGCTTTCTTCTTGAGGCTGTAGATCGGCGTGACCGAGCGGGTTTAGGCGTGGTGATTTCAGTAGCAGACTCGTTCTCCTTGCCGTGGTTGCTTCTTGTGATGACCATTTTCTCGTTATTTTTCTTTCTTCTGTTTCAGTGATCCGGCTTCGGAAGGACCATTAAATGTTGGCGACGTTGCGTCGTGCCGCCAGAGTAGTGGACTGTATGTGTGGGGGTGTTCTTCAGTATTCCAAATAACTACGGCAAGGTTTCTTTTCTGAGACTGTACTGGCTGAGGTTAGGAGAGAGGTGTTTCTTGTTCTTCTGAGACGTCCGCTTGTGTTGCTCTCGATCGGTAGAATGACGAATCCGAGGCGGGGCGCCGGTATTTATATGCGCGCGTCGGCGCGCCCCAGGTAGTCGGCTCGCCATACAACGCGCGTACAGTTTCATGGCGTTATTCTCCCCCGCCTCGTCCCCTCTCCATACCACACCCCTCCGATATCTCGTTTATTTATACTATTTATTTACAAGTAGAATACGAATGTAAAATTATGTCACTAGAGTTATCTAGTGACATAATTTTACATTCGTGTCTTAGCGGACACTATGGAGCTTATAATTAAACCCAAAAACTTGTATAATTCGTTTAATTTACTTTGAAATGTATTTATGTGACAAACTGCTGACGATCGTGCGAATGGTGTTAATGCACTAATTTGTAGGGTAGAGTATTTATAATTGTTACAAACGCCTTAGTAACTTAGAGTAGCAAGTCCACGAACTATTGCATGAATTGAATGATATAAACACTAGGCGTCCGCCGAAACATCTTCCCGCCTCGTTGAAAGGTAACTTTCAACTCTGGAAGTCTTCTGGTACGGGCAGAGGGCACAGACGAACTAGAGGGCGTCTGACACGTCCTTTTGCAGTATTGATATCAGCCACCCGCGAGACACCATCCTTTCCAGGGAATAGCTGGATCACACGTCCCAGACGCCAGCTCAAAGGAGGGGTATGATCCTCTTGTAACAGAACTAAATCTCCAACATTAAGTCTGGCAGCATTGTTCTTCCATTTTATTCTTTGTTGCAGTTCGGAAATGTATTCTTGCTGCCATCTTTTCCAAAAGTACTGGCGAATCCTCTCAAGACGTTCGTATCTTTGCAGATTATTTTCTTTAATACACAGCAGTTTAGGTGTCGGCAATGCAGTCAACGGTCTTCCAATTAGAAAATGCCCCGGAGATAAAGAATGGAAATCATCGGGAGAGGAAGAAAGAGGACAGAGAGGCCGACTATTTAAAATTGCTTCTATCTGAGTAAATAAGGTTTGAATCTCTTCAAATGTAAGATGACTGTTTCCCATCACACGTCGCAAATGGAATTTGGCTGATTTTACTCCTGCCTCCCAAATTCCGCCAAAATGTGGAGCGTAAGCATGTGAGAAATGAAATTGAATTTTTTCATGATTTGCAAAATGAGTCAAAGGTTCCTCAGAATGTTTTATGAGATCTGCGATTTCTTTTGAGGCAGCCACAAAATTACTACCATTATCGCAAAATACTTCCACAGGTTTGCCTCTGCGTGCTATGAATCTTCGAAATGTCATTAGGAATGCGTTTTTAGACAGGTCGCTTACGGCCTCCAAACACTTATACCGTAAGCAAACAAAGAGGCACAAATAGCATTTTATCAAGCTGCTACCACGACCCCTACGGTTAAGTATGTGAAACGGACCTGCAAAGTCTATGCCAACGGACAAAAATGGAAACCCTGGCGATAATCTTTGAACTGGTATTTTGCCCATTTTAGGTTGGAGCGTTTTACCACGTAAACGCCTACAAACAACGCACTTGTCAACGGTACGTCTCGCTAGTAGCCTACCACCCACGGGCCATACAGATTCCCTAACAACAGCTAGCAGAAGCTGAGGTCCTGCGTGCATATGCTGGATATGTTCCTTTAGAAAAATTAATTTGGTCAAATGATGTATCGAATGTAGAAGAATTGGATGTTTCCTTTCATATGAGTAGCTGGAAGTATTAATTCGCTCGCCAACCCTTATGACTTTATCGCTGCTCATAAAAGGTGACAAAGCTAAAATTTTGGATTTGGAATTCAATTGTTTATCCTTTATTAACAATTCGTACTCTACAGGAAAAGACTGTTTTTGAGACATGGCACATAGCGTTACGAAAGATTCATCCAATTCTGCCATCGTTAAACTATTTGCGGGTTTGCTATTTAAACCCTTTAACTTACTTATAAATCGCTTAACGTATGCAAAACATCTAACAAGTCTGTTTAAGTTAGAGAAATTTTCGAAGATTATTACATGTTCAAATACGACTGCAGGATTACATCTGAATTCAGGTAAGTTTTCATTATTTTTAATTATATTTAGTTTTGGCCATTTTGATTCCTTTTCAGATAAAAAGTCCGGACCTAACCACCTTCACCAACTTCATTGATACCAATTTACATGCATCTACACCTCTTGATATTAGATCAGCCGGATTTGATGTAGTGGGGACATAACGCCAGGATCCGGAAGGCGTTGTTTCTTGAATTTCATTTATTCGATTTGCAACCAATGCTTTCAGTTTCGTTACGTCACTCTTAATCCAGCCAATCATCTATATCGCAATGCGTTCAAAACAGTGCTACTTAGCCTTGCAGCAAGTAGAGCAGCGCATAACTCAAGACGCGGAATCGTCGTGGGTTTTATTGGAGCAACCTTGGATTTTGAACACAATAAATGTACAGAAACATCTGAATTCGAATTGACAGACCGCATGTAAATACATGCCCCATACGCGGCTTGCGAAGCATCACTAAAGCAATGAAGTTCTACTTCTTTAGGGTCCTTACAAAGAACTAATCTAGGCAGCTGAAAGTTCTTAAGGTAATGCAAATTTTCAGAGAAATTTTGCCATTCCTCTTTGATATTTTGTGGGACCGTTTCATCCCATTCAAGCCCCCTTTTCCACAACCCTTGCAAAATCATCTTTGGTTGTATGATACAGTGGCTCAGGAGACCAAGTGGATCGAATACTTTAAATGAATTAGAGAGAATATATCTTTTAGTTATTTTGTTGCTCGAAGGGAAATCCTTTAATGGAAAATTTAGAGTGTCACTATGCGGATTCCATCCCAGCCCCAGAGTTTCTGATGACTCGCTGATAGTTAAAATATCTTGAGTGCTAACATTACTATTATTGATTATGATACGTGAATTACTTTTAAATTTTCTCAAATTGAAACAACCGGCTCTCAAGGCCTTAATAAGAGAATTTTGTATATAGAGTAATTGATCTTCATCGTCACAACCTGTAATAAGATCATCGACGTAGAAGTCGTTCTTAATTACAGTTTTTATTAGCTCATCATTCTGCTCCTCTCCCAACTGCCATAAGCATCGCATACTTAAATAGCTCGCACGTGCCGTCCCGTAAGTGAGAGTATTTAGTCGCAATGTTTTTATAGGCTCGGACTCGTCATCTCTCCATAATATCAATTGCAAATCGCGGTCTTCTTCGTGTACCTGTATTTGGCGATACATTTTTTCGATATCCCCGCTTAAAATGTACTTATATTGCCTGCTTCTAATAAGAATGGAGAACAGAGAGTCTTGCATATTTGGGCCTACCATCAAGATATCATTGAGTGCATAACCAGATGAGGAAGGGGCTGAACCATCGAACACTACACGTATTTGGGTCGATTCACTCTGTTCCTTTAAAACAGAATGATGACATAAAAAATAAGAATTATATGGTTTATTGATTGCTGATTCTGTTAAATGACCTAACTCAGCGTATTCGTTGATAAAATTTGTATACTTGACCTTTAGGGAAGGATTTCGTTTAAATCTTTTTTCTATGTTTAATAATCTTCTTTTGGCAAGATAAAAGGTATCGCCTAGACAATCTGGGCTATCCTTTAAGGGTAATTTAACACAAAATCTACCCGAATTTAGGCGAGAAGTGTTAGCTAGAAAATGTTTCTCGCAATCTTTATTTTCTTGGCTGAGAATGGGCTTTTTAGGAAGCTCCTCGATTTCCCAGAATTTCGTAATTATGTTTTCAATGTTATTTTGCGATGTAACAAGAGCATGATTGCAATGAATTTTGTTAGATTTAGTTTTATGTACTTTAGTAAAATTGGGCCAGAAATTATCCAGCATAATTTAGACATTCTCAGACTAGGACCATTTAATCCCAGAGAATGTTGTTCATTGCCTAAAATATCCCAAAAGACGTCAGCACCGATTAGGATATCTATAGGAGCAGGTTTGTGGAATTCAGGATCGGCGAGAGGCAAGTTTTGAGGTAAATTTATACCTTTTATATCTATAGGAGCTTTAGGAATCTCACTTGTTATATTTTTTAGGACGAAACATGATATATTTAGTTGAAAAGAACTATTTATTGATTTTACTTTAGGAGTACAAGCCTCAACTACATTATCCGCACAGTTATTGCCAATACCTATAACTTTTACAAAATTAATATGATCTAAACACTTTAGATTTAATTTTTGTTGTAGTGATTTACTTATAAATGATGACTGACTGCCACAACCTAAGAGAGCGCGAACTCTTTCCATATGATGAGTAGTTGGATTAGTTACATCTATCAGTGCTGTAGATAGCAAAACTAGATTATGGGATTGATTTGAATAATTTACTATAAATTCAGGTTCATTCGCAACTGGAGTGCTAGTAGTTGTTACGATAGGATGAATATGAAGTAAGCTATTGTGTCTTTGTTTACATTCCCGACAAGACCCCATACGACAATCACTTAGCGGGTGCCCCTGTCTTAAACAGTTTTTACACAATTTATACTTGGCAACATCAGCCAATCTATCCTGAATGTTTTTTGATTTAAATAGTGAGCAATCATAAATTTTGTGATTTTCGTTGCAAATGACACATAAATAAGTATTAGGTTTTTGAATTGTACTAGCATATGATTTTGTATAAGCAGTGCGATGATGTTGATTTGAATTTTGGTGGTTTTGATTATTCGTTTTATAATTATTATTGTTAGATGTAAAATTGCGAGAATTTGAAGCAACGGTCCTTGTATTTTCAAATTTATTACGAGACAACGATTCGAGCACGTGAGCACGATCAGTTAAAAACTTGTTAAATTGACTCAATGATGGCATATCATCAAGACTATTCCGATACTCCTCCCACTTAGTTAATGTCAAATTATCCAATTTCGCAGACAACACATAAATAAGTAATATATCCCAATGCTCTGTCCGTTGGCCCAGACTAGCTAGAGCACGTAAATTTTTTGTTACATGATCTACTACAAAACGCAGCGACCTGTCAGATTCACGCACTAGCGGCTGAATGCCAAATAACGATTTGAGGTGGTGATTAATAAGTAATCTTTTGTTGTTATATCTGTTACAAATTAATTTCCAAGCTTCTGAATAATTCGCTGATGACACTTCGAGATTAGTGATAATTCTAGCCGCATCTCCCTCTAGGTAAGAAATAAGATAGTGAAACTTATGAATAGGTGTAATGCGGTTATTATTATGAATCAAGTTTTCAAAGGTATCTCTAAAATCCAACCAATTGAAAAAATCGCCTTTAAATCTTCCAATCTGAAGCTGTGGAAGTTTAAATGCTGTTTCTTGATGTTCATGAGAACAATGAGATAGGTATTTAAAGTTGTCAGTATGATCCTCCAATAAAGTTTTCGCTGTTGCCAAACTGACGATCATATCCCTCTCTATGATGTCACGTTCATCGATTTCAGGTGACATATTGTCTACATTTAATACTTCAATTTCGCTTTGAAGTTCATCAAACTTTATTGACAATGTCTCAAACTTTGTAATTTTAAGTTTTAATTCGGCTAGGTCTACATTAGTAAAATGATCTTGTTCCTTAAGTAAAACTAGATAATATTTAAATTTTGTTATTTGTCCCTTTATAGAACTTCGTTTAGCAACCATCTCCTTTAGTTTTAATTTATTGGAGGCAATAGATGCTATGGACTCCTTATCAGTCATTTTGCAAACCAACCCGGTAAATAAGATTCAAATGTAAATCAAAATAAGTAATACGGAACCACTATGAAAATAAATAAATTCTCACGCTACTCCGTCCGGCGCGAGGCGATGACCGTTGATGTGAAAATCGAGCGCGCTGCACTGAGCTGATCGGTGTGATGTTCGCAAGACACTGTGCGAGAGGTGTGATGGGCAACGTGTCGTTTTCCTGAAACTGTTCGGCAAAATAACGTGAGAATAACGAATATAATTATGACGTACACGACTAATAATATTAGTGCAGTATTCAAAAGAAAACGTATCAAAATATTTCGAGTATCAAAATATTTCGAGAATACCTCTACAGAGTGTTGGAATGTTACAATTTACAACTATTTTATCAAACTATACTGCTATACTTTACTTCTACACTACGTGAAAATCATTTGGTGTATATGAGAAAAAATATTAATTACAAGTAGCCAATGATGTAGCTAACGACTAACAAGAAGTAACACTAAGTGTGTCGTCACGGTTACTTTATGCCTTTTATTGCAACAATACAATTTCAACACTAATTTTATACTACTACTATATGTATGTATTTGTAAATATGTAATTTTATTGTATTAATACGTTAACAATGATTTAGGTAATTACTAGATACGGGTAATTTTGGAAGGTTCGGAAAAGACAAAGGATAATTTGGGGCACTTATCTTTTAGTTAGACTGTGATGCACGGCGTAATGCTTTAGGCTGCCTTACTGACCACGATGTCCAGATAATGTTGAGTCCGATTCAATCCTTGTACACGTGGAGCGTCACGATTTCATAGGCGCGCCACACGTCGATTCCGATATCTTCAATATATGTTGTTCCCCTCATGGGCCACCATAAAATGTCTTAGCCGACACTATGGAGCTTATAATTAAACCCAAAAACTTGTATAATTCGTTTAATTTACTTTGAAATGTATTTATGTGACAAACTGCTGACGATTGTGCGAATGGTGTTAATGCACTAATTTGTAGGGTAGAGTATTTATAATTGTTACAAACGCCTTAGTAACTAAGAGTAGCAAGTCCACGAACTATTGCATGAATTGAATGATATAAACACTAGGCGTCCGCCGAAACAATTCGTATTCTACTTATTCTATACATTTAATCCAATACCATAACTATACGTTTATTTTCCTTATGCTAGATACTACAATTTACTTTATTTATTTATTTTCCTTTATTTACATGCATTTGCGATAGTCTACAAATGTTTTCGTTGTGGACAAGTACATATTTATATTCACTCATGTTAAACATCGGTTTGAGACGGTGGCTATACGTTGCGTATACACGTGGTGTATTTGTTCTGAGCGTTTTAGTCGTGAACAGATCCGTACATCCTCTGCCGCTTCGAAATCCTCCCTGTGCTTCCCAAAGCATTCCATCGGATTTCACCCTCATTCTCCTTTCAATTATTTCCATACACTTTAGCTGCTAAGCTGATCAAACTGATGGCCCTATAGTTGGCGCAGTCCATACGTGAGCCCTTGCCTTTATACAAGGGCACGATGACTCCAATCGCTGGGGACCCGGTTCTTCAGCATAATTTACTCAAAAACCAGAAGGCGTCCCTAACGTAGGTACCACCTAGCTTGATCATCTCAGCTGTTACCATATCGATTCCCGCTGACTTCCCATCTTTCAAACTTCATATCGACCATTCAATCTCATCCATAGTAATGTCTTCATGGTACGCTGGCACTGCCGAGTCAATCACAGACTCGTTCACAATGCCAGTCCACCGTTCTAACACTTCCTGAGTGTTAGCAAGAATGCCACCTTTACATCTTATCTTGTCCATTCTGGATGCTGACGAACCACTTCGAGACTTCTTTACCTCTCTCCAGAAGAGTTTGGTATTTGTTCTTCGTCAGCTTCTCTTCCTCACTCATATGTAGTCTTTCACGCTTCTCTTTCACTAAAGCTTTCGAGTCATTCTTGCATCGACGGTATATTTCTTTCTTCATTTCTTTCATACCATCACTCTGGTGCAAAGATGATACGTAATCCAGCCACGCTTTCCTCTTTTTCCACGGAGGATTGAACCTCCGCATCCCACCAGGCATCTCCTCTTAGTGTCTACGTCTCTTTGCGCATCCACATGCTTCTTTCGCACTGTCCACCATACTTTCTTTCAGAACTTTCAGAAAAGAAAAAAAAGTAAGACGTGTCTAAGTGCCCGCGAGGGCCCAATGTTAAGTATAGCATATTTATATGTTCATCTTTGTCATTTACCGTTATCGTCGTAAATATCGATATTTTGAAATTATAATATCGATATTTGTCAATCCCTATTACTTTTCGACTATTATAGTATATTTTGCTAGCATGTTGTCGTGAATATTTTAGTAGTGTGCGTAAAATGACATAGTGTTGAACATTTTTCCTTTTGTGTGCGTTCATGACACCACAAAATGTTTTTGCGCGTGTTGTAATCGTTTCTATGTAGTAGTTACCTCGTCCCCCGTCAAAAATGGCAGAATTTTTTACTAACAGAATCATGCGTATGGCGAGTCCTTTAGTAACATGTCTCTGGGTTAGGGTGTCTGAGACATATCATTTTAATTTCAAATTCAGTCACACCTTTCAGAGATTACCCAAACAAATATTGTTTTCTTGGTGTAAATATCATATATGTATTCATTCATATACATTTAGTAAAAAGCTGTTATTTTAACATTACACTAAATATTTGAGTGCTGTAGTTAACAGGAAGTATTTGTTATTATATCATTAGTGTTAATTGTTCATTATTAAGGTATAATTAAACTGACTTAAGGCTACAGATAACTGCATGCAGACATATTCAGTCATTTCCTTGTGTTATTTCATTTTATGAAGTTATATCGCTTGGACCTACATGTATCACATTTCATGTTCATCATCATCAATAGAAGGTAAGATCGCTCAAGCCATTAAGAATAGCTTATGACTTCGATGGAATACACATGTCTTAACTCACATTAATTGGGCAAAATGATCCAATGGAGACACAATTAGAGGTTGGTAAAAGTCTAAACAGCTTACGTCATCAGCTCAAAATCGGTCAAATTTTATGTAGCTACATACCATCAACGGCTGCCTCAATTCAATCACCACTTCAATGGAATGAGATCTAATTTATTGTGAGTCAAGCACCAACAAAGTGCTATCTCAAACAATAGAGACAAATGTATTGATTCCAAATATATAATGGTAACAATGTTGATTGGAACATATAGTCTTTTGTGTGCTAATTTAACTCCTATGTCCATACACATGTGGATGAGGGAAGACGAGAAACATCTGCAGTCACTTAGCTCCCATGAGTCCTGTTTAGAGTAGTATTCTAACTCAGTGAATGTTCTCTGGTGTGTGGTCGGTTGTGCGACTACAATTTTTATTCTACATCTATCTACCTCTACTGTGACTTGATAAATTATGCAACCAGCCACGAATATGTTCAGAGTGGCTGAAAGTTGCATTTGATTCTTCATATTAGTCTCACTCAGTTATATCAAGAACAGACTAAGAAGTTTTCTGCACATTTAGCGTGAGGGGTCCATGCACCCAAGAATATCTTTGGCAAAGTTATTGCAGTGTAGTGTTCCATCACAATGTATATTATGTACCTTCTAATATTGAAATTGAAACTACTATACATTATTGTCGAAATATCCTTAAACGAAACACAAAGTTAATACGTATACTATATAACAATATATTATGTAAGTGAAGAGTATGCTTCGCTTTAAATATGAACCAACAGTAATTGTTTGAAGAATGTGAAATATAGTATTACGTGTTGCACGATACTTACAGAGATATCGGTCAGTCTTTCATAAACGTCTTGTAGCGGACTGCCGGCTATATCGCGGACAGGTGCGTCCATCGCCAGACAAACTCTGCACACGTTTAAAGCGGACGCCATTTCACAACAACTATTTTATTTTGGTCTTGCCGTGCCGTCTTGCCTATTATTTCTTCTTTGTGGCGTTCTTGGTGTTCTCGCCAATGACAACGCTTTTATTATTTTAACTCAGCGTGTTCTCAAGTCAGGCCCGAGCTTAGTATGTGGGCAGGCTTAGTATGTGACTCTGCATTATAATGGCCTTGTGAGTATACTAGGTATTACTTTAAGAACATAATAAACTGCAGATCTGTTGATTACCTATAATAAAAGACAGACACAACATGTAAGACAACACAAATAGTTAGTTGGTTAGTAGTGACAAACCACTTAGAGTTTAATGTTATTAGAGTTAATAAATTCACACAAAGTATATACAAAAGGGGAGAAGGTAATAAATGCAAGGAGGGATCTAAAATCTATAGGACGGGGGATAGAAGTAGGTAGGAGATCATACAAGGAGGAAGAATTCTTACTGCAATTAAAAAACAAATGATCAGGAGTTCCTTCGTCCAGGCCACACTCACACAAAGAGCTGTCTTTCACCCGGATTTTAGCCAGGAAGGCATTAGTACAGGCGTGTCCGATTCGGAGACGGCAGACAACTGATGTGGCACGCTTGTTTGCATCGCGGTATTTAAAAAACCATGGCACTGATGGAATTGTATCCTGGATAGATGCATAATGTCTGCCCTTCACCGCCCTGGACACAGACCACAACCCATTCCAGCGAGCCAGCATCTTGGTGCTTGCTAGCGGGACTAGGTCCTGGGAGTACGCAGTACAGCGAGGGGACAGACACCCATTTTGTATGGCATTCCTAGCACAGTTATCTGCCGTCTCATTCCCTGGTATTCCGCTGTGACCTGGTATCCATGCAAGATGGATCTGAATGCCCTTACTGTAGCATCTGTACAAAGCCTGCTTGATTGCTAAGATGACAGGGGCTTTTAATTTACTGCGAAACAGGTTAGACTTAATAGTCACTAGACAGCTTCTAGAGTCTGTTAGAATGACTGCCCTTACAACATTATGTGCTTCTACATACAAGACAGCCTCCAGAATTGCAGTAGCCTCACCAGTAAAAACAGAACAAACGGACGGACACTTAAAATTTAGTATTATTTTAAACTTGGGGATCCACACAGCAGCCCCAACACAACTTTGTTCAGAGGTTTTGGAGGCATCCGTGTAGAGGACCAACCAATCACCCCATAACTTATCTATGGCTGAATTTAATTTTAAGGAAGGAAGCGTACTAGTCTTGTCTATACCAAGACTGAGATTAACATTAGGACGATGGACAATAGCCTCATATGCTACATCAAATAACGGATTGACCCTGCACTGGAAAACAGGGCATGGGAGACGAAGGTAGGTTACAAAACTATTGAATAAACATGGAGCGTCCTTGTGAGCCCAATAACCGCCTGAGGAGATATATTCAGATAGCTCGTGTAATTTTGTCATCAATGGGTGGTCAGAAAGCTGGAATGCCTTGTACAGGAATCTGTCTGCTAGATACTGTCTCCGTAGGTGGAGGGGAGGTTCTACACATTCCACTTGTAGAGCATTAATTGGAGAAGACTTCATGGCTCCTGTAATGATACGGAGGCACTTGGACTGAATCCTGTCCAAAGAGTTCAGAGCTGCTTTGCTACACGGTTCAAGAAGAAAAGAGCCATAATCCAAGTGACTCCGTACCAGTGCATTGTAGATTAACTTTTGTGTGTAAGGGTGAGAACCCCACCAAATTCCTGAAAGTGACGGGAGAACATTCACATTCTTTTCAGATTTTTGTATGATGAAATTAATGTGGTGGGTGCCTGATAGTTTGGTGTCTAAAAATACACCTAGAAACTTGACTCTATCCTTAACGGGGAAGTTTTGCCCATTATAAGCAATTGTAATATTTGGTAAGATTCTTTGGCGACCAAAAATCACTATGCTGCTTTTAGGGATAGAAATGGAAAGTCCATGCTCCACAAGCCAATCCTGCAGATAACCTATGGCTGAATTCAGCCTTGCTGAGACTTCCACTATGTTACTTGAAGAGATGTACAGTACCAGATCATCAGCATATTGTAAAATATTACAGAAAGAGTTAACAGAAAGTTCTAAATCATGAGTATAAATACTAAATAACAGAGGGCTGAGTACAGACCCCTGTGGCAGGCCTTTCCAAACTTGTCTCGGGGGGATGGTAAAATTTTGGAAATTAATTACAACAGACCTAGTGGACAGGTAATTACAGATAAAGTTTACTAACCTCACTGGGATACTCAGCTTGAGCATCTTCTGCCTGAGTACAGGAAGTAGTACGTTGTCGTACGCCGACGACACATCGAGAAATGCGCCCACCAGGTAGTTATGCTTGCTAAAGGCTAACCTAATATCGGTAACTAGAATGCTGAGACTGTCCATCGTGCTAAAACCCTTTCGAAAACCAAATTGACTTTTTGATAATAAGCCCTTGTTTTCCATGAGCCATTCGAGCCTGTTTTTAACAAGATGCTCAAGGATCTTCGCCATGGTACACGAGAGAGCAATGGGTCGATAACTAGTTGGTTCAGAACTTGGCTTTCCAGGTTTCAATATTGGTACAACAGCCTGCACACTCCATTCCTCCGGAGAAATGCCAGAAATAAAAAAATTATTAAGTATTTGTAAAAAATATTTTTTTGTATCACTACCACTGTTCACAATAAATGAGTATGGGATTCCATCTATACCTGGTGATGAATCCTGCAAACCCTCGAGAACAGCCTCCAATTCTTCATATGTAAAAAGCGCTTCCAATGGGTGGGTAGAAGGTGTAGTATTATGAATCTTCAGTGCCTCCTCGAGAGAAGCAACTGAAGGTGGCGCCAGAGATTGAGCAAACCCTTCAATCCATTCCATATAATCGTTTGAAGAAATGTTAAAATCATTAGATGTTGAACAACGGAATCTTTTAACATTTCTCCAAACTATAGAAGATTGTGAACTAGGAGATAAAGTTTCACAAAATGTATGCCACCCTGTTCTCTTTTTTCCTGCTAACAATTTTGTAGTTGCCGCAGCCACTCTTTGATAGTTGAGATAGTTCTCAAGGGACATTTCAGCTGAATATTGACGTTCTGCAAACTTTCTTTTTTTAATTGCCAAATAACATTCTTGATCCCACCATGGTGGAGGCGCCAGTTTCTTTTTAGGAGGCTTTTTCAAAGGGATAGATTTATCAGCGGCAGTGAGGAGGGAATTTTTGAAAAGCACATAAACAGAGTGGGCATTGTCAGGGTCCACCGCTGGCAGTTGTGAAACCAATTGGTCAGTAGTACTAGCATACTTAGCCCAGTCTGCCCTGGCAATACTGTATTTCAAACGTGGGACTGGTTGAGCAATTGGGGTGTTGTTCTGGGAAAGGATGGAAATACATATAGGATAGTGGTCACTACCATATGCATTGCCAAGGACTTTCCAGGATAGTTGGGATGATAGGAAAGGAGAACAGAGTGAAAGGTCCACAACACTGCTGACATTTTGAGATGGAAGGACACGTCGGGTAGGCGTGCCATCATTGAGCAGGCATAGGTTTAGATCATCCATTATATTTAGGAATGAGGAAGATAGAGAGTCGCAAAAATGTGAACCCCAAGAAGTATGGTGGATATTAAAATCTCCAAGTATGACAACAGGAGGGGAAAGTGAGGAGATAATAGGTAGTAGTTCATTGAGGATAGAGGGGTTAGGATTAGGTATGTACACCGATAAGAATGATATGTTCATTGCACGTATGGCCACAACATTCATTCCGTTAGAGTGTACAGGAAGCGGGATCTGGGAGAAGACAATGGATTTGGAAACGAGGATCGAAGCACCAGCACGGCCATCATCCCTGTCATCCCGGAGACATGAATATCCTGAGACCCTGAAGTGGGCCCCAGGCCTAAGCCACATCTCCTGGACAGCAACAATGACAGGGCTGTATCTATTTATCAAGTAGAGTAGGTCAGCTTTCTTATGCTTGATGCTCCGACAATTCCATTGCAGAATTGTTTGGAATGTTACAGGATACAGAAATCAGCTGAGTAAGTTTTTGGCGGATATTATATGGTAATTCGGTATCACTGAAACGGGTTAGTAGATTCATAAGGGTGGAAAGGAGTAGTTCAAAAAGGTTATCATTGGGAGAGTCCTTCAAAGCGCACCCATTAGGAAGAACAGAAACCGGAGTTTCTGTAATCATCCCATGAACACGCGTGTCGTAACCTGGACTTGAAGCTGAGGCAGTAGGACGGCGGGGAATAACAACTGTTTTGCGGTATGACGAAGTTTGTGGAGTATACATCTGCACCATGTCATTAATGTGTGGGGTCTGGGATGAGGGACGTGATTGGGATGGCAGAGAGGAAGGGGAAGGGGTATATCTGGCAGTGTCGGCAAAAGACCGCCTCGACTGAGGGAACCTCGCAGACGCTTCCAGGTAGGATATATTGTCTTGTGACATTGCCAACTTTATGGATTTCTGCCGGGAATATTCAGGACAGGTGGGATCTTTGGCGGAATGGCTGCCAGAGCAGAATAGACATGTAGGGGTTTGCTTAGTACATGAAGCACCTTCGTGACTCTGGGCACAGATAAAGCACCGAGGGCTCGATCTGCACTGTGAAGTTACGTGACCATATCTGCAACACTTATGGCACTGGATGATTGGAAGGACATATGTTTCGACAGGCATGGACGTAAAAAAGCAATAGATGTTTGCAGGTAGTTTCTGACCTCTGAAGGTCAACACCACCGTCTGGGTGGGAACCCAGACAGCGTTGCCTCCCTCGCCAGTTGACCGTCTATTGAATCGACGTGCTCGAATAACTGTCCCAAAGCCCAAAGGAACCTCAATAGCAGACACAAATTCCTCGAGGGACCATTCGACCGGTACGGCCCTAACAATGCCCATCCTTGTCACATGAAAGGACGGAATTGAAGCCTCAAATTTGGCAGACGCTAAGGATGGGTGAGCGAGAAAATTATTGGCATCTAATGCAGTCCTAAACTCCACGGAAATGCGATTTCGTCCTACCCGCTTAACTCCATCTTTTGTTACATTTCTTATTTTATGGAGATATAAAAAGTGACCAAACTGAATCGGCCTTAATGTCAATCCCAGAGACGAATCTTCCACTTTATTGACATGCACAATAAATGGTGCAGTATCATCGTCGGTGTACTTAGTTTTATTATCTACATAATCCGGGTGTACGTATGTAACCTGCAAGGATGGTGATGCTTGAGACGGGTGAGTAATATTTTTTTTAATAGTCTGCGTGCTATCATTACTTTCTTCTTGCGGTCTTTTACGCGAATTGGGATCTTGTTCCGGATTAATGTTTTGAGTTTGCGATGCCGCTACAGAAAAAAATGGCGGGGACGAACAACGCTGTTCGTTCGACCCACCGCCCGGGTCATGAGGCTCCTCATTCATCCTTACTCCAGTAAAAACAGTCCACAATACTTACTAGACAGACACAATACCACCACCAACACAAATAAGGCAAATCAACAGTCGTAATTAATAAAACACGCAAAAGAAAACCGTAACACACGTGTTACGCACTCAACCAAAAAGCAGAGTCCCGTCTTGCCTAATAAATGAATTTCACAAAATTTTTTTGGTTCTTTTTATCCCCGAGGGGAAAGGCAAAGGGACGTAGCCCATACAGCCAAGTCTTCAGTTTAGAACCATTTGAAAATCTTAATTCTATGTTCCAGCTTCAAGAACTGTGCTGAAAAAATTTTTAGATTTTGTGTTTGCCTCAGTTAGTAAAAATACGAAAACATAACCTTTCATACGTAAGTATAAAGTTTTAATAGTTGTTATCAAGGCACTACCAGTGCTGGCAGGCGTATTACCAGTTGACTTAGAAATTCAACGCCGGGCTTCAATGTACTACACCTCTAAAAACATACACCCTGACTTTCTAAAACGCCGCGATATTGACAAAATACTTAGATTGTTCAAACCAATTGACGACATATTTGAAACTTTACTGTCGGAATGGCAAGAAAGATGGGAAACTTTTACTAAAGAACGCCATTTGTATCTGTTCTTTCAATCAGTGCGAGACAGATTAAGTAAAAAGTGGTTAGAAGTCTCAGAGAAAGTATATACCTAGAGTTGACAAACGCGTAAGGGACGGCAACAAAAGTACATACAATAACAAGGTTACCAGACTGTGGAAAATTTACCCCACTACATAATGCGTTTCGGCAATTTGAAATTTACAATGTACCCAGATAACTGTTTACCATAAGAAACTTGCATAGAATGTGTATTGTGTGCTATAATAATATACTCATAATATGATATTAGCAATGTAAAAAAATCGAATAAGTCGATACAGCCATTTCTACACACAAAGTAATAAAAGTTAATATTTACATACGTATGAAAATTACAGTATCTGAATAGATGAACAAACATATTTGCACTTTAATATTATTAGAATAGTATTTTTTTACGCAAATCGAGTTACTGTATAGATCTATTAATTAATAGTAAGCCTGAGTTAGTTTCAGTAAGATCTGTGAAATCATTGGAATAAGGATAGGAGATTGGTCAAACATAGCAGAGTTATATAAATTAAACAATATATTTTTCTATTTTAGACATATATTTTAAAATACAAGCGATGACATGATACTAAATATAGGCATAGATATGAGATAAAAGATAAAAAACACTTTATAGACAATTTGTAAATAAAAATATTCGCGCCTTACAAACTAGCATTTATGTTTATTTTTTCATAGATTTTTATTCTTGAAATCAATGTTATTAGATCGATTTTTCTACATCGTGTATTTATATAACTAGTAAATAACAGCAAGCTGTGTAGGCAGAGCTGATATTTTTTAAATTTAAAAAATATTTAAATATTTTATTTTTAATTTTTTTTAAATATATGGAACCCTGTACGACATCTAGCGACGAGTGCTGTTACTTTTTCTGTTGATGGGAGTGCAGTGTGGCCGGCCATACGTTTTCCCATATGTTTTTTTTTTCTAATTGGAACGATTTTGGACCGTTCTTCCTCACCAACGAACATTTAAATTTCAAATTAAAGGATACAAAACTACAATATGTTAGCTATTAGTGTGTCGATTTTGGAGTTTCTCACTATTACCGTCTAAACGCTAGCTGGATGACATCAGTCTACCCCAAACGGCAATTTTGAGGGTAATGTGGCTCCGCTGGCTCTCGCAGTTCTGCCAATTACCGTGAGAATGAAACAGTTGTCGAATATTCATGGTCACATTTACATACACGGTTTTTAGTTAAATCTTCTTTACACAATAAATGCGGATTATTCCTTCTTAAAATGAAACATATTGCATAAAAATTTTCAATAATTGTCATGTAAAAAAGAATTAGTGTCAGGGATGATTTAAGTGTAAATATTAAACAAAGGTAAACAATCTTTGTTTTTAAACATTTTGTATTGCGCATCATGGTTTTCATTAGACTTAAACTAAAGCTACAATTGATCAAGGATTATCCTTTCACATATTGTACTCAAAAGGTGGTAAACTGCTACGGTCCCTTAATTCCCTAGTTCACTCTTTTCCTCTAACTTGTATAATGATATCTATCATCTATACATCGATTACATTAAAAATCTGTATAATAACAGATAGTTCAGCATTTTTATTTCAAGTCGTTTAGTTTTTGACCTTAATATAGCTAATTTCTTCTTGCGTGATGTAAACTTTAATTTTCATGGTGTTAATGTAGTGTCCGTCGCTATTGGAAGCCCTGGATAATCGGTCTGGAAAATAGGACAATTTTAATTTTGTAACGCATTATTAGCATGTAATATCGACAGCCTAGTACTAACATTATATTAAAACTACTGTCAATACTATAATTTAGTTGAGCTTTACATATTTAAAAGTTTACAAATTCAGACAATATAAAATGCTTGATTAACATTTATGTGTTGACACAAAAGCATGTGTGTGTGCATGATTAACTTGATTAACGTGGTATAAATAATTGGTATAGAATAATCTACACGAGTACCCTCCATATCTTTCACAATTACCTGTATAAATATAATCAACCCATCAACATCATATCAACCCATACTCACTTCATTACTGGAGTACGGGTTCTTATTTCAACCAAAAGACCTTAGAAGATATATCCCGAAACTACTCAATTACGGATTGTCGGAGTCGTTGGAATATTTTCATATGTTTTAGTACTTCAATTATACGCTTCTACGACTAAAATGTAACTATGTAAAATTTCAAGTCTGTACGTGAAACTTTCTAAGACAGACTAGCAGACGAACAGGCAGGCATGTAAATCATCTAATTTAGTTCCTTATTTTTTTAATACCTATCATCATATATACTCGCCAACAAACTGTTATAACAGTTTGGCGAACATAATAATTTGTACTATGTAATTGTATCGTGTAAATAAATAAATAAATATAAATCAGTTGAGAATGCGCAAGCTTGCATTGCCAGAGGAACACCTGGTTCGTCAACAAATCAAATGTTGACGAACCAGGTCAACAAATGTTAACTTACGTGTATGGTGGATGTTGAAACTGACGACTTATCCAAATAAATTTCTTCCGAAAGCAGTGGTCTTTAAAATGTTTGGAACATATGCGACTGTACTCGGCTCCCAATTCTGTCGTCCAGTAGCAAAAATCCATGCATTACGCACACTGACGACTTTAGGAAATCAAAAAAATTAACATACATCTAAGCTTAAACAAGTTAACATTTTTAATTTAAAAATAAATAAATACATTTTGACGAAAAATTATAAACAAAGCAGTATACAAAAAGTAAGTTAAAAAAAAAAGGTGTCTGTACCCATATAATTTACCCATAATTTCGGGGTGTTTTATACTACATACTGGTAAGCCTAAAACGCTCATTATACCGATAAATTGAAAATACAACAGAAAATGGCTGACGCATTACCCACAGACAACCTTCAAGATTTAGGCGGTTTTTACTAGAAATACTTTTTGTAAATTAAACCGATATTTTCATTGTTTTTACGTTATTATACAAACAATTTATTTAAAAACTACATGTGTATCTAATTTTCGCAAAATATTTGATAACAACTATTAAAACTTTATACTTACGTATGAAAGGTTATGTTTTCGTATTTTTACTAACTAAGGCTTTTGCAGCCTTTTACACAGCAACGTACCATTGTTATAGTAAAAAGACAATCCCAAACAAGCAAAAGAACACAAATATGCACTAATATTTCCCTTATATTTAGTAATTTATACAAAAAATTTGTTGTACTACAAGGAACGAAATGATTGTTTGCCACGAATCTGTTTTTGTGGCAAACACAAAATAGTGAAACTATGACAGGGACAAAAAATATTTTATCTGTCTCTTTCCTTCTTATGAGGAACTGTATACATCTATCACGTTCTATCTTGGTATTATTATTTGCTTGTCACCTCTAGGTATCCTTTCTCTTTGTTAGAAGTCGATCATCCTGTTGCGCAATTTTTAACAGGGCATGGAAACTTTAGTGCGAAGCTCTTTTCATTTAGACTTGTGTCATCGCCTTTATGTGAGTGTTCTACGATAAATCATGAATTCGAGCAAACAGCACATAATGTTCTCTGGGAGTGTGATCTCTGGCAACGGGAGCGGGACGATATGTTAAATTCCTTGCGTGTCACATCCGGGGTAGTATACTATTCTGATTTGGTGGCAACAAGGGAGAACTACCAGGCGTTTAGGCGGTTCTGCAATCTATATTATTGGAATCGATGTGTTAGGTAACAACTCACAGTTTAGGTCCCAATAGTGTTAGATATTTGATAATCCATGGTGCACGGCAGTTGAGTTTCACTTGACTAGCCATCTCCTTGAGGTTTTAAATGCCTTATTTGTCATATTGCTGTCTCTCACTTTGCCAAGAGGGGAAGTCAATTCCAAAACATCCTACTCCTACAAATTTCTTCTGATTAAATTCGTTGTGAGTTCCAAGGCAGCTGTAGTTTAACCCCCGGGACGGCAATGGACTTCACTGTTCATTGCCTTTTTTGTGGTCGCCGCTGTTAATTCTGGCTACACAGGAGACACAGTGGTGGGTATGAGTGGTGGGCCTGTCCCGATAAAAAAAAAAAGTTGTTATCAAATATTTTGCAAAATGTAGTTTTTAAATAAATTGTTTGTATAATAACGTAAAAACAATGAAAATATCGGTTTAATTTACAAAAAGTATTTCTAGTAAAAAACCCCTAAATCTTGAAGGTTGTCTGTGGGTAATGCGTCAGCCATTTTCTGTTGTATTTTCAATTTATCGGTATAATGAGCGTTTTAGGGTTACCAGTATGTAGTATGGGAAAACATCCCGAAATTATGGGTAAATTATATGGGTATAAACACCTTTTTTTTAACTTCTTACTTTTTGTATACTTCTTTGTTTATAATTTTTCGTCAAAATGTATTTATTTATTTTGAAATTACTAATGTTAACATGTTTAATCTTAGATGTATGTTTATTTTTTAGATTTCCTAAAGTCGTCAGTGTGCGTAATGCATGGATTTTTGCTACTGGACGACAGAATTGGGAGCCGAGTACAGTCGCATATGTTCCAAACATTTTAAAGACCACTGCTTTCGGAAGAAGTTTATTTGGATAAGTCGTCAGTTTCAACATCCACCATACACGTAAGTTAACATTTGTTGACCTGGTTCGTCAACATTTGATTTGTTGACGAACCAGGGGGCCTACCACAATCTTTTTATGAATCCATCATGGTTCTGGACGTTTTGTTTCTAGCTTAAAGTAATATTACTCTAATTCGTACCACAAACTTTCGAAAGCAATATTGTTTTATTCCGGCTGAGAGATGTGAAAGAACGAATGAATTGTCTATTCCCTGCTTAGAAAAAAAACGAGACAACACCATATATTTATATAGCGTTGTCACTTGCACACTTGTTACAAATTCCAATTCACGCATGTATACAATGCACGTTAATTATAAAGATTATGTCTACGTATTATAAAATAGATTTTTATTTCAAATGTACTTAATTAAGATAATACAGATAAAAATTGAATTTTAAACACACGAAACTAATATTTCTTCTAATAATATGACTAACTGTGAATAAACAACGAGAGCTGCAGTTATAACTTTGTGGAACGGAACGTTTCTTTCGCGTCAGTGACGTCGACCTTCAAGAGAAGTGGCGGCTGGGTACCTACTCAGTTTGAGTTAATTTTTACGCGGACTTTTTAAATTTGTTTTGTATTTGTTGCATTTAGATATAATTTCATAATAATATTGTGAAAATGTCGAGAATCGAGTAAGTGAAAACATATTATAGTGACTTATGTGTATACGACAACGAAATGTCTTTGTATAGTTGTACATGTTTCTCACGATTCGTGGAATTTCAAGTGGTTCAAGTGTTTTTTTTACATTTGCAGCGTCCGAGTTCGTAGGGTTTCTGGGCGGCAGCTAGATGTTTTATGGGAATTTTTAAATTCTCATAGGGATGTTGCTGTCGCCTATAACCGATCTCTCCAGGCAAAGGAATATTCCACAAGGAAATGGAGAGAAATCGCGGAAATCCTAAATTCTCAAGGCGAGGGAGCTCACAAAGACTGGAGGGGCTGGTCTAAGGTAGTACACAATTATTAAATTTATCAAATCAAGAAGTTTTGTATTCGTGCATTCATACTTTTTAATTAAATATACTTACATATTTTGTTACAGTACTGGGTGGACTATAAGGCAAAATTAAAAAAAAGAGCTATTGCTTTACGTGTCTCCCAGACGAGGACTGGAGGAGGCCCTTCCACAGAGCAGCCCTTGACCGATATCGAACATCGATTCCTCCAAATATTAGGAGAGGATTTTGGGCAAGGGATGCCGGGTATTCGAGTAGAACCAATTGTACAAGTAAGTGGAATCAAAAAGATTTTATATGGATATCAGATAACTAATAGGAGTATTTTTAACAAATAATCTTACTAGTTACTTATTTGTATAAAGAGAAATTTAACTGAGAGTAAGATTTGTTTGCAGTAGGTACGAACAATGACATTAAAATGTATAATGTGCAGGATGAGTCTTGGATTATCAATCTACTTGCTGGTATTATAGAGAAAATATCTCAACATTTTTACACTACATTGGGTGGAAAACAAGCATACAGCCCGTTAATGTTAAGTGTTTACTGTAGCCTACACAATACACATTACCGCTTGCAATACAAAATGTGTCGCTCGCACATTGTCTCACTCACTGGAACACAACAATCCTCCAGAAAATTGATATTTGACTGCAGTTTTCAGTGAGATGGAGGTTCTTCCCAAGTGGGCACAAATGCTCATCTCATAAATGTTTGCTGTATGCAGAGATTGAATCTGGCAACTCAGTATGTCAGGAAGGTCACTTTTACTAATAGCGGATAGACAATATAATAGTATTATTGTTGTTATTAGTTAACAAATAAGATCATTATTTTATTTTGTGAAAAATCAATATAAGTTTTTTTTGTTAACAGCCTTCAGGAAGTACTGCTGCTGCTGGTGTTGGAGAATCTCCAGCTTCCCAATCCATTTTAATTGAACACATCTTGGACCCACCACATCCTATTCAGGAACTCCCGCTCGAAGAGCATCCTCCTCTAGATATACCGCTCCAACATCCAGCATCCCCAAATAGAACCCCTACCATCTCCCCGCAACCACAACCCGCAGCAGCAGAAGCAGTACGATCCCCAAGGCGCCGGCGTCGCAGGCGAGAGCTGCCAATGACGCAGGAGACTGCTCGACGTGCCCTTGTTCAATCTTCCCAGCAGCAAGCAGATGCTGCTGTTAGAAGTGCTCAAGCTTTGGAGGGGATGGAACGAGGGGTAACAAATATAGAAAACAGATTACATAGAATTGAAAGGTATTTATTTTATTACATAATAATACATTTATATTATTCTTTAAATTTCTGTTTTTAAACCTAGCAGCATTTCGGACTTGACCACTAATAATAAATAAAATAAATAAATATTGTCGGACAAATTACACAGCACCATCTAGCCCCAAAGTAAGCGAAGCTTGTGTTATGGGTACTAGACCACTGGCGAAGAAATGACAAAAAAAACTTCTCAATCTAGGTCTTTTTTAAATCAACAAATAAATATTAAATAAATGACAGCAACATTAAATTGATGTCAGATGAATATTACATTCAGTTAAATAATACATTAAATAATAAGTAAAGTCTGGTAGTAAAATTAGATGCCTGTTAAATAAAATTAAAGTACTTAAATCATTTAAAACGATCTTTGTCAGTTATATATTCTATATATAAGTCTACAATAAGCCTTTTGGCAGAGGGGATGGCTATATGCGAGCGAAACTTATGTTGCTAGCATACATAGGCTACAGTAACCGCTTCACATCGGTTAGGCCTTATGCTTGTTTGTAGTTTGTTGTTTGCACCCAATGTGGTATACAAAAAATTCAGTGTCAGCCTAGCCTTAAAATGAAAATTGTAGCCATGGTTGAAATCCCTATATTTGGTTAAAACAGAATTAACATAAAACTAATCTATAACCTATTCTAATTACAGAGCTGTACATGGCGCCTTTGCCAGAGCTCCTGAATAAGAGCATTTCGGGTAGCCCAGCCCTGCTGAAGAGCAATGTTGCTGCTTCGCAGTTGTGGATCCTCAACAGCTCCAGCATGAAGCTGTAATTGGATTTCTTGGTTCACCTCTTCGCTGCTTAATTGTTGCACTGGAGTGTTTGCTCTATTGCAAATGTTATGTAATATCACACAAGCATTTACAATAGAGCCTGCTACTTCTGGTGCGTAATGTAACACCCTGTGTACAAGTAAGCAACGAAAGCGAGCTTTGAGAAGTCCAATTGTACGCTCTATAATGTTCCGTGCCCGAACATGCAGACTGGTGTAGTGTGCCTCTGGTGTGTCTGGTGCTGCATCCAGTATTGGTGTCATCATGGTCTTCCTCAATGGATATCCAGAGTCCCCTATAAGTTCGAGAATAATAAAACTTATTAGAAAGGAGCATCCAAAGACTGGATCAAATTTTTATTTGTGAATTTGTAGTTTTGTTTGTCAGCAATATAAGGTGAAAATTTGTCTTTTTTGCCTACATTATGAATCTAGTAACACTGGCAATAAAATCTTTCCGTAGTACCACCAACAGATTCAGTGACATGAAAAACTTTACTGCTGAACTGATTGGTATATATATATATATATAGAAAGACTTTAATGCCCGTTATACTACTTGCAGTAAGATTGGCAGTGATACAGGCAGCAGAGGAAAATTAGTACCTTTCAACTTTTCAAGACAATAAGTTTTTCTCGAAGGAAACATTAGATTTATAACATGATTCCTTAATTTAAATTAATTCCTTGTAATTTATAATAATTTGTTATTTGTGCTAATGTTAATAATATTCAGCTGTAAATTGATTGTTTTAAAAGTGACAAGAGTTCTGTTATTTATATTGTGTGTTTGTGTTAATGTTTATAATATTCAGCTGTAGGTAAATTGATTGTTTTAAAAGTGTCTAGAGTTTTTGTTATTAGTGTTGTGTTAATGTTTATAATATTAAGCTGCAAATTGATTATTTATAAAGTTTCTAGGGCTGTATTTAACATTAAAATTATTTTTATTATTTCATTTATCTTATTTGAACAAAATACATACCAAGAAACCAGATATTCTCTGTGTTGCTAAGTTCTTCCAAGTGAGACTTCAGTGGATGATTAGTCCATATGAAAGAGTCATGAGTAGCACCACCATGACTTGCATCTACACTCGTAATTTGCATGTTTGCATCACAAACCTGAAAATCCAAAATAATTTTATAAATAAATAAAATATCTGACTAATACTGTTGTTATCGGGCAGTTTATGTATTGTTTATGCATAATTGAGTATATTTATTAATAGTTGATATTTGTTGAATATTAGTAGGAATAATTAAATCATATTATGTTAATTACTTACCAATTGAACATTCAGGGAATGATAGTGCTTGCGGCAATAGAAGCGCTCTTCATGAAGTGCAGGCCGTACTATTGCCACATGGGTACCATCTATACATCCCAACACTCCAGGAATTTTGAATTTATTGTAAAATCTAAAACATATAATTTATTTATAAACATATATTTTTTTTATTTTCAACATATTATTTCATCTGCAAATAATAAATTAGTTTAATAATATTAATATTAATTTGCTTACTCTGCTTTTATTTTGTTTCGTTCTTGGTCATTGGCAGGGAAGTGAATATATTTTTGCCTCATCTCCTGTGAATTTAGGCAAGCAGTAACGTGTGCAATCACTGAAGAGACAGTCTGCTGAGCCATGAAATGTCCCTCTATATTGCCTGTAGGTCGTTGGTATGAGCCAGTTGCATAAAACGACAGTGCAGTCAATACCTAAAAATATACAAGTTTATATGCTTATGTACTTACTTGTTAGTAATAGGCATCACATAATTTATAATAGCATCAACAAAATACCTTCGTCTCTACAGACAAATCTGTAGATTTTGTAGGTCTCGTCATCATAGGCCGTAATTCATCACATAGATTACGCGTGAGTTCCTTCGTCAGCCTATATCGTTTTACAAAATCCGCTTCGTCTACATTGAAGGGATCACATTCTTCTCGTAACCTTCTTCGACGTAGCTTCTTCGTTAAGTTTGTCTCAGCGTTATCAGCTTCCAGAAACTCAAATATTTCATATTCATTAGCCATCTAGAATCACATCACATTTTATTGTATTAATGGATCTCACTATGCGAATACACCACATTTTACAGAGATTTACTAAAATAAATACATATCACTTACTTTTTACACGTAAATATGGATTAATTTGTACAAAAAATTAAAACCAATGTTATTTCCGCCGCGCTAAAGTAACTTTTTTAAGACTGCTATATTTGACGTAAAAACAATATTGCTCGCTGTCAAAAGTCACCTCATGGTACGCTTAAAATGAATGATTTACGTAATAACGTCACAAAACGTCTAGATAAAGCAATATTAAAATAAGCTTACTTTTAGGACGTTATGGTACGAAATTTAGAAGTAAGGTTAAAATAATACTGCTATAAGAGATGGGAGTAGGCCCCCAGGTGTTCCTCTGGCAATGCAAGCTTGCGCATTCTCAACTGATTTATATTATTTTTATTTATTTATTTACACGATACAATTACATAGTACAAATTATTATGTTCGCCAAACTGTTATAACAGTTTGTTGGCGAGTATATATATTGGATATTGATCGTGTGTCATTGCTTTAATGTAGATGGAAAACCTTGTCTATGCACGATATGTGAGTCTATGATTTAGTATATCCGATCGACTCTCTCTTGTGTGCTGTCTTGTAAGAGAAACAGCTATGTAGGCTTAGGCAAACTATTAATGTAAAACTAATGCTAGTAAATAAACGTCTAATCTGCTTTACTTGGGCTATTTTCATTTATCTTTCCATTAGGTTATGGGCCCAGAGCTCATAGTAAGTCAGATTGACACAGTATAGCTTAGGAGTGCTAAAAAACGGCAACCATTGAAAAAGGTCACGCCGATGTCACTTGGGGTAGGTTTCTATTTTCAGCTTGATAGACAATAAAAACAAAATGGAAATAAACACATTAGCACCAAATATATATAAAATTCCGTCATTGGAAAAAGGTAACTTTGGAAACTGGCTGTTTAGACTTGAGATGAACCTGGATGAAAAAGGCTGTAAAGGGGTTATAAAAGAAAGACCACCGGCCGTAATGAGCGCTGAAATCAAAGCACAAGATGCAAAAGCAAGAAACTTAATCGTACAGGCGCTGACAGATAATCACCTGGAATATGTGAAAAGTGCCAAAAATGCCTACGAAATGGTCGAGAAACTTAGAACTGTATTTGAGAGAAAAAGCACTATGACAAATTTGTATCTAAAAAGACAGCTAATGAGTCTTAAATGTAGTAAACGTGAAAACATAGAGGAACATTTTATGCGATTTGACAAAATAATTCAAGAAATTGAAGCAAATGGAGCCAAAATGGAAGAGAAAGACAAGGTATGTCAACTCTTATTAAGCGTAGAAGATGCTTATCAGCGTGTGGTAACTGCACTTGAGACGGCAAACATAGAATTGACCATAGATTTTGTGAAAAGTAAGCTGTTGGATGCAGAACTTAAAGAAAAGAGTAACAACTATCCGACTACTTCAAATAGCGAGTATGTATTCCAAAGCAGCACTTTAAAATGTTTTGCATGTGGCAAACCAAACCATTTTGCCAGAAACTGTCCTAATCGTTCATCAAATCAGCGTCATAGAGGAAATCAACGTGGAAAAGGTAATCAAAGAAATTTTAGAGGTGTGCAAAATAATCGAAGGCACAATGCGAATATTAGTGAAGACAAAGAACAAGTAAACTTTGTAGCGGCACAGGCATATACATCAATAAGCCACGAGAACGAAATAGAATTTGTTATCGACTCGGGAGCATCATACCATATGATAAATAAAAAATATGAAAAGTATATGACCGATGTCGAAGAAATTCAAGAGATCAAAATTCAAGTAGCGAACAAGAATATGATATCAAGTAATAAGAAAGGAAAGTTAGTAGCATTTTGGAAAAATAAGCAAATAACTATAGAAGACTGTCTTATTATGGATAAATTGTCACACAATCTTATTTCAGTTATGAAATTAAATGAAAAAGGTCTGACAGTAACATTTGGTAGAAATTTGGTTATTATCAGTAACAAGAAAACAAATGTAACAGGGCAAAGTAATGGTAAACTGTACATAACAAAAATGAGTATTGTAGAAAAAGCTTTAGCCACTGAAAATAAGGATACAACCTTATGGCATAGAAGGATGGGTCATTTGAACTATGGTGGAATGAAAATACTAGGTCTACCACTATCTAACGAACGGTGTACAATTTGCATGGAAGCAAAAGGAACGCGTTGTCCATTCAAACAAATTCTAACACCTAGGACAAAACATATTGGTGAATTAATATACTGCGACATTGGAGGACCTGTATCACCTACATCAAGAAATGGAGAAAAATATTATTTAACAATAATAGACGATTACTCACATTTTACTGAAGTTTATTTATTGCAATCAAAAAATGAAGCAAAAGAATATATCATGAAATATATAAAGAGAATGCAAAATAATGGAACAAATGTAAAGAGAATTAGAACTGATAGAGGAACAGAATTTCTAAATCAAACACTTAAGAAATTTTATGATGAAAATGGTATCAGACAAGAAACAACATGTAGCTATACTCCACAACAAAATTCTATTTGTGAAAGAATGAATCGTACACTGATTGACAAAGTAAGAGCATTATTATTAGAGACAAACTTACCTAAATACTTATGGGGAGAAGCAATCAGATGTGCAGCATATACAATAAATAGGTCGCCCACAAAAGCATTAAAAGGTGAAACGCCATCAATGATATGGTATGGTAAGAATGAGTTGGACAAACTGCGAGTCTTTGGATCAAAAACATGGTGTGTCATATTACCCAGAAAAAGTAAACTGGATGCTAGAGCAAAACCTTTAATTATGATTGGATATTGTGGATCAGGATACAGATTATGGGATCCAAAAACGAATGAAATTATAGAATCAAGAGATGTTCGATTTGATGAGACCAAATACAAATATCAAGATGACAAAGAATGTAATAATTATTACATATCCTATGAACAAGAATATAAACCAAGCATACAACACGAAGATAGAGCAAAGATAAAAAGTCAAGTAAGAAATGAAAAATCGAAAGAAAACCAAGACATAGAGGCCCCGCTAAACAATGATGGAATAGCGGAATATGAAACTTATATGACAGGCGATGAAGAAGTGTCAGAAGAAGAAACATGTCAAAAGAAAACTAAAAGGTCACGAAATCCCCCGAAAAGATTTCAAGAGTTTGATATGTCACATATAGCTTATGCTTTGATGTCAGAAGATCCGACTTGCTATACAGAAGCAATTGAACAAGGGGAATGGTTAGAGGCCATAGAAAGCAGAATTTCAGGCAAAAGATTTGGGAAATATAAGTAAATTTCTTGGTATGGAAATAACTTGTTCTAAAAGGACGCTGGAAATAAAACAAACACAGATAATTGAAAAGATTTTATTAAAATTTAATATGCAAGATTGCAAGGACATAAATACACCAATGGAAGTTGGATTAAACATAGATGAAAATGAAGACATTTTGACAAACGTCCCATACAGAGAACTCGTTGGTTCACTAATGTACTTGGCGACAGTTAGCAGACCAGACATTGCATATGCTACTGGTTTCCTTAGCAGATATATGCATCGTCCAACATCCACTCTTTGGAAGGCAGGGAAAAGAATCCTCAGATACCTGAAACATACAAAAGAAAATGGATTAGTATACAAGAAAGAAGATAATAATAATTTATTAGCTTTTTCAGATTCCGACTTTGGTTCAGAGAAAATAGACCGGAAAAGTGTGAGCGGAGTCGCTATTTTTTATCAAGGCAACTTGATAAGTTGGAGTTCGAAGAAGCAGTCTACAGTGGCACTCTCAACAGCAGAAGCTGAGTATGTTGCTGCAGCCTTAACTGTAAGTGAAACAGTGTTCATCATTGGAGTTTTAAAAGACTTACAGTGTAGTAATAACTTAAAATGTTTTTTGTTAATTGATAATCAGAGTACATTAAAAATGATAGAAAGTTATGAAAATAGTAAAAGAACGAAACACATAGATATTAAAGTACATTTTATTAAAGATAGTATAAATAAAGGATTGTTAACATTACAATATGTACAAAGTTCAGAAAATAGAGCAGACATACTTACCAAATCATTGTCGAAAGTGAGGCACAATTATTTGTGCAATTTA
Source organism: Pyralis farinalis (assembly GCA_947507595.1). Taxonomy (NCBI): domain Eukaryota; kingdom Metazoa; phylum Arthropoda; class Insecta; order Lepidoptera; family Pyralidae; genus Pyralis; species Pyralis farinalis. The sequence continues at coordinate 2,753,242 of OX382281.1, forward strand.
ATTGGATTAGTAAGTAACTAAGTTATTACAGTAATTTCATGTTTCCTGTATGTAATTGTTATCAATGTAAACTCGTTGTTTCATAACCGTACTATAGACACAGAATATATAAATGTCACTTGTGTTTTGAGTAATAAATAAGTACTTTATTTTGTAAATTGTATGTTTCCTTGGTTAGCAAAAATAATTATGTTAAATGTTTGGAGGTTATGTTTATAAATTTATATGTCATCGACAGTGTTGCCAGGAAATTAATAATAGTACCATTTTGTAGATTTATGTTGCAAGTTCAAGTTTATTTTGATTTGTATAATTTTAAAATGGAACTTGATCTTGAGCCGGGGTATTGGATATTGATCGTGTGTCATTGCTTTAATGTAGATGGAAAACCTTGTCTATGCACGATATGTGAGTCTATGATTTAGTATATCCGATCGACTCTCTCTTGTGTGCTGTCTTGTAAGAGAAACAGCTATGTAGGCTTAGGCAAACTATTAATGTAAAACTAATGCTAGTAAATAAACGTCTAATCTGCTTTACTTGGGCTATTTTCATTTATCTTTCCATTAATATATGATGATAGGTATTAAAAAAATAAGGAACTAAATTAGATGATTTACATGCCTGCCTGTTCGTCTGCTAGTCTGTCTTAGAAAGTTTCACGTACAGACTTGAAATTTTACATAGTTACATTTTAGTCGTAGAAGCGTATAATTGAAGTACAAAAACATATGAAAATATTCCAACGACTCCGACAATCCGTAATTGAGTAGTTGCGGGACATATCTTCTAAGGTCTTTTGGTTGAAATAAGAACCCGTACTCCAGTAATGAAGTGAGTATGGGTTGATATGATGTTGATGGGTTGATTATATTTATACAGGTAATTGTGAAAGATATGGAGGGTAGTCGTGTAGATTATTCTATACCAATTATTTATACCACGTTAATCAAGTTAATCACGCACACACACATGCTTTTGTGTCAACACATAAATGTTAATCAAGCATTTAATATTGTCTGAATTTGTAAACTTTTAAATATGTAAAGCTCAACTAAATTATAGTATTGACAGTAGTTTTAATATAATGTTAGTACTAGGCTGTCGATATTACACGCTAACAATGCGTTACAAAATTAAAATTATCCTATTTTCCAGACCGATTATCCAGGGCTTCCAATAGCGACGGACACTACATTAACACCATGAAAATTAAAGTTTACATCACGCAAGAAGAAATTAGCTATATTAAGGTCAAAAACTAAACGACTTGAAATAAAAATGCTGAACTATCTGTTATTATACAGATTTTTAAAGTAATCGATGTATAGATGATAGATATCATTATACAAGTTAGAGGAAAAGAGTGAACTAGGGAATTAAGGGACCGTAGCAGTTTACCACCTTTTGAGTACAATATGTGAAAGGATAATCCTTGATCAATTGTAGCTTTAGTTTAAGTCTAATGAAAACCATGATGCGCAATACAAAATGTTTAAAAACAAAGATTGTTTACCTTTGTTTAATATTTACACTTAAATCATCCCTGGCACTAATTCTTTTTTACATGACAATTATTGAAAATTTTTATGCAATATGTTTCATTTTAAGAAGGAATAATCCGCATTTATCGTGTAAAGAAGATTTAACTAAAAACCGTGTATGTAAATGGGACCATGAATATTCGACGACTGTTTCATTCTTACGATATTTATATAAATACACGATGTAGAAAAATCGATCTAATAACATTGATTTCAAGAATAAATATCTATGAAAAAATAAACATTAATTGTATTTTAAAATATATGTCTAAAATAGAAAAATATATTGTTTAATTTATATAACTCTGCTAGGTTTGACCAATCTTCTATCCTTATTCCAATGATTTCACAGATCTTACTGAAACTAACTTAGGCTTATTAATTAATAGATCTATACAGTAACTCGATTTGCGTAAAAAAATACTGTTCTAATAATATTAAAGTGCAAATATGTTTGTTGATCTATTCAGATACTGTAGTTTTCATACGTATTTTATTACTTTGTGTGTAGAAATGGCTGTATCGACTTATTCGATTTTTTTACATTGCTAATATCATGACTATATTATTATAGCACACAATACACATTCTATGCAAGTTTCTTATGGTAAACAGTTATCTGGGTACATTGTAAATTTCAAATTGCCGAAACGCATTATGTAGTGGGGTAAATTTTCCACAGTCGGGTAACCTTGTTATTGAATGTACTTTTGTTGCCGTCCCTTAAGGTGCGCTTATACGGGCAATTTTTTGATCAATAATTGCTCGGCAACACGAATGGATCAATCTGGAGTAATTAGTGGAGCAATTACAACAAAATGCGGCAATTGTTTCGGCAATATTACTTCTAATCGCTCCATATATTTCATATTGCTCAATGTCGCCGATACGAATTGCCGAATATCCAGTGGGTTTGGAAATTCAAGTCAATTTGTTTTCTATCTCGTATGCACTTATTTATTCTGCGGCTTCTACGTCTCGCTACAAAGGGATATTTTTATGTGTTGTATTTAGCAGCATAAAATTTTCTCTTTTTTACTTAATTTGTTTTCTTAGCAGTCGGGTTTTTGTTTTTTCCCCAGACCCTTTTTTTAAACAACATTATAATAAAGTCAAAATAACTTACCTTTATATATTTACGAAGAACTTGTGCAATAGCTCTGCATACATTAAACTTTTGTATGAATCCCCAGTAGCTAGGAATCGAAGGTTTAAGGCAAGTTTTGTTGATGCAGGAATTGGTTCTCTCATATTGGTCGTCTGTTTCGTAATTAATGGGCTAACTTTATTCAAAAGAAATTCAAAATTACTTCGAGGCATTCTAGTAAAGTTTTTGAATAAAATATCATCTAATTCACAACACAATGAAGTTTGCTTCCGTCTTGCTAAAAACGATCGCACCCAGATACGCCTATTCCTTTTCTTTCTTTTTTGCTTTTGACTCATGATAATAAAAGCGCTACAAGCCGCCGCTGCAAGAAAAATGTCGTCCATGGCGAGCGTAGTTTTCCAACTGAATTGCTCATGTATGAAAGTATTGTCTAGTTTCTTGGAGTTGCTCCTTATCGCTCAATATTGTAGTTGCAAAACATTTTACCAAATTGCTGCTTGTTGTCGTTGTCGTAAATTGCTTGATATTTTGTCACGTCGCAATCGACTATCATTGCTCATGATTGAGCAATTTTTGTTGCCCGTATAAGCGCACCTTTACGGGTGTACGCGTTTGTCAACTCTAGGTATATACTTTCTCCGAGGGAACACCTAACAAGTTACCACCAACCAAAGAATATAATACTGACTGACGGCAGAAAAACGGTCTCCATACAAAAAAAAATCTATCATAGATTTACACACAATTAGATACTAGCGCCATTGCGGAATAGCACAAATCAGTTTGAATGTCGCGCGGCGGGAACTTTTGAAAGTTGATTTAAATATCTCGGTCGGAAGCGGTTTGCGATGATGATCGTAATGACATGTAAAATAGAAAGTAACATGTGGTATATCTATGGTAACATTATGTAAATTCTTTTTATTTTACAATTGCGTTACCACGATTATCTTCGCAAACCGCTTTCGTGTCTGTGTTTTAACAATCAATATTGGTAAGAATAAGTAGTTTTATAACAATTGAAACAATAAACCTTTTTATCATTCATTTATTATGTAAAATTCTATTGTTTCTATCCAGTGCTTTCTTTTTCTCTTCTTCCTCCATCTCTCTATTCAGTACAGTAAGTACGTACAGTAAGTTAAAAAAACGCCCTACCGTAACTGTGAAATACAATGTGAATATAAATAAAAACACTCCAATTATAAGATGACTATGCACAACACCAACAAAACTATATTAATTTAATAGAATTATAAAATAAACATAGAGCACACGACAGACATAAAAGGACAATTTATAATAACAATTATGCCGGCCTGCCGATTTCAACTAGGGATTCGTAATATGGCGATTTGAAATCGATTATTCGAATAATCGATTTCTCGATTCAATAATTAATTTTTAAATCGTAATGTCGTAGAGAATCCTATCCTCTGAATAGATGCTTTATTCCAAAAAAAATGAGATTGTAATTATTTTATTTTGATAAGAACCATGAAATAAAATTATTTACAATTAATTGAATGTACTTCACTAAATGTAAAGAAATGTCAGCTTTTCACTAAATTACTCAAAAACTCTTGAGAGAGCTGAAAGAGATGGCGAAGGATGAGTTCCCTTAATAAATAAAATAAATTAAAATGAAAATCACGCTTGCAATCTTTGTTTGATTTGAAGAATTTGTTGATATTACGTTACTTGTTTACGTCTTGCTGACTCTCATAATTTTTATGTAGTGCTTGTTACGGAATAATAAATAATTGAGGGTAAGTAAATCGCTTCTTATTTTCTACTTTGAAGGCATTTATTTGACTTCGTTCTGTTAGTTAGCATTTTATAATGTGTCTTCTAAATAAATCTATTTACCTGATCTTTTGTATGAATGTAAAAACAACGTTAAGACAGAATTGCGTAAACTAAGCAATTGCCCGTTGATAATGATAAGAGATCGGCTATCATAGTGCATAATATTGATTTATATTGAAATTGTAAACACAAAACGACGTGCAGTTCATACGCGGTAGAACAGAAACCTTGTGAACACAGAAAATGTGAACTTCTACATAATGAGACGAAATTCGAATGTAGAATTTCAGGAGTAGGATATTTGCAGGGTTTATTTATGATGATATTTATCATACTTTATTTTTTTTTAAACAATGATATAGTTATTTATTCCAAGCTTCGTAATACGAAGGCGTACACCCACGCACAAACACACGTAGAACGCTCGGTCCCTGTTGTAAACACTGTATAATGCCTTCTATCCGTTCTCTCACCTGTTAAATCCTATAGATGTAATTGTCGCTTTTTCATCGAGTTTAAAATGGCAACGATGCTAAAAAAGTTTTCACTTCAAGGAATTTAGTAATGCATAAAAAAAACATCTTAGCGTTATCCCTATTCCTAATCCATTACAATTAGCAGGGTCTGAAGTCTGAGGATTAGGGAAGATGGGTACTGATTTTTACATGACACGTCAGACCTCCATAATCTAGAGGGAACGCTAGAACTTTTTTAGGATAGGTCACACCCTTTCTTATATAATTTCTTCTTTGAAATATAATTTTTTGGACGTGCAGATCACGAAGTTATGACTTACCACCGTGCAAATGATAATTATAAACATGCACATAAATCTGAAAACACAGACTTAGTGGTACACGCTAGGATTCGAATCGGGGACCAGCTGGTCAATAGATCGGTTGTTTATCTACTGGGATATCATTGCTCTAAATATCTTTTTAAATAAACTAACTGCAGGTTCCACCGTGATTCCACTTCAATGGAGTATCAGTTGCAAATAAAAACTCGGTTTGTTACTTGGGATTACTGTTAGACAAAGGTTTTAATTACATTGAACACATAAAGCAGGTTGGAGAAAAGCCAAAAAGAACTTTTATGCGTTAACTCGAATTTCCACCTCGTGAATAGTTCACTTCACTTTTTAGATTTAACCATAACTAAAAATCAATCCCTCCAACAATTTTCGATATATCGTAAACCCACTCATACCGATACCACGATTCCCGCGTCATTCTGCCATCCTTGGCAACACAAGCTCGCAGCGTATAAAACGATGATACACCGTTTGATGAGCGTTCCATTAAGTAAGGATAATTACAACAAAGAACTTGATATAATATATCAGATCGCGAATTCAAACGGTTATTCCAAATCTACCATCGATAAATTATTGCGTAAAAAGACGAGTAGTATCGTTAACAGCCTATTGTACGCGGTTCCATATATTTCGACAAATAAATACACTGCGAGTTTGTCATACCTGGGAAAAATGTTTTTTTTTTATATTTTTTTATATTGTATACAGCAGACTTGCCAGATATTATAAACAATAGTGAATACCATTTGTATGCGGACGACTTGCAGATTTATTAGAGTTTTAGGGCTGGTGACACATGCTCTGCTGTTGAAAGAATCAATGAAAATTTGAAACGGGTGGCAGAATGGTCGGATGCAAATGGTCTAGGTCCTGAATCCAAGTAAAACAAAGTTTCTCGTTTTGGGCACAAGGGCTCAAATATCTGACGCCAATACCCATACCCTAATTTTATAATTAAAAGACACTCATATTGAACAGGTAAAGGAAACAAAAAATTTAGGCGTCATTATGGACGGTAACCTTCAGTTTGAAAAACATGTTCTTGGAGTTGTCAAAAATTGCTATTATAGGTTAAAAGTCCTGCACCAAATACGAGATTACTTGAATGTGGAATCACGAATTTACTTATGTGAAACACTTATATTGTCGAAACTTAATTATGCCGATGTAGTGATCGGAAAGTGTCTATTAGCTCGCACTAAAAAACTGATACAACGAATACAGAATTCATGTGCTAGATATTGTTTCCCCATTCCTCGTAGAGCACATATAACTCCTTATTTAAACAGGAGCGATCTCTTGAACATGGATTCTCGGCGTTCACTTTGCGGTACTTCTGTTCGGCATAATTAAAAGCAAAGGCCCATGTTATTTGTACGATAAATTAAACTTTACCACTCGTGCAAGAATACCGGATCGTCTTATGTGTCCTAGACATAAGTCTGCCGCTTTCCGTGGTAGTTTCAGATATGCTGCATCTATTGTGATTGCAGCATTATAAGCATTTATTGTATGAATAAGTGTGCTTACTTTTCCTTTTTATATTACATAATCTAATGTTAATTACAATAATATTCCACTCAATTTTAATTCAATTTTATGTTATGTACGTGTTAGTGCCCGCAGCTAAATATAACAATAATAATATAATATATTCTAAAATGTAAGTCATCTAATTTAGTTAATAGATTCAGGCGTTATTTTGCGAAAGTCAAACCTACATGCAATTTGATCCAACCTGCTTTGTGTGCTTCCGCCACCAATTAGTTCATGCGGCCTAGCGCCGGCCGGCACCCACCCACTACTGTTAGTACATGGTACATGCCGACGCTGCCATGGCTGCTCCGGTAGTCTCTGCCTCGGCTGCTGCGGTCGTCCGCCATCTGGAACAGAATCCGCATGCCCCCACCACCACCGTCGCTGCCACGACTGGCCTGGTCGCCGCTGCGACACGTGTTTCGCCTCTCCACGAGGCATCATCAGGCGTTGTAGACGTTAATCGTAAGAATAACATGCTACAAGTGACAAATCCATCGCAGTGCCGTCCCTTATATTGAATTGAGGCTGGGGGTGAATGGTGTGAGCGAAAAGATATTTAATAGTGGGGAATGGTTTACGTCAGTCTGTTTGTTCATGAGAGTAATTTTAGAATTTTTGTGTTTATTAATTTCTAATTGTTCCCTAATATTTAATTTTAAACCTTTGTCTATGGTGTGTAAAATTTGATATGTATTAGTGGGGGATAAGTTATGTCCTTTGTCTATAAGATGCTCGGCGAAGTGTGACCTTTCTGGGCGATTGTTTTTATACGCTGATACGTGTTCGTGAAATCGACTTACGACTAACGTTTACAACGCCTGATGATGCCTCGTGGAGAGGCGAAACACGTGTCGCAGCGACGACCAGGCCAGTCGTGGCAGCGACGGTGGTGGTGGGGGCATGCGGATTCTGTTCCAGATGGTGGACGACCGCAGCAGCCGAGGCAGAGACTACCGGAGCAGCCATGGCAGCGTCGGCATGTAGCACGTACTAACAGTAGTGGGTGGGTGCCGGCCGGCGCTAGGCCGCATGAACTAATTGGTGACGGAAGCACACAAAGCAGGTTAGATCAAATTGCATGTAAATAAACATATATTTACTAAAGGTAATGAAAAAGTCCTATGGTTAAAAAATATATAAGAAACTGACTGTGTATATAATTTAGAAGATATAAAATGTCCTAGTTTAGAAACATTGCATATAAAGTATTCTCCTAATATTCAAACTTGTATCTATCATAACAATATATGTGCATTTAAACATGTATTTTGTTTATAGAAGTGGTGTAAGGAAAATATATAATATATAAGTATATAAATAGTTTGTTACCGCAATGTCTTTGAATATTGGTGATCGAGTAATGATAATAATAACGGAGAAGACTATGCGGTTTAGATATAGTTACGATCAAAGGCTATCAAAATTATAATGCAATTTTAAACCGACTCGTAAATGTTCTAAAACAAGATTTGAGGGTCTTAAGCTGTGGGCTCGTGTGATTCGAATAGACGGAACCTTTGCGGATTTAATGGAAAAATTAATGAATATAGTTCACAGTATTTTATGATATATTATATTCCAATATAAATGTATTCTATTAATAAAATAAAAATGTTGTACTTCTTACACCAACTTTTCGCTTGAAATAAAATGCTTTTAAGGTGAGCGATATGTGTCTCGCATGTCAATCAAATGATGGGGAGTTCAATTCCAATGACAAATTTATATATAGTTAATAGATTCAGGCGTTACTTTGCGAAAGTCAAATCCACAGGCAATTCGATCCAAACTACTTTGTGTGCTTCCGCTCCCGATCGGGAGCGGAAGCACACAAAGTAGTTTGGATCGAATTGCCTGTAAATTTATATATTCTTAACATGAATCCAACCGATGAATAAACAGCAAGGCGTACTTAAAGCTAATTCAATGATTTTAGGGGATCTGGTTTTGGGGGAACCGATCTGACTCTTGTCAGTATGAATCTAACAGATCTATGAATTATTTAAAACTACATGTATCTGATTAGACGATTCTGAAACAGAACTGACTCTTTTCAATATAAATGTAACTGATTGATGAACGATTCAAAAGCCACGTGTATAATTGGGGGCTTCTGGATCTTATTTGATCCAGAAACCCCATTCATACTACCCTACTGGCGCCAGCGTTCAGAGGCAGTGGATCCGATCATACGCCGTCAACTACGACCTAGATGCTCCGCCCAATGACAAAACTAGCAACCCATTCACAACATTTTTCGGGTAACTCAAAAGAAGGAAGCTTCGAGAGAAGTGATTTGTGTCACACCCGATCGATGTTCTTTGCTATGTCCAAACTAACAGCCTCGCCTTTGCTTTCCACTGACTCCGCCCGCGGTGGGTCAAGTATACCAAAAGATCGCCAGCCGAGCGGCCACGGCGCGCGGCGGCGGAAGCCGTATTGGCGATCACTTATCAAGGGTCGAGTAGGATACTGTAACGTTACAACGTAATTTCAATAAAAATATACAAAAATAATAATAGTAATACAAATAATAAATATTTAATAAAGGGTTTCCTTTTCCGTACGGACGCTGGCGCGGATCGCTAAATCACAAATACTGGTTTTGCCGCCGAACCGGGCGCGTCGTCGCGGTGCCGATGCATTGCGAGGACACGCCCAGACGCCCGATGTTCGTGAATGCATCGCCACGTACTGGTTGTTCACCGCGAAATAAACACGCGGCTACATAGTTCAAGGATTGAACCCCTACTCGGGTGAGTGTGAACAGTTTTTTCATATTATAATTAGTATCGTAGGTACATAGAAAGGCATTTGTTCTCAGCCATAGATATTAAAGTAAACACCTTGAAGTGAATTTTGTTAGATATGCTGATTAAGGCGACACCTCGATCGTGAAGCTTTAAAATGGCTCCGCCCAATCACCCCGCGCCCCTCAATTGACACTCGACGCTCGATTTGTAAAATTTGAAATTAGCGCCTAATAGGTAACCTGGGGTCAACGTATAGTCAATGCAAACGAACAGAAAAGCTACAGAGTCGCGTCACACTTAAATAAAATTTATAATATCAATATTTAATAAAAATTATTGATTTAATTATTATTTAGCTTTATACATACTGAACCAAACATATTTATTTAAGCTAGACGGAAAACAATAGTAATAATAGTAATAAAAAACTACAGAAACGTATTCACTTTTAAAAGTTTATTGAAAGAGAAATCAATGACATCGTTTTATGTTTATATCTCTACAAGTTAACATGTCTTGGTATCTATGTTGTTCTTACTTAGGTCTCGTCCAGTGGCTATGTATATATATATATTTAACTATTACATTGAATAAAAAAACATATTATAGCATAGAAGATAAACATTATGAAATCTTATGTTGCATTTATTACGAAGATAGTAAAGTATTTTTACGTCATTAAACCAACACTCAAAATATTCCACTATCGTTGTTATAAGCAAAAGTGCTAAAAGAGGCCGTTTTTTGGCAATTATGCCTATAACAACGAAAGCAAAACATTTCAATTGTTGGTTTAATGACGTAAAAGTACGTTATTGTATTTGTAACACACGCAACACATGACTTTATAATGTTTATCTTCCACGCTAAGATACGATATTTTATTCCTTGAGGCGCCACTGGACGGCATGTATCCCCCTTAAGAAGAATGAAACACCAGCTACATAATACAACATTGTTTATCGAGAGGCTAAAGCGGGCCATTTGTTGATTCGGACACATATGTTTAGTTAGCAGATACACCATCTAAACTGCAAACACTGGTCACAGCGATGAAAGACGACTGTATGGAGAAAGGCTTACTACTGAATGCGAAGAAAACAAAGATAATGGTATTTGAAAGAGAAGAATCCAGAACTAATGTAAGGATTACGATTGATGATGAAGTGTTGGAACAAGTGGATGAGTTTGTATATCTTGGATGCGCTTTCAGCAGGGATGGAAGGTACACCGCAGATGTGGAAAGACGAGTGAGTGCTGGGAATAGTGTGAATGGAGCGTTGGGAAAACTTCTTGGCAGTAAAATCCTGAGCCAGAAGGCACAACTCGCTATACACAATGCAGTGTTGGTCCCAACGCTAACTTATGGAAGCGAGAGTTGGGTATGGCAGAAAGAGCATGAAAGTAGAATAAACGCGGTTGAAATGCGAGCGCTGCGCAAAATTTGTGGCGTAAGGCTTGTAGACCGTATTCGTAATGATGATGTTAGAAATAGAGTTGGTCTGAAAGAGAGCGTCGGTGTTAAAATAAGAAGGGGCATGCTCCGATGGTTCGGGCATGTAGAAAGAATGCAAGATGAAAGAATGACGAAGCAGATATACAATGCAAAAGTGGAAGGATGTAGGAGCCGGGGAAGGCCAAGACTTACCTACCATGACCAAATTGGTCATGTTCTATCAGAAGGTGATGTCAGGAGCCCTAGAAACCGGCGTGCGTGCATGAGAAGAGCAATGAATGTTAAAGAAGCGAGTGAGATATGTAAGGATCGAGTCACGTGGCGCTCGGCTCTCTCTGCCTACCCCGCAAGGGATTTGGCTTGAAGTTATAGATGTTCGAGTGTCATAATGGCTGATAGCGCCGAGTAAACACGGGATTTTTTTATTTCGAATAAATAAGAGAAATAAAATTATCAGATTGAATTAGATTGAAATTGAAATAGAAAATTGGAATTTTTTTGCAACTCCCTCCTGGTGAAGATTCACAAGTTATTTTACACAGTTAGGTATAGCTCTGGTAGGGATCCTAGCTTTTTCCCTAAATATAATACACTCTCGAATGACTAGGTATGCGCTTTCACTAACAGTCAATTTAACTTCGCGAATTTTATAAAAAAGTACAGGAAGAACTTGACGGTTAGACGGTAATTTTGCGCCTATTATTTGATAATTTACGTCTCCAACTAAGAAAATACTTGATTTATTGCTTCTCAATTCCACTGCCGTCTTATAAAAGTTAAAACATTACGTATTAATCACAAGAATAACTGACATTCAAAATTAATAGACGGTTAGGTAATTATGACGAAGTTAACGATGCTCTCTCTAAAGTTATTCATTGGTTTAGTGTTAATAATCTGCTTTTAAATGATAAAAAGACTAAAGTAATTAAGTTCTCAACACCTAATGTAAGGCAGGTGGCTACCAATGTACATGTTAATGGAACTAATTTAGCCTCTGTGGAGACAACTGTGTTCTTGGGTATAACAATTGACTCCAGACTACAAAGGGGCCCACAAATTGAAAAATTATCAGGAAAACTAAGTTCTGCAGCCTATGCAGTGAAAACTATTAGACGGCTCACTGATATTGATACGGCTAGAATAGTTTATTTCAGCTACTTTCATAGCATTATGTCATATGGAATTCTTCTTTGGGGTAACTCCGCGGATATTAACACCATCTTTTTATTGCAAAAGAGAGCCATAAGAGCTTTCTACAAACTTGGTCCCCGGGAGAGCCTTAGAGAAAAATTCAAAGAAATAAATATTTTAACAGTCGCATCGCAATATATCTATGAAAATCTTTTGTATGTCCATAAAAACATAGACTCATTTTGTAAAAAGAGTGATACTCATAGCATAAATACTAGATATAAGCATAATCTTGTGTTATATGCAAGCCGTCTCCACAAAACAAGTAATTATTTTATGGGGCAATGTATACGGTTCTATAACAAACTTCCCAGCAATATAAGAGATTTGTCAATAAACAAATTTAAAACTACTATTAAAGCCAAATTGTGTAGCAGGGCATATTATAAAGTATCTGACTATATTAATGATAAAAATGCCTGGGAGTGAGTCGATCCAATTATAATGTAATTAACAAAATATGTAAATTTGTTTGGATACCAAAAGAGGGATGCCTGAGTTTTTTGGCAGTATTTTTATCAGTGCTCACCTAGTCATAAACTGCACGGTAGGGAAAAAAAAATGTGACGATTCCAAACAAATGTAGCCATTTTTACGGAATAAAAAGATTTTGACTTTGAATTTGAACAAATGAATACCGCGAGTACGTGCGGCACTGCCGCGCAACTTGTATGAACATGTTTCGATGTAATTCGGCACGGATTATCGTAATCCAAATAAGTTAAAAATTAATTTCCGAGTGTTTTAAAAGCAAATGAACAAAACTAAGACATACATTCTGTGTACTAAGTATTGGGAATTTGTCAATAAAACAAAAAATACAAATTATTCATCTAAATTTATTTTATCGCCTTCAAAGTAGGCCCCATCGCTTGCAATACAACATCTCCACCGCTTCACCCAGTCTTCCATACATTTTTCATAGGCTATTTGCGGTATGGCCTTTAGCTCATTCAGCGAATTTTCTTTTATGGCTTCTATCGACTCAAAACGTTTTCCTCGAAGTGGTAATTTTAACTTGGGAAATAAAAAAAAGTCAGACGGAGCCATATCAGGTGAATACGGTGCTTGGTCGAGAACTTTTGTTGAATTTTTCGCTAAAAACTCTTTCACTATAATGGCTGTGTGTGATGGTGCATTATCATGGTGCAGCATCCATGAGTTGTGTTGCCACAAATCTGGACGTTTTCGGCGGATACTCTCACGCAAACGCTTCATGACGCCTAAATAATATTCTTTATTCACTGTTTCTCCCTCTGGAAGGAATTCGGAGTGAACCACACCACGGTAGTCAAAAAAAACTGTCAGCATCACCTTGATTTTGGAGCGACTTTGCCGCGGTTTTTTGGGTTTCGGCTCGTTTTCGAGACGCCATTCTGAAGACTGTTGGCTTGTTTGCATGTCGTACTCATAAACCCATGTCTCGTCGCCAGTTATTATACGTTTCATAAAGGTCGGATCCGTAGAAGCTCGGGAAACCATGTCTTCAGCGACATGCTTTCGCTGCGCTTTTTGAACAAAATTGAGCTCTTTTGGAACTAGTCGAGCGGCGACGCGTTTCATGCCTAAAATGTCAATGAGAATGTTGTGGACGGACTTAAAAGATATGTTCACCTCACTAGCCAACTCTCTCAGACTCATACGTCGGTTTTCGAGCACTAGCTTCTTGATTCTGTCGATGTTTTCTCTGGTCGTAGCGGTTGAAGGTCTACCAGAACGAGGCAAGTCTACTACTACTTCTCGGCCTTCTTTAAAAGCCTTATACCATTCATAAGCCCTTGTTTTCGATATACACGATTCGCCGTAGGTATTTCGCAACATTTTTAGTGATTTACCACATGAAATATCATTTGAAACACAAAATTTAAGGCACACTCTTTGTTCAACAATATTTTCCATTGTAAAAATCGCCGAGGACTCAAAACTATGACCAACAAAAAGTGTAGTTTAAAACAAATTAAATGACAGATCCCGCTCAAATTTTGCGCGCTAAATCAGTACAGTGCTACCAACATGCAGTAAAAAAATTAGAACGACCTCTTTTACGCGGGTCTTTTTATTGACATATTCCCGATACTTTTTACACAGAGTAGTATGCGTTAGAAAATAAAAACTTTGAAAAATAAGGGACACCCTAATATACATATATACAAATAGATTTTATAATCTATTCATATTTAAAAAAAACATGTGACAAATGATTTTCTTGCTGTTTCATAACTTTAACTTCAGTATAATGACATTTATTGTATTTTACTTATGTATACTCTGTGTTTTGTATTGTTGTACGTTTCCTTGTTATTTATTAAACTCTCAAGAAGAAAGAACCAGGACCATCTCTGATGTTGCAAAATAAATCTAATCCGTACAATAGTTCAATACTAACCACAATGTATAGAATAGATGATTTTTTTGTGTTTTCAGTGTTGGTTCATAGTAAATATTATTTGTTTTCACGAGTACCATGGGTATAAGTATACTATCTATCTATATCTTCACGCTAAATCCCTCGTGAGCGCCACATGACTCGGTACTTACACACCTCGCTCGCTTCTTTAACATGAAACATACCGAGTTTTTTTAAAAACTATCAAAATATACTATTTTACTAGTAATTATTTTAATACAAAAAAAAAAAAAACCTCCACTGGTTTTCTATCTTCTGATTAGATAAATTTCCAACGTAAACTAACCTTCACCTACGTACAATGTCTAAGTCGGAGTTCGGTGAGCTTATAATGGTTACAATGAGTTTGTCGTCCCGTATGACACTTACGTTAAAGTAGCATATAAATCGAGTAGTGATTCTTCTAGTGGAATATGTTTATTTAGTAAGTTTCTCCTAAAAAACAAAACAGCAAAAATATTCTATTTTATAAGTTTTTATTTTAATACAAAGAAATAAAGAGTCTCCACTGGTTGCTATGTGCTGAGAGCGCGAACCTTATTGGTATAAATTTCCAACGTAACCTGACCTCCACCGACGTACAACTTCTAAGTCGGAGTTCGGTCAGATTATAATGGACATAATAGGAGTTTGACGTCCTATATAGGTACGCGGTCAGCCTGTGGATAATGTATACCAATTATCAAATGTTACTGTTTATTCCTGCAAAAAATAACTCTTATTTAATTAATGCAGTTTAAGAGTTATTAAGTAAGCAAAATTAAAAAAAAGTTTGAAGAGGAATTAAATAGCTTGGGCCAACCATACCTAGGAACTGTTCTAAAAACTAGAAATATGTCTACACAATGTTATTATAATATGTTTAATGAATATAATAATTAAAAAAAAATAAATACCTTGTCTTGTTCGCCTCCGCCATTCTACGAACATTTTCTTTGTATTTTTATTCTATATATTTTCTTTTTAGTGTTCCCCATTATTACAACAGTATAATAAATATATATAAACCTATAATATTATTTACGACTTATATCTAATAATAATACACTTACGCTAAATACTATAATATTGAATATTTACAACTATTAATTATAAAAACTTCGGTGTCGCGATGTAAATGGAGCGAGCTCGAGCAGACAGTCGACATAGGTCTTACCTCGAAGCGGGCTGCAGCCGGACTGGCTGGATGTAGTTAGTCAACGCGTTTATAATCCTCATTACCGCACAATAAGGTCGAAAACACGTAGCATCCAAGACGAATGTGATCGCTTAGAAATTGTCGGAAACTTAAAATATTTTTAAAAAATTTCATGTTTCACTTATCAAAATATGCAGCAACCATATTATAAACATAGATATTACTAATAGATTTAAGTAATTTTGAAGCGTATAAACAGAACAACTTCGTTGTAATTTCAAAAATAATGAATTTCAGGAGGTGTTTTCGAAAGTAATTATTATCGAATCAATTTTACACAATCGCGTATTTGAGCAAGCAAATTCAAGATAAAGAAATGAAGTTATTTATATTAAAATCTTAGATCCGTCAGTTTAGTCATTAGCCTATACTATTCGATGAAAGTTGGTCTAATTTTTCGATGTGTCGCCTTAAACTTTTAGACTGTAAACTCCGTTTTAGCTATTACACTCCACTTCGCCGTCTGCTTTTAGATACTTTTTTGTG
Source organism: Pyralis farinalis (assembly GCA_947507595.1). Classification (NCBI taxonomy): domain Eukaryota; kingdom Metazoa; phylum Arthropoda; class Insecta; order Lepidoptera; family Pyralidae; genus Pyralis; species Pyralis farinalis. The sequence goes on from OX382281.1 coordinate 2,769,556, forward strand.
AGGCTCGGGGACACGGAGTTAGATGGAGTTTGAATAGCTGTTACGTGACAGCATATCTTGATTCCAGGGTTCAAGGTTCCGGTTCGAACATTATTAAAACGATTGGGTCGACGGCGGCGTCGACGCTTCGCATGCGAATTCCCGAAGACTCTGGCCGCTGCGCTAATCCTGAGCCTCCTTTGCGTACTTCGTGCCAGAGCCTCCCTAGCGTACCTCATGCCAAGGAAGTATCCTACTGCGGAGCAAAGTTAGACGGTCCGTAACTCACACGACCCTCTAGTACCTACAGAAATAAAGTTTGTTGAGCGTTCCTGGAATTTTATTTCCTACTACGGAACGTAACAGTGGCGCCTAACGTGGTAATTCTTATTAGTCTGGCTTTGCTTCGTAGAAAGTAGTGTGGTGGTTCTGTTTTGTTTGTGAAACGTTTTATTTTTAATTTTTGGTTGCAATGGCAACTGAAGTGCCCTGCACCTAATTTTATAACATTTTATGGTTCCGCATAAATTATAATTACAATGTGAACATCTCATGCATTTTTAACTCTTAATTAAAAGACCACTATTTTGTATTATTTTTTATCAAGGTGCACCTTAGTTGCCTATATTATTAATATACATTTATGTCAACACTGTTTTTTTCACATTGTGCATTTTAGTAGGCAACCGAAAGGTTCAGCTCTTTTTATGAAATTGTAAAAAACGGAATATTTGCTCATTTCTAGCTTTACTGTTCCTTTTTTCGTTCACAACTTGGCCGATTAGGTTTTTAACCACGTAATGTCTTATCCAGTAAAATTTTTGTCCTTGCAAAAATCTGAATTAGAATATGAAATAGCAAGAGGTGAAACACCTGCATCTACAGTAGAGGAATTGCGTAGGCAAATATCAAAATTGGCCCCTATCTCTCCCTCAGAGTATATACTAGAAAGCAGTTTTGTTTTAACTAGAGATTTAGAAGGTATAGATATTACACTTGGGAAAATTAAACATAACCTCAGTTCTACCCTAGATAAAAATATATTGTTGCGAACAGAAAATCTGTTACATCACTTGTACCGTCGTTTTAATCGGTTACAAAAATAGAGCCCAGGAGATCGGCTCTCTCCTTTGTAGTGTGGGCCAACGATTCGTCCACTTTACGTGACGGAGGAAACGATGACTGACAGAATTCACCTTGAACAGCTTTGACGAGAGACTAGAACGCACGAGTCCCGGAGGCAGACGTACGAGTCTCTCGCCAATTTTGCTAACAAATTCAGACTTTGCCCTCGCGATGCAACCCTTCAAAAATCTGGAGGAAGCCTTGTAGCTTTTTTAAGTGAACTCGTATTTAAATCACCAGCCGCCTGAGCATTAGACCAGGCTCGATACGAATCCTGTTTACGTCGAGACGCATCCTTGCAAGATCGATCGAACCGTGGGCGGGATTTGCTACCTATGGGCATCGCACAGCTAGGAATAAAAAGTTCCATACACTGCAGAATCACATCGGCGACAGCGTCGGCACAGGCGCTGGGATCGTCCAGCGACAAGTAAACCTGCCCCCAGGGGTAAGAGAAGAAAATGCGCAGCCCTTCCCAATCCGCCGACCTAAAGTACCACACACAACGGTAGCCTGCTACTCGCGGTCGCGTTAGGAATGCAAGTGGCACCTCACTACGTATCAGGCAGTGATCAGAGGACAAATCTTGAAAAAGCAAGCACGAAACAGACTTGATCTGAAGATAGTGTCGATTTTAAAATAAGAATAGGCATGCTGCGTTAGTTCAAAAGAATGCAGGAAGAAACAGAACGAAACAGATATACAACGCGGAAGGAGAAAGATGAAGGAACCGCGGAAGGCCAAGACTTACTACCACGACCAAACTGATCGAGTTTCATCAGAAGGTGATGTCAGGAGAGCCTCCGAAACTGGCAAGTGTATGAGAAGAGAAAAGAATGTTAAATAAGCGAGTGAGGTTAGTAAGGATCAAGTCATGTGGCGCTCGGTTCCCTCTGTCTACCCCGCAAGGAATTTGGCGTGAAGTTATAGATAGTCTCACCTGATGAAGTCTACGCCGTCCATCTCGTGCCATAAACCAAAATCCAGAAAGCTTTCAACTCTAAATTCGTAGTCGTTGTTTTTAGTGCCTAGATGATTGCATTACACCAGACGATATCAACAGCAAGCTCGTGGAAGCTGTCCATACAGTGGGAGCTAAATTTCTACAGCCTCGCCCAAAAAGAATCCAAATGCTCTCGACTCACACGCAGAATCTCGTGCAGGTCAGATGTGAACAAATATGAACTGAAATGATGATGATTATTAGTTTATGAGATAGAAAGCGCGCCTGCAATTAATAGGGATCGACGCAAACTTGGTTCAAGAATTTCCACAAAGAACAACAATGTTGCCATCCGTCGATCGACAATTCCTTACGCCGAAGTACTTCTTAGCCGCAACAAAAACACGGCTTCGCCTGTTTTAGCAGGACCAGAGCAATTTAGACTAACATATCAACATGGTGTTGTTTAACCTGTGTGTTCAAACAGACTGACCCGCGTAATGACGTCATAGAGCACCTGACAATCAAATGATCCCCGGCCAAATCACGATGGTGATATGTCACATTAATAATATATGTAAATTTTTATATGAATTAGAATGACTCTTCGTCTTGGATCTGCGTTGACATATGTACTATTCAAAGAGAGACTGACAAATGTGTGTTATTAAATTAAAAGTAAATATTTCCGGATAAATCTAATTTCATATAACTCAGATTCAAAACCTGTGTCTCTAGTTGAAAAACTTCAGTCTAATTCTAACTTTACATAACTGTCAGTGTGACCAGTGACTGACTAGTGTGTGTTATTAAATGTGTCTTTAAACTACTCTTCCGACTAAATCTAACATTACATATCTCACATTCAAAGGGTTTCTGACCAGTGTGTGTTATTAAATGTGTCTTTAAATTACTCCTCAGACTAAATCTAACTTTACATATCTCACATTCAAAGGGTTTCTGACCAGTGTGTGTCATTAAATGTGTTTAAACTACTTTTATGACTAAATCTATCTTTACATATCTCACATTCAAATGGTTTCTGACCAGTGTGTGTTATTAAATGTGTCTTTAACTACCCTTATGACTAAATCTAACATTACATATCTCACATTCAAAGGGTTTCTGACCAGTATGTGTCATTAAATGTTTCTTTAAATGAAACTTCTGACTAAATCTAACTTCACATATCTCACATTCAAAGGGTTTCTGACCAGTGTCTGTCATTAAATGTGTCTTTAAACTACCCTTATGACTAAATCTAACATTACATATCTCACATTCAAAGGGTTTCTGACCAGTATGTGTCATTAAATGTTTCTTTAAATGAAACTTCTGACTAAATCTAACTTCACATATCTCACATTCAAAGGGTTTCTGACCAGTGTGTGTCCTTAAATGTACATTTAAATGAGACTTCTGCCTAAATCGAACTTCACATATCTCACATTCAAAGGGTTTCTGACCTGTGTGTGTTATTAGATGTTTCTTTAAATTACTTTTATCACTAAATCTAACTTTACATATCTCACATTCAAAGGGTTTCTGACCAGTGTGTGTTATTAAATGTGTCTTTAAACTACTCTTGTGACTAAATCTAACATTACATATCTCACATTCAAAGGGTTTCTGACCAGTGTGTGTCATTAAATGTATCTTTAAACTACCCTTCTGACTAAGTCTAACATTACATATCTCACATTCAAAGGGTTTCTGACCAGTGTGTGTTATTAAATGTTTCTTTAAATTACTCCTCAGACTAAATCTAACTTTACATATCTCACATTCAAAGGGTTTCTGACCAGTGTGTGTCATTAAATGTGTCTTTAAACTACTCTTCTGACTAAATCTAACAAGACATATCTCACATTCAAAGGGTTTCTGACCAGTGTGTGTTATTAAATGTGTCTTTAAATTACCCCTCAGACTAAATCTAACTTTGCATATCTCACATTCAAACGGTTTCTGACCAGTGTGTGTCATTAAATGTCTCTTTAAAGTACCCTTCCGACTAAATCTAACATTACACATTTCACATTCAAAGGGTTTCTGACCAGTGTGTGTTAATAAATGTTTCTTTAAACTACTTTTATGACTAAATCTAACTTTACAGATCTCACATTCAAAGGGTTTCTGACCAGTGTGTGTTATTAAATGTGTCTTTAAATTACCCCTCAGACTAAATCTAACTTTACATATCTCACATTCAAACGGTTTCTGACCAGTGTGTATCATTAAATGTCTCTTTAAACTACTCTTTCGACTAAATCTAACATTACATATCTCACATTGAAAGGGTTTTCGACCAGTGTGTGTCATTAAATGTGTATTTAAATGATACTTCTGACTAAATCTAACTTCACATATCTCACATTCAAAAGGTTTCTCACCAGTTCTTTTTGAATAAACTTCCTTAGTAAATATTGGTGAACCGACTTCGTCGTCTTTACAAACAACCATCTTCAGTTGTTTACTGTTGCTATTGCCGGCATCTGTGTTAGTACTAGAGCACTCACGATTACTGTTCACACTCACATTACCTTTGTTTATCACGGTATACATAGATGTGTTTTTTGAAACTTGTCTATTATTTGTAGGTTTTTCAACGCACCGTAATATGTAAGGGCTAACGTTTCTGTTGGTTGTCTCTTCATGCGTAACTGCCCTACACATTCTTGGATTTTCTAGAACATTATCGTCGTCTGATGTCATTGTTCTTCCATTTTGAGTCTTGTCCGCGTGTGTTTCTTTGCCCTCTTCAGCCACAGCGGCACCTGTACACAGTTACATGATTCATTTTATGTAAGTAAGTAATCTTTATTAAAAATAGGTTAAACATATAAACACAGTATTACTATGACTTCACACTCGGCTCAGCCTGTATCGTGGGGCGTCAATACATGAGAATTACACGGAATTTGTGACAGTATAACGGCGAACAGCAATTACAAGAGTTTACATTGTAATAAATACCCACATCCATCGCCACTTTATACTGCGGGTACCCTTCTGCGAGTGTGGTATGCAACAAGCGACAGACGCCATCTACCAATACTATTCAAATTCAAATTATTTATTGCATATCATGTTGTACAAAGTTCTTATTTATAAAAATTAGTCACAAACATGAACCCTGCGTAGGGCACAGCAACTCGAAGTTATAAAGTTTTTATTAATTTTATATATATTTCATTTATTACTACAAATACATGATATAACTAAATAACTACTTTAATACTAACTAAACTAATTGGTGGCGGAAGCACACAAAGCAGGTTAGATCAAATTGCATACTTTATATCAAATACAGGATTTACATTAATAAATTAGATCATCATTAAAAAACTCGTCAATTGTATAATAACATTTTGCAATCAATATCTTTTTAAGTAATAATTTGAATTGGTCATGGTTTTGTAAAGATTTAACGCTCATCGGTATCTTATTAAAAATCTTTACACACATTGAATAGGGTCCAGTTTGGAATAGGTGCAGTTTAGCGGCCGGTAGCGCCACTCTATTTTTTGGTCGAAGGTTCTGAGGACGAGAATACATCGGGAATTTACACAAATATTTTTTAACAAAGTTACACGATTCCAGTATGTACATTGATGTTAATGTTAATACATTATATTTAACAAAATGTGATCGACAGCTTTCGGTTATGTCTATGTTTGCTATGATTCTAATACATTTTTTTTGAAGACGGAAGAGTTGGCCAATGTTTGTGCTACTTCCCCATAGTATGATTCCATACAAGAGCCAAGAATTTGCGTAAGCATAATACGCTTTTAGCGCAGTGTCCGTGTCAGTAGTCCTTTTCAATTCATAAAGCGCATAGGTAAATCTAGACAATTTAGAGCTAATGGAAGCTATATGTTCCTTCCAATTCACATTTGTATCTATATGAATGCCTAATAGGGGATATGTTCCTACACAATCTATTTTTTTATGTTGAAATATGTAATTTATGGCTAAAGGCCGTTTTTGTAATGGTCTAAACTGCATTAGTTTCGTTTTTGTTAAATTAATTTCCAGGTTATGGTCATTAAGCCATGTAACAATAGGCGATAGAGTATTATTTAATTGACTCTCTAGGTTGATGGCATTTTCACAAGGAAAAACTACAGATACATCGTCTGCAAACACTGTACAATGGCTATCAATGATTTTCGGAAGGTCGTTTATGTAAATAATAAATAATAAGCATCCTAGTACACTACCCTGTGGTATTGACTTGGTTACGTTTGTTTTTTGGGAACGTACAGTCCTAATTATCCCGGATGTAAAGTCTAGGTGCTCAATTTCGACGTATTGCGTCCGGTTTGCGAGATATGATGCGAACCATTTGTGTGCTATACCCCTTATTCCCATACCATATAATTTTTCTAATAGTATGTTAAAATTTACCCTATCATATGCCTTACTCATATCTAGGAGTAAGCCAATGGCATATTTTTTATTGTTAATGATCTTCAATACTTCATGAATATAAGAGAAAACTGCTAGTGTGGTGGACCTATCTTTTCTAAAACCATTTTGATTTTCATCGAATAATTTAAATTTTTCACAAAACAACCGAAGGCGTTTACACATTGTAGACTCATATATTTTCGCAAACGTTGGTAACAAAGCTATAGGGCGATAATTATTGCGTTCACATTTCGATCCTTTCTTGTGTGAGGGTTTAATAACTGCTAACTTTATTAGATCGGGTACTTCTCCTTCATCAAATGATTGGTTAATCAATATGGATAGTGGTATTGCTAGTTCCTGTGCACAATGTTTTACTAGTAATGGAGGAATTTCGTCGAAACCAAAACTGAGTTTATTCTTCAAATTACGTATAATGCTGTGGATTTCAATCGGATTGGTTGGAGTCAAAAACATAGACCTTTCGTTCACTGAAATGACTGGTCTACCAATGGGCCGATTAGATGTAGCATTATTTATTTGGTTATTGCCAATGTTAACAAAAAAGTCATTAAATGCATTTGCAATTAGTAACGGATCACTTATTTTAACTCCATCGATTTCTAGTTTTATATTTTCCCTACTTTTATTTACAATTTTATTAGTCTTTTCTTTTACGATTTGCCACATCGTTTTTAGGACATTTTGAGAATTTTTAACTTTTCTAATATATGCATTTTTTTTTGATATTCTAACAATTTTTTTCAGTAATTTTTCATATTGTTTATAATTTTCATGTAAGATTTTGTCATTTGTTTGTGACACTATGATTTTAAACAGTCGTTTGTTTTTACAAGAAATCCTTAGTCCACGTGTTAACCAGTATTTTTTCTTGACATTATTTTTTATCTTAATGTTGGATTTCTTTACACATTTGTTTAAAATATTATGTATATGATTGCTAAACGCTATATAGTTTTGATTTACATTTTGTTCCCCAATGATAATCTCAGACCAATTTGTATTACTCAATTCAGACTTAAAATGTGAAACATTTTTATCATTGAATAGTCTCTTTTCAATATACCATGAGTCACGTTTTACATGCTCTCTTGTTCGAATTTGCGTTATAATACCCGCATGATCCGAGAACCCATAATCATAAGTTTCAGCACCTACTGAATATATGTTCTTAAAGTTAGAAAATACCAAATCCAAACAAGTAGCACTTGACGTTGTTACTCTTGTTGGTTGCGTCACGTGTTGATAAAAGTTAAAACTAGTGAACTCATTGAGAAGGGCCACGCTGGTATTAGAACGTTCCAAGATATCTACATTAAAATCTCCTCCAATTAGTATATTACATGTATTATATTTCTTAGTCAATAGTTGCAATAGCATAGTCAAAGAGTTGAAAAATATATCTGGATTTCTATTTTTATTTGGCCAATATATTACTACTAGAATTAAATTCGATTTAGGAATCTCTACAGCACAAGTTTCAAATATATATTCTAATGACATGTCTGTTATATTTTTCAGCTCTACATATTCCAAATTATTTTTCAAAAATATACAAACACCACCGCCTTCTCGACTTGAACGGCAGAAACTAGCCACTAAATTGTAGTTATCTAATTGTAATAAATCAATCTTTGCTTGAGTAATCCATGTTTCTGTCAGGCAAATTGCGTCTAAGATATTATTTTCTTCTATTGCAGCTTCTATTAAATGAATTTTATTTTTAATACTTCGTATATTTTGATATAGTATATTAAAATTATGTTTCAAATCATTACTGTCGAAAAGTTGCTGATGGAGTTTCTGCGTAGACTTCTTTTCCTTTTGCACGAAATAAACGATTTTCCTTAATTTCTTCTTGTCTGTTATATTTATCTGGAGAGCTTGGTTTTTTTATGTTTCCACTTTTTTCTAACTGACTTCTGACTTTAATGTCCTTTACAAGGTTACTAAGATTCATAAATATGTTTCTGGTGCCAATTCTTGTTAATTTCCCTGAATAGTGAGAGAACATCTCGAAAGTAAGGTCTCTGTTGGAGTCAAAGAAGAAGGCATACTCATGACATTCTATGTCCTCTCTCAAAAGAGCATTAAATATTTCAACTTTGCTATTGTAAACAGGCGAACCACAGATATACGTCGGGCTTGCAATAACAATATTAGTATGCTTTATTGTTTTTAGCTTTCTACGAATGTCATCTATTAGTTTGTTATAATTTTGAGGTTTTTGAAAATCTGATTCTCCCACTAAGATTATACAATAATCCAGTTCTGTGTAGTTCTGGAGCTTTATATCTAGACTTTTCAAAGTCTCATTAAGACCCCCTTGTACATTAATGTAATGACAAAACTTATAGTCATCGAAGTATTTTTCCAAATTCTGTAGAACTTTGTGTTTGTTATTTGAGCTCAATACACATAATTTGTGCTTGGGCTTGGTAGAGATTTTAGAATTTACCACTCTATTTTCGGGGAGATAAACAGTATCTTTAACACATACTGGCGTAGGGCTTGAAAAATCAATTTTTCTTTTATGTATAGTCTCTCTTTTTTTGTTACTTGTTCTCGTTTTTGATGGACAGTCACTACACACTCGCTTCAAATAATCCATTTTTTTGTCTCGTTTCGAAAGTTGTTCTTTTAGAGTATAGTTTTCAGATATGAGGTTTTCAATTTCACTGTGAGCGATATTTAATTCGTTTTGTAATTTATTAACTAGCTGCTTCAATTCGCAGATCTCCTCAGATACTTTGTGAGTAGTACTTGGGTAGCTCTTATTTAAATTATTTTCGGTGAGTAATGTGTCACCCTCATCGTCGGTTTCGTTTATTGAATCTAACAATGCCTCGAATGAATTTTGGGTGTCTATTTTGGTAATGTATTTAGTCCGAATAGTAACATTATCATTTACAGGTCGTGGCGATGACGTATGTTGTATGTTCTCTATACATGGCACGCATCTCCAAGTTTGTTTACGTTGCGATGACATAATATCATATCGTTTTTCTGCATCTGTACATTCCAAGTCATATGTACTTTTACAAATACAGCAGGTTAAGAAATGTTTGGTCTGTATATCATGTTTACATTTTCTACACTGCTTTACGGTCTCGTAGATGTTTGATGGACCTTCTAGCGCCATCTTGTATCTTTTCTTAGAACTTTTTTTAATATTGATAAAATAACGTCAGAAGAATAAACAGTTAAAAATTTAACGCTCTAAAATAATCGGTTTTAGCCGGGGATCGGACTCGGTGTAACAACGGCGCGAAAGTCACACGCACCTCCGATTGAGCCAACGATGCTATGCAATCAAAGCGCAAAATTTGGAGTGTATATCCAAGCATCCGTTTGTATGTGTACTTGATATTACGCCAATAGATGTCGCTATTAAAGATTCACACGGCTGCTGTCCGATAAGTCGTTGCTTTTTAGGTACAGTATGCGATGAGTAGTGCTTTGTTCTATACTATAACTGTGCTTTCTATCGTATGCAAGTTGCTTTTGTAGGTTGCAAGATGAGTAATAATTTCAAATAATAACGATTGACAATATTGATTTGGTCACATTTTCATATACATTATGAATTATTTGTTAATATTTACTTACAGAATGATTATTTATATCTTGCGTTCTGTATTTAATTAATTTTCTTCATAGATAAATGCATAAAAACCACTTTTCGTTATCTAATAGAAATCTATGGGCCGTGAATAATTATTTCGGTTATTTTTCCTGTATCTGGTTGCACTTTTGTTTAATAACACTTGTACACAACATTTAGCACTCGGAGAATATAATAATGACACTTGTTTACATTATACATTGGTATTTATATTTATTATTTAATTATTTAAGCAGACGAAAACAGAGACAATGTTTACTATTCAACGCCCTCTAGCGGTATCCATATATCTGCATATTTACTTCTATGTAAACATCTTTTTTTTTCCTTCTAAGGTGCTGCACGTGTATTTGTGTGTATGTATGTGTGTGTGCACGTGTGTTTTTGTATGAGTTATATGTGGATGTTTCGTTTATCGTCCGGGAGAGTGAGCGCGTCTGAAAAATCCATACCTAAAACGTAATTTGATCAGTTAACACATGATCTTCAGTAAATTCTGTCTCTTCATAGTCCATAGACATTAACAGATTATTTATGTGATTTTTGCGTCAAATGTTTTACAGATCCGTAAATTGCATCTCCTTAACAATCTGTTACAAACCAAAGGAAAGAGAAATGTTTTTAAGTGCTGAGCGAAAGTTGTCGATGTTTGGGGAACAGGTAGCTTAAATACTCCTTTCTGAATCATTGAGCTATTACGTAGAACAGCTTAAGATGCCTTTATGTACGTAGAGTGTGCTGCTGACCGCGTTCGTAATGATGACGTACGAAAGAGAGTGTCGGTGTTAAGATAAGAAAAGGTCTGCTCCGTTGGTTCGGACATGTAGAAAGAATATCCTGCATTCTGAAAGAATGATGAAACAGATATACAATGCGGAAGTGGAAGGATGTAGGAGCCGAGGAAGACCAAGACTAACCTACCGTGACCAAATTGGACGTGTTTTATCAGAAGGTGATGTCAGGAACCTTAGGAACCGGCGAGCTTGCATGAAGAGAGCTATGAATGTTAAAGAAGTGAGTGAAGTGTGTAAGGACCGCGTCTTATGGCGCTCGGTACTCTTTGCCTACCCCGCAAGGGACCTGGCGTGAAGATATACATACATTAATCTTAGAAAGAAACGAGTTTTAATTTTTCAGTACAAATCGCCAATTTCATATTTAAACCCCTAATATTCATTTAAATTTTGTTTATTTTCAGACTAAAATAATATATCTAATATTTTTATTTTCTTCAAGCGGAACCCGACTAAGTATACGAGGTATACTAGTCGGGTCACAAGTACTGTCAAAACCTTATTATTTTAATTTTGGAATACTTACTGGCCAGAAATACTTTGACTAATTTTAAAAATAGAACGTTCCCCCTTGCCGAAAATAAAAAATTAAATAATTTGCATTCATTTTCAAATATGGAGTGGTCGGAAGATAGAGTCGCGGTTGTCGCGTTGCACCGCTATGGTTACGCGCCAAGAGATTTTCGGTTTATTTATCGCATTATCAAACGATACACTAAAGATTCAAGCTTAGAAGATCGTAAGAGGAGCGGCCGACCGCGCACAGTCAACAAAACAGTGAATCCAAAGAAATCCCGTTCATAAACAAAAAATCTTAGCTCTTAAGATGGGATTAAGCAGAACCACTGTCAAAAGAGTGTTAAATGAAGATCTGCGACTACGAGCTTATCGCAAAAAAACCGGAAAATTTTTGAACGAGCGTTTGAAATAAAATTAGGATGGAAAGAACTCGCGCTTTGTGACGGCGGTACGCGGGAAAAAATACCGCGAAATTTTGTTTTTATCATCGAAGAAAGTTACAACAAACAAAATGATAAGGTGTGTGTGTATTCCCAAAGTTGTGAAGCGAGCGCGCGTATTCCGAGGGTCCAGCGAGGGCAGTATCCTTCATCGATCATGGTTTGGCTTGGAGTCTCATATTCAGGCTTAAAGGTGTTTTTCTTTGAAAAGGGTGTAAAAACCAGTGCCGTGGTTTACCAAAATACCGTCTTAACAAACATAGTAGAACTCTTTCTCAAACAATGTTCAAAAACAGACACTGGATTATCCAACAGGACTCTGCACCAGCTCATAAGACACGAAGCACTCAAAACTGGTTGACCGGCCGTGAAATTGACTTCATCGGACATGAAGACTGGCCCTCTTCTAGTCCAGATTTAAACCCACTGGACTACAAGATATGGCAACATTTGGAGGAGAAACTCTGCGCTAAACCTCATCAGAATTTGGAGTCTCACCGAGCATTTCTGGTTAAAGCAGCGACAGAAAGAGATATAAATGTGGTGCGTGCTGCGATCGATGACTGGCCGCGTCGATAAGGGCATGTATTCAAAATGGAGGAGGGCATTTCGAATAATGTAAATAAAATTTTATTGCACACTTAATTACCTTTCATTTCATATATAACTTTTACATAATTATCAAAAAGTGTATCATTAATTACATAAAAAGTTGACAGAACTTATGACCTGACTAGGTATATATATACATATATAGGTATATATATATATATGAGTGTACGTGTTTATATGTGAATAATCACAATGAACAATAAATTAACTTAAGAAATCCTCCAGAATTTTTGTAAGGACTGATGAAAAGATCTCCTGATACACATGTACATGGGTTCGTCAAGGCGAACAGCCTGGGGAATTACGTCCACCTCATATATGACCGCAATCAACTAACAATTCCCTAGAGCACATTTGTCTTATTGCAAGTGAGGTTACCAGTTTATTTCCAAAGCCCCTAACTATACACTGAGATCCGGTTAAAAAAATGCTTCAGCCTATGATTTTCTCAGTTGTGTCATACTCTAACCATTTAACTACTGTCACACTCAAACAAGTGCTATGCTCCAGAGTTTTTAAAGTCTGAATGATATAGTGGCCTGAACCAAACCAGCCTGGATGAATAAGTCAGCAACTACAGTGTGAGAGACATAAGCATCATACAAGTGAAGTGGAAGCATGCTAGGCAGGACAAGAGGTATTTTAAATTAGGAAACAATAATTCCTGTGCAACTGCCGTCGTGATTAAGAGAAATATAATCATAGTGATAATAGTGGACAATATGAGTATATTTATTTGATTATCAAAACCGACGATGATCACAGTTTGTGTTGGTGATGCTGTTAAGGTACAAATTTGCGTACACAATTTTACAAATAACAATATGGTGACACACCATTGTGTACAGATAAAAAAAATGAAAGAAGAGATATGAGAAAGCCAGCTACTGCACTGTACGAGTATTTTGTTTCTCGGAATTATAATAGACCACAAACTAATAATTTGTGTATGTTTGTGATCTTAATAACCTTCTATCATTACACTGTGCCAGACGTGGCTGTGTATACTTACATTGTTAAAACAAAGTCATTGAGATTCGAAAATGTAAGTAAATGTGGCAGATAAATGCAATAAGTTTTAAAAAGCAATGTTCTTAACATGGCGGTCATATAGTGACTGTTACCTTCTGCCTTCTTGTCCTCATCGACTTGTGCTCCTTCTAACTCCTCCTGCGTTCTACTTTCTTCATGTGTTACTACCACTGCAGTATAGATATCTTCCATTTCCTCTAATTCATTCTTGATATTCTCTTCAGTTATCAATTCTTGTCTCTCAATATCGACGGCTCCATCTGAAGCCTCCCGTTTTACATTTCCTTCATTTATCAATACCCCGCTCTCAGTGTCATACATATCCTCCAGTGCTGGTCTCTCATCTTCATATTCAGAGTCCTCAAACTTGAAACATTCCACAAGTGGGAGTCTATCAGTGTCCATTTCTTCTCTGCATTGGGATGACAGATGTTCCTCTTCAATCTCCTCCTTTATCAAGCTGTATTCAGTGCCTGTAATGCTGATGAGCTCAACGGGAGTTACACATAGACCATTCAGTTGATACTGTTTTACTGCTGCAACAAATTCTTGCTGTTCCTGAAAAATAACCATTCATGTATTAAACATTTGTTTGCGTTGATAACAATACTGAATTTTTTTTTGTACCACAAAGGTGGCAATCAAGCATACGGTAATGCTAAGCCTGATGGTAAACAGTCACCGTAGCCAATGGACATTTGCAACACCAGGGGTGTGACTCATGAGTTCCCAGACCCTGTAAAAAAAATCTTCACGCATTTCTTGAAGAATCCTATGCCGTAGTCTTTCTTCCACAAGAGAACGAGGGATGTTTGCACGGCCTGTATAGCAAGTGGCCCCGGTGCTGTCGTCCGCATAACGATGAATGCAATCAATTGACAACATATCATTGATATGCAGCAGAAACAGTGTCGGAGACAGCACAGAACCCTGAGGGACGCCAGCATTGATATTCATACTATCGGAACATCCACCGTCAACCACGGCTTTTATGCATCTGTTGGATAAAAAGCTGGCAACTCATTTGCACAAACCCTCGGGCAGGCAGTATGATGGCATCTTAGATATAAGACGCCGGTGCCAGACCCGATCGCATGCCTTTGCCATATCTAGGCTGACATCCAAATGCCTCACCTTGACTCTCTATCGCCAAAGCCCAGCGGTGTGTAAGATACACTAGAAGATCACCAGTCGAGCGACTGTGACGGAAACAGTATTGACGGTCGCTGATCAAGTCGTGATCCTCTAGGTATCCTAGGAATCGTGTTTATCACACGCTCCATCACCTTGGAGAGAAGCGAAGTTATAGCAATAGGCCTGTATTCGATAGGTATGATTTGTCGCCCCTTTTTGGTCACCGGGTGCACATTAGCCGTCTTCCAAGAAATCGGGACTTGTCCTGTGGGATAGGAAAGCACAAAAAGGCGCGTTAGTACAGAACACAACTTAGGAGCTTCAGCACCACTGCCGGTATACCATCTGGTTCACTCGATTTATGAATGTCGAAAGAGTAATGCCCGCCGGACATCTCGCTGGGTAATGGAGACCTCCGGCATTGAGCTACCGCACCACGGGATGGTAGGTGGTACAGCTCCCCCGTTATTCATATTCGAGTTAGACGCAAAGAGATTACCAAGTAAGTCGGCTTTCTCCTTGGCGCTGTGGGCCAAACTGCCATCCGGTTTTTGCAGTGGTGGCATGGACAGATGACACAAATTTCCTTCAGCAGGTTTAGCGAGCGACCAGAAAGCACGGCTCCCTGAGGGGAAGCTCGCAAGCCGCTCGCCAATTCTGACGACGAAATCGAATTTTGCTCTAGGAACCATCCTTTTAATGGATCTCGAGGCAGCATTCAGTGTGCACTTCAAAACAGAGACATTAGGATCCTCATTAGCACGCGCCGTGGTTCAAGCATTGTAAGCAGCCTGTTTAAGAAGATAGGGAAGCCATCCCTACAATGCCCGTTGAGGCCCGCGTGGCTGAACTCCGCCATGCGCGTTACGGCGCCAAGTATATAACGGGCCTCAAGGCGTCAAACCACGGCCGTTTTCTTCCCTCCCAAAGTAGCTACTAGGCGATTGGGAATGTAGCATTCCATGCCATCCAATATTGCAGCAGCCAATGCGGTCACGCAGGAATCAATGTCGTCTGATTCGAAGCACAGCTGCCTCCACGGGTACGATGCGTAGAATTTACGCAATCCATCCCAGTCTGCCGACCTATCGTGCCATACACGACGACATCTAGCGGGCCGAGGTGGGTTGCGTCTGCGCGCAGGACACTTGGGTCTGAATGAGATGGTGATCCGACGAGCCAAGCGGTGTATCCACTGAGATGTTATACTCATCCGGACGTGTGGTCAGCAGAAGATCCAGTAAAGAGCTTGCATAGTCCTCGACATCTGGAATTCCCGTGGGAGAATGCGCCATTTGCGAGAAACCATAGGCCAGAGCAAATTCATGAGCAGATCTCCCCGCGTAGTCAGTGCACCGAGAGCCAAGCCAATCGGCGTAGTGGGCATTGAAGTCTCCCAAAATCACTAACGCGGAGGGATACTGTTCGATGACTCTGTCAGTCGCTATTTGCAGGCGCTCGAATAACCGAGCTGTGCCTGTATCGCCGCTGTTGAATGTTTGATTTTTCGACCGTGTATATCACTGGGTTGATAATTAAGTCACATCTCTAACGTAGCGACCAAAGACAATTGGTTCGCTCTTTTCGCTGTGGTAGCGAGCGATTCGTAGTCGTTCGTCCGCCTTCCGCCGTACAACAGTTAGCGAGTGCATCAACCAAATTAATTATCTATTTTAAGGAAATTTGAACACTACTTGTACCTGAAACTACATAATTGTGTTGTGTGTGTGTTTTGCACGATTTAACATAGGAAATGTATCCCTCAAGACAACAAAGCAGCTCAGCCGGCCGGCTATCGAGTTTCATGCCACGTGCGTGCCAAGGTAAGTGATTTGGTTATCAAAACGGGTGACAAGGGGAATTATCACTATATTCAACACCTAAATCGCCGACCTTCTGAAATATAAAGTGTGCAACAATAATTTGACCCAAACCAGCCATTCAGTTCAAAATTTTGAAAATAAAGGTGTGGTTACGCCACAGCCGCTATGGGACCTGTAAAGACACGCGTAGATCCGGGTGTGGCCGCCACGCGTACCCGTAATATCGACAGATCCCTGTCTTCAAGATGATGCAATCGGCTACAACAAATATCCTCCCAAACGAACAAGCATACCCCGGCACGACGCACAAATAGGTGCTCTAGTTTGTACCCAGGGTAATGCACGTAAGAAGTGTGCGCCGGTGAGGATATTTGTGTTTCTGTGAGGAAAAGAATGGTCGGCAGCGCGGTTTCCAGGTGATGATCGACCGCGTTGACGTTCAAGTGCAAACCTTTGATGCTGCAAAAGTCCACATACTCGTACGTTGGCGGGGGTGACCGCTGTGGAACCATTTTTCCGTTTTTGTTTTGCCATAATGCGTAATGAGGTAAAATATGAGAAGTCGATGAAGGAACAGAGTGAAGGACAAAAGCGCGGCGTCTTTTACCACAGTACAGTGCGGGTTATGCCGTTTGTTGGCGCGGCGGAAGGGCCCCGGTCCCGCCTGTTGCCGCCGCAACCACGTCCACCCCGGTCTCCTTCTCCAACACGAACACTGCAACAGGGACTTTACACAGGCTAGCGATTCAGCCTCCCGGGGTGGAGATTAAGTGACACCCGGGAATCCTACTAACCTGCGGGCGTTTCACCGGGTCTCCCTGACCGCCGCGCCAGTCTGTAGCGCCCACACTGCTTGTGGCGCTTCGACATCTGCCGGTCCCCCCGCTGTCCGCACAACGACCTCTCAGTTATCTGGCGACCTTACTCACAAACAGGAACACGTTACTTACAACACAATCGAGGGATTTTGCGTAAAAGATAAACGAAAACTCTACTTATTATATAAACAGCAATGTTACGTAACAAGCTGTTCGAACCACCCTCCCGCCCGCCCCTGTAACGCATCCTAACGTGACAAGATCACCCCCTCCGCTCCCCACAGATTGCCTTACGTAATAATTGAATGCTGCCTTACTGCAATTGTTTCGAGATTCGTTTGTGTAAAACATTTTTTACATTTTTAGACTAATAGAATTTTTTTGGATGATCGGTAAATTTTAACCTACATTAAGATTATTCATGTAACAGTAGTTATATCCAACTTACTATTTCACCGCCCTGCAGTATGTCTGTGAGCACTTTGTTGGCCCTCACAGACCTCATCATCAAGTCCTGGCATTTTTTCAGCTTAAAGTAGCACAGGTAACACGCTGCCACCGGCTGACACAGTGTGTCAATCTGAAAAAGAATTGCATAAATTCAAAACATTAAGACAATGACAATGAGCTTTCATTATTGTTCAACACTCACATAACAAACAAGTAGCCTGCTGGATGGCAGCCACTGTCACTCAGACACTTCAAGCACATTTCTACGCTACATGCTTACACAACACCTCTCCAATAGCTTGCTCTGCTCGTAACAAACACATGGATCACAATTAAAGACTAAGGTGCAGTCGGCCTGCTTCCAGTCGCACTACTACTACTAAATATTTTTTACTAAAAATGTGGCACAGATACATTAGAAGTTACATAAATATGTTCACATTTTACCAGACACTGGCATGCCAAAAGGAGAATGGCAGCTTTCTATATATCATTTGGCTCGAAGCATCTGGAAGGGTATATAAACCAAATCTATAACACTTTGAGGACTTTGAGAAAGCATTTGATAGGGTCGTGCGAAAGAATCTCTGGAACCTTTTTCCCAGATATGGGGTTGACGGTGACCTACTCCGTGCTGTGCAATCCACTTATAAGGATTGTATAACGTGTGCGGGTGGACGGCAGCTTGTCACCCTGGTTTGATGTCAACATTGGAGTCAGACAGGGCTGCGTGCTGTCGGCTCGGCTGTTCATCCTGTATCTGGACAGTTGTCTTCAGAGAATAAGAAATATGAATGTGGGAATGCGAATGGGTGACTCAGTGGTCAACTGCCTGCTTTATGCAGATGACGCGGTATTAATAGCAGAATCACCATCCGAACTGCAAACACTAGTTACAACAATGAAAGATGATTGTATGAAGAAAGGCTTACAATTGAATGCGAAGAAAACCAAGATAATGGTATTTGAAAGAGAGACAACCAGAACGAACATTAGGATTATGGTTGAGGATTAAGGATGATTAAGGATGTAGTGTTGGAGCAAGTGAATGAGATTGTATATCTTGGAAGTGCTTTTAGCAGCAATGGAAGGTACGCCGCTGACGTGGAGAGATGAGTGAGTGCCGGGAATAGGGTGAATGGAGCGTTGGGTAAACTTCTAGGCAGCCGAAATCTTAGCCAGAAGGCACAGCTCGCTGTACACAACGCGGTGCTAATCCCAACGCTAACTTATGGAAGTGAGAGCTGGGTATGGCAGAGAGAGCATGAAAGTAGAATAAATGCGGTCGAGATGAGAGCATTGCGCAAAATTTGTGGCATAACGCTTGCTGACCGCGTTCGTAATGAAGACGTGAGAGAAAGAGTTGGTCTGAAAGAGAGTGTCGGTGTTAAGATAAGAAAGGGCATGCTCCGTTGGTTCGGACATGTAGAAAGAATGCGGGACGAAAGAATGACGAAACAGATATACAATGCAAAAGTGGAAGGATGTAGGAGCCGAGGAAGACCGAGACTAACCTACCATGACAAAATTGGTCGTGTTTTATCAGAAGGCGATGTCAGGAGCCCCAGGAACCGGCGAGCGTGCATGAAAAGAGCTATGAATGTCACAGAAGCGAGTGAAGTATGTAAGGACCGCGTCTTATGGCGCTCGGTTCTCTCTGCCTACCCCGCAAGGGACTTGGCGTGAAGATTTACAATACAATCTATAACACATTGGAGGGTTAATTTTAGCAACAATATTACCTAAACATCATTGGCGTAAAACATGGAGGGAATGAGAATAATCTTGTTAAAACTTCCAAGATTTACCCGAAGTATTAACAACTTACGAACGCAGTCACTGTCATTTGACAGCATCATGTCTCACGTCATATTAATGTCAGTCAAATTATCAATCAATTCAGTTTATTTTAGCACACAAAAAGATAATTATGTAGGTAAGGTGATAAAGTGCTTTGTTAGAAAATGTAATGCAATTGTCAAATTAACTTGTATTTTAGTTGATGACTCTAACATGTTGCCACACAGACAAGATACCTAACCTAAATAGGTTCAATAAATGCCATCAAGGTTATTTAGCATGTGACATGATTAGATTAATATCTATTGAAAAAATAAAAAAATTCATCAATAGAGTACCAACAATTTGTATTAGCCGTTTTTCAATTTGCTTTCTAAACTACCTGGAGATACAGACTTGACATCTTCGCTTAATTTATTATATATCCTAGGAGCAATCTGATAGCTGTTATTGCTGTATGCAGAAGTGGTCATTGGGAGCGTATTCATTTGGTTAGGGCAGAGACATGTTACTAAAGGACCAGCCTCGTAGGATCATTCCCCTCTATCATGGTACAAGATATTGTGATCCATTGCGCGCATAAATACTTGTATTCCAAGTGCAAGTGCCAAATCCTTATTCCAAGATTTAATTATGAATCCCAGTACAGGAATACCTTACATAAAGTCAGCCGGAACCACATCGAAATATTCTTTTCCAAACATCGGAGCCATGGTGGATTTTCAGATAACCCAACGGCGCGACAATTTGAAAACATTTATAAAAAGCTATTTACACACAATGAAATTACTATTACTGAAGCAGGATCAAATTGCGTGCCACTAGAAAACATAGGCATTTTGACTTACTCTTCTACCGATCAAATCAATTATACAACATCTCGTAAAAATATCCCCGAAAATGCAAATAGTGATGTGGAAGATCGATTCGATTATGATTTTGAGTGCCAAATATATCTTTCTCTCTTCGGTGAAAAGGTTGTGAATATATCGCAGGTTTTGTAGTATATTCTCTATCAAAAATAATTATCAAAAAAAATGTGATGATTGTCTCAAAGGTTTATTTGGAGAATGTGATGATAAAAGTTTTATATTTCACAAAACTAAGGGGTATTTGAAGTATGCATCAGAAGGGGTAATAAAATTATGTCGCCTATGCGAAATTATTATAAGACAGCGTCTAAATGAAAATAGTAATTCAACTAATAAATTCACTGTCACTTACATTGTGACAAAGTCACTACATCAGATGATCGGTAAAAATATATTCGAAAATATTGAAGATCTCAACAATGATATCTTTATAGATCACAAAATTGAATTGGCTAAGACGGTAATGGATAAATATACCAACACATGAATATCATATCTTACGAAAAAAAGTGATCCAAAAGAATGTATAAGGCATATTTATTCAAAATTAATTCACTTTAAAAATCTATAATCAATGTTTGTTTTTCGTCTGATTACGAGACATCATAAGGCGCTGTAGATATTAGTCTTTAGATCAAATTGAATTGCCTATAAACCTGACTTACATTCATATCATTATTGAAGTTAGCTGTAGTTATTAAGTTGTTATTATTACTTTTAGAATTTTAGACAAGCTCGGGGGCGCAGTTACGAATGACTCGGCTTTGACACCAACGCTCGTGGGTTCGATTCCCACACGAGTCAAACATGCGTGTGCATGAACATGTCAGTCTGTCTTGGTCACAATGTTTTAAGAAAGGTAGGGCGCATCAAAGCAGCCTGTCTGGGGGAGTACCTCCACCTTGCAGTTGCTGTGTTAGCAGTCGAGGCATTGAGTGAGTAATACTTAATGTATTACAAACGTTCATAGGCTACGGTAACAACTTAACATCAGGGTTGTATGCTTTCCGTATTATAAAAAAAAATGGTGTTCATATACGAGTACTATATTTTTCTTATTAATAAAAATTTATAATTAAAATAGGACAGTGGCAGTATTATAGTTGTATCGTACTTTGAACAACTAAACATTCATCTTAAGTCATTCTACAAAAAATCCATAACACCCAGTTTTTGAATGAATTAACTGTACAGTTGATATAAACAAGACTTTGCTTTTTTGGTTGAGTGCGTTACATACGTGTTACGCTTCTATTTGTGAAAAAGTAAAGTTAAAGCTGTTGATTTACATTATCTGTGTTGGCGGTGGCATTGTGTCTGTCTAGTAAGTGTTTATTGTTGTTTTAGTTAGTTTTAACGAGTGTGAATGGATGAGGAGCCGCATGACCCGGGTGGTGGGCCGAACGAACAGCGATGTTCGTCCCCGCCATTTTTAACGTTGACATCTATAGAAAGTAATTCGCATTCAGTACAAGATTCCAGTAATGTCAACAATCGTAAAAGACCGCCAGGTAATGGTAATGAAACCTCGCAATCCGCGAAGAAAATAATTACCCACCCAACACAATCTACCCCTTCTCTGCAGGTTACATTTGTGCACCCCGATTATGTGGGCAATAAGACTAATTACAACGATAATGATGTTACCCCGTTTATCGTACATGTTCATAAGCTAGAGGATTCATCTCCCGGTACGGCACTGAGACCTATCCAATTTGGACACTTTTTATTCCGTAATCAAATAAAAAATATCAACAAGGATGGCGTAAAACGGGTAGGCCGCAACCGTATATCTGTTGAATTTAGAACTGCAGTAGATGCTAATGCATTCCTCACACATCCTGCGTTACTCCCAACCAAATATGAGGCGTCGATTCCATCCTTTCACGTTACGAGAATGGGCATAGTCAGAGCCGTTCCAGTTGAGTGGTCACTTGAGGAGTTCGTGTCAGCCGTAGAGGCCCCTTCTGGCTGTGGTGCAGTCACAAAAGCTCGACGACTTAATGGACGAATTGTTAGGGATGGTAACACAGTCTGAATCCAAACCCAGACTGTGGTGTTAACATTTAGGGGTCAAAAGCTACCAACCAACGTCTTTTGCTTTTATACTTCAATGCCTGTGGAGACATATGTCCTTCCCATAACCCAATGTTTCAAATGCTGTAGATTTGGACACGTGACTTCACAGTGCAGGTCAAGCCCGCAATGCTTTGTCTGCGCTCAGAGTCATGAAGGGATTTCATGTACGAAGCAGTCACCGACATGTATGTTTTGTTCCGGAAATCGCACGGCCAAGGATCCCTCCTGCCCAGAACACTCATGTCAGAAAGCCATTAAACTGACAATGTCTCAGGAAAAGGTGTCATACTTGGAGGCCTCAGCTAGGTTTCCACTGTCAAGACGGTCCTTTGCAGGCGCTGCTAGAGTTACCCCTTCAGCAATCCCTCCCCAGTCTCCTCGTTCCTCCCAACAGTTTTCATATGTCAATACACAGCTAAACTCCCCTCAGTCAACTTCCTATCGTAAGACTATTTCCCCCTCTCATCGTCACATTTCTCATGCTTCAGGCCCAGGATATGACAGACGTGCTCATGGGATGATTACGGAAACCCCAGTTTCTGTTCTCCCTAATGGGTGCGCGCTGAATGAATTTCCAAATGACAACCTCTTCGAATTGCTGATTTCCACTTTAATAAATCTCCTTACCCGTTTTAATGATACCCAACTTCCACATGGAATACATCAAAGACTTACTGAGCTGATTTGTGTAACATCAAACATTCAAAACAATTCTACAATGGAATTGTCGGAGTATCAGGCATGAGAAAGCTGATGTGTTATATATGATAAGTAAATTTAACCCTATCATCTTTGCCATCCAGGAGATGTGGCTCAGGCCTGGGTCCCACTTCAGGGTCTCGGGCTATTCATGTCTCCGGGATGACAGGGAAGATGGACATGCTGGCGCATCGATTCTTGTCTCTAGATCTATAACATTTTCACAAATTCCTCTTTCTGCTCACACGAATGGCATCAATGTGGTTGCTGTTCGTGCACTGAACATATCATTTCTATCTGTATACATACCCAATCCTAATCCCTCTATCCTCAGTGAACTGTCATGTATCATTTCTTCTCTGTCCCCTCCTGTTGTCATCCTTGGAGACTTCAATATCCACCACACATCATGGGGCTCACATTCTTGTGATACTTTACCT
The DNA here is from genome assembly GCA_947507595.1 of Pyralis farinalis. Classification (NCBI taxonomy): domain Eukaryota; kingdom Metazoa; phylum Arthropoda; class Insecta; order Lepidoptera; family Pyralidae; genus Pyralis; species Pyralis farinalis. The sequence goes on from OX382281.1 coordinate 2,793,174, forward strand.
ACATCTTTTTTGGAATTAATGGACAACCAAAACCTCTGCTTGCTTAATGATGGCACTCCTACCCGCCGTGTCCAACCATCCCAAAATGTCAAGAGTGCTGTGGACCTATCATTTTATTCTCCTGAACTGTCATCCCTAATTTCATGGGAAGTCTTGGGTAATTCCCATGGTAGTGATCATTACCCTATCTGTGTCTCAATCCTTTCTCCTCATAGTTCCCCTCTGATACCATTTAAACTCAGATTGAGGTAGTGTTGCCAGAGCAGACTGGACCAAGTTTGCTGACGGAACTGATGAGCTGATTTCTCAACTTCCAGCCGTAGACCAAAACAATGCCCAGTCAATGTACATCGTTTTTAAGAAGGCTCTCATTGAGGTTGCTGATAAATCAATACCTTTAAAAAAGTCTTTCAAAAGGAAGACAGCACCTCCACCATGGTGGGACCAAGAGTGTTATGCGGCAGTTAAGCAAAGAAAATTAGCAGAACAAAAATATACCGCTGATATGTCTTTGGAAAACTATTTAAAGTATCAAAAACCGGCTGCTGAAACTACGAAGATTCTAGTAGGAAAAAAGAAATTAGGATGGCATAATTTTTGTGAGACTTTATCTCCGAACACACAACCCTCTATGGTGTGGAGAGGTGTTAGGAAATATAGGTGTTCTACATCCCATTGTAACATTTCCTCAAATGATTTTTCAACATGGATTGAGGAATTTGTGCAATCATTAGCTCCCCCTTCAGCTCCCTCTTCTGAGGAAGTTCTAAGGTGCCATAACTTAGATCCTCCTTCTCATCCATTTGAAGCACCTTTCTCTAGAGAAGAATTTGAAGCTGTTCTCGAAGGTTTGAGGGACTCTTCGCCTGGTGCGGATGGTATCCCTTATTCGTTTATTATAAAGTGGTCCAATTACTAAGAGATATTTTCTCCAAATTCTCAATAATTTCTTCATGTCTGGCTTTCCACCAGAAGAATGGAAAACTCAAATTGTTATTCCAATACTAAAACCTGGTAAACCCAGCTCTGATCCTTCTGGGTATCGTCCCATAGCTCTTTCCTGCACCATGGCGAAGATCCTAGAACATCTGGTTAAAAACAGACTTGAGTGGCTCATGGAAAACAAGGGCATATTACCTAAATCGCAATATGGGTTCTGGAAGGGATTCAGCACAATGGATAGCCTCAGAGTGCTGGTTACTGACATTAGGGTGCCTTTTCCAAACGTAATTACTTGGTGGGAGCATTTCTGGATATTTCATCTGCATACGACAACGTATTACTTCCTGTGCTCAGGCAGAAAATGCATAATCTGTGCATCCCAGTGAGGATAATCAATTACATCTCAAACTATCTATCTGCTAGATCGATTGTTATTGAGTTTCAAAATTACACAGGCCCTACAAGACACGTTTGGAAAGGGCTACTTCAAGGGTCGGTACTTAGTCCCCTATCGTTTAACATCTACACTCATGACTTAGAGCTCTCATCTAATTCCTTCTGTAGTACTCTACAATATGCTGACGATCTGACACTATATGTCTCCTCAAGCAATCTCACAGAAGCCTCTTCAAAGCTGAACTCAGCCATTTATTACCTGCAGGACTGGCTATTGGAGCACGGGCTATCTATTTCTATCCCCAAAAGCAGTGTTGTAGTTTTTGCTCGTCAAAGAATTATCCCAAATATTTCGATTGCCTATAATGGCCAAACTTTTCCAATAAAAGATAGTGTTAAGTTTCTCGGCGTAATCCTTGACGCTAAAATGTCAGGCACCCACCATATTAATCATGTGATCAAAAAAACTGAAAAGAATATTAACATCCTACGTTCCCTTTCAGGTGTTTGGTGGGGCTCTCATCCATACACTCAAAAATTAATTTATAATGCTCTGGTGCGTAGTCACTTGGATTATGGATTTTTTCTCCTCGAACCATGCAATAAGACAGCTCTCTATTCCCTGGATAAGATCCAGGCCAAGTGTCTGCGTATCATTACAGGCGCCATGAAGTCCTCCCCAGTTAATGTCCTTCAGGTTGAATGTGTTGATACTCCACTTCAGTTGCGCAGGCAGTATCTGTCAGACAGATTCCTTCACAAGACACTTCAGCTATCTAAGCATCCGCTTATAGCTAAACTGCATAAGTTAACTGATTATATCTCTGCAGGTAGGTACTGGATACACAAAGAATCGCCATGCTTATTTAAAAGTCTTCTATCATTCTTGTGTCTTCCATGTGCAGTATTCCAGTGTAAAGTCAACCCCCTATTTGATATGATTTGAGGCTATTTTTTTCGTTCCCAAGGTAGTCCTGAACCTAGATATACTGAAAGGTTGTCCATTGGCATCAGCAAAACTAAACTCGGCCATCGATAAGTATTGCAGGGACTGGCTGGTCATATACTGATGCCTCCAAAACTGATGAGCAAAGTCCTGTTAGGGCAGCTGCATGGATTCCTAGGTACAAAATTATTTTGAATTTTAAATGCCCAACAGAGTGTACTATTTTCACTGGTGAAGCCACTGCCATTCTAGAAGCGGTTTTATTTATTGAAGCACATAACGTGGTAAAAGCAGTAATTTTTTCTGACTCCAAAAGCTGTCTGGTAGCAATGACTGCAAATCAGTTCCGCAGTAGATCTAGGTCTCCAGTAATTTTAGCTATTAAACAAGCATTATACAGATGTCACATTAGAGGTAGTCAGGTCCATCTTGTATGGATACCTGGTCATAGTGGTATACTGGGAAATGAAACGGCCGATGGCTGTGCAAGAAATGCAATACATGGAGGATGTCTGTCTCCTCGATGTACAGCTTACGCTCAGGACCTAGTCCCACTCTCCAGAACCAAACTATTTGCTGCTTGGAATGGGTTATGGAAAAAGTCTAGTGCTCAAAAAGGCAGATATTATGCATCTATCCAGACCTACATTCCATCTAAGCCATGGTTCTTTAAATACCGAGAACCAGGTAAGCGTGCAACGTCAGTCATTTGTCGTCTACGAATAGGACATGCATGTACTATTAATTGTTGTCGAAATTCACCTCCCCTGTATGACCTTCTTCCTGCTACTATCCCCCGTCCTGCAATTTCACATCACTTCTGTCCACTATGATCTTTTCCCCAGGGGTATATATTTTATGTGATTTTATTAACCTAAATAATATCAAACTATAAGTTGCGTGTCTACTATAACCTACTAACCCTTTGTGCTGTACTATATGTCGTGTTTGTTCTTTGTTTTAGGTAAATCAACAGCAACAGACCAGTATTGGTCTTACAATTGCCTATAAAACTTAGCGATTGTACACTCACAAGGCCATTCTGTCGCAAAGTCACCTACTGAACATAATCACTTACTAAGCATAGTCACTGATATGACTAAATGTGCTAAGATTAGATGATATAAGCATGGTCATTGGCGAGAACTTCAAGATCGCCATAAAGAAGATAATAATAACTGTACAGTTTTAGCCCCACTCAAAACCATAATCTACGTACCCAATTCCCCTAGCACTATTTTAGTTTTATTATTTTTATATAATATTTATTTTTCTCTCTGCCTACCCCGCAAGGGACTTGGCGTGAAGATATACATACATACATACATACTATTTTAGTCATCAGATTACCATGAGGTTCGTGGAGAGTTCTGTGAGTTTGATTATGTCTTTATTTTCATTATGTTGAGGGCATATTTGTCTATGTAAGATTTTGTATACTTAAATGATTTTATTTAGCCTATATTTATTATTTAATTTCAAATCTTAGGGGAGCAGTTTTTAACATCTACTAAACTAATTCTTATGAATAACAATGATTCATAAGAATTGGTTTTATAGATGCAGTTAAAACATACACATTTTTGTGATAATACAACATTGTAATAATTACAATTTGCTAAGGAAGATCTGATCATGAAGTCAGGAGGAAGACGGTGGAACTCTTAAACAGTTATTATATATAATAACCTCTTCGTCTTAGGGCTTGCTTATGACAAGTGTGGCATAAAGTTCACTTGGCGATGTGGGTATGACGAAGGTCTCATCTCACCTTATTGTATACTGGAAGGGAAATAAATCATTCAATTTTTATATCTTCATTTCTTAAAAAGGTTTAATGTCAATATTTATCAGTTGTTATTGTAGTCTCTTATGAAAAAATCTAACATAAGTACATGTGTTTTGTTTTATTTATAATATCATCCTAGTGTGTATCAAGTCTACACAAATTACTTACTAACATGAAGAAAAACTATGATCAATTTCACTTTGCACTCCGTGATTAGCTGTTAGAATTTAGTGTCATGGAACAAATCGCCATATGATCACTAAAAACATAAAAATGTAACACTTGATCTAGTCTTAGTAGTAGAGATATACGTGAGCAAATTGTATTGAAAATAATATTTTTACTTTTTATTCCCATGGACTTGAAGTGTGTTTAATATCTCCCAATAACTCATATAATGCAGGTACTCATGTGTAATATATGTGATGATAATAAATAATAATATCATACATAGGATGTACCTAAGGTGCGAAGTTATAAATAGGTCATTATAATTGTATAGCTTGATTGACATACCTTTATAGTAATGTCAATTTTCTGAAAAGCTGGTAGATCAAAAGTGATGAAAACTATGAGAAATGCATAGAATATACTAAAGAATTATTAAAAAAAAAAGTATGTATGTATATCTTCACGCCAAGTCCCTTGCGAGGTAGGCAGAGAGAACCAAGCGCCATAAGACACGGTCCTTGCATACTTCACTCGCTTCTGTGACATTCATAGCTCTTTTCATGCACGCTCGCTGGTTCCTGGGGCTCCTAACATCACCTTCTGATAAAACACGACCAATTTGGTCATGGTAGGTTAGTCTCGGCCTTCCTCGGCTCCTACATCCTTCCACTTTTGCATTGTATATCTGTTTCGTCATTCTTTCGTCCCGCATTCTTTCTACATGTCCGAACCAACGGAGCATGCCCTTTCTTATCTCAACACTGACACTCTCTTTTAGACCAACTCTTTCTCTCATGTCTTCATTACGAACGTGGTCAGCACGCATTAAGCCACAAATTTTGCGCAATGCTCTTATCTCGACCGCATTTATTCTACTTTCATGCTCTCTCTGCCATACCCAGCTCTCACTTCCATAAGTTAGCGTTGGAATTAGAACCGCGTTGTGTACAGCGAGCTGTGCCTTCTGGCTTAGATTTCGGCTGCCTAGAAGTTTACCCAACGCTCCATTCACCCTATTCCCGGCACTCACTCATCTCTCCACGTCAGTGGTGTACCTTCCATTGCTGCTAGAAGCACTTCCAAGATATACAATCTCATTCACTTGCTCCAATACTACATCACCTACCATAATCCTATTACTTGTTCTAGTTGTCTCTCTTTCAAATACCATTATCTTGGTTTTCTTCGCATTCAATTGTAAGCCTTTCTTCATACAATCATCTTTCATTGTTGTAACTAGTGTTTGCAGTTCGGATGGTGATTCTGCTATTAATGCCGCGTCGTCTGCATAAAGCAGGCAGTTGACCACTGACTAACCCATTCGCATTCCCACATTCATGTTTCTTATTCTCTGAAGACAACTGCCCAGATACAGGATGAACAGCCCCAGCAGCAATGCTTTCTCAAAGTCCACAAAACTGCAGAAAACCTTCTGGTCCAAAGCCACATGCTTCTCTACAATGTTGCGGAGTGAAAAAACTTGATCTGTACATCCTCCGCCGCTTCGAAATCCTCCCTGTGGTTCCCAAAGCATTCCATCGGATTTTACCCTCATTCTCCTTTCAATTATTCCCATACACTTTAGCTGCTAAGCTGATCAAACTGATGGCCCTATAGTTGGCGCAGTCCATACGTGAGCCCTTGCCTTTATACAAGGGCACGATGACTGCACGTCTCCAATCGCTCGGGACCCTTCCGGTTCTCCAGCATAATTTACTCAAAAACCAGAAGGCGTCCCTAACGTAGGTACCACCTAGCTTTATCATCTCAGCTGTTACCATATCGATTCCCGCTGACTTTCTATCTTTCAAACTTCATATCGACCATTCAATCTCATCCATAGTAATGTCTTCATGGTACGCTGGCACTGCCGAGTCAATCACAGACTCGTTTACAATGCCAGCGTCATGGACATAATCATACATTTCTCTAAAATATTCACTCCACCGTTCTAACACTTCCCGAGTGTTAGCAAGAATGCCACCAGCTTTACATCTTATCTTGTCCATTCTGGATGCTGACGAACCACTTCGAGACTTCTTTACCTCTCTCCAGAAGAGTTTGGTATTTGCCTCGAAGTTCTTCGTCAGCTTCTCTTCCTCACTCATATGTAGTCTTTCACTAAAGCTTTCAAGTCATTCTTGCATCGACGGTATATTTCTTTCTTCATTTCTTTCATACCACCACTCTGGTGCAAAGATGATACGTAATCCAGCCACGCTTTCCTCTTTTTTCATGGAGGATTGAACCTCTGCATCCCACCAGGCATCTCCTCTTAGTGTCTACGTCTCTTTGCGCATCCACATGCTTCTTTCGCACTGTCCACCATACTTTCTTTCAGAACTTTCAGAATAGAAAATAAAATAAGACGTGTCTAAGTGCCCGCGAGGGCCCAATGTTAAGTATAGCATATTTATATGTTCATCTTTGTCATTTACCGTTATCGTCGTAAATATCGACATTTTGAAATTATAATATCGATATTTGTCAATCCCTATTACTGTTCGAATATTATAGTATATTTTGCTAGCGATACTTGTCTACTACGACAACATGTCGTGAATATTTTAGTAGTGTGCGTAAAATGACATAGTGTTGAACATTTTTTCATGTGTGTGTTCATGACACCACAAAATGTTTTTGCACGTGTTGTAATCATTTCTATGTAGTAGTTACCTCGTCCCCCGTCAAAAATGGCAGATTTTTTTACTAACAGAATCCCGCGTATGGCGAGTCCTTTAGTAACATGTCTCTGGGTTAGGGTCTCTGAGACATATCATTTTAATTTCAAATTCAGTCGCACCTTTCAGAGATTACCCAAACAAATATTGTTTTTTTGGTGTAAATACCATATATGTATTCATTCATATACACACATCAAAAGTGTCTAGGGATCAACATATATTTTTGCAATAACTTTTCTCCTGATTGATATTAATTAAAATTTTCTTTAAGGATTCATCAAATAAAGTGTTTTCGTTTGTCTACAGTAACGATAAACCAAGTCACCTTTGCATTAATAAAGAAATTTGCCATTTTCATAATAAAGGGATTTTTGACATTTGAACCACTAACATTAAAGTTCGAAAAAAAGACTGAAATAACAGTTTTCTTTAAAATTTTATTGGGTAACTTAAACAATTAATAATCCGTGTTTCTACCGCGAACACTAACAATACAAGAACATCGGTTTGGCATACTCAAAATGAGTTCATCCAAATCACGCTGTGGAATGGCCGCCCATGTTCGTTGCAACAACAAAAAAAGGTCTTCTTGCGACTGGATACCCTCCATATTCGGCAGAGCTCTTCTCTGTAGCATATCCCATGCATGCTCAATCGGGTTCAAGTCTGGCGACTGAGCAGGCCAGGGCATGACATTGATGTTAGCTGCGGCGAGAGTCTGTCTTACAACTCTTGCGGTGTGCGGTCGTGCATTATCATGCATTAACTGAAATAAGGGACCGATTTGCACTTGTAGAGGAACGATGACGTCTGATACAATCGTCTCAGCATAAATTTGAGCGTTGAGGTTGCCTCTGATCCAAATCAACTCAGTTCTTCCGCCGATCCAAATACCCGCCCATACCATGATGGTTCCACCACTATAAGGATGGACTTCCTGGCAGGATTTTAATCGCTGTTGGCGTCCAGGGGTTCTCCAGTGTCGTATACGTCTTGCATCCGGTCTCATACCAAAACGAGACTCATCAGAAAAGCACACGAAACTCCATTGTTCTTCTGCCCAATTTCTGTGTTCAAGAGCCCATTGATATCGAATCCTACGATTGTGCATTGCTATAGGTGGTACCCTTAGCGGTCTTTGGGAATGAAGGTTCACTTCATGCAAGCGGTTTCTGACTGTTTGGTCGCTAATTAAGTTCCCTGAAGAGTGATGAAGCGTCACGGCTAACATCATGGCGGTTATTGTTGGAGCTCTTCGAGTTGTGATTTGAATGTATCGGTCTTGTCTCCGTGTGGTGCAGCGATACCGTCCTCCATGGCGCTCAGCCACGGTACCAGTGCTTCGGTAACGTGTCCAAAGACCTTTTTTTGTTGTTGCAATGAACATGGGCGGCCATTCCACAGCGTGATTTGGATGAACTCATTTTGAGTATGCCAAACCGATGTTCTTGTGTTGTTAGTGTTCGCGGTAGAAACACGGATTATTAATTGTTTAAGTTACCCAATAAAATTTTAAAGAAAACTGTTATTTCAGTCTTTTTTTCGAACTTTAATGTTAGTGGTTCAAATGTCAAAAATCCCTTTATTATGAAAATGGCAAATTTCTATATTAATGCAAAGGTGACTTGGTTTATCATTACTGTAGACAAACGAAAACACTTTATTTGATGAATCCTTAAAGAAAATTTTAATTAATATCAATCAGGAGAAAAGTTATTGCAAAAATATATGTTGATCCCTAGACACTTTTGATGTGTGTACATTTAGTAAAAAGCTGTTATTTTAATATTACACTAAATATTTGAGTGCAGTAGTTAACAGGAAGTAATTGTTATTATATTATTAGTGTTAATTTTTCATTATTAAGGTATAATTAAACTGACTTAAGGCTAGAGATAACTGTATGCAGACGTATTCAGTCATTTCCTTGTGTTATTTCATTTTATGTTCATCATTATCAATAGACGGTAAGATCGCTCAAGCAATTAAGAATAGCTTATTACTTCGATGGAATTCACATGTCTTAACTCACATTAATTGGGCAAAATGATCCAATGGAGACACAATTAGAGGTTGGTAAAAGTCTAAACAGCTTACGTCATCAGCTCAAAATCGGTCAAATTTTATGTACCATCAACGGCTGCCTCAATTCAATCACCACTTCAATGGAATGAGATCTAATTTATTGTGAGTCAAGCACCAACAAAGTGCTATCTCAAACAATAGAGACAAATGTATTGATTCCAAATATATAATGGTAACAATGTTGATTGGAACATATAGGCTTTTGTGTGCTAATTTAACTCCTCTGTCCATACACATGTGGCTGAGGGAAGACGAGATACATCTGCAGTCACTTAGCTCCCATGAGTCCTGTTTAGAGTAGTATTCTAACTCAGTGAATGTTCTCTGGTGTGTGGTGGGTTGTGCGACTACAATTTTTATTCTACATCTATCTACCTCTACTGTGACTTGATAAATTATGCAACCAGCCACGAATATGTTCAGAGTGGCTGAAAGTTTAAAATTTGATTCTTTATATTAGTCTCACTCAGTTATATCCAGAACAGACTAGTGATGGGATTCGAGTTGCTTTTCACTCGAGTGACTCGAGTAGTTTTTATATTACTCGCACTCGAGTAAAATTTTTGACAACTCGAGTTTCGAGTGACTCGTACCACTCGAGTGGTTTATACCGAGCCCAGTGAGAAATTGTGACAAGTTTACCCGCTGTAGGTTCTCTAATTACGTAGAAATCTGTTTGTGTGAGTTGTTACTGTTTAATGTTTTGGTTAATTATGACTGTGTGTTATTAGTAAGTGGTGAAAATGAGTAAACGTGTAAAAAAAGCAATTGCGTGGTCATTTTTTGACAAAAATTAAAATATTATAATTTGACTGATAGTTGATATAAGAGATTTCTTGATTATATATGACAGGTTTAGTTTGAAGGAAAATTCTATTTATTTACATTTTGTTTAGATTTTTTTGAGTAGCTTTTACATTAATGCGAAAATGAATACACATTTACTATGTAAAATTAAAAAATCGATTTAAAATTTTGGTCACTCGAGTTTTATATTCCGAGTGACTCGAGTCAATAAAAATCACTCGAGTTTTATCTTCACTCGAGTGGCATTCGAGTGAGAAAGTTACCAGTACCGAGTGACTCGAGTGAAAAAAAATCACTCGAGTCCCATCACTAGAATAGACTAAGAAGTTTTCTGCATGCATTTAGCGTGAGGGGTCCATGCCCCCAAGAATATCTTTGGCAAAGTTATTGCAGTGTAGTGTTCCATCACAATGTATATTATATACCTCCTAACATTGAAATTGAAACTACTACACATTATTGTCGAAATATCCCTAAACGAAACACAAAGTTAATACGTATACTATATAACAATATATTATATAAGTGAAAAGAGTATGCTTCGCTTTAAATATGAAAAACCACGGCAGTGGGTCATGGACCAACAGTAAATACACCATGTGTTGTTTGAAGAATGTGAAATACAGTATTACGTGTTGCACGATACTTACAGAAATCTCGGTCAGTCTTTCATAAACGTGTTGTAGCGGACTGCCAGCTATATCGCGGACAGGTGCGTCCATCGCCAAACAAACTCTTCACACGTTTATAGAGGACGCCATTTCACAACAACTATTTTATTTTGGTCTTGCCGTCACTCTTGCCTAATAAATGAATTTTTTTTTTTTTGGTTCTCTTTATCCCCGAGGAGAAAGGCAAAGGGATCTAGCCCATACAGCCACGTCATCAGTTTAGAACCATTTGAAAATCTTAATTCTATGTTCCAGCTTCAGGAACTGTGCTCAAAAACTACTTGGGAAGGGTACTTCGACCCAATCAACCCAGTTTAAATACTACCCGTAAAACGATAGGAATTTTACAAGGTTTTCTTGATGAACTTATTCACGTCTTCTAAGAAGTGCATAAACGTGTTATATTTGAGTTTTTTCATTATTGTATAATTGCACTAGCACTTATGTTACAAAACACTATCGAAATTGTCACATAAAACTAATTTACACTGAATTGTAAAAATTTCAAGTATAAAAACAATGTCACTCGTCAAAAGCGCGGGAAGAAGCACCTATTCTTTTTGATTACACCAAGTTTTTTTTTATTTTTATTATATGGCAATAAAATTCAGTGTTGCTACTTTTTGCCAGTGTCAAAGTTAGGGAAACATTAATAATAAAAATTCATGATCAATGATCAGTTAAGTTATATACATGTTTATATACATATTTACAGTTTGATACTATTAGAATTGATAAAATTATAGAGTAGCTTGTAGTATAATAATGGATACATAAGTATACAAGCAATGCTGGTAGGTTGAGGAACACCCTCAGAGAAAGTATATACCTAGAGGTGACAAGCAAATAATAATACCAAGATAGAACGTGATAGATGTGTACAGTTCCTCATAAGAAAGAAAGAGACAGATAAAATATTTTTTGTCCCTGTCATAGTTTCACTATTTTGTGTTCGCCACAAAAACAAATTCGTGGCAAACAATCATTTCGTTCCTTGTAGTACAACAAATTTTCTGCATAAATTACTAAATATAAGGGAAATATTAGAGCATATTTGTGTTCATTTGCTTGTTTGGGATTGTCTTTTTACTTTAACAATGGTACGTTGCTGTGTAAAAGGCTGCAAAAGCCTCAGTTAGTAAAAATACGAAAACATATCCTTTCATTCGTAAGTATAAAGTTTTAATAGTTGTTATCAAATATTTTGCAAAAATTAGATACACATGTAGTTTTTAAATAAATTGTTTGTATAATTACGTAAAAACAATGAAAATATCGGTTTAACTTACAAAAAGTATTTCTAGTAAAAACCCCCTAAAAATTGAAGGTTGTCTGTGGGTAATGCGTCAGCCATTTTCTGTTGTATTTTCAATTTATCGGTATAATTAGCGTTTTAGGGTTACCAGTATGTAGTATGGGAAAACATCCCGAAATTATGGGTAAATTATATGGGTATAGACACCTTTTTTTTAACTTCTTACTTTTTGTGTACTTCTTTGTTTATAATTTTTCGTCAAAATGTATTTATTTATTTTTAAATTACAAATGTTTGATCATGTTTATTCAACATCATGTTTAATCTTAGATGTATGTTTATTTTTTAGATTTCCTAAAGTCGTCAGTGTGCGTAATGCATGGATTTTTGCTACTGGACGACAGAATTGGGAGCCGAGTACAGTCGCATATGTTCCAAACATTTTAAAGACCACTGCTTTCGGAAGAAGTTTATTTGGATAAGTCGTCAGATTCAACATCCACCATACACGTAAGTTAACATTTGTTGACCTGGTTCGTCAACATTTGATTTGTTGACGAACCAGGTGTTCCTCTGGCAATGCAAGCTTGCGCATTCTCAACTGATTTATATTATTTTTATTTATTTATTTACACGATACAGTTACATAGTACAAATTATTATGTTCGCCAAACTGTTATAACAGTTTGTTGGCGAGTATATATGATGATAGGTATTAAAAAAATAAGGAACTAAATTAGATGATTTACATGCCTGCCTGTTCGTCTGCTAGTCTGTCTTAGAAAGTTTCACGTACAGACTTGAAATTTTACATAGTTACATTTTAGTCGTAGAAGCGTATAATTGAAGTACAAAAACATATGAAAATATTCCAACGACTCCGACAATCCGTAATTGAGTAGTTTCGGGACATATCTTCTAAGGTCTTTTGGTTGAAATAAGAACCCATACTCCAATAATGAAGTGAGTATGGCTTGATATGATGTTGATGGGTTGATTATATTTATACAGGTAATTGTGAAAGATATGGAGGGTAGTCGTGTAGATTATTCTATACCAATTATTTATACCACGTTAATCAAGTTAATCACGCACACGCACACATGCTTTTGTGTCAACACATAAATGTTAATCAAGCATTTTATATTGTCTGAATTTGTAAACTTTTAAATATGTAAAGCTCAACCAAATTATAGTATTGACAAAAGTTTTAATATAATGTTAGTACAAAGCTGTCGATATTACATGCTAATAATGCATTACAAAATTAAAATTGTCCTATTTTCCAGACCAATTATCCAGGGCTTCCATTAGCGACGGACACTACATTAACACCATGAAAATTAAAGCTTACTTTTGAATTGAGACTGAAAACATTACTGGCTGAGTCACGCAAGAAGAAATTAGCTATATTAAGGTCAAAAACTAAACGACTTGAAATAAAAATGCTGAACTATCTGTCTTTATACAGAATTTTAATGTAATCGATGTATAGATGATAGATATCATTATACAAGTTAGAGGAAAAGAGTGAATTAGGGAATTAAGGGACCGTAGCAGTTTACCACCTTTTGAGTACAATATGTGAAAGGATAATCTTTGATCAATTGTAGCTTTAGTTTAAGTCTAATGAAAACCATGATGCGCAATACAAAATGTTTAAAAACAAAGATTGTTTACGTTTGTTTAATATTTACACTTAAATCATCCCTGGCACTAATTCTTTTTTACATGACAATTATTGAAAATTTTATGCAATATGTTTCATTTTAACAAGGAATAATCCGCATTTATTGTGTAAAGAAGATTTAACTCAAAAGTGTGTATGTAAATGTGACCATGAATATTCGACGACTGTTTCATTCTCACGATATTTATATAAATACACGATGTAGAAAAATCGATCTAATAACATTGATTTCAAGAATAAAAATCTATGAAAAAATAAACATTAATATGTTTGTAAGGCACGGAATATTTTTATTTACAAATTGTCTATAAAGTGTTTTTTATCTTTTATCTCATATCTATTCCTATATTTAGTATCATGTCATCGCTTGTATTTTAAAATATTTGTCTAAAATAGAAAAATATATTGTTTAATTTATATAACTCTGCTAGGTTTGACCAATCTCCTATCCTTATTCCAATGATTTCACAGATCTTACTGAAACTAACTCAGGCTTACTATTAATTAATAGATCTATACAGTAACTCGATTTGCGTAAAAAAGTACTATTCTAAAATATTAAAGTGCAAATATGTTTGTTGATCTATTCAGATACTGTAGTTTTCATACGTATTTTATTACTTTGTGTGTAGAAATGGCTGTATAGACTTATTCGATTTTTTTACATTGCAAATATCACGAGTATATTATTATAGCACACAATACACATTCTATGCAAGTTTCTTATGGTAAACTGTTATCTGGGTACATTGTAAATTTCAAATTGCCGAAACGCATTATGTAGTGGGGTAAATTTTCCACAGTTTGGTAACCTTGTTATTGAATGTACTTTTGTTGCCGTCCCTTACGGGTGTACGCGTTTGTCAACTCTAGGTATATACTTTCTCTGAGGGAACAACTAACAAGTTACCACCAACCGTAGACAGAGTATATAGATATAGACGGGCTACTAAAAGAATAATACCTACATGAAGAGAGATAGAAAATTCTAAAATACATGTGCGTGAGCAAGATAGACCATGAGTGTTTTGTCTCTATCTGCGTATGCGATTTTTATGTCTGCCACCGGGATTGTTCTGGTGTCAAACAAATTGTTCGTTCTGACGCAATTTCGTTCATTTAAGTGTAAACCCTATGTATTTTATTCCCTCGTGATGTAGAGATTATTTTAAAAGATGCATTGATCGTGCAGTAATGGTGAATTGCTCTATAATTGGCTGTAAAAGCCGAAGTGAACGACAAGAACTCAACATAACCTTTCATCGGTAAGTCGCTTATTTGTCACAATATAATGATGCATGTTCAAGGATTATTAATTTAATGTGGATTCATACTCAATAGTAAGCAATTTTTATTAAATTAAAGTACAAATAAACATTTTTTTGTTGATATTAACCGATCAAATAAAAAGGTTATAAACATTACATTTTTAGCGATATCACTATATGTCGTCTGTAATCAGCAGGATTACACTATTTGGGGTTACCAACACTTGACTTAATTTACCACATTTAACATATTGCGTATCTATTGTTTCAGTTTTCCTAAGGATTTATTTTTGAAGTATAAATGGATTGAGTGTACGGGTCGTTTAAATTGGCATCCAAATGACAACTCCCGGATCTGCTCCAACCATTTTGAATCAACTGGCCTTCAATCAAAGAAAAGCAAAATATGCTTAAATAAAGATGCAGTTCCTACGCGTTTCTTTCACGTAAGTTGAATTAAAAGTAATGGCATAGGTAATTGAATATGTGACTAAAATATTTCAATAATGACTTTTCGAAATTAAATATAATAAAAGATTTTTCCTGTTACAAATTAATAAGCTAAAATATTTGAAATATAATTATTACTCAATGTTTATGCTACGCCAGTTAGAAAACAAACATAAAGCCTGCGTAATGTGAAGCCATTACCGGGGCCTAAACTCACTTGCGATATAAAGTATCGTTCACATGCCGTCACCCCTGCTGCCAACGCAATGACTTCTTCCTGGTAACCTCAGTGACGTGCAGGAACCCAATAACTCTCGAGGATCGAATGATATTTTTATTTGGCTGCGGATTTCTGTGGTGGTCCTTTCGATGAAAATTAATTCTACTGAAGTCGTAAACATGTAATTTAGATATAAGATTTGAAGAGAAGAATTTTCAGAGACAGATGTGGAGAGAAGAAAAAGGATGTGTGCGATGGGGGGGGGGGGGGGGGACGGGACATAATATACATGCATTTAAAAGGGAATATATTTATTTATTTGTTTTAGAGCTCACAGACCCTTGATCGACCAAGTTCTTCCAAATAAGCACAGTTGCAGCAACAAATGATGCTATGGTATCCTAATATTTTAATAATTTAGTTTTTTTTTATACACCGTCGGAAGGTATTCAAGCATACGCCCCACCTGATGTACAGCAGTTAGCGTAGCCTATGAACGCTTGCAATACATTAAGTATCACTCACGCGATGCCTCCTCTGCTGCTAACCCAGCAACTCCTTAGGAGCTTACTGGTGACCTCGCTCACACACAGGAACACAACAACCCTCTAGGGAGTTGTTATTTGGCTGCGGATTTTCTGTGAGGTGGAGGTACTTCACCAGACGGGCTCCTTTGATGCGTCCTACCTCTCTTAAATGCTTGTATGATGAATGTTACTAATTAAGTGTAACTTTCAGATTGACGACTCGGACGTGAAATATGACCAACCGTCGTCAGAAGAAGTAGCTATGGAAATAGAAATAGAAAGTAGTTCGGTAAGTTTAATCTCTTATATACTCGTGGTGTAGTTAGAGAGAGCATGAAAGTAGGATAAACGCGGTTGAAACGCGAGCGTTGCGCAAAATCTGTGGTGTAACGCTTGCAGACCGTATTCGCAATGATGAGGTTAGAAGCAGAGTTGGTCTGAAAGAGAGCGTCGGTATTAAAATAAGAAGAGGCATGCTCCGTTGGTTCGGACATGTAGAAAGAATGCAGGATGAAAGAATGACGAAGCAGATATACAATGCAAAAGTGGAAGGATGTAGGAGCCGCGGAAGGCCAAGACTTACCTATCATGATCAAATTGGTCGTGTTCTATCAGAAGGTGATGTCAGGAGCCCTAGAAACTGGCGAGCGTGCATGAAAAGAGCAATGAATGTGAAAGAAGCGAGTGAGGTATGTAAGGATCGAGTCGCGTGGCGCTCGGTTCTCTCTGCCTATCCCGTAAGGGATTTGGCGTGAAGTTATAGAGTAGAATAGAAAGGCGTAGTTATATCAGATGCTTGAATTCTACGCTCAACAGAGAATCTATTGTTTAATGCGCAGTCTGCGTTAAACTATATTGTTTTTTTTTATACTATGTCGGGAGGCATACAAGCATACGGCCCACCTGATGTAAAGCGGACACCGTAGCCTATTAACGCTTGCGATATATTAATTATCACGCGCGCGATCCCTCCTCTGCTGCTTACACAGCAACTCTGGTGACCTCACTCACACGCAGAAACACAACTGTACTGTACCTAGAATGGGTGCATAAGTGGTCAATATTTTCTAAAAAGTTAAGCGTGAGAGCTCAGCACTTTACAATGTACCTGTTACATCAATCTAGCTAAAAATACTTGTCATAGGAATGTTTATTTTTATATTTAAGTATATATCTATTTCAGAAAATAGAAAAAGGATCTGTACTGTCAGCCACGCAAGTTAAGATCACTCCACGAAAACGAAAATCAATCAAGAAACTGCAGACTTACTATGTTCGATAGAGTCAACAAATCTAGACTTTTTATGTAAAAATATAACTGCGCGCAAGTGTACCCCAGAATTAAGAAAATTTGCATTAAGTAATTATTAGATTTGGTGGCCGCGGCAGTCTTAGTTTGGAGATATACGTGCATATAGATTAAGTAGGTACCTATATAACAGTTAAATGGCCGTAAGTTAACAGTAAGTGGTTGAATTAAATAGTTTTTCATGTGTGTTGATTATTGTCCCTTACAGTATATAGATTTTAAGTTTTTGTATGATAAAGGGTCGAATGTAAGAAAAATTAGTACATCTTGTTGCGATTTTGATCCAATAAAGTGGTCCCAATATGGTAATGTTTCCAGGGCTGGCTAATTTTTATCATGCTTTCTCGGTTGCATAATCAGACTGCCTCGCTCGCACCCGGCGTGTATAAATATGGGCCGGGGCGCGACGATCGACACAGTTGTAACCTGCAGTCATTGGATAATCATCTCCCGCTACTCTGCAAACAAGTCATCTCCTTTGATAGCCATCGCTCTCTGGAAGCATTACCTCTGGCCTCATACTACAATACAAGCCTTTCATTTCTCCAGCCAACACGTGGGAAGAACTAATCCGCCAGTACCTGCCTATATTATTTTATATTCTCGTGTACAGGTCGTATCGAAGGGGCCCATACAAAACGATAATGCTTGATCAATTGCAACTCTTTTTTAAGACCAATGAATTTGTCATGATGCGCAATACAGTTTTACAGGTGGTAAATCTACTACGGATGCAGAGTTGGCATTGGTTAAGCATATCCTTAACTCCTGGGAGAGATCACAGGATGCTTTTTTAGTTTTCTGTAATCTCTCTAAAGCTTTTCATTGTGTCGATCATCAGACATTGTTACTCAAGCTGAACTATTATGTAGATAGGGTTAAAGCCCAGAGCTTAATTGCATTTTATTTAAATAACAGGTCAGACAGTTGATATAAACAGGGTTAAACCTAAAGGCAATAATCCTAATATCGTGGTGCCACAGGTTTCTATTTTGGGACCCTTCTTATTTTTAGTATATGCGAATGATCTGCCTTACGTGGTGCAGAAAAAGGCGTATATTTACTGATACTGATATATAAAATTATGTACTGATGATACCTCTCTAATTTTTAATGTCACTCGCCGGTGTGAAAACATTGACAAGGTAAATGGTGTTATGTCTTCTATTTTAAACTGGTTCACATGTAGTAATCTTTTGCTAAACTCGACTAAAAGCAAATGCATCAAATTTAGTCTTCCGAATGTGATTTCTCCTAATACAGAAGTGCTCATTGGGAATAATAAATTAGAATTCGTTAATAATACTGCGTTTCTTAGAATTACAGTAGACTCCAAATTACAATGGGGCCCCACATGAATAAATTTGCCGGTAAGCTCAGCTCCGCTGCATATGTAAAATGTATAATAATTTTACAAAGAAAATTTTTAAAAATCATATTAAAAAATTTCTTTGGAAAAAGAGCTTATTATAGAACTGGTGAATATGTGATTGACAAAGATGTCTGGAAATAATTCAGCACAGACTATCATTCCTTAACAAACATAAACTTAAATTCTACCATTTGATATCATTATTGTACCAATACGCTGATGTGAATTTATTGTAATATCAAATTGGCAATTTTAAAAGAGACCTATATTGGCAAGTTTGTTTCGACACTTCTTCTTCTCTAATGATCATTTCCGAAATATTCGCAGATTAAAAAAGAACAATAGTAATATTGAGAATTTAATAAGATCCAATAAGATTATATTTAAAAAAATGTAAGACGTGTCTAAGTATCTACGAGGGTCCAATGGCAAATAAATATGGTAAACTTGGAACATAATCGGTTACAATCACAACAAGGGACCGGACATTTCTAAAAGTAATTCAAATTAATCTTTTATGATTGAATTACTTTTCGAAATGTCCGGTCCCCTGTTCTGGTTGTAACCGATTATGTTCCAAGTTTACCCCATCAATGAGGTTAAAAGTTGCGTAGTGGCAATACTTATTGTGTATGGCATGTAGATTACAAAGTTATGTTTATTATCTCTATCTCATACCCCTATACGCTGATGACTAGAGATGGGCGGTCAGTAAATACTAAATAGTATTTACTGAGTAGGAAAGATAAATATTAGTATTTATCCATTTTTACTCATTTATACTGAGTATTTATCCAAATGCATGAGTAAAAAAAAATAAACACAAAAAGACTTGAAATTTTAGACTACCTTCAACAGAAGGGGTTTAGAGCATACTCCGCCACGCTGCTCGAATGCGGATTGGCGGAGGCCAGTGTTTTCAAGCCGCCCGAGGGCCACTGACTTAGCTTAACGACTGTCATCTATCGACAATAGCCGAGACCGACGGCTTAACGTGCCCTCGGAGCACGGAAAACCTTTGCTTTGCTTAACCTGCGGGTTCGGTTAGAATGACATGCGCAACGACCCCATCGAGCTCTTTTTTTTTTAAGATTTTTTTATACCACTAAGGTGGCAAACAAGCTTACGGCCTGCCTGATGGTAAGCAGTTAGTCCCGTGGCTTATGGACATTTGCAACCACCAGGGGTGTCACTCTTGCGTTGCCGACCCTGTAAGAACCTATTCACGCCTTTCTTGAAGAACACCATACTGTAGTCCCTTGGGAAAACCTCGGCAGGGAGCTCATTCCAAAACTTAATAGTTCTCGGTAGAAAGTTTCTCAGGAACCGCACAGTACGCGACCATTGCGGTTCCAGTGTATGAGGGTGAACTCCCAGCCGTCGGCGAGCAGTGCGATGGTAAAACGAGGCTATTGGCATGATATCGAACAATTCCTCAGAACACAACCCATTGTACAATCAGTAGAACACACAAAGGGAGCCGAAATCTCTCCATAGACTCAAGGGCTTAATACCGTGTGTGAGTTTAGGATCATCGACGATTCTCACAGCTCGTTTTTGCACCGAGTCAGAAGGTCCTAGCTGGTAACCAGGTGCCCCCGCCCAGAGATGACTACAGTACTTCATATGCGGTCTGACTTGGGACTTATCTAAAATATAAGTCTTTGCCCCGCGCTGATGTACTGTATGACTCTGTTGAGCACACCAAGTTTCTTTGACACAAGCTTGACCTTCTCTTCCAAGTGGCTTCGGTACTGAACTTCGCTGGAGATCTCGACGCCGAGAATCCCAATACTCTTGCCAATGGTTAGTGGCGTGTTCTGGAATTGGGGGATTACAGCAAATGGGTTTTTTTAGCGGTGAACGCACAGACTTGTGTCTTTTTAGGGTTGAATTGAACCAAGTTCAACCGTCCCCAGTCGGACATCCTACCCAAAGCACACTCTATTTCAGACACAAGTCTAACGCGGCTTTCCTCCACAAGTGAACGAGGGGTACTAGCACGGCCTGTGTAATAAGTGACCCCAGTACTATCGTCCGCATAACAATGAATGCCGTCAATTGACAACATGTCATTGATATGCACCAGAAACCGCGTTCGGGACAATACAGAGCCCTGTGGGACACCAGCATTGATATCCATGCTATTGGAACAACCACCGTCAACTACGGCTTTGATGCATCTGCTGGATAAGAAGCTGGCCACCCATTTGCACAAACCATCGGGTAGCCCGTACGATGGTAACTTCGATAGAAGACCCCGATGCCAGACCCAATCGAACGCCTTTGTCATATTTAGGCTGACAGCCAATGCCTCCCCTTGACTCTCGATCGCCGAAGCCCAGCGGTGTGTAAGATACACTAGAAGATCACCAGTCGAACGACCGTGGCGAAAGCCGTATTGACGGTCGCTGATTAAATCGTGATCCTCTAGGTATGCCAGGAGTCGCGTGTGTATCATACGCTCCATCACATTGGAGAGAAGGGAGGTTTAGCAATAGGCCTGTAATTCGATGGGTCTGATCTATCGCCATTTTTGGGCACCGGGTGCGCATTGGCGGTCTTCGATGAAGACGGGACTTGCCCAGTGGAGTAGGAAAGCACGAAAAAGCTGCGCGTTAGCACAGAACACAGCTCAGGAGCACACTGCTTTAGCACCACTGCTAGTATGCCATCTGGCCCACTCGACTTATGAATGTCGAGGGAGAGCAACGCCCGCCGGACATCTTGTTGGGTATTTGAGACTTCCGGCATTGAGCTACTGCACCTCGGGATGGTAGGTGGCACAGCTCCCCCGTCATTCAAAGTCGAGTTAGACGCAAAGAGATTACCCAGTAAATCGGCTTTCTCTTTAGCACTGTACGCCAGACTGCCATCCGGTTTTTGCAATGGTGAACTAGACAACTGACAGAAGTTTCCCTCGGCAGCTTTAGCCAGCGACCAGAAAGCACGGCTCCCAGACGGAAGGCTTGCAAGCCGCTCGCCAACTCTACCGACGAAATCAAACTTTGCTCTGGCGATTACCCTCTTACTGGACCTCAAGGCAGCGTTCAGTTTACGTCTCAATACAGAGACATCTGGATTTCCATTAGCACGCGCCGTGGTCCAAGTCTCGATAGCAGCCTGTTTGAGAAGTTTGGCTTCTTTACAAGGCCGATTAAACCACAGTCGCTTTTTAGCTCCCGCTGTCGCCACAAAGCGATTGGGAATGTAGCATTCCATGCCATCTAATATCGCCGCAGCTACCGTAGTCACACAGGATTCGACATCAACTGTTTTGAAATAAAGCTGCCTCCACGGGTACGACGCGTAGAATTCACGCAATCCGTCCCAGTCTGCCGACTTATAGTGCCATACGCGACGCCATCCGGTAGGCCGAGGTGGGTCACGCCTGCCACAGGGCACTTGGGTCCGGATGAGACAGTGGTCCGATGAGCCAAGCGGCGCATCCACAGAGATGTTTTTCTCATCCGGACTTGTGGTCAGCAGAAGGTCCAGTAAGAAGTTTGTATGGTCGTCTATCTGTCTGGTACTCTCGTCGCAGAATGTACCAGTTGGGAGAAACCATAGGCCAAAGCAAAGTCATGAGCAGATCTACCCGCGGAATCCAAGCCATTCGGTGTGGTGGGCATTAAAATCACCCAAAATCACTAACTCCGCGGAGGGATACTGCTCGATAACTTTGTCAGTTACCATTTGCAGGTGCTCAAATAAACGGGATGTGTCTGTATCACCGCTATAGGACCTGTAAAGGCACGCGTAGATTCGAGTGTGGCCGCCATGATCCACGCGCACCCATAATAATGACAGGTCGCTGTCTTCCAGGCTATGAAGACGGCGACAACAAATATCCTCCCGAACGTACATACACACCCCGGCACGGCGTACAAATAGGTGTTCAAGTTTGTACCCGGGGTAACGTAAGTAAGATGTGGCCGGTGAGGATATTTGTGTCTCCGTGAGGAAAAGAAGGTCGGCCGAGCGATCTCGAGGTGATGAATATTGGAGTGTAGTCCCCTGATGTTGCAAAAATCCATATTTATTGTGGAAGGAGCAGCCGCTGTAATATTTCTTTTCCTATTCCTTTTCGGTGCCATTTATGTTGGGTTGAGGTTCAAAAGAGAAGTCGCTGAGCCGACAGAGTAGAGGACAAAAGCGCGGTATCTTCCATCACTGGACATTGCAGGTTATGTGATTTCTGGCACGGCGGGCGGAAGGGCCCCCGTCCCCCACTGCTGCAGCAGCCGGGTCCACTCCGGTCTCCTTCTAAGGCACGACCACTACAACGGGGATTTTTCGCGGGTTGGCGGTTCAGCCTCCCGGGCCAGAGTTTAAGTAATCCCCGGGTTCAGGAACCCTACTGACCCACGGGCCGCCAGCGGTCAGTCGTTTCACCGGATCTCCCTGACCGCCGAACCAGCCTTCCGCGCCCACACCGTCATTGGCGGTTTGATATCCGCCGGTCCTCCCGCTACCCACCTAAGGTGGAGGTCCTTCCCCAGACGGATACTTAGAGCAAGAGGTCTTGCCATGCTCCGCCGGTACAGAATGTCTGACTGGACGGAGCACGGCAAGATCCCATGCTGGGTCCTACCTCTCTTTAGATAACAAAAGTATATTTTTTATATACCACGTCGGGTGATTGTAAGCAGTTACCGTCGACAATGGATGCCTGCAACACAAGGAGCGTCGCTCGCGCATTACCATCCCCATCGCCAACGGAATAGCTCCTTATTGACCTACCTCTCTTTCGCCAAAACCTCGTTTGCTGATCGGTATGCGCTACGTGCAGGTGATTTCACATTCAAATACACAAATAGGACAAGTAAAAATGCTACAACATTAATTTTAAGTCCAAATACGACGAGCGCGTGCACTTCCTCCGACGGGTGAGACTTTACTGTCGTATGTAAAAAAAATGCTACGAGCACGCTGACGACAGTGACAGCGAAATAAAGGACCCTTGCCCCCGCCTACCCCACCTCAGGTGTGCCTCAGGCATATAGCTAAGTCGGAGGCCTTTAATAATACCAGTGTTTGTGGGTTAATAATAAATACCTTACATTGAATATTGGCACAGTACTTTTTTATTAGGTACTTACTATTAATAAAACACACAAATAACCTCTAATCCCTTGATATTTTAGTAAATCCATAGTTCCGAATCAATTTATAAGACTTAACTACAGAAAAAATATTTACTGCCGATTTTGGATAAAAACTCAGTAGAAACTGGTATTTATGAGTATTTACTCACCCTTGGATAAATACTCAGTCCTTAACCCATCTCTACTGATGACGCGTCTATCTATATACTCTGTCTACGCCACCAACCAAAGAATATAATACTCACTGACGGGAGAAATACGGTCTCCATACAAAAAAAAATCTACCATAGATTTACACACAATTAGATACTAGCGCCATTGCGGAATAGCACAAAGCAGTTAGAATGTCGCGCGGTGGGAACTTTTGAAAGTTGATTTAAATATCTCGGTCGGAAGCGGTTTGCGATGATGATCGTAATGACATGTAAAATAGAAAGTAACATGTGGTATATCTATGGAAACATTATGTAAATTCTTTTTATTTTACAATTACGTTACCACGATTATCTTCGCAAACCGCTTTCGTGTCTGTGTTGTAATCAATCAATATTGGTTACATTTGACAATAAGAATAAGTAGTTTTATAACAATTTAAACAATAAACTTTTTTATCATTCATTTATTATGTACAATTATATTTTTTCTATCCAGTGCTTTCTTTTTCTCTTCTTCCTCCATCTCTCTATTCAGTACAGTAAGTTAAAAAAACGCTCTACCGTAACTATGAAATACAATGTGAATATAAATAAAAACACTCCAATTATAAGATGACTATGCACAACACCAACAAATCTATATTAATTTAATAGAATTATAAAATAAACATGGAGCACACGACAGACATAAAAGGACAATTCATAATAACAATTATGCCGGCCTGCCGATTTCAACTAGGGATTCGTAATATGGCGATTTGAAATCGATTAATCGATTTCTCGATTCAATAAATTAATTTTTAAATCGGAATGTCGTAGAGAATCTATCCTGTGAATGATGCTTTATTCCAAAAAAAAATGAGATTGTAATTGTTTTATTTTGATAAGAACCATGAAACAAAATTATTTACAATTAATTGAATGTACTTCACTAAATGTAAAGAAATGTCAGTGTACAGTCGGCGGCCAACATACATGGATGCAACCATCAACTGTACAGAATAGAATAGCTAGCCTACCTAGCTGCACTCCTTACCTCTCTGTCCACACCTCTATTTCTCTTCTACTAGGCCCTAACGTCCCTACCACCCTGTACTAACCATACATGTGAGCAGCACATATTGTTTCGGTGTCCCGCATTCTCCAAACAGAGGTACGATTTGGAGCAGGAGTTGGGAATGCGGGCCACCGAAGAAACGGTCTCCGAAATAGTGGTAGGGAAAACTCGGGCAAAATTTTTAAAATACTGCGTCAGTCTAGCCACGGCTGTCATAGATCGTAATAAGCTGAGCAGCTCCACCTAGGACTAATGCTGTATACCTCGGCTATATTTAGTATAGCCGATGGGATCGCGGTGGCTAGGTGGAGCTGTGAAGCTCTGTCGCCCATGGCTGGACTGACGCAGTATGGGGAGGGAAGTTAAAACAGTTAAAATCATTTCACCGGCGTTCCAAAATGGGCATAAAACTGAAAGTTGATGAATGTATGAATGAGTTATGGAATGAAAGAGAGTATTGTGTATGAATGTGTTTTAATTTTAATAATTAGTTCGCTAATGAAATAGCGTTAAAATAGCCTTGCCCATGGCAGGGGTGCAAGTATAATCAAAAAAAAAAAAAAAAAAAAACCATACATGTGATGGTAAGAACAGGTAGTTACTCGTACTAACGTTAAGGTGTATCGCTGTGTGTACACACGTACACAGACAAATGTAGCCTACTGTACTCCTAACTCTTCCCTACTTCACCCTATTGTCTCTACCTCCCTATCCTAACCATACATGTAACGGCTAACCCGGTAGTGTGCAACGTTAGAGTGTAACGTTGTATATCAGTACGTATATACATATGTACAGGATATCTGTTACTAGAGACCTACAGTTACAGACGGAACTTGGGTAGGGATTGGGTGTGTGTACGTCGTGCAATGTACACAGGAAATGGTTTTCTCACTGCCGGTCGAGCAGACTCACAAGACCGATCGTACTGACGGCTAAGGGTGTCTTGGCCACGCCGCCGTCGTCGTCGCCGTCGCCGACGATACGAGATCGGTGAAGTACACCGGTCCCGGTTGGTCCTTTGAGCGCTGTATTCCAGACATCATCACACAACGTAGGTCATCATACATAGGACAGGACCACAGTATGTGGTCTCTGTCCTCCTCGCTCTCTCCACACTCGCACATGCTACTTTCATGTCGTCCCAACGCATTCAGTCTCTTTCTGAATATGCCGTGTCCTCCAAGGATCTGGGAGGTCTGATAATCCGGCTCGACCCAGCTTGCGCTCAGTCGGCCAGCCACCTCCGGGAAGAACCGATGGAGTTCCCTCCCCTTCGTGTCCGCAGTCCAGCGATCCTGCCACTCGCGCATCGTAGTGTCCCAAATATCGCGCTTTCGCCGGCTCAACTCTCTACCGGTCGCGGATCTACGCGCTCCCTCCGTTCGTCCAGCACGAGTCACCTCCAGGTCTGAGGGGAGTACTCCAGCCAGCACGGGCAGGGCAGCGGTACTGGTGGACCTATATGCTTTAGTCAGCAGAATGAGTGCCTGACGCTGACTTCTTAGTACGACACTACGCAGAACATACGCTGTTAATCGGTGGCACCATATGGCAGCTGCATACGTCAGCGTAGCCACATACGTTCCCCTGTACAGAACCTTTAAGGCTTGGTACTTGATTCCCCAAGACGATGCCGTAACCCTCGACATCTTGCCAAAACATGCAGCGGCTCGTTCTCCTATCCGGGTGGCGTGTTTCACAAACAACAGGCTAGAGTCCAACTCCACGCCGAGGACCGTCGCAGACGTGACGCTCCTCACCGAGTCCTGGCTGAACTTGATTAAAGGGGGCCTCTGTAGTTTTCCCTTCACAGTCATAGATAGCGACTTTGTGGGGGAGAAACCCAGTCTATTACGGGCGCCCCAGTCGCCAATTAGGCTCAGAGCCGCTTTCGCGGCTGATTCAATGGCCGATCGTGAATTGGCCTCAATGATGAGCGTCACGTCATCGGCGTAGGCAACCATCTTTACTCCCTTCGGTAAGGGCAAACGCAACAGATCGTCCATGAGGACATTCCATAGCGTCGGCCCGAGCACGGATCCCTGCGGACACCCCATGGTCGAGTCCTTCCACAACACCCGGTCCCCGACGAATATACCCACTCGGCGACCGGTGAAGTAGTCCACCAACATCCTATAGATGTTAGGCGGACAGCCTCCCCTCTTAGCCTTGAGCAACATCATCGGCCACCAGGCGTTGTCGAACGCACCCGAGATGTCCAAGAGTACCAAATGAACATACTTACATACTGTATTATTTGCCGTGCTCAAAATTTCCTGTAGTGCCGTAACTGTTGATTTGCCTGGAGAGAACCCGTGCTGGTGCTCGGAGATCCCAGAAGCGATCTGCGGGGCGCACCGTAACATGACGCGTTCTAGAACTTTACCAAAGATCGAGAGGAGCGTAATAGGGGGGTACGCCTTTGGGTCACTAAGTGGCTTGTTGTTTCCTTTAGGAATAACCAATATTCGACCGTCCTTACAAACATTGGGGAAGATCCCCTCAGCCACACACTGCGTGACTACCCGCAAGAAGTCCCTAGGCGCCGCGGTCCAGGTGTGCTTAAGGATCCTTGAACTGATGCCATCGAGTCCCGTAGCGGTGTCAGGCAACGCCTTTATTATCCCGTCCAGATCCTCGAATGACGGAGGAGACGAAGCTCGACCGGAGGGGGTGAGGGTCGCCATGAGGCGCACCTGCCTCTGGTGGTCAGTGTCCCTGGACATATCGTCATCGGGGCACAAACCATACAGGAGGCTGTGTATGGCCTCCTCCAATCCCCCCGGGTGACCTATTGCAAATTTAGCCCCGTTGATTATGTTGGTGGGAGCTTTAAACCTCCCACTTGCCATTCTGTAAGCCTGGCCCCAGGGGTCCAGGTTGCCAGACTCAGCGATCTTACGAAAGAATTCGAGCTCCGTCGCCTCCATAGCTCTTCTGTACCTCAGTCTCGCCTCACGGAATTCAGTTCGTGCAATCTCTTGAGACCTACCACCTTTTATTCTTCGTCTCTGCCATACGTTCCGAAGTCTGCTGCTCTGCCTCCTTAATGAGGTCAGTTCATTCGTCCACCATTCATAGCCGGTCGTGGGTCTCTGTCGCTTTGGGATTAAAGCGCAAGCATTCCCGTGCAGTTCTTGCGATCACCTCCAGAAACTCCTCACATAATATCCCAGCCGGCTTATCCGCATTCAAATATCCCATTCTTGCATGAATCAGAGCTTCAAAGTCGGGCCAGTTGACGTCACGATCCCGATATCGAGGCGGCTCCTCGAACGCTTGTGTGCGCTCAGGCCCATCCACCGTGCATCTTCTTGATACGATGAACGTGATCAATCGGTGGTCCGAGCTGCTGATAGTGGGGTGCACCGTCCAGTCCCGTATCCATATGCCCCCGGTTGACAAGGTGACGTCGATGTTGCTGACGCCATTAGGTCCGCAGGTGTGCGGATGGTTTTCTGCATTATGGATTCGGAGGCCTTTGGCGTTGATGAGTCCTTCCAGTTGTTGCCGCCTGCGCTCTTGTTCGGCTCCTCTTCCGGTGTAGTGGCGTCTCTCACTATGCCACAGTGGCGAGTGGGTGTTTGTATCCATACCCAGGACCACATCCGTGCCCCCGAGCCCCCCCAGCACCCGTTCTAAGTTGCGGATATGTCCCTCAATGTCGTCCGAGTACTGGAAGTACGCCGAGACAAGGTGTAGCCCAGGGTGGCTGGCGGCCACGAAGCAGTGAGTGGAGCACAGCTCGTTAACGATGGTGACTGGGATTTTCTTATTTATTATCAGCAGCCCGGCCTTCGCCCCTGGTCCCGAGTCCACTATCATAGGATTGCGGTAGTGTTCCTGCACTAGTATAATATCCAGGCCCAATTCCTCACCGATTGATGGCAGCTCTTTTGTGGCGGCTTGAGATCCTCCAAGATTGATTTGTCCGACCTTGATTGTGGAGCAGCCTTTATTATTGTTCGACTGCCTATCCATAGTTTATTGTGGCTATGTACCTTTCTTCCGCGTGCCGTCTGGCTGGGCAGTCGTTAGAGGCTGTCTTGTGGTCGGCGGGCCTACCAAACCTCTTGCATGTTCCACACGCCTGCGAGTTACTTGCGCAGGACGCAGTCGAGTGGCCGCTTGTTCCACATCGTCCACAGATTGCTGATTCAGATCGGCACAGGCGCTCGGGATGGCCATAGAGTTGGCATTTGTTACAGCATGTAACCCGTATGTAGTCGTTCACGTATATCACGTCCCATCCTAAATATAACTTGCCTTTCCCTATGAGAGCATCCCTGAGTGCCGGGGAACATTCTATAACCACCGTTGTCCGACCAGCTGTGAGTCTCGACTTTTTGAACGCGACACGGCCTTCCTTGAAAATGCGTTCGCGCGTCCATTCCTGGGAGTCGCCGAAGTTTGCTCATGGACCGCCTCTAGCAGCTCGTTGTCCTTAGGGTCACCGTCAACATTCACTAGAGCCACAAGTGGCAGGCGTTGGGTCGGAGTTGATGTCCTTAGCGTTGCGGGAATGGCTCGTCGAAGCTTTTCAGCCGCTTCTTGGGAGTTGGTCTGAACGATCACCCCTGCGTTACCCACTTTCCTGACTTTGTGGATTTGGATTCCGTGTGATGCCGGGTTGATAGCTTTTTTCAGCGCGTTTTTTGTGGCTTCAGCACTCTTGAGCTCCGTCGCAGATTCTTCAGTAGGGTATATGGCCACTACCGGTCCCGAGGTTGGTTTCGGCCTCTCCGCGTTTTTTCCTGTACGCAGGCACGCAGCATACGAGGTGGGGATGTCGGATGTTCCTTCCATTCTACCAGTTTGTGACTGAGTCTGGGCCCTGGCCTGGATTTCCCAGGCTCGAGCTCTTGCCTCTACACACTCCAGTTCCATTTTTTGCGCCCGGAGCTCAGATTCGGCCAGCCTGATATTTAGGGATGCGACCACAGCCAGTAGGCGCTGCCCTAGGCCTCCAACGCGCGC
This sequence comes from Pyralis farinalis, assembly GCA_947507595.1. Classification (NCBI taxonomy): domain Eukaryota; kingdom Metazoa; phylum Arthropoda; class Insecta; order Lepidoptera; family Pyralidae; genus Pyralis; species Pyralis farinalis. The sequence goes on from OX382281.1 coordinate 2,823,056, forward strand.
AAAATCGGTTTTGTTTAGCTTGCACTTCTGATCCGATGACAAGCAGCAGCCCATGATTTCCTCTACCGAGGTCCTCGCTACCTCTTGCAGTTCCTCCTTGGACAGTTTCAGCAAGGATCCAGAATCGGTTCCAGTTTCCTCTATGTTCGCCTCGGAGGAGCCGCCATCAATATCCTCAGCAGCTGACGGAGACGCAGCCCTAGAACTCTGAGGAGCCAGCGTGCGCAGCCTTCGAGACATCGACTCCGTCTCCTCCGGCGAGGTCAGGGGACGCTTTTCGTTGGCCTTCGTTGTCACCGGAGTCTCAGTCTGCCGTGGCGGGTCCGGACGGGGCGGAGGCGGCGAGCGCCGTATCCCTCCACCTGTAGGGGTGAACGCGCGCCGTCTCTCCTCGTCTCTTTCCATCCCTGTATTGCACTCTGATCAGATGACAAAGATGATAAAATAAAAATAGAGTAGAAATCGGCTCGCATACAAATGTCCATGTACGCGTACTTCACTATGTGGAAAAGGAGCGCCCACACTGGTAACACCAAGCGGGCGCGTGAGTGCACCTGTCAGCTGTCAATGACAGTGGCAGTACAGATTATGTTATTGTCTCGCACACAAATGTCCATGTACGCGTACTTCACTAAGTGCAAAAGGAAGCGCCCGCACTGACAACACCAATCGGTTGTCAAGTGATAGGCGCCAAATGAGACCGCTCAGAATATCGAATGACTATGACAGCCGTCAGATTGACAGGTGTCAATGTCAACCGGTAGTACACAGTCACCAACAAAATCCAAGGTTTCAATTAACCATGTACGCGTACTTGAAATTAACACAAAGATAAAAGAGAAGTCCAAAGTTTCAATTGTCTATGTACGCGTACTTGAAATAAATACAAAATTAAAAAATAAAAGTGTGCAACTTTGTTGCACCCGCGCTGGCAACACCAGTCAGGAGTTAAGTGACAGGGGGTCACTAATGACGTCCACCAACGTCACTCCGCCGACAGGTGTCAATGTCAGCTGAGATCGTCACAGATTCCACTTCTCTATGGTCACAAAACAAAAATAAAAAGTAAAATAAAACAATAAAAAAAAAATAAAAAAAATAGAATTATAAAGTATAGTCGCAACAGCTACACAAAGCCCGTCAGTTGTCTGACAGGTGTCGATGTCCAATGTGACACTGGCAGCACCAGCGAGCCCGTACGTCACCGTCACGCGATCACCACGCGGCGACAGCGCGCACGGCGAAAACGCAACAAGATGGCGGACGATGCTCACGTGGTCTGCAATAAAATTAGACCTAGGGTCACAGTCACTGTCTGGAAGCACTAAAACTATATAAACTTATACACTACGGAAACGTTACAAATCAGAGAGAACTGTATTTGCACGAAATCACTTAATATAAGCAGTTTTAGTGTCACTCACGAAGTTGGCGAAGGGCGGCGAGATCCAGCGGCTGCCAGACCTACAAGCACGCCCTAAACCTTCGCTATGTGCACACGCCGGCGTCCCGAGGGACACGCCAACAATATCCAACAGGATCTCGCACGTCAGGATAACGGGATCACACAATCTCACTACTTAGCACTTGGGAGGGTATTTCAAAATAAATTGAAATAACCGAGCGCGAGCTCCGCATACGTCCGAACGCTACGACAGACGGCAGCGAAGTCAGTACAGCGGGTACAGGTTGCGGTCGCTCGCGAGAGGAGCTGCGCCCCCGAGCAGGTCCGGGTGGGCGAAATCCGCCTGGACTGGCGGAACTCCAGTTCCGCCCTGATGCGCTGCCCGGTAACGGCAGCAAAGAAGCTGCTCGAACTGGGCAGTATCGGGGTGGGCTGGAGCCGGGTGCAGCTCCACCTGCTGAAGGCGCGCCCCATGCACTGCTTTAAGTGCATGGGGAAGGGGCACACAGCGGAGTTGTGCCCCTCCAAGGCGGACCGCAGCCGCCTGTGTTACAGGTGCGGGCAGCCGGGGCACATCGCCTCGGGCTGCTCGGCACAGGCCCGCTGTGCCGTGTGCGCCGACGCCGGACGGAAGGCGAGCCACGTAATGGGGGGCCGTCTCTGCAACCCCCCTTTAGTGGGCCTGCTGGCCGCTAATACTTCAGGTTCGTCCGGAGCCGAGGTTTAGACACTGGGTACGATGGAGACTAAAATACAGGAATTTAAAACCGTCCACCATTTAATGCTCACTCCTTTATTATATTTTTTCTATAAACTAGACAAACAGAGTATACAGCAGCTATTTGTTTTTCATGAACAAGGCTATGGGCCTGCGACCATACAGTATAGTCAAACCTTTTACACTATGAATGTAATAATCTTAACATCCTCCACACCCCGAAAAAAGGGATGAGAAATATGACAATCAGTCGATTAAAAATAAGTACTCACATGTTAACAATTTAGTATCAATCTTTGGATTTGACATTGATTGTACTTTCATTAATCACAGAACTTGTTATTTATGTTACACTAAGCAGAAATTATTTATTTATATGACAACATTATGCAAGTAGTAATGTAAGCATACTACACAGAACCAACTTAATTTAATTTACAGGTTTAGGTACTAAATTGGAAAGATTGCCATAGCATTTGAACACAATCTATTCATAATAAAGCCGTTTACTCAAAAAACAAAATCACAGTAGATTAACAATACAAAATTGAAATTATCTTCCAGACCAGCCATAGGGCAAAAATGTGTGAGTGTCGCCTGTTAGATGAGAATAAAATGGGTGGTGTGTGTATGTGACAACAGTATTTAAATCAAATACCTGCTAGGCATTCTAGCAGCCCGCCCAGAACGGGTGGTTTTTTCCCATTTCTCCTGTAAGGTAGCTCGAGAAGCAGAATCGGCTGGACAAGCATCACTTGGACGAGGATGGTTTATATATCTGGTAGGTACATTTTTATACCTTGGTTGTAAAAATTCTATTTCAGGATCACAAACTTCGAGCTTATATAAACGCTGAAATGGACGTACCTTATATCCAGTGGATGTCCTCACCTTCGCTGTTCTGTTAACTTTATCTCGACCTGGAAAAATCTCAGTTATTATTGCTATAGGCCATTTTATTCTTTTATCATCAGTTTCAATAAGGACTATTTCTCCTATTTTTAAATCATCTTTTTTCTCTCTTCCTCTCTGTACCAAGGTAGTTAGATACTCTGTTTTGAACCTTTGCCTAAAATCATCTCTTAATTTTTGAATATATCGGAGTCTCTTATTTAAATTTTTCGAATCTATCTCGTCAATGTCAGACACATCGGTCTGTACTATCGGCTGCAAAAAACATGACGGTTTTAGAGGCTCTAATGAATGTGTTTTCTCGTCTTCAATATAGGTTAACGGACGTCCGTTCATAGTGGCTTCACAATCGCACAAAATAGTCTCTAATTCTACATATGTGACAGATGCCTGCTTGAGTACTCTCTTCAATAAATCTTTTAAAATCTTGATTAATCTTTCCCAGAAGCCTCCCCACCATGCTGCCGCTGGCGCGTTTAATTTCCACTTAATTCTATGTATTGTAGACTGTCGCTGAATCTCGTTCCAATCCAAATCAGACAATGAATTTTTGGCACCAACAAAATTACTCCCATTATCACTCATAATAATATTTACTCGACCTCGACGCGCAATAAACCGACGTAATGTCATTAGAAATGATTCTGTGGAGAGGGACATAGTTAGTTCCAGGTGCACTGCGCGATATACCGCACATGTGTACAGTACTACCCAACATTTTTCCCCGCCGCGGAGATATAACGGACCTAGTAGATCGACACCCGTGGTTTGAAACGGTGCCGTACATTGCGTTCGCTCAGGCGGAAGAGGAGCCGTGGGCGCTTGTATAGGTTTAGCTCGGTGTCGTCTGCATATGGTACAACTAGCAACAACAGATTTTACCAATTGTCGTGCGCCAATGATCCAGTACCGGGTACGTAAATCGGCCATAACTGTAGCTACACCTGCGTGCTGCATATGTTGGTGGCGCTGGATGACCATACGTCGTGTGATTAAATTATTCGCCGGTATTACTACAGGAAACTTTGTGCTATCTGGAATATCGTTGGTAAGTATAAGTTTAGTTTTTACTTTTAACAGACCATCTTCATTATCATAGAAATAAGTTAGTCCTTGTATTTTCTTTTCTATGCACTCAATATTTTCTGCCTGTATAAGTTTTATTACTCTTTTTTCACTCTCCTCATATTCTTCATAGGTTAGCTCGCCTTTGATTTTTGAAGTGCGCTGTGCATTATGTGTAAATCTAAATAACCATGCTACGGTTCGAATAATCTGGGTATATTTGGAAAAATAGGAAAGGCGATCCAATATGCTTTCCCCTGGGCACAGATTGGCATTACAAACAGCTGTCTTTTTGAGTTCTCTATTGACCTCTTCTCCATCCACAGCGAAGGTTGTTTGTGGCCAGTTCTCCGGCTTCTCGTTCAACCATGTAGGTCCCTCCAGCCAGTGGGAAGACAGAAGTTGCTCTGCGTCACATCCACGAGATAATAAATCGGCCCAATTTTGATTGCCTGCAATGTGAAACCAGTTGTTTATATTAGTGTTGTTCCTGATCTCTTTAACTCTATTTCCTACATAAGTATTCCATGGTAGCTCTTTTCTAATCCACCATAATGCTACAGAAGAATCAGTCCAGCAGAATTCTTTACATTCAAATTTGAGGTCATTCCGTGCTTCTGCTAATAATCTAGACCCAATTAAAGCTGCTAATAATTCTAGGCGAGGAATAGTTAACTTTTTGGGAGGTGATATTCTAGACTTAGCAGCAACAATCCTCAGTGAAATGTCGCCCTTGTTTTCTGCTCGTAAAAATACACACGCTGCATATCCATCTTGGCTAGCATCACAAAACATGTGTAATTGTAATGAGCAGTCATTATGTGAAGCCTTTGTTAGTCGACGGGGTATTTTACAATTATTCAAATATTTTAATGATACCAGGTAATAAATCTCTTTTTTAGGTTCTCTGGCAGTTCACTATCCCAGTTTAATTTTTGACACCACGTTTCTTGTAATATAAGACGGGGTATTAACGTTACTGCTGAAACAAATCCTATAGGATCATATATCCTTTGTGCCAAAGACAATAAATTTCTTTTTGTTATTTTACCTACTTCACATGGTGGTGGTAACTCACTTATGTTACAGCTCAATTCGTCCTCTGCAGTATGCCAATGAAGACCCAGTACGGATACAATACCCTCAGACCTCTGGTTAGGAGCTATCACCCATTGCCTCAAGTCGAATTTTGCCTGACTCATTATTTCCTTCGCTTCTGTCTGAAACTTGTTAACATCTTCTATTGCATCCAAACTTGTCAAACAGTTATCTACATAAAATGAGCTGGCTAATATGTCTGCTGACTGTTTTAAGTCTCCTGTTACCTGTTTCAGATGATGTTGAATAGTAGCTGAGAGTAAAAACGGACTGGATGTTAAACCAAATACAAGCCTGCAGTGACGGTAAGTAATCATATTATCTTTATCATCCCACCACAAAAACCTTAATAAATCTCTGTCTTTAGGTGAAATTGAGATTTGTAGGAACGCTTTGGCTATATCTGCAGATATCCCAAATTTCCCCTTTCTAAATCCGTTTAGTAACTTAGGTAATTTGTCTAACATATTAATTCCCTTATCTAAGCATAAATTCAAAGATCTACCTTGCTTGTCCTTTGCTGACGCATCAAACACAGGTCGGATTTTCGTTGTTGGACTTTTCTCCTTTAAGACAGGTCGGTGTGGTAAATAATGAGACACTTCTCGGTTTTTTCCTGGGTCTTGTACGATTTCTATAATACCCTGGTCATTCCATTCATTGATAACTTTATTATATCCCTCATATAAACCATTTAATTTTAATTTTTTTGTTACAGATTGCAGTCGTCGAGAGGTCAAGTCATAGTTATCAAGCAGTTCATCATGACCTACCTTCCATGGAAGAATCACCTCGTACCGGTCCTCTTCATTTACCGCTACATTTTCTTCAAATGACGCCAACACCTCTTCTTCACTCTGTTGCTTCGTTTTTATCTCCACCGGATCACGGATACCTAACGTCTCTAGGCACCAAAAGTTTGAAATTTCAGAATCTGAAGCACAGAAAAAATTAAAATTTTGATGTGTGTGTGTGTGTTTACTTTTCCCTTGCAGTGTCCACCCTAATTTTGTTTTAATGGCAAAGAGTTTATCTTCAATATCAACCAAAGTATTTGTCAATAGAAGTCCTACATAATCAGCTCCAATTAGTAAGCCAATGTCATTATCAGTTAAATTTTCATTTAAATTTATATTTTGTAACTTAAGTTTGTCTGAAAGGATTTTATTGTATTGAGGAATATTTTTACAAATACATTGTTGCCCTAATGCTATGATCTGAAAGGAAAATGTTTTATCAACACTTGTGACATTAATATCATATACATTATATTGTTTAGAAGTTATTTCGACACCACCAAATAAAGTATGAGATAAAATTTCGTTACCCACAGGAGCAATGTTAAGCTTAGACACAATTTCTTCTTTAATGTAGGAACGCTGCGCACCATTATCAAACATAGCACGAACCATCATCTGTTGCTGCCCGTTACTGATTATCACGGGTACAGTTTGTAGTAATGTTGTTCCTATATTCCGTGATGCATGCTTCAGATCCGCAGAAATATTGGCTGTGGTGATGGGAGCCTCCTTACTTGTGAGAGATGTGGATTTATTTTTAGCTCTATATTGTGCTGCAGATGAGTTAGTATTTAGGCCATTGTTCCTACTTTCTTGTTTCAACCCTGTGCAAAGTACAACAGTATGACGTTGACCACAAACAATGCATCTCATGAATGATTTACAAAATTTTGCATGATGTCCTGTTTTTAAGCAAATATTGCAGGCTTTCTTCTTTTTCAGCATATCTCTCCGCTCATCCATATTCATTCTATGTAATTTAAAACACTCAAGGCTATTATGTGAATCTTTATCGCACCACACACATATGTTTTGGGTAATTCCTTTTGGTTTTATGTTTGTCAGAAGACACTCAGCAGTTGGTGCACATTTTGAGGTTTCCACAGTGCTTACTCTATCAAGGGTGTTCTTTGCAAGCCTTATTCTTTGTTCAGATTCTACTTCTTTTTGCAAAAATGCTAATAAGTCTGCTAATTCCATGGTGATACTGTTATCTTTTTGTTTCGTTCTTTCCCATATTTTTAAAATTTCTTGGGGTAATGCAGACTCCACCATGGGAAGTAGAAATGCAGCAAACTTATCTTTAGTCACACCTAATGTTTCTAATGCCCTTAATTGAGCACTTAACTTGTCAAAGAGTGAAGTGATTTCACTGTGGCCGATTTTATTTACCATACCTAATAATTCTCTGACATAGACTTGTATTAAAAGCTCTTCTCTCGCATACCTCGCCTTCAATTGAGCTAAACATTCATTATAGGCCGCCGGTGTAAAAGTTTCAACCAACATCTTAGGCTCTGAGCCATCTTTCATAGCTTGTAATAAATATTGGTATTTATCATGAATATCGATATGAGGATCTTTATCTATTTTTTGGAATTGTCCCCAAAATGGCAGCCATGTTTTTAACTCGCCGTCGAATAATATAAATTGCAAGGCTGGTCGCAAAATAACGCCTGAATCTATTAACTATTAAATTGTATTAATATTTGAAAAAATATAAATTATGTTTTAATGTGAAAAACATAAACAGCTGGATTACTTTTATTTCTGAACGGCTTCTTGATATTCTGTCTCGGAGACTCGACAAAGGAGAACTGTCGCAAGCTTTGTTTATTTATATATCGTATAAATAATCAAAGGTTGCAAGGTATGCATTTAATAGTCTCAAGAATTTCAAGTGCTCGTTCTAAGTATAATATATAAAAAGTCATCAATCGATTTCGTTCATGTCGCATGTACCTTATCAGTATTTTTTGATTGTTTTTGTGACTGAGTGTGAACTCAGTTTTTGTTTAAATTTATTATTGCGGATTCTGTTCCAGATGGCGGACGACCGCAGCAGCCGAGGCAGACACTACCGGAGCAGCCATGGCAGCGTCGGCATGTACCACGTACTAACAGTAGTGGGTGGGTGCCGGCCGGCGCTAGGCCGCATGAACTAATTGGTGGCGGAAGCACACAAAGCAGGTTAGATCAAATTGAATTTAACATTTTGTTAATACAAAAAGAATATTCATATTTCAAAGTTTTTGTACATAATCCACTCGAATATTTCATAGAATACTTAAGATAAAAATTACAAGAACAACTTCATCTAATTTCAGAACGAATCGTTCACTCAATTTGTTCGTTCCCGGTTTAAGTAGTATTGAAATGCTATCGAGGATACGACGAAGGTGCTTCGTGCTACGTACTAGCGTGATGCTGCGTAATACTATCGAGGACTCGTTACGATTACGATAGGAGTTTCTAAAATGTTCGTGCTTACCCTACAGACAACACTTCTGGAAACAATTTCATAATGAGTATACTTCTCTGCTACAGGCAAAAACCAAATGGTATCATTCCAGAGGCGAAGTGAAACACGGGTCCTTGGTCCTAATTAAGGACAAGACTACGCCGCCGCTCCTGTGGTCCCTAGGACGGGTCACGAACACTTATCCCGGCGTGGATGGGGTCACACGCGTGGCGGACTTGAAGACGAAGCGAGGAACTATTCGTCGCGCCTTCAACTGCATTTGCCCTCTTCCTATTGAAGATTGAAGACATCCCATCAACTCTTCAACCCGGGGAGTATGTCGGTGCATCACTATTGCATGACGCAGCCTGCGGGGTGGCGTCGTGCGGATTCCTCGGACTTGGTCCGCGTCGCCGCCACACTCAGCCGAACGGTCGTTGTACTTGTCGGTTTAATACCTCATTTTAAATATACCAAATTACAGTCCACAATATCGAAGTATCAATTATCACCCGTTAGGGCCTAATCACACCACTTGAAGACAAAAATGACCCACGAGAAATTGGCGGGCTACAATATGTAAGTGGTTATTTTATTAAAAAAGCCAAAGAAAAGGTCTTCAAGGGGTGTGCTCAATGTAAAACTGATTTAATTAGTCTAAAAGAAGCAGAATACATTAAATATCGGGAGTATACAAGTAAAAAATGGCTTTGCAGCCCAACTGACTCTCTCCTAAAATGCGTTTCCAATCTGCAGGATATCAATAACGTAATTATTAAAGAAAATTTACAGAAACCTCTTTTGAAAGAACGAATAAAAACAATTGTATTTGTTTACGTTGATTTCAATTTTATAAATTGTGAAACTCATAAAGATAAATTAATAGCATTTTTATTGACCATATCCTGCAGATTTTTCATCCATAATTATTGTAAAGAAATAAATAATATACTTACAAATAGGAGAGTGTGATGATGATTCAGATTCATTTAAATGTAAGGCAAAAAAATTGTGTCACAAATGTTTTAAAAGACAAAATAAATAATTAATGTACAATTAGAGTGTTTCATTATTTTAATTCCGGTCCGAAGATGGTAGATATACCTAATATACCTATATTTGAAGGTGCTGTATACGTAACAATGTGTAGGTACGTAGCCATAGCTACACGTACTTATGTATATTAGTACTAGTTCTCAAACTCATGACCAGAGGGCGGCACTAGGCGTTTCCCGTCTTGCCTATAAAAATGTATCTCTATTTCCTATATATAATAAAGTACTCTGTGGTCCAAACTAACAGCTAAAGCCTCGCCTTTGCGTTGCATTTGCATTGACGATCACTTATTAACCGGCGATCCTCTAAGTGGTCTTAAGAGTTGCTAGTTGACGATATTTTCCATGATATCGAGAATTATTGCTATAGGCCTATAGTTGGACGGATCCCAGCAAGGACCTTTTTTGAGGATTGGGTGTACTAAAGCCTCCTTCCATGAGCTGGGGACCAAGCCAACCGAATAGGAATACCGAAACAGGCGCGTTAGAATCTGAGTAAATCCGGAGCTCACATCTTCAGCACAATGGATGGAATTCCATTCGGCCCGCTCGACTTATGAATGTCCAGGGAGATAAGGACTCTACGAATAGCTTTTTGCGAGAAATGAATTTCAAGCATAGAGCTCTCACATCGCTGGATGGTCGGTGGTGTTCCTCCCTGGTCATCAAGGGTCGAGTTGGCTGCAAAAAAGAGCCCAGGAGATCGGCTTTCTCCTTTGTAGTATGGTCCAGCGATTCGTCCACTTTGCGTAACAGAGGAAACGACGACTGATAGAATCTACCTTCAAAAGCTTTAGCGGGAGACGAGTCCCGGAGGCAAGCGTACGAGTCTCTCGCCAATTTTGCTAACAAATTCTGACTTTGCCCTCGCGTTCAACACTTCAAAAACTTGGAGGCAGCCCTGTAGCTTTTTTTTAAGTGAACGTATTTAAATCACCAGCCGCCTGAGCATTGAACCAGGCTCGATACGAATCCTGTTTACGTCGAGAGGCATCCTTGCAAGATCGATCGAACCGTTGGCGGGATTTGTCACCTATGGGCACCGCAGAGCTAGGAGTAAAAAGTTCCATACACTGCAGAAACACATCGGCGACAGCGTCGGCACAGGCGCTGGGATCGTCCAGCGAGAAGTAAACCTGCCCCCAGGGGTAGGAGAAGAAAATGCGCAGCTCTTCCCAATCCGCCGACCTAAAGTACCACACACAACGGCAGCCTGCTACTCAGGTCGCGTTAGGAATTCAAGTGGCACCTCACTACGTATCAGGCAGTGATCAGAGGACAAATCTTGAATTTTAACATAAAGCAGAAAAGGTCTCGCTGGAAACAGAGTTGATCTGAAAGATTTTAAAATAAGAAGAGGCATGCTGCGTTGTTCAAAAGAATGCAGGAAGAAATAATTACGAAACAGATATACAACGCGGAAGTAGAAGGATGTAGGAACCAAGACGAAGAAGGTCAAGACTTACCTGCCATGACCAAATTGATCGAGTTTCATCCGAAGGTGATGTTAGGTGCCTTCGAAACCGGCAAAGAGAGTAAAGAATGTTAATAAAGGGAGTGAGGTTTGTCAGGATCAAGTCATGTGGCGCTCGGTTCTCTCTGTTTACTTAGTCTGGCCATAAATACTGTTACAATTAAAAATAAACAAAATATTACATTTGAATTTGGAATCTGTCATTTTTATATGATTGTTCATTGAGTTTTCTCATTTTGGCGCCAATACATTGTACAATATTTTGCGATATTAAAATGGAGTGGGGTGATAAAGAGAACCGAATGGCTGTGATTGCATTACATAAAGTAGGTATGGAGCTAAATGCAATTTTTAAAACTCTCCATACGCTTGGGTATTAGTAAAATGTTTGTGTACCGAACTATTAATAGGTACAATGAGACCTCCTCTGTTTGTGGCAGAAAAAGATCTGGCCGTCCGTCCGTACGTAGTGTTCGTACGAAAAAGGTGGTCAAAGCAGTAAGGGAAAGATTCTAAGAAATCCTGTCCGAAAGCAAAAGATTTTATCTCGGGATATGAAGATAGCACCTAGAACCATGTCGCGTATTTTAAAAGATGACTTGGGACTTGCAGCCTATAAGAGACGTACTGGTCATTTCTTAACTGACAATTAAAAAAAAAATAGGGTGGTAAAATCGAAACAACTACTGAAGCGGTACGCAAAGGGAGGTCACAGAAAATTTTTGTTTTCGGATGAAAAAGTTTTTACCATCGAAGTTACAACAAACAAAATGATAAGGTGTATGCCCACAGTTACGAAGAAGCGAGCGCGCGTATTTCGAGGGTCCAGCGAGGGCATTATCCTTCATCAATCATGGTTTGGCTTGGAGTCTCATATCAGGCTTAACTGAGGTGTTTTTCTGTGAAAATGGTGTGTAAACCAGTGCCGTGGTTTACCAAAATACCGTCTTAACAAACTTAGTAGAACTCTTTCTCAAACAATGTTCAAAAACAGTAACTGGATATTCCAATAGGACTCTGCACCAGCTCATAAGGCACGAAGCAAAACTGGTTGACCGCCCGTGGAATTGACTACATCGGGCATGAAGACTGGCCTTCTTCTAGTCCAGATTTAAACACACTGGACTACAAGATATGTCAACATTTGGAGGAGAAAGTCTGCGCTATACCTCATCAGAATTTGGAATCTCTCCGAGCATCTCTGGTTACAGCAGCGGCAGAAATAGATATAAATGTAGTGCGTGCTGCGATCGATGATTGGCCGCGTCGATAAGGGCATGTATTCAAAATGGAGGAGGGCATTTCGAATAATGTAAGTAAAATTTTATTGTGGCAGTAATAAAAATGGCAGTAATAAACAGCAGATATAATAAAGTACCTACTCTGTGCAGCAGATGGTCATTTCGTACAGCGTCACAAATGTTACAAGTGTTACCACACCATAGATATTAAATGAAAATCGATTGTTTGACTAGCGTAACTCGATTCTTATACACTGTATTCGATATGAATAAAAACCAAATACGAGTAGGTTTGTAGCGTGAAACCCGAACGATTCCTAAAATAATGAAATCAAAGTGTTTATGTTTTATAAGCGATGATGGTGATATACTAGTGCCTAGTAATGTTACATTTTTATTGTTTGTAATTATAATCGATAACAATATTAATCGTAGTTTTCTTTCAACATTTTTTTTATTTACTATGGCAACTTTTTTCATCAACATTCGGAGGAAATAAAAATCAAGTGATAAATTGTAGTCAATAGTATATCTTCATATTTTCTAAAATATATCCCCTGTCCAAAACAAGCATGGATTGGGCAAGAAGACTCCTAAAATGAGAAAAATAATTTATAAAATGTTTTTATCCTGAGGCATGAGACAATTCAGTACCATGAATGGGCATTATCCTTTGTACATTTCAAATCGGCTTGGGAAAGTGTCTCATCAAATGAAAGAAATTTGGATAACCTGTGTTGTGTAGATTATTGATTGAAGAGGAAAGATTTGTGGATAACAAGAAAAGTGAGTGTGTAGCCTTGGTGAGTAATGTAAAGTGTTATGCTTGTGGAAAGCTAGGTCATTACAAGTTTCAGTGCAAGTCAATAGAATGTCTTTACTGTAAAAAACCAGATCATTTGAAGAAGAACTGTTACAAATTAAAAAATAAGAACAAATACATCAAAACAATGGTGCATTCAGTGGCAGTGTAGCGCTAATGGGTTTGGTGGAGGACAGCGATGGTGTAAAATGGTTTCTCGATAGTGGGGCCTCGCAACATATGTGCAACAACAGAGATATTTTTTGTTCATTTAATACTTTAGCAAATAAGAAACCAATAAAAATAGGCGATGGTTCATGTATGTATGCTAAAGGTGAGGGCAATATTTGTTTGAAATCCTTTAATGGCATTCAATATCAGAATGTAACTTTAAAAAATTCCAAATTTGAAAGTAAATTTATTTTCGCAAGGTCAGGCGTTAGATAAGGGATTAAAGTTAATGTCAGATTCTAAAACTGCAAAATTTATTTTCAATGATAATATTATTGCAATGGGAACTAGAAACGATAAACTTTATAAAATGCTTTTTAAATCTGAGGTCAATATTTGTAGTTGTTATATTTCTCATACAGAGGGAAGTGGAACTAGTAGTGATTTTTCAAATAAAATTAAAACCCTTACTTGGTGGCATGAAACCTTAGGACATCAACATTTCAGGCATATAAGAAATTTTTTAAAGCATAATAATATTAATTACATTGACACAAATCAGACGTTTTGCAGTTCATGTATGCAGGGCAAAGCTCATAGAGAACCATTTCAGCGTAGCAACAATAGAAAAGAAAATACACTAGACTTGGTACATCTTGACTTATGTGGTCCCTTAGAAGTGAGTTCACATAATGGTAGTAGGTATATGTTTTTACTAAAAGATGATTGTAGTAATTTTAGATCTGTCTATTTTCTTAAAAAGAAAGAAGTTTATGAAAAACTTAGGGAATATATTCTGTACATGAAAACTCAGAAAGGAAAAATGGTAAAGACTTTTAGAAGTGATAATGGGTCTGAATCTGTAAATGAGAAAGTTAGAAATTTATTAAAAGAATATGGAATAAAACAAGAATTTAGTGTGCCATACACCCCTCAACATAATGGCAGAGCTGAAAGGGAATTTCGAACCATCATGGAAGCAACTAGGTCCATGTTAGCTAAAAATCACACTGAAAAGTCACTATGGGCTGAAGCTGCCAATACAGCTGTGTTCTTGCTTAATCACACTGGACCTAGTCCGGTAGGGAATAAAACTCCATATGAAGTTTTTGAAGGAAGGAGCTATGATTACAATTTTTTGAAGGGTGGTTTCGGAGAAGAAGTTTGGGCATACATAGCTAAAGAAAAAAGGAAGAAATTAGACATGAAAAGTAAGCAAGGAATTTTTGTTGGATATTCAGAGCAAGTCAAGGGTTACAGAGTCTACTATCCTATGAATAAAATAATTTGCATAGAAAGGGAGGTTATTTTTGTACCTAAAAATGAAGGAAGGAAAAGTTCCTACCCCACAGAAAATGTGATAAGACTTGATCTGAGTTCTGACGATGAAAGTGAAAATGATTCAACGAATATAAAGTTACAGGAATGGTATGAATCAAAAGATGAAATGCGTGATCAAAATTAAGAGATAGACATTCAGGAGACTCGGGAGGAAGAGACAGTTAATAATACATCTCAGTTAAGACCTAGAGAAACTCTGAAGAAACCTACTTATTTAAATGAATATGATATGTTATAATACTTTGCACTTGCAGATGAAGATGAACCAACAAGTTATGAGCAGGCAATGTCAAGTAAATATGCTGTATACTGGAAAAAAGCAACAGAAGAAGAAATGAAGGCATTAGAAGATAATGAGACGTGGGTGGTGGTTGATAAAGCAGATGTGGATCCCAAAAATAAGGTGATTGATAGCAAATGGGTTTTTAAGATAAAGAGGGGGGAGGAAAGAGAAGTAATTAAATATAAATGTCGTCTAGTTGCTAGAGGTTTTCAGCAAGAAAATTATATGAGTGAAAATCATTATGCTCCAGTAGTGAAATTAAATACTTTGAGAACAGTGTTATCAGTGTGCGCATATAACAGTTGGTCTGTTTATCAATTTGATGTATGTAATGCATTCTTAAACGGTGACTTGAAAAGTGAAGTGTATATGATGTTACCAAAGAGTCATGGTTCAGATAGTAAATTGTGTAAACTTAAAAAGGCTATTTATGGTCTCAAAGATTCACCGCTTAGTTGGTATGATAAATTTGATAGTTTTATGAGGTCTCAGGGTTTTGCAAAAAGTGCATATGATTATTGTGTTTATTTCAAAACTTTAGGATCTTTAAGGATTTATGTTTTAATATATGTTGACGATATTTTAATTACAGGATCTGATAACAATGAGATATCAAAATTAAAAATAACTTTACAAAATACTTTCAAGATGAGAGATATGGGTTTACTAGGAAATTACTTAGGGATCAATATCAAACAAAATATGTCAGAGGGTTTCATATCACTAAGTCAGAAAAATTATCTTGAAAATGTTTTAAAGAAACATAATATGTATGAATGTAAAGCTGTGGCTATACCAATGGATAACAATTTTGATTTTAGTGTATTAAAAAGGGAAAGATCAGAGTCGTATGAAATTGAAAACAAATGCAAGCAAATTTTGGGCAGTTTAATGTATGCTATGATAGGAACTAGGCCGGATTTATGTGCTGTTATTTCTATTTTATTGAGATTTCAAAATTGTGCGAGCAATGAATTGTTAACTTCTTTAAAAAGAGTCTTAAGATATATTAAGGGGACATTACACTTGACAATAATTTATTATAAATTTGATATAAATGATGAGGTGAAAGTGCTTAAAGGTTATGCAGATGCAAATTGGGGGAGATACCACCGACCGAAAATCTACCAGTGGTTATTGTTTCTATGTGTATGGTGGCATAGTATCATGGGCATCTAGAAAACAAAGCACTGTCGCCTTATCAACTACAGAGTCTGAAGTTATTAGTTTATGCTTGTGTGCAACTGAAGCATGCTGGTTGAGAAACCTGTTGTTGAATTTAAAGATTGAAAGTTTTGATGGTAAAGTTGTACTGTATGAGGACAATCAGTCCCCTATTAAATTATGTAATTCTCAAGGTCAGTTGAAAAGAGTTAAGCACCTGGATATTAAATTTCAATTTTTGCGAGACAAGATAAAAGATGGTATCATTCTTATTGAATATATAAATTCTGTAGAACAGGTAGCTGATATCTTTACTAAGGCTAATTCAAAGATCATATTTGATAAATTAAGAAGTAAGCTGTATAGATATAAAGACTAAGTTTTGTTCTGTTTTTTCTAAACTATTGTTTTTGTGTTTCTCTATGATTATAAGTTTAGAATGTTTTGTTTGTGGGGATGGTGTTGTTGTGGCAATCAAAACATTGGCTTTCTAATCTGTGTCGAAGTGGCTACACTGGTTCTTTCCTTGGTTTGTTCGTACACTCGTTATGTGTTTTCGTTGTTTGAGTTTTATAATTAGTTTCTGTAATTTGTGGAGTAAATAAAAGAAGTAACATTTACTTTCATAGTTTTTCTCTTGTGCAAGATTACAATAGGCTGCCATTCCACTGCATAATTATTACAACATTCACACATTATTGTCGAAACATCCTTAAATAAAATACAAAGTTAACACGTATACTATATAACAATATATTATGTAAGTGAAAAGACTATGCTTCGCTTTAAATATGAAAAACCACGGCAGTGGGTCATGGATCAACAGTAAATATACCGTGCGTTGTTTGAAGAATGTGAAATACAGTGTTACGTGTTGGACGATACTCACAGAGATCTCGGTTAGTCTTTCATAAACATCTTGTAGCGGACTGCCGGCTAGCGATGGGCGATTGCGAGAGGTTTTTTTCGATTGTCTCGATTGTTCGAACATCTCGATTGTTTTCGATTGTTTCGTCGAACATCTCGATTGTTGTTGTGTTCGTCTTCGGCGCGATTTCAACTCGAATTTGTGGTTACGAATTGCGAGTATGCACGATGGCGAGAGGTTTCAGTCGATTGTTTTGAGTTATATTAGAACATCTCGATGGCCGGACTTGGCCTTGTCTTGTGATTGCGATTTGCAAGTTCAAACTAAGCATGCAAAGTAGCAAACTTACCCAACTTACGTACGTATTATAGGAGAAAGGAATCACGAAAATATATAAAATAATCGAAGTTTATAACGAATCATCTATTTTAATGACTTAAATAAACTTGTGCAATGTATGCAACATAGTTTTTTAGTTTTAATACAAAAAAATCACAGCTTTATTGCTTTTTACTAATTATTAAATTTGTATTTGAATGAAAAGAGCTATGAATGTGAAAGAAGCGAGTGAAGTGTGTAAGGACCGCGTCTTATGGCGCTCGGTTCTCTCTGCCTACCCCGCAAGGGACCTGGCGTGAAGATATACATACATACATTAAATTTGTATTGCAGCAAGAACAATCACTTCAATTTGAACTCAAAAATATAAAACAACATCAGTTAAAAAGTCTCTAAAATAATATACCTATTCAAGGAAATGAATAATCAACAATCAAATAATAAAAAAATCTGTCAAAAAATTATTTATCTCTAATGTAATTTTTTATACCTATGCAAGTTTAATCAACGATCACAATCAAATAATAACAAAATCAGTCAGTAAAGTCTTAATCTTTATAATGTAACATTTTCTAGTTATAAATTGAATTACGCACACGGTGGCGGGCGGCTCGACATACATTCGCGACACATACACCTCGACGCGATGCTCGAACAACTAGCAGCGAGTCGAGTCCGTCCGGCTAAACTGACCGGTGACCGATGAATGACTGACTGATGCAACAATCGAAACAATCGAAAAACCTCTCGATTGTTTTTTAAAACGGCGAGTCGATTGTTGACTCGATTGTATATTTTGACGATTGCAATTCTTTCGATTGTTAAAATATCTCGGAATCGCCCATCGCTAGTCTAGACATTGTGTTGAAAACCCAAAAATAACAAATTAAAATTACAATTCAAGACGAGCTCGGTGGCTCAGTGGTGGAACGCGCTGTTACGCTACTTTGACACCAACGCTCGTGGGTTCGATTCCCACACAGTACAAACATTTGTGTGCATGAACATGTCTGTATGTATTGGTCTGGGTATTTTCTATGTATAATAAGTATGTATTTACAAAAAAAAAATGTATTTACGTATGTTTATCAGTTGTCTAGTACCCATAACACAAGCTTCGCTTACTTTGGGGCTAGGTGGCGCTGTGTAATTTGTCCGACAATATTTATTTATTTATTATTATTTATTAATTCTATTATAAAATTGGTAAAAATAAACAAATAATGACAATATGACAATTGTTTGACAAATTATTGATAACATAAAGCGTTGCTACGGTTACTTGACAATCGTCCTATAAAGTTGTTCGTATTGATGAAATATTATTTGGTGGCGCGTTACAGACTGCCTTTATTTTTAGACAAATGTCCTGAAGCGAAATATATATAGTGGACTGTATTTAGGATAAATTAACGGGAAAAATATATAAGGAATAAATGACTGCCCTAATGTGCAGTTTACGGCGTCTTCCAACGGCGGCTGGGCCCAGCTTTCATCAGCGTGCTTCTTGTTTGATTTCCACAGTAAATTCACGGTACACGATGGGTTTGTTGCGGGTATATTATTTTGATTTTGCGAACGACTAGCGGACGAATCCGCGGAAGCGAATATGCGACTATGATTCAATCGAACCACGAATGAATGGTTGAATGATGACTTTGGCGTCAACATTATTCGTTTCCACGGAAATGTCAGTACTATTAATTCGCTAACCGTAGAAAGTCAAATTCAAATTTGAAATCGCACAGCTGAAGATCAAAAAGATGTCTGCGACTTGTAGAGCTCGTGTGGACCGTATTATTTATATGCAGGAAAATGATAAAAGCGGAGAATAAAAATATGAGGGTGCAGACTAACTTGGACTTTATTTAACCAATTTGACACTACTCATTTTTACTATAGATGTAAACTTATGAAATAGTTATCATTAAAAGCAAGGTTTTATTTGTATTGTAAACAAACGGTACGGTCTTGAGGTAAATCATTGTTCGTAATCCGCGGCGTGATCTCCAAAAGAACAACTCTCCGTGGTCCTGGTTGAAGACTACTGCAGAAGACACAGGAAACAGGGAAGTCTCACAGAGGACATCAGTACAGGCAATGTTCGTGGGGTAAGTCGTAAAACTCTGGCAACTCCCGATATTCCCTTTGTATCATTCCTATAAAACTAACAGGCTCTTATATTCACGTGTGCTGTATTGTAGATTAGAATTGAAAATGTCTAAAGAACAAGGCAAGCGATGAAAAGCCTACAGAGTTAGATTTTAAAAATATGTCAATTTTATTACCCTCATATGATGGTAACAAGAAAACATTAGCATTTTACTTACAAAGTGTGGAAAATACACAAGATTTAATTGATAATAGGCAGGATGCTAGCTTAGGATATTTAATCAGAAATAAAATGACTGGAAAGGCAGTCGAAGGATTATCAGAATGCACAAACTTTAAAACTTGGGCTGATATTAAAGCTATTTTAGTACGGAGATTCGGAGAGGTGCGAGGCAAGTTCCAATTAGTGCAAGAAAAACATTTGCAAATAAGGTTAGAGAATTAGCTAGTACTTTAATCTTATTAGATCCCAATAAACGTGAATATTACGAACAAATGGATATAAATGTATTTTTGGATCAACTTAATCCAATTACTGCTCTTAGTGTAAGGATACAGAAGATAGATACATTAGATTGTTTTAGCTAATCAGGAAGAGGTTAAGTTAAAAAACAAAAGAATGTTCTTCGACCAAAGACAGGTGCCGAGATCAAATACACACAAACCCTCTCTACCGCAGTTATCGTTACCACGTTATAATACTAACGTAAATATAAAAAAAGAGACGGGAATCAACCATCGTCTTCTGGTGATTTCCGAAATAATAAAAATTTTAGTCACAAATCGGTTCATTATCAGGCAACTGACGATGAGATGCCAGTGATTGACGGAAAAACCATTGTAGATGAACCTTGCGATATAGAACAGGATGATTATCCGATTTTTTGCGTAAACATATATATAAGGTAGACGACTTGTGTTATTTATAAATACTAAGTTTCTCCTTCTTCCTCCCTGTTTTCGCAAAAAATCTAAAATCTACCATCTAGTTCGCTTATATGTATATATTTATATATAAGCGAACTAGGTGGTAAATTTTTGATTGATACAGGTGCTTCACAATCGCTGATAGCTCCATATATAGCTAAATATAAAAGCATAAAGTATAAAATTAAACAGGAGGTAAACTTTATAAAAAGCGCTCATGGTATAACTAAACATAGTCAAGTAGCACTAATAGAGCTTCCTTTTAACTTGTTTAAAAAAAATACTCTTAAATTTTTATTGTTCGACTTTGACTCAGATTTTAAAGGTTTGATTACCTTAGATCTTTTCGTTCTATTAGAAAACAAGATCGACATGAAAACTATGATAAAGATAAAGATAAAAATGATTTATTTGCCATTAGACCCTTACGGGCACTTAAACACGTGTTACATTCTTTAAATTAAATCATATTGTATCTTAATAATTTTCCAGTTTTTTTTAACTTTTAATCCCTCTTTTTTAATCTACCAGCATTTCGGAAATGACCATTGGCGAAGAAGAAATGCCAAAAGAAACTTGCCAATATCGGTCTTTTTTTTCATCGTTAAAATAATATTACAATAAGTATATGTGAGTGAACATATCGTGAAATCAAGTGGTACAATTAAAGATATATTAATACATGTGCTGAATCATTTCCAAACATCTCTATCAGTTAGATATTCAGCGATTCTTTAACCCTTCGAAACCCAGGTGGTCGTATACGACCGCGAAATGTATGGGAAAACGTATATAACGGGTTCTGACTGCTAACCCTTCTTGCACAGAGTATTTTTGATGTACCTTTTGAACATATTCTCAGGCAATTACAGAACTGTTTCAGGTAATTTATTATAGAATCGAATACAATTTACAATAAAAGATATACTAGTCTTAACAAGTCGATGTACAGGCATACGCAACCTATTCTTACTTCTAAGATTTTCACTAAATTTTGAAAATGACTCTATACTTTTACGAGCATACATTATGTTCTCATAAATATACTGAGAGGTAAGAGTGAGGATATTTATTTCTTTAAATAGTTCTCTAAGAGATACCCTGGCACCCATGTTATAAATAGAGCGGATGGCTCTCTTTTGTAATATAAACATAGTTTCAATGTCAGCCGCTATGCAGTTTAAATCTGCAGTCAAATCTATACAATTATTTTGTCGTTTACATTGTAAACTGTTTATGTTATTAATATTATAGGCCACTAAAGTGACCTTACTTATGGTCTTACATACGAAAAATCAGATGTAGAAATAAGATCTTACGATATAAAACCTTACACCACAATCAGAACAAATGGTAAATTTGTTCTGTAGCTACAAAGAAGGTGAATATATTTCAGTAGAACTAGAACAGGAGATGGTCTTATATTCCCAACAGCATTGGTATCTGTAAAAAACGGAAACAGTTATTAATTAATCAAACAAAAAGGTTACATTTAAAAATAGTTACTAATTGCCACTACAAACAATAAATAAATCAATGCTCAACAGAGAAACACCAAACATACCAGCTGTAAATCATATGAAACCTTGTAATAAGATTAACAAACTTTTAATGGAAATCTTAGGTAAACTTAGAACTGAACACATGAACACTGAAGAGAGACGTGAGATAGAAAAACTAAAAAAAAGTATAATTATATATATATATATATATATATATGTACATATATGTTTGTTATATGTAATTGTAAATATAAACGTTGTACGTTACGCAAGTTTAATTAGGTTATACTTAAATAATAAATAAACAGAATACTTGATAATGACAAAAGTGGTACACGTACGCGAACCGAGCGTCAAATGTTTAAATTAAGAAGAAGAACATTTCGTAACGCTTAGCTCTCGAGAGAGAGTTCGACTTCTTCCCGCGCTTTTGACGAGTGATATTGTTGTATGTATGTATATATGTATATCTTCACGCCAAGTCCCTTGCGGGGTAGGCAGAGAGAACCGAGCGCCATAAGACACGGTCCTTGCATACTTCACTCGCTTCTGTGACATTCATAGCTCTTTTCATGCACGCTCGCCGGTTCCTGGGGCTTCTGACATCACCTTCTGATAAAACACGACCAATTTGGTCATGGTAGGTTAGTCTCGGCCTTCCTCGGCTCCTACATCCTTCCACTTTTGCATTGTATATCTGTTTCGTCATTCTTTCGTCCCGCATTCTTTCTACATGTCCGAACCAACGGAGCATGCCCTTTCTTATCTTCACACCGACACTCTCTTTTAGACCAACTCTTTCTCTCACGTCTTCATTACGAACGCGGTCAGCAAGCGTTATGCCACAAATTTTGCGCAATGCTCGCATCTCGACCGCATTTATTCTACTTTCATGCTCTCTCTGCCATACCCAGCTCTCACTTCCATAAGTTAGCGTTGGAATTAGCACCGCGTTGTGTACAGCGAGCTGTGCCTTCTGGCTTAGATTTCGGCTGCCTAGAAGTTTACCCAACGCTCCATTCACCCTATTCCCGGCACTCACTCGTCTCTCCACATCAGCGGTGTACCTTCCATTGCTGCTAAAAGCACTTCCAAGATATACAATCTCATTCACTTGCTCCAACACTACATCATCAACCATAATCCTAGCGTTCGTTCTGGTTGTCTCTCTTTCAAATACCATTATCTTGGTTTTCTTCGCATTCAATTGTAAGCCTTTCTTCATACAATCATCTTTCATTGTTGTAACTAGTGTTTGCAGTTCGGATGGTGATTCTGCTATTAATTCCGCATCGTCTGCATAAAGCAGGCAGTTGACCACTGAGTCACCCATTCGCATTCCCACATTCATATTTCTTATTCTCTGAAGACAACTGTCCAGATACAGGATGAACAGCCGAGCCGACAGCACGCATCCCTGTCTGACACCAATATTGACATCAAACCAGGGCGACAAGCTGCCGTCCACCCGCACACATGCTGTACAATCCTCATAAGTGGATTGCACAGCACGGAGTAGGTCACCGTCAACCCCATATCCGGGCAAAATGTTCCAGAGATTCTTTCGCACGACTCTATCAAATGCTTTCTCAAAGTCCACAAAACCGCAGAAAACCTTCTGATCCAAAGCCAGATGCTTCTCTACGATGTTGCGGAGTGAAAAAACTTGATCCGTACATCCTCTGCCGCTTCGAAATCTACCCTGTGCTTCCCAAAGCATTCCATCGGATTTCACCCTCATTCTCCTTTCAATGATTTTTCCATACACTTTAGCTGCTAAGCTGATCAAACTGATGGCCCTATAGTTGGCGCAGTCCATACGTGAGCCCTTGCCTTTATACAAGGGCACGATGACTGCGCGTCTCCAATCGCTCGGGACCCTTCCGGTTCTCCAGCATAATTTGCTCAAAAACCAGAAGGCGTCCCTAACGCAGGTACCACCTAGCTTGATCATCTCAGCTGTTACCATATCGATTCCCGCTGACTTTCCATCTTTCAAACTTCGTATCGACCATTCAATCTCATCCATAGTAATGTCTTCATGGTACGCTGGCACTGCCGAGTCTATCACAGACTCATTCACAATGCCAGCGTCATGGACATAATCATACATTTCTCTAAAATATTCACTCCACCGTTCTAACACTTCCTGAGTGTTAGCAAGAATGCCACCAGCTTTACATCTTATCTTGTCCATTCTGGATGCTGACGAACCACTTCGAGACTTCTTTACCTCTCTCCAGAAGAGTTTGGTATTTGCCTCGAAGTTCTTCGTCAGCTTCTCTTCCTCAATCATATGTAGTCTTTCACGCTTCTCTTTCACTAAAGCTTTGGAGTCATTCTTGCATCGACGGTATATTTCTTTCTTCATTTCTTTCATACCATCACTCTGGTGCAAAGATGATACGTAATCCAGCCACGCTTTCCTCTTTTTTTCCACGGAGGATTGAACCTCCGCATCCCACCAGGCATCTCCTCTTAGTGTTCTACGTCTCTTTGCGCATCCACATGCTTCTTTCGCACTGTCCACCATACTTTCTTTCAGAACTTTCCAACATTCGTCTACATCTGAGTCGGAAAGACTCGCGTTCGCAAGTCTTTCACTGACTAGACGTACATACGTACTCCTCACACTTTCATCTTCCAATTTTTCACTTCTTATTCTTTCATGGTCTCCGAAAGGAATACGCACTCGCCAGTGCCTCCACTTCTTGAAAAGCCCCACAAATCGGCTTATCACCAGATAGTGGTCTGTTTCAAGAGTGGGACCTCTGAAGGCTCTTGTATCCATTAACGACTTTCGGAGACGTCCATCTATCAAAATCAAATCAATCACACTTTTCTGTTCATTCCGTCTCCATGTGTAAGTGTGAATATCCTTGTGATGGAAGAGCGTGTTCGACACAAGGAGGTTTCGTTCCATACATACGTCTAAAAGTAACTTACCAGCATCGTTCACTCTCTTATCTCCGTATGGACCAAGCACAGCCTCATAACTGCTTCGCTTGGTCCCAACCCATCCATTCAGATCACCACACATAATTATCCGTTCATTCGCTTCGGCCAAATCCAGAATACCCCTTACAGTCTCCCAAAACTTCTCGAGCTCCTGGGGATCAGCAGAGCTCACAGGAGCATATGCTGCAACTAAAAACACTCGCGTAATCCCCAGTTTTATCTTAACCCAGAGAAGTCTTGGACCTACTAAATCGTAATCTTTCACACCCGCGGCCAAGCGAGATGAAAGCACGACACCTACGCCAGCGCTGGCATGAACGTCCTGGTCCACCCCGGACCACAGGGCCATCATGCCACCGGGCAGATCTTCGGTGTCGCTTCCCTTTCGCTTGGTCTCTGACACACACAAAGCATCTAGGCATCTCACGTTCATTATATCTATCAACTCATTCATCTTATCTTTTAGACCACCTCTCACATTCCATGTGCCTATACGACACTCAGCTCCCCTCGACCCGCCGGGATGGGCGTTGCGTGGTGGGTGGCGGCCCCCACCGCCGCATGCCCTAGATTTCGCACCGACGGGGGCGGATCGGTGCGCGTCGCCTCCGGGGGACGCCCTAATCCGCGCGTCTGTGCGGTTTGGGTCCAGAATTGCAGTCCAAGTGTTGGACTGGCAGGGTCGCGACGTGCACGCTTCAATTGATACACGCTGATATTGTTGTGATACTTGAAATTTTCACAATTCAGTATAAAATTAGTTTTATGTGACAATTTCGATAGTATTTTGTAACATAAGTGCTAGTGCAATTATACAGTAATGAAAAAAATCGAATATAACACGTTTATGCACTTTTTGGAAGACGTGAATAAGTTCATCAAGAAAACCTTGTAAAAATCACTATCGTTTTACGGGTGGTATTTAAACTGGGTTAATTGGGTCGAGGTATCCTTCCCAAGTATTTTTTCAGCCCAGTTCCTAAAGCTGGAACATAGAATTAAGATTTTCAAATGGTCTAAATCTAAACTGAAGACTTGGCTGTATGGGCTAGATCCCTTTGCCTTTCCCCTCGGAGATAAAAAGAACCAAAAAAAAAAGTAACCTGATGTTAAAAAAGAATATAATTTCCGGGACTTCTTCCCGCGCTTTTGACGAGTGACATTGTTCTTATATTTGAAATTTTTACAATTCAGTGTAAAATTAGTTTTATGTGACAATTTCGATAGTGTTTTGTAACATAAGTGCTAGTGCAATTATACAACAATGAAAAAACTCAAATATAACACGTTTATGCACTTTTTGGAAGACGTGAATAAGTTCATCAAGAAAACCTTGTAAAATCCCTATCGTTTTACGGGTGGTATTTAAACTGGGTTGATTGGGTCGAAGTACCCTTCCCAAGTATTTTTTGAGCACAGTTCCTGAAGCTGGAACATAGAATTAAGATTTTCAAATGGTTCTAAACTGATGACGTGGCTGTATGGGCTAGATCCCTTTGCCTTTCCCCTCGGGGATAAAAAGAACCAAAAAAAAAAAAATTATATAATTTCCGTAGGGTCTCGATAATGCACGACCAGTATTGCACAGCCAAATAATGTACAGCCAGGAATGCACGGCCAATAATTCGTGGTTTTGGCGTCCAATTATTGGGGTGTGCAATACTGGTCGTACAATATCTGCCCGTACTGATATTGTACGACCAAATAATGTACAGCCAGTATTGCACGGCCAAATAATTGAAACCATCTACATGTACACGAATTATTGGGTTGTGCATTATTGGCCGTGCTTTCCTGGCCGTGCAATACTGGCCGTACATTATTTGTACAGGGTGTAATGTACAGCCAGTATTGCACGGCCAGATAAAAGGAAACCATCTCTCATTGGTTGAAGGAAGTGAGCTCCTATTGGTCGGTTCACTTGCTCTGTTTGTGCTTCGTTTAGAGGGATTGCGGGGAATGTTTAGGCAAGTGGATGGTCAGTAATGAAGCTAGTTGTCGTTTTTAAATTGTAATATTCTCTTTGTCTGTGGTATGTAAACTGCAGGATTGGATCTGGGTACTCTTTCTATGTCATTTGGCTTCAACTGTGCTAACAGTTGCTGAAGCTCGAACTGAATTGAATGATTCTGAACTGTAGTCTTGGCTGTATTGTCTAAATCCCTTTGCCTTTTCCCTCGGGTAGAAAAAGAAACAAAAAAAAGTTTTATTTAAGTTTTGTATTTTTCATTTAAATTGCATTTGAGCTCAATGACATTGGTGATAGATATAAAAATATAACTAGGAACTGTGCTGTGTAGAACTGGTGAAATGGCAAAACAATAAAGTAAAATGTAATAGGGATATTTGTGCGATGGACATGCTACGATACTCTGCGACAGGAAAGTAACGTAACGTTTCTTTTCCGAATAAGTATTCATGTATGTGATGTTTAGTTATCAAATCAAGTACGTAAAGAACATCTGCTTGCAACATGGTATATACTTACAGCTTTGTGCTACAGTATATGGATGCATACTTTGGTTAGCGTAACATAGCAAAAAAATGAAGTGACTTCCTGAATAACATGAAATTTACTATGCTAGTGACAAATGATATGTTTTCATCTCTTATGAAAGGGAAATTTGGTTTGCCGTATCACCCATATATTTGATGATTCGGCCAATGTATAACTTGTTACAATTAAGGCCATAGCTAAATTAAAACTCTGGAGGTATGTATTCTGCAAATATACATGGTTATCACAAGGTTCCTGTAAAGTTACGTTAAAAGAAACATGTGAGATGCTCTTAGTGCAATCATAGTACTACTGTCCATGCTATGCTTCACATAAGGTGTGCTTTGTACTTGTGACTTTGATAATATTAATAAAGGCTAAGAAATGATTAAATTTTAAGATAAGTGTAAATATATATTATATAAGTCTCAAGTCAGACTTTTGGGCACCTGGATACCAGCTTCGACCATGTGATTTGATTCAGAGACGAGCTGTGAGAATTGTCGACAATCGTAAGCTTACACACAATATTGAACCCTTAGGCTTAAAACGCACTAGCGGCTGGCCGTGATACGGCACGCCGTATTCCGGCTAACCGCATCGCCTCGGTACTAGTGCGGTCCACCGCAATCGTCAGTACTTCTAGAAATATTGCACATGATGGACGTCGAAGAACTTGCTGCAGTTATTTATCATAGAAAATGTTGTCAAATAAATAAACAGATTTTGGATATACCGTCTAATGGAGATACAACATGACGGTAGAGAGTTTTAATATTTTTATTTCAGAACTAAAGAAATTTGAAGATAAGTTGTTTAAGTTTAAGGAGAGATTTTGCTTCCCTTCGTGTGTTCTACCGATTGTACAACGGGTTGTGTTCTGAAGAATTGTTCGAAATGATGCCGACAGCTACTTTTTATAACCAACCGCTCGCCGACGGCGGTGAGTTCACCCTCATATACTGGAACCGCAATGGTCGCGTACTATGCGGTTCCAGAGAAGTTTTCTTCCGAGAACTCTCAAGCTGTGGAATGAGCTCCCAGCCGAGGTTTTTACAGCATGGAATTCTTCAAGAAATGCGTGAAGAGGTTTTTAGAGGGTCAGCAATGCATGAATGATACCCCTGGTGTTGCAAATGTCCATAGGCTACGGTGACTGGTTACCATCAGGTGGGCCGTATGCTTGATTGCCATCTTAGTGGTATAAAAAAAATTAACTAACCTAAAATTTCTTTTAAAGTGAAATAACTAAATTGATTCTAGAGTTCCATTACAATAGTAATAGATTTGTGATATAATTTTACAATGAAATGTTTTGTGCTTAATTCTAAAATAGTTAATGTAACTTGAATAGAAGCTATGAATGCTTGCAATACATTAAGTATCACTCGCACGATGCCACCTCTGATGCTATCACAGCAACTCCCTCGCACAATCAAAAGAAGCATGTAGGGAGTAGTTATTTGGCTGCAGTTTTATATGAGGTGGAGATGTGGGTCAGATATTCTTCTTAAAATCACCCACACCAAAACAAACAGACATATTCATGCATACATATGTTTATTAGCTATAAAATTTTACATGTGCTTATGTTAATCCTTACCGGTTGCAGAAAAATAACAACTTAATTGAGCTAAATTACTGATCAGGTCTGAGTTTGAGATATGGTGCTGGTGTAGAATACTGTGTTTTAAAATGCTAAACTCACACATGTTTCTAAAGACTTCTAGAATATTTCAATCACATAGTCAGCAGGGAAATAGGTCACCTAGGAAATTTGATGAGTGAAAGTGCAAGAAACCTTAGCAATGTAAACCGTTGCTTTAGACCAATTCAGTCTGTGTATGAGGCTATATATATAGTACAAACAAAGATTGTAAAATATTAGTATAATATGAACATTTCTTGTGAAGGCTATCATGAGCATTATCACTGAGAAACAACATTCAAAGAACTGCTTAAACATTGCTCTTTATGCTTGGTTGTGTGTTTGCCAAACTCAGCTAGAGATAGCTGTGTACTCACCTGGAGTTTAGATGTGACAAGCCATGTATTGTAAATTTACTAAATACATGTGCCTGTCTGAATGTAAAGCCATATTTACTAAATGCATGTACCTGCCTGAATCTTATATAAAAATTTTGATTCTAATTTTTTCCCATAAAATGAAACAGAAAGATGGATTTGCTGCTAATTAAATAAATAAGTATTTATCGGTATATTATCTGTTACAGTCTACAAATTGTATTTATTCAATAAAATTTGTGTAGCTAAATTGTCTTTCATTCTATATGCCAGTACTAATGAAAATTAAATGAAAATACTATCATGCAGTGTTAACCTTTCTGTGGATGGATTTAATTAAAGCGAGCCTGAGTTTGCAGAAGTTATGACTCCTGGCTGTTATAGATAGATGTGACTGTTAGGTCTATTGAAATCACTTATCTTGTAGGGAGGTAGGCTTATAGTCTCATATACTAACAGTAGGATCAGTATGGTATGCAGTGGCAGTAAATTTTCAGTTCAACCTAATTTCAGGTGGACTAAGTAGTAGACATAATATGAAAGTGTAAGGATGTAGGAGCTGAAGAAGAGTTGTTACCATGATGATTTTTGTCATGTTTTATTAGAATATGTCAATACCTCTAGACATTGCAAGCGTCCATGGGAAGAATCTTTTTTGCTGCTATTTAGAACCAAAATTTTGGACAGCTTGTTGATATTGTATGTTAAAGGATACTAAACTCAGGCAAGCTTGTAGATGACTATAATTGTGTAAATGTAATTGGATTCCTAATAAACAATGTGGAGTAAATAGCTCATAATCATTGTCATCAGTAGCTAACCTCACCTATATGTTGACATATACCCGAATACCCTGAGAATTAGTAAATGAGGCTTTGCCAAATGTAATAAAGCACAATTATATATTTAAAAGTTAGCCGAAGTATCATTTTGAAGGTTGTACCCAAATAAAAATTTCTAAAGGTCGTGTTATTCTAACAAGTGATTATGAGCAAAGAAGCCAGTGAGATGAGTTATGGTATTAGTAGTGAAAAAGGAATTATAATGTGCTTATGTTGCAAGTAGGTAACCATAACCTAACTAAACATTAATGCAACATTTACATTCTAAGGATAATGACAAGTTTTGAAATAAAACAATATGTGTCACTTAAGCCAATTTCATTTTTAAAACAAAACATTTTTACATAAACATTACATGATAATTTGTAATTTTCTGTTCAGATTACAGCAGATTTTCAGTACCTATCTCAACATACAAGTAATGTCACTGGTGTTAAGAGTTTAGGACTAGTTTAGGAAATGTTTACCAACAGATATATTAAATGTTTCTTTATTCGCTGCCAATCGTACTTATGCTGACTATAACACATTCTCGCACTGACCATAATTATCTTTGCTATATTTTGAGGAATTGAAGCAGATATAGATGCAGCAAATTAAATATATCACTCATAGGCCCTACAAAGGGTTCCACCAACTATTAACTTATCTACAACATGTTTCTATTATTAAGTACACCAGGGACGGATCAGTCTTGAGACATTTGCATCTATTAATTTGTGATCTTTGGATCCATCAGGCGGCACACATTCACTTTTATGATCGATATCTTCTAGTTATGGTAAGAGAGTCGCCTTAAGGGGCCGTACTTTTATATTAATTTGGTCATTACAGAACCTATATACCATTGCAGATGTCGGTCTGCAAGCTAGTGGCTTATACACTGCACGGCACAAGATTGGTATTTGTATAAACGTAGTCCAACAGCGAACGGCTTCGGCAGGAATGACGATTAACACTTCACGCCCAAAAAATGTATACACATGAATTACAGGCGTACATCGATAATGACTGGAGTCAGAATATTTTCGAGGTTATAATACCTAATGGTCAGGATGAAACTTAATATAAACTATTTAAAACTATGTACAATAAAATAATTATTAAAAAAAACTTGACAGTGTTTCATTTTTTTTATTTACTTAGGCAAAGTATCATAGTCAATGCCAGGCAATGGTTTTGTAACTAAACAGCCTTATAGTTTTTTTTTCCTTCCTATGTACCCTGGCATCCGAGTAGCGACCGGCGCCACGTTTTTTCCGGGAATCATGGTGTGAAGTGGGTTACCGGCTACAGGAGTGCAGGCGACCTGTGGGCCGATTCTACTAAAAACTGCAACTGCACTGCAGCGCGGCGTGTGTCAAAATGCGTACATTTTGACGATTTGGTATTCTGTTAAACGATCTGACAGCAGCGACGTTGCAGTAAATAAATGGCTATTCTGTTAAAAAACCTGCACTGCAACTGCACGTTTCCTGCAATGTAATCGTATTCTGATAAATTGTTTTGACATTTGTATACCGGTGACACATGTTTTGAAGGAGTTTACTTGCAGTTTTGTTAACGTTACTCTTGAGCAACTTTTGCGAAGTGAAATTAATATTCTGAAGCGGAAAATTATATTTGCTTTGTTTTGGGAGATGTTTGTGGATAAATATAATTAAGTAAAGCTTCTTTTCGGTTAGAAATACCTCCACTCCGGCAACCAAGGTCAATAGTGAAACTATAGGAGTCAACATTAAATAAAAATCCAGTTTTATTAGATTGAAATATGGCAACATTTCAGGTTTTAAGTAGTTTACTTGCAGGATACACACAGTTGCAGCGTAGTTGCATTGCCGTTGCAGTGCAGCATACGCGCAGTTTCAGCGCAGTTGCAGTGCAGGAAATTTTAGTAGAATACACCTATCGTCACTGCACTATTCCTGCACGACTCAAGTGACAGGCGTAAACGTGCAGTTGCAGTTATTTAGCAGAATTGGCCCACAGGCATCCTATGGAATGGATGTTACTAGAAGAAGACTTAAATTACGCAACAAAATCCGCGTAGGTACTTGGAATGTCCGAGGCCTTCTACGAAAGGGGAAACTTAACATCATAGAACAAGAGATTGATCGATGTAAATCCACTATTACTGGTATAAGTGAAACTCACTGGAGAGACAGCGGGCTCTTCGACACCGACAATCACACAATCTTTTGCTCGGGTAGCCAAACAAATGGCTTTGCTGGAGTGGCCGTGGCCATCCCTAAAGCATGGAACAAATCCGTTATGGCTTATGACCCCATCAACGAAAGATTGATAACCATTAAACTCAGTGCATCGCCTACCCCACTAAATATAATCCAAGTTTATGCACCAACTAGTACAGCGAATATCGAAGATGTAGAGGAGTTTTACAAGTCGCTTGAGGAATGTATTGCCCAGATACCGAAAAAAGAGCTTGTAATAATACTTGGCGACTTTAATGCGAAGGTAGGAGACACCAGCATGGATACAGGTCTACGGGATATAGTGGGGCACTACGGTCTAGGTGTAAGAAATGAACAAGGTGAGCGTCTGATACAGTTCGCAGCTGATAATAATCTAACTATCATGAACACAGTCTTTAAACATCACCCACGAAGACTCCACACTTGGACCTCTCCTGACGGTAAAAATAAGAACCAAATTGACTACATATTGATAGGAACTCGATGGAGAAGCTCAATATCAAACGCGCACATACTACCTGGCGCTGACTGTATGTCTGATCACGAGTTTCTTATATGTGCGGTTTCTACGTTGGTAGTTATTGTAATTTCTCGGAGGGCGTATTTAAAGCTAGATAATTTAGATTTTAGTTTCTTTATATGTGACTTCCAGTTTATGTGTGTATCCACGTTTAGACCGTGCATTGTAAATTCGTCATAGTAAAAAAATGGAATCAACTATTTTTTTACCATTAAATAAGAAATGAATACGTAAGGGGGTTTTTTGATATGGGTGGAAAACCATTAATTTCGTTTTAGTGTAATTAATTTCCAAATTGTGTTCGTCTAACCAATTTGATGTTTTTGTAAGAACTGTATTTAATTTTTCATTTATTGTTGAATTATTCTGGCATGACGTCAGCAATAACATGTCATCCGCGAATAGAATACACGACTCCCCGGCTTTCCCGGTGTTACGATGCTTCGAGAATTGACATATAAGAATTAAAGAGATTTTTATTTTATACCTAAGATCATCATAGGTGGAGATAGGTTATTCCTTGATGCTGTTGGTGGCAATCATTTGTATGGCGTAGTTTTTTGAAGAAGCCTTGATGATTTGAGGTACTCCTTTTATGTATTTTATTGCAATATTTTCTTCACCATTTGCAATACGATGGGTGAATTCTTCTTTCAGATTTTTAAATCTGATCTACTGGTAAAGTAAAGTGTTTGGTCAGAAAACACTTAAATTTTTTTTTGTTTGGATTCTTTTTAACCCCGAGGGGAAAGGCAAAGGGATCTAGCCCATACAGCCAAGTCATTAGTTTTTAGAACCATTTGAAAATCTTAATCCCATGTTCCAGCTTCAGGAACTGTGCTGAAAAATACTTGGGAAGGGTACCTCGACCCAATCAACCCATTTTAAATACTACCCGTAAAACGATAGGAATTTTACAAGGTTTTCTTGATGAACTTATTCACGTCTTCCAAAAAGTGCATAAAGATGTTATATTTGAGTTTTTTCATTACTGTATAATTGCACTAGCACTCATGTTACAAAATACTATCGAAATTGTCACATAAAACTAATTTTACACTGAATTGTAAAAAATTCAAGTATAACAACAACAACAACGTCACTCGTCAAAAGCGCGGGAAGAAAAGAAAACACTTTAATAGTTGAGCATTTCAGTTTGTTTCTATTCTGATGTATTAGTCTAGTTGTTTCCTCTTTCTTAAAACAGACCTTAATTGAACGATTTTTCCCCGGTTTATACTTCCCGACTCGCATAATCTTGACGGGTTCAAGGCAGTTCTTTATAATAGCTTTAATAATTTTGTTCACCTCCATCCTGTCGCAGTCTTGACGTTGTTTGGTATCACTTGATTGAGATTCTTGTATACCCGTTATGAATATGTTCTTTTTCTTTGAGTTTTGATCCTGTAGCTCTGTCAATATTTCTTCGTATTTGGGAATTGTACTATGTGAAGAAGAACTGTTGGCTAATTTTAATGCATTTCACTAAACTTTGTATGTCAGCTTTAATCTCTGTCTGTTCTGAGACTATGATCATTTTTGTTCGGTCAGGGCCATGACTTTCTTTATGTCACACACCTGATCCTTGATGACCGCCATGTCTTCTTTTATTCTCGTAGTGCTCTCATTTTGTGCATTTATTGATGACGTTAACAACCCCATCATTGCTGTAATTTATTTTTGTATGTCTGCAAGCTGCGATCCAACATCATCCTCACTGTGCTCACGTTTATTACGGAAGGTAATAGTTGAGGCTTCGGAGACTAATGCAGTTGACATGCCTACGGTGGATAAGTTCGGCTGTGATTGTCTGCGCTCGATGGTCATGTCACATCTAGTAGGTGAGGGAAGAATACTCATATTTATCCGTGATACACAACACAAAAGTGAAAGGTGCACGCTGTGACAGGGAACTAGATAATTACAAGTGACAAGCCTTCGTCAATTCAAATACTGATCTACGTCGTTGCAATAAGGATCAAACTTGGTTCCAAATATGAAATATATTTCTAAAATAATATTGCGACACGTCTACTTAGCGCTCTCGACGGAAGAATTCGCACGAACGTTCACCTACTCTCACAACTATTTAATATCTTGTACAGTAAATATGCTCCAAATTACCTTTGCGGACGAATGCCATTTCGACATGGTGACGACCGGCTGCGTTCGAGTAGTATTCCAATTCTTAACATACAAACTCATATTTCGAAAACTTACTCCAACTCCTTTACTGTAAAATCGGCAAAGCTGTGGAATTCACTCCCATTGAATGTAAGATTGGCGCCCTCTTTTGTGTTATTCAAATCACGTTGCCTTGGATTCTTCAGTATAGACACGGAAGCCCACAGAGTACTTTATTATAGGTATATAGGAAAGGAATAAGGTTTATCTTGAGCAATGTACTCGGTTCCACTACATTCCATGGTTTGAATGTGCTTTTGCTTAGGTACTTATGTTTGTATGATTTTTCTTTTACTTTTATTTTCTTTGTGTTATATTTATGCATCTGTTTTTACTATAGCAATGACTCATTGCATACTTATTAAACATTGTATTAGTTCATGATATTTTAGTTAAATAAGGTACATATAGTTTCTCTGCCTATATATGTATTACATATTCCTACCAAGCTTATAAAAATTGGCTGGAAGAGATCTCTTACAGAGATAAGTCCGCCTTTGTATATACTAAACATTTGTAACTCTATATGTTATATATATTTGTGCAATTAAGAGATTACAACAATAACAATGCTTATACAACTAAACCTAAAAGAGGAAAAAAGAGAGTAGCATGTTGTTTTTACGGGCACAAGAGACACAAGCCTGTATCATTTCTTTTTAAATAACACTTTGCCTGATGGCAAGCGCAAGAGGAGCCCAAATCGCAACTGCAACTGCCAAAAGACTACACAGTGTCCTGTCAGTTGACGCTGCCATGCTGACCCGCAAGATGCTTCTTCACGCTTCGTTTGAAGGATCCCATATTGTAGGAAGGAGGGAACACATGTGCAGGCAAGGCGTTCCACTTTTTAATGGTACGACAAAGATAGGAGTTGCCGAACTTTTTGGTACGCGAATAAATGTTCGCAACAGTAGAACAATGACATCGCAAGCTTGCACGTTTGGTTCTATGATGGAAGGGAGAGGGTGGGATAAGGGAAAATAGTTCTTCAGAACACTCGCTTAAAAAATAATATAAATAAATAAAGGCTGATAAAGGCTTGATAAAGGCGGTAAAATACGCTTAGCGAGCCAATGTACCTACAGAGTTGAAGAGGTTCTAGTTTTTTGGTGATCTTTTTGTCGTCGATTATGCGGATAGCTAGTCGCTGCAACCTATCGAGAGCCTCGAGAAGATACTATGCGGAGCCGTCCCAAAGATGCGAGCAATACTCCAC
Organism: Pyralis farinalis; assembly: GCA_947507595.1. Lineage (NCBI taxonomy): Eukaryota > Metazoa > Arthropoda > Insecta > Lepidoptera > Pyralidae > Pyralis > Pyralis farinalis. The sequence goes on from OX382281.1 coordinate 2,859,252, forward strand.
GCAGGCCCGACCTTGAGTCTTATAAAGCAGACAAAGCTAGTCCGGCGTGAAATACCAGCGCAACTGTTCTTTGTGGCTGATAGTGGATATATGAACAGGAATTATATTATGATGAACAGGCATGAGAAAAGTGGATATACCAACAGTCACAATAAGGACTCCCAGCATGTTGGAAAAATCTTCCAGCATTTAAATGAGACTATTTACAGTGTTAGCTATAAATATTGAAGTGCATTTTTTTACAATCAAGGGGTGAATAACTTCCACTGTTACGAACTGTTATCAGCAAATCAAACTGAATTTCTGAATTACCAGCTCCTTTGTACATCATTTACAAACTCAAGTTTGTCTACCATTGGGGTAGACAGAGACTATGCAATTCAATCTATACAATATTTTATTCTTTGGCTGCTAGGTTATGTGCATAGCACCAGTCAGCACCCTCCCAATAACATTTTAAATGCTGTTGCAACTATGGTTACTCTGATTGTCTTCACAAACCTGCAATATAAACAGCAACAGGGTAATAAAAATTTAAGTCAACTATAGTATGTTTCAAATGATCATAATAAGTTTATTATGGTATCGGATAGAGTATATGAAGTGTCCATAGTCCGCCGTAACAATTTCACATCAGGCGGGCTGAACACTTGTTTGTCACCCGACGGAGTATTAAAGTGTCCATAGGCCGCCGTAACAGTTTCACATCAGGCGGGCTGAACACTTGTTTGCCACCCGACGGTCTATACAAGTGTCCATAGGCTGTGTAACAGTTTCACATCAGGCGGGCTGAACACTTGTTTGTCACTCGACTGAGTACTAAGAAGTGTCCATGGGCTGGGTAACAGTTTCACATCAGGCGGGCTGAACACTTGTTTGCCACCCGACGGTCTATACAAGTGTCCATAGGCTGTGTAACAGTTCCACGTGAGGCGGGCTAAACACTTGTTTGTCACACGACGGAGAATTAAAGGGTCTATAGGCTGCCGTAACAGTTCCACATCAGGCGAGCTAAACACTTGTTTGTCACCCGACGGAGTACTAAGAAGTGTCCATGGGCTGGGTAACAGTTTCACATCAGGCGGGCTGAACACTTGTTTGTCACCCGACGGAGAATTAAAGTGTCCATAGGCCGTCGTAACAGTTTTATATCAGGCGGGCTGAACACTTGTTGTCACCCGACTGAGTACTAAGAATTGTCCATGGGCTGTGTAACAGTTTCACATCAGGCGGGTTGAACACTTGTTTGTCACACGACGGAGAATTAAAGGGTCTATAGGCTGTCGTAACAGTTCCACATCAGGCGGGCTAAACACTTGTTTGTCACCCGACGGAGTACTAAGAAGTGTCCATGGGCTGGGTAACAGTTTCACATCAGGCGGGCTGAACACTTGTTTGTCACCCGACGGAGAATTAAAGTGTCCATAGGCCGTCGTAACAGTTTTATATCAGGCGGGCTGGACACTTGTTTGTCACCCGACTGAGTACTAAGAAGTGTCCATGGGCTGTATAACAGTTTCACATCAGGCGGGCTGAACAATTGTTTGTCACCCGACGGAGTATTAAAGTATCAATAGACTGTGTAACAATTTCACATCAGGCGGGCTGAACACTTGTTTGTCACCCGACGAAGTATTAATGTATCAATAAACTGTGTAACAGTTTCACATCAGGCCGGCTTAACACTTGTTTGCCACCCGACGGAGTCTAAAAGTGTCCATAGGCTGTATAACAGTTTCACATCAGGCGGGCTGCCACCCGGCGGAGTATAAGTGTCAATAGGGCTGTGTAACAGTTTCACATCAGGCGGGCAGAGCGCTTGATTGTCACCCGACGGAGTATAAATGTATCCATAGGCTGTGTAACAGTTTCACATCACGAATACTTGTTTGTCACCCGACGTAGTATAAAAGTGTCCATAGGCCCCCCTCTCAACTTCCATTCGCCTCGTCCGATCACACTTTTCGTAACGCTCTCGTTCGCCTGATCACACTTACTCACCCCCGCCTACACGCACTACACGCCAGCTTACCCCCCAAGTCAAGCGTGCCTAATGAAGTTTTACTTCAAAAAGGTGATGATAGAAAATATACCCTTTCAATACCGTATCCATAACAATTAACTTAGATATTGTTGTATTCATGTGAGTAAGGTGATGATTAGATACCACATCTACATCATGAGTGGCAACCATGCCTATATTCTGAAAATTCTTAAGAGTAGCAAACGGCCCACCTGATGTAAAGCAGTTACCGTAGCCTATGAACGTTTGTAATAGATTAGGTATCACTCGCGCGATGCCTCCTCTGCTGCTAACACAGCAACTCCTCAGGAGTTTATTGGTGACCTCACTCACACATAGGAACACAACAATCCTCTTAGGTAGTTGTTATTTGGCTGCGGTTTTTTGTGAGGTGGAGGTACTTCCCCAGACGGACTGCTTTTTGATGCGCCCTACCTCTCTTAAAACATCCAGACCAAGACAAACAGACATGTTCATGCACAAAAATATGACTTGTGTGGGAATCGAACCCACGAGCGTTGGTGTCAAAGTCACGTCATTCACGGCTGCGTCACTGTGCTTGTCGACTTTTGTTATGAGAAAATATAAGTACAAAATATTTTCTTGGGTATATTATACCCAAGTAATATGGGTCGGTTTTCTTTTGTGTCAGCATCACAATAGGGTATACAAGTTACACTTTCAGACATTGAGACCGTGTACAAATTTCCAAATAAGTAAGTAGGTACCTACTTCTCAAAAACATCATCCAAGCAATAGTAATTTTGGTCAAACTGCAATAAATACATAGATAAGTAATGATCATTCGCACATAATCATTAAACTAGAGCTATCAAACTCATGATGGCTAATGTTATAGGCTATATAAACTCGTACCTATCAGATGCTCATAGGTTATAAAAATATTTGTATACAGGAATCGAACCTATAATACTTGCTGTCGATACAATCGTTGATGCTAGTCATTTTAAGACATCGGGGTTCTCAATACCTACGACTGCATGTTTTTATTAAGTATTGACACCTCTACCCCACATCTACCAGATAAAAGTATTTAAACATAATAAACCTACTGCTGAGTTACAGGTCTCCGAGAAATGCTTTATGCATAGTTTTCAAGTAAACTTGTTTTATTTACTTACCTACCCTCTATAAATGACTACCGCCTGCAAATAATACGTAAAAGTGTGGGTTTAAGAGTTTTAATGAAACTGGTACTGCAGTGTTACATATTTAAGTATGATGTGATGTTATACATAACCCCCAAATTTTATTATATTTCTTGTTTTTCATTTGGCGATTCATTCTCTTTATGGCGTTTTCTACTTTACCAAGATAACATGTACATAACAAGAATCACAAGATTAGCTCACGAAATTGCAATTAAGTAAGTTTGTCTGTGGAGATCTTATCAAAAATATCGAGCTATTTCGGAACCGAGCACTCGCAGATCTAAAGTTTATTATGCCCTCCTCAATCGTTTCTGAACGATACTATCTTATTGGCTTGAGCACTCGCCCACCAGTTCTGTCTAAACGAGGCACGAACCGTCTTGACATTGACAGCTGTTGGTCGCCAATTATTTGGCCGTACATTATTGGGCTGTGCAATATTGGCTGTACATTATCAGCACGGCCTGATATAGTACGGCCAGTAATGAAAGGCCCGATTTTTGAAGCCTGACCATGAATTATTGGGTTGTGCATTATTGGCCGTGCAATACTGGTCGTACAATATCAGGGAGTGCCGATATTGTACGGCCAAATAATGTACAGCCAGTATTGCACGACCAAATAATTCAAGACCATGGCTTCCAAAAATCGGGCCGTGCATTACTGGCCGTACATTATCAGGCCGTGCTTTATTTGGCTGTACATTATTGGCTCCCATTTCCGTAGACAGCAGATACTGTGTCTACGATAATTTCCTACGGAAAATACACATACTTTATCTGAGTGCCCAATAGTCTTCCGTAGGATTATATTCTCTTTGCCCAATAGTACCTATCGTAACTAGCGTATTATAAAAGAAATTCCTTTCATTGTTTGCAATAATAACACAGTTTATAATTTTGTGAAATTCATTTATTAGGCAAGACCATCAAAATAGTTGTAAAATGACGTCCGCTGCAAACGTGGAGATGGACGCACCTGACCGCGATATAGCCGGCAGTAGCGATGGGCGATTCCGAGATATTTTAACAATCGAAAGAATTGCAATCGTCAAAATATACAATCGAGTCAACAATCGACTCGCCGTTTTAAAAAACAATCGAGAGGTTTTTCGATTGTTTCGATTGTTGCATCAGTCAGTCATTCATCGGTCACCGGTCAGTTTAGCCGGACGGACTCGACTCGCTGCTAGTTGTTCGAGCATCGCGTCGAGGTGTATGTGTCGCGAATGTATGTCGAGCCGCCCGCCACCGTGTGCGTAATTCAATTTATAACTAGAAAATGTTACATTATAAAGATTAAGACTTTACTGACTGATTTTGTTATTATTTGATTGTGATCGTTGATTAAACTTGCATAGGTATAAAAAATTACATTAGAGAGATAAATAATTTTTTGACAGATTTTTTTATTATTTGATTGTTGATTATTCATTTCCTTGAATAGGTATATTATTTTAGAGACTTTTTAACTGATGTTGTTTTATATTTTTGAGTTCAAATTGAAGTGATTGTTCTTGCTGCAATACAAATTTAATGTATGTATGTATATCTTCACGCCAGGTCCCTTGCGGGGTAGGCAGAGAGAACCGAGCGCCATAAGACGCGGTCCTTACACACTTCACTCGCTTCTTTCACATTCATAGCTCTTTTCATTCAAATACAAATTTAATAATTAGTAAAAAGCAATAAAGCTGTGATTTTTTTGTATTAAAACTAAAAAACTATGTTGCATACATTGCACAAGTTTATTTAAGTCATTAAAAATAGATGATTCGTTATAAACTTCGATTATTTTATATATTTTCGTGATTCCTTTCTCCTATAATACGTACGTAAGTTGGGTAAGTTTGCTACTTTGCATGCTTAGTTTGAACTTGCAAATCGCAATCACAAGACAAGGCCAAGTCCGGCCATCGAGATGTTCTAATATAACTCAAAACAATCGACTGAAACCTCTCGCCATCGTGCATACTCGCAATTCGTAACCACAAATTCGAGTTGAAATCGCGCCGAAGACGAACACAACAACAATCGAGATGTTCGACGAAACAATCGAAAACAATCGAGATGTTCGAACAATCGAGACAATCGAAAAAAACCTCTCGCAATCGCCCATCGCTACCTAAAGCTCTTTTATCCTGGTATTTTTCCACTAAATTATTCCAAATCGAATTATAATTTTCACCGGACGGAATAACACCTGCGGTAATTTTTAATGCAGTGCCAGTTAATTTAGCGAGTAAATATTGAATTATTTGTGAATCAGTTAAATTCGCATTGCAATGGATATTCGCCTTAAAGGACTCGTAAAATACGGGCCAATTTTCTATCTTACCATCCAATGAATAAATATTTATCGGCGGTAGCTTAATAGTAGTTTTAGCTACAGATTCTGAACGCGGTGAGCTTGAGGCATGACTTGTTTCTCCTAATCTCACTCGACACCTTTTCAATCGAGTGAAAACCTCCTCAAAAGCCATTAATGACTGATAATCAGGTTCAAATTCGGGCTTTTGTTTTATCTCAAATTCGTAAACCAAATCTAGATTTTGAACATATTCTTGGCGGAGAGTGTCAATCGTCTCACTGTCTGCCATAAATGCCTCAATGGACCGTAACTCAGCACTACTGGGCGATAGTTTTTTACTCGAATCATACAACGTAGTAATTCGTGCAAATATAGCATTATTTTTAGCTCGTAATATTTTAATTTTGGATTCCATATTAGATGGCAATTAGAAATGTAGGTATGCACTCAAATATACAAATATAAGCGAGTGTAAGTAATATGTAAGTAGATACTATTTACCAATTCACGAATAAATACTTCAATATGAAAACACAGTTGTAAATAATATGAAATAGCGGGCGGTTGTTTATATCGGTAAATAAGCAATTATTTGCGGTATATAGCAGAGTGATTATCCAGGTTACTACAATAGTTTCAAATAAATAAGTAACAATCGTAAATCGGTTGCGTAAAATATAAATATCTACAAAATTTAATGCGAGCGGTGAGCGGAATAAATATGTATGTAGGTAGATAATCAAAACCGTCTACTTTTAAAATTATCTAATGTAAAGATGCGGTTTGTGTATATTTACGATGGAATTTCGTATAATAATAATATATGTTTAATGCGGTACCTACTTCGGTTTCCTATGCGGCTCGAAGGCGTACCAAAGAAAATGTTGGGTTAATTTAAGGTCGCTGGGTTTTGGTAAGTAGGAAACCTAGGTAGGTTTGGAAAGCGGGAGCGGGAGATGTATAAGGCATAGATATAGGTTAAGAAAAGATGGAAACGCACACAGCACGTACCTTATAACAGCGGTTGATGATGAAGTTTCTTCATATGGGTTGGCGCGGGCGCAGGTGACGTTGGTGCGAATAAATGTCCACGAATACACTATAACTCGACACAGCACTATATATAATGTGGTATTAACAGTACATTCATGAAATATACTACGGATTAGCCGTTTTTAAATAAATTAATTAGCGGAGCGGTTGAACAATGTGTTTTCGACCATAACTCGGTGCACACTTTTTTGCAATGTCCAGTCGCGCCCTCTGGTTCGTTTTCATGACAGCTGACGAGCTCTCGATCTCTTTCTGATCCTCGTGCTTGTGCTTGTGCAAGAAAGAGACAGAGGAAGCAGGACAGGAAATGAATAGGGACGAACGCAAAAGTGGCGCGAACAGTAGCATTATAAATTAATACGACTATTAATATTGTACACCTTCTAAAGGTAGATTGTAAAATTGATCAATTGAAATGTATAATTTAACATCTGTAATATACTCGCAATCAACAATAAATAAATAATTTAAAAAATCTCTATTAAAGCAACTGACTATTTTATAATTACTAAAATGAATGACAATTGTCTCTTTTTTTAACCAATGCTGTTTCTATAATTCTCCATATTTTTCCAATATCAATGTTGTATTTTTCCAAAAACAATGGTATTACATTTTCACAGCCAGGATTGCCTTGAATTTTTGGTGTACAAAATTTAAGTTTTATTTTCCTTTTGTCTCATTGAGCGGTATAAATTTGCAGTCAAATCGATAAAATTAGTTTAGTTTGTCGTTTACAATATAAACTGTTAAGACTATTGACATTATAAGCCACTAATCTTAATTCTAGATTTATTTAAAGATATATCTTTCGTCAAATAAAAATCACTAAAAAAATGATTAGTGTCAAAGAATACAAATTCTCATTATGACAACAGTGGTATAAGTTGTTAATATTGTATTATGTTCATATTAAATTTTGGTGACTGGCAACATGTATGAGATAGTGCGCATAAATGGTGCAGTGTAAGCCTTCAGAACCCGTTATATACCTTTTTCCATACATTTCGCGGTCATATATGACCACACGGGTTTCGAAGCAATCCTCTGGTTTTCCATTTGAATACCTATCTATACTATTTCCTATTAATAGAACAAAAGTAGTTTCGTCATCCACCTGTATATTCATAATTATGTCTATAATATGGCTATATGTTGTATTTGGCCTATAATTTATACATATAAATAAAATTGAAGTGTCTGTGATTTCAAAATAAAGCATTTATCTTAAGCTCATATTATTATTTTCACGTTACCAAAGCCTAAATACGCATTTTTTACTTTTTTGTCTGTCTGTTTGTTTGTCCGGGCTAATCTTCGAAATGGCTGAACCGATTTTGACGGAACTTTCACTGGTAGGTAGAGGACTGTTCAGAGCAGAATATAGGGTACTTTTTATCCCGTAAATATTTAGAGTTCCTGCGTAAAAAATGAAAAACTGTTAAAAATAGGGGGAAATATCTTCCCCTTAGGGGGACTTTGATGTTTTATTTTTATTAGTTTCATAGAATACGTTTTTTGTGACATTAAAAAAGTACGCATTTTTTTATGAAATAAAATACGTTGCCTCCCGTTTGTTTTTTTTTAAACAGAAAGAGTTAGAGGTCTATAGAGAAATAAAGGCTACTAAAAGCCCAAATCTCATGCGTGCGAAGCCGCGGGCTTCAGCTAATAATTAATAATATTGACAATTAGACTCCAGTGTTGCCAGCGACCAAAAACAACTACGTCAACGAGCCCCTCAAAAACAAATGCTTCTCATGGCAAAATCTCAATGGCCTTATGTCACACTCATAATGTTTGTCAATCTAGTATTATTTTATATATGATCTATAATGACTCCTGCATTGACATATGTCATATACAAAGAGCTACTGACTATTCAACGTGCCTATAAGTGACTTTTCAGAGTAAATTTAATTATTCAAAACTTATTCCTCGCCAATGAGCGTTATTAAATTTCACTTTAAACTACCCTTATGAATAAATCACATTTTACATATCTTACACATTCAAACGGTTTACCGACCGAGTCTTTAAAGAACACTTTCGACTAAAGTTACGTTTACATATATCACATTTAAAAAGTTTCTAGACCAGTGTGTCTTATTAAATGTTTCTTTAAACTACCCTTAGTAGTAAATCTAGAGTTACATATCGCACATTCAAAGGGTTTCTGACCAGCGTGTGTCATTAAATGCCTCTTTAAATGGCCGCTCCGACTAAATCTAACCTTACATATCTCACATTCAAAGGGTTTCTGAACAGTGTGTGTCATCAAATGACACTTTAAACTACTTTTAAGACTAAATTTAACATTACATATCTCACATTCGAAGGGTTTCTGACCAGTGTGTGTTATTAAATGTGTCTTTAAATTACCCTTCAGACTAAATCTAACTTTACATGTCTCACATTCAAAGGGTTTCTGACCAGTGTGTCATTAAATGTTTCTTTAAACTACCCTTCTCAGTAAATCTAACTTTACATATCTCACATTCAAAGGGTTTCTGACCTGTGTGTGTCATGAAATGTCTCTTTAAACTAGCCTTCACACTAAATCTAACTTTACATATCTCACATTGAAAGGGTTTCTGACCTGTGTGTGTCATCAAATGATATTTTAAACTACTTTCATGACTAAATTTAATATTACATATCTCACAATCAAAGGGTTTCTGACCAGTGTGTATCATTAAATGTGTCTTTAAACTATGCTTCTGACTAAATCTAACTTTACATATGTCACATTCAAAGGGTTTCTGACCAGTGTGTATCATTAAATGTGTCTTTAAACTACGCTTCTCAGTAAATCTAACTTTACATATCTCACATTGAAAAGGTTTATGACCAGTGTGCGTCATTAAATGTCTATTTAAATAATACTTTTGACTAAATCTAACTTTACATACCTCACATTCAAAGGGTTTCTGACCAGTGTGTGTCATTAAATGTTTGTTTAAACTACTTTTCTGACTAAATCTAACTTTGCATATCTCACATTCAAAGGGTTTCTGACCAGTGTGTGCAATTAAATGTCTGTTTAAACTACTTTTATGACTAAATCTAACTTTGCATATCTCACATTCAAAGGGTTTCTGACCAGTGTGTGTACTTAAATGTATATTTAAATAAGCCTTCTGACTAAATCTAACTTTACACGTCTCACATTCAAAGGGTTTCTGACCAGAATGTGTCATTGAATGTGTCTTTAAACTACACTTTGCAGCAAATCTAACGTTACATATCTCGCATTGAAAGGGTTTCTCACCACTGTGAGTAATTAAATGTTTCTTTAAATTACTATTTTCATTAAATTTAACTTTACATATATCACATTCAAAGGGTTTGTCACCAGTGTGTATCATTGAATGCCTCTTTAAATGACTCTTTTGATTAAATCTAACTTTACATATTTCACATACAAAGGGTTTCTCACCAGTGTGCGTTAATAAATGTCTCTTTAAAGTATTCTTAGCACTAAATCGAACGTTACATATGTCGCATTGAAAGGGTTTCTCACCAGTGTGCGTCATTAAATGTTTCTTTAAACTACCCTTTTCATTAAATTTAACTTTACATATATGACATTCAAAGGGTTTTTTACCAGTGTGTCTCATTAAATGTTGCTTTAAATTACTCTTTCGACTAACTCTAACTTTACATATGTCACATTCAAAGGGTTTCTTGCCAGTGTGCGTCGTTAAATGTTCCTTTAAAGTACTATTATTATTAAATCTAACTTCACATATGTCACATTCAAATGGTTTCTCATTATTTCTCTTTGAATAATCCATCTTAGTAAATCTTTGTGAACCCTCACTTTTCAAAAGATTCTTTGCGCTCTGTGTTCGTAAAGGTTTGATCACATTACCTGTTTTATTACACCTTAGTTTACGTAATGTGGTATATTGTTGGACGCTTTCTCGGTTTCTGTCCTTTTTGACGGCATTATGACGTTTCATATGTTCTACTAGTAGACATTTGTCATCGAACATACTACCGCAATGCTCGCAAATAAACATCTTTGTTTGTTTACTGTTGGTGCTGTCGTCATCTGTGTTAGTACTAGCGCAGTTACTGACAGTACTACGTGTTCTTCGTTTCTCTAGAACATCCTTTCCGTCTAGTGTCAGTGTACATCCATCTTGAATCTTGTCCCCGCGTGTTTCTTTACATTCTCCAGCCGGAGCAGCACCTGTACACAATGAGTTACATCGTTCGTTGTATCTCGTGGTATTCTACTCACCAAATACAACGTGAAAGAAAAGTGGTGCGTTCAGATAACGCTCTAAACAGTCCGTTTAAAATCTGTAAATTACTCTCTTCAATCACTTGGTGCGTCACACAAGTCGCGTGGGCAATTTTGTGAGTAAATGATACTCCTTACGTTTCAAGCCTCTAAATGTTACAGTAGTCGAATTGTTGGAAGGATTTGTGACGTTCCTGTGAACGAGGAAGCTAACCAAACCCGGAAAACTCTAAGAAGGTTAACAAAGGGTGATCTTTGTTAACTTTCTTAGCTAGTTAATAGATGTGATTTTTTCCAGGTATGACAATCTCGCAATGTATTTATTTGTCGAAATATTCGACACCGCGTACAGTAGTCTATTAACGACACTACTCGTCTTTTTACACAATAATTTATCAATGGTAGATTTAAAATAACCATTTGACTTCGCGATCTGATATATTACATCAAGTTCTTTGTTGTAGTTGTCCTTAATGGAACGCTCATCAAACGGTGTATCATATTTTATACGCTGCGAGCTTGTGTTGCCGAGGATGGCTGGATGATGCGGGAATCGTGATATCGGTATGAGTGGGTTTATGATACTCGTATATCGGAAATTGATGGAGGGATTGATTTTTAGTTATGGTTAAATGTAAAAAGTGAAGTGAACTATTTTGTTCTGTTTCTAAAGTGAACTTGATTTTAGGGTGGATTTTATTTAATTTAGAAACAAAGAGATCCAATTAACGGTTGGTACCTGTCCAACATATGAGAATATCGTCGACATATCTATAGTAATAGAATACCCTCAATTCAATATAAGGGACGGCACTACGATGGATTTGTCACTTGTAGCATGTCATTCTAACGATTAACATCTACAGCGCCTGAGGATGCCTCGTGGAGAGGCGAAACACGTGTCGCAGTCACAACCAGGCCAGTCGTGGCAGCGACGGTGGTGGGGGTGCATGCGGTTTCCGTTCCAGATGGCGGACGACCGCAGCAGCAGCCGAGGCAGAGACTACCGGAGCAGCCATGGCAGCGTCGGCATGTTGCATCTACTAACGGTAGTGGGCGGGTGCTAGTCGGCGCTAGGCCGCATTAACGAAATGGTGGCGGAAGCACACAAAGCAGGTTAGATCAAATTGCATGTAACTTTCTTAGGGTCTTCCGTGCTCAAATCGACACGCGAAAAATTTTCCTTTTCTTGCAAGCATTTATAGACCCACGTATTCTATAATAACTGGTTTATATCAAGCGGACTAAATGCTAATGAGGTGTATGTCACAAAACTAGAAAAGTTTGTCATATTTATTGATTATTGCTCGTATTGATAGAAACAATATGAAAGCTCCGGTTGGCGAAGAGTAAGATTCAGTGAACATCGCTCGGCTGATGAGGTTTTGTTTCAGATCATAATTTATACAGGTTCCAAACGGTTGCCGGATGGAAGAGATAAGAGCAAGTACTCGAACAGACTATTGTAGCCACGCCGTACACAAACGTTGGTAGGACGTAGAAATAAATTATAAGGCTAGCAGAGCGACTAAAAGTGGAAAGGAATGATACTCGTACAATAGAACTTGGCGTTAATTTCAACTTGAATGTTCTTACACAACATATTAACGTTCTACATAAAGATCTACTTTGATACACGCATATTAATATTTTTGACATGAGGATGAATACCGGATAATAGCCTTGCAACGCTCATAGACTTTTCACTACTGCTATCCAATTTTAATAAGAAATACATTACAACTTCTCTAAATTAAAGAAAATTTATAAACTTATAGTGTATACTCACGTGCAACTTCGTGGTTCTCGGCAAATTGCTGTAATTTCTCAAGCTCTATTGCTTCTTCATCAGTGAATCCCTCGTACTCAATACTTTCCGCTGCAATACATGTTTGTGTGTCTGTCTCCATGACTTCATTGCGTAGAAGTGACAATGACTTCTCGTGTCTTCTATCATCTTCATTTATCAACGCACTTAAATCATTTGTCTTATTATCATCGTCACCATCTGAATCCTCAAACTTCAAATAACCTATACAGCTCCGCCGTTTTGTCCCCGTAACTTCAAATTTCTCTTGTTGTATTTCTTCCGAAACTATTATTCCATCGCTTTCAATATCTACTGCATGTCCTACTGGTTCACTTCTTCTTTCTCCCTCCGTCAAGGGATGATCTGTCTCAACACTCGCCACTCCGCCCAAAACCATTCTGTCGATGTGTTCTTCATTCTCAGATTCCTCAAACTTTAAATAATCTACACATATTCGTCTGTCTGTGTCAATTTTATCTTCACATTGTGGTGACAGAGGTTCCTCTTTGAGGTATTCATTAATTGCTTCGTGGCCAGGACCCGAAATGGCGACAAGTTCAAGCGGAGTTACACATAATTCATTCAATTGTTTCACTTCACGAATTTTGATTCTTATATCTTCTAAATTTACCTAAAAAGAAAAAACAATTTAGATACGTATTTACCCGGGATAGAGTGTAACCCTGAATGACGAAACAAATAATTAGAATATAGATATATAAGAAAAATACCGATATAAAGAGTGGACACGTGTAACACTGCGCTGCGCCGCGCAGTGTGCTAACTCAGTATACTGGGTCGAATGTATGAACATACTTCTTGGCCACCTACGCAATACCAGAAGTCGGTAGCAAAAGTTCAAAAAATAAGTACTACTCGTAAGTTAGTGAAAAAAATACAATATAGTTATTGAACTTGTGTTCCGTAAGTAAGGTCACATAACTCACCATCAACAAAATTCACGATTTAGTATGAAAAAGCGCCGCCGCCGCGTCGTAAGTCAACACCAGGCTGACTACCGACTGAGCGACTGATCCGACTCATTCCGATTCAAAAAATTCAAAATTTCTTTATTTTCTTCACACGAATTACAAATTATTTTACATGCATTTTCTATAACTATGTATTCTAAATGCGAAGACTGGCGCTTGAAACAGGTTGTAATCTGTGCTACAAGACACCAGGTCTTCATTCTCACTCGCTCACTAAGCCAACGAGCTGAGCGATCGCGGAGTAGGTATCTACAGATACAGCGTGCGTTCCGCACTTTGCTTTTTACTGTGCTATGGCGCAATTTTTAAGTAACCCTCAAAAGCAGGGACTGTAAGCTACGGCCGAGTTACTGGGTCGATGGAGAGATTTTTGCTACGTTGCCCATGTCGACGACGGGACAAACAAAAATGTTAGTCACTGCGATATTCTCGTCGCTGCTACTAATGTGCCGTGCAGTTCACATTGTATGTTTAGTTATCTTTTTTTTATACCATTTAGGTGACAAACAAGAATACGGCATATCTGATGGTCAACAGTCACCGTAGCCTACGGACATTTGCAACACCAGGTGTGTCACTCATGCGTTGCCAGCCCTCTAAAAACCTTTTTACGCCTTTTTTGAAGAACCCTATGCTGTGAGAAAACCTCGGCAGGGAGTTAATGTGTGGGAGGTAAGAGTAAGGAAAAGAATGGTAGGCTGAGCGGTCTCTCGATGGTGATCGACCGCGTTGATGTTCGAGTGTAACCCCCCAGATGTTGCAAAAGTTCACATTCGTTGTGGATGGGGTGGCCGCTGAGAATCTACATTATTTTTTCCCTATAGGCATTCTTCTTGAGGTTAATTAGAAATGAGAAGGCGTTGGGCGGACAGAGTGAAAAACAAAACCGCGGTGTCTTCCACCACAGTACAGTGCAGGTTGTGCGATTAGCTGGCGCGGCGGATGGAAGGGCCCCGGTCCCTCCGTGCTGCAGCAACCGCGTCTACCTTACCGACCCGACCCCTTCTCCGGCATAATTATTAATTGAAAATATACATCCATTTACGCTAACAACCCCAATCATGTGTAAACCTGAAGAATGTAACTATGTCTATAACTTTACGCCAAATCCCTTACGGGGTAGGCAGAGACAACCGAGCGCCACGCGACTCGATCCTTACTGTAGCTCTTCGAAGTGGACTGTACGTTTTGATGAGCCGATTGCTTGTTGGGTGGTTTCGATGAGCGTCGGGGTATAAATAAAATCCTCGGTACCAGATTATGATTGATTGTATATTTCAAGTAAGAACTTATTTTTCTATAATACAAGGTACCGACCCCGACGTTGAAGCGCGCCGACTGCGGTCCGCGCGCGCTTAAGTGGGATCGGTCATAGCCGAGTCGCGCGCGATTTGGCCGGGCAGGAAATGACTCACCGACATATTTGCACGTGGTCTTAAATCGTTTCTATTGTATAATTCTACATGTCTCTATACAAATATATCTTACATATAACATAATTCTAAATGATTCTATACAAACATATCTCACATATAACATAATTCTAAATGATCCTATACAAACATATCTCACATATATCTCAACTTTACAAACTATAGCTAAATAATAGTAAATGGCTACGTTAGCGAATGCCGTCCTTAATAATAGCTAAATAATAGTAAATGGCTACGTTAGCGAATGCCGTCCTTAATAGTCTCCCCCCGGCGTAGGATTCACACTCCGAGCCCTCTTATCATGTCAACTGGGAGGACGGCGAGCCGTGTCACAGGACGCTTGAACGTGCCCGCTCTAGTTTGTAAGTCCACATTTCTTATTAAGCCGTCTCGGCCGGGGTATGTCTTAGTGATTATACCCCGCGGCCACATGTTCCTCGGTAGGTTAGGGTCGACGACTACTGCTAGACTGCCCTCCGTCATTAGTGGATTTGGCTTATCCGTAGTCCCTCCTCGTGGTATCAATGTCGGGAGATATTCCTTGACCCATCTCCTCCAAAATTCGTCAGCTAAGGCTTGTGCTACGCGCCACGTCTTTCTGTCTGCCTCTTCACATGGGCCGGTGGTTGGTAGTGCTATCGGGCCTCCTAGTAAGAAGTGGTTAGGTGTCAACGCCTCTGTGTCTGTTTCGCTAACTGCTACATGTGTTAGCGGTCGTGCGTTTATCGTGAACTCGGCCTCAGTGAGCAGCGTTGATAATACCTCTTCCTTAGGTGCCTTTTCGTGTAGCGTCGTCCTCAGAGCGGTCTTGACCGAGCGGATAAGTCTTTCCCACGCTCCTCCTTGGTGCGGAGCTCCGGGCGAAATATACCTCCAGTCCATTCTATTCGTAAGCGCGGCTTCTTTGAGGGCCGGTTCCCATTCAATTGCAGCTGTTCTGAGTTCGTGGTCGGCTCCTTTAAAATTTGTAGCGTTGTCGGTGTACATAACCCGCGGCCATCCTCGTCGAGCCGCCATTCGTCGTAGGCTCATAATTGCCGAGTCCGTCGATAATCCTGCCACGAGTTCTATGTGGATAGCTCTTGTCGTCAGGCACGTAAATAGAGCTCCCCACCTCTTCTCGCGCCGCCGTCCTATTTTCACCATCATCGGACCGAAGAAATCAAGTCCGCAATATGAAAATGGGCGTGTGAAAGGTTGCATGCGTGCTTTCGGTAGGTCTCCTAGGACGGGCGTCACTGGCGTGGCTTTCCTTATCTTGCACGTCGCACATTTGCTTGCTACTAGTCGTACAGTCGGCCTCAGCTTTAGTACCCAGAACCGTTGTCTTATGTCGTTAACAACGCGCTCATTGTACGAGTGGTGCGCGCGCCGATGTTCTCGGTCGATTAACAGACGGGTGAAATGGTGTCGACCGTCCAGTACTATCGGGTTAGGGTCGATAGTGGTGACTGTATTTGCTGCGATTCGGCCTTTAGCTCTTAGTGTGCCGTTCTCGTCGATGTAGGGATCCAGCTTTCGTAGCCTGCTGTCTCTCTCTATAGGTCGGCCTCCTTGTATACGTGCAATGTCGTCCGAAAAGCTCTCTCGTTGTGCGATGTGTATAAGTGCGCGTTCGGCCTCTTCTATAAGTGCCAGATTCTGCGTAGTAGCACGGCTGCGGCATCGACGGGGAAAGAGTAGGACATTCGCAATAACTCGTACCAAGCGCTCGTATTGAGAAAAGCGCTCGATACTTAGTACACTACGCTCCCTCGGCCTTATCGTGTGCACTTCGGCACTCTCACTCTCCGTGCTACGCTCATCCGACTGTGGCCAATTTTCCTCTTCATCTCGCAAAAATTCAGGACCACTGAACCATCTGTCGCTGCCTTTCTTATTATCATTGTTGGCTCGGGTTGCTTCGTCTGCAACATTTAGGTCACTTGTTCGACTGCGACTTTCGCTTCGTCTATACTGTCGTAACTCCCTACCCAATCGTCCATGTAGTGATCTCGTGTGATTGCAACGAGCGCGTGTGGGTATTCCGCGGCGTGGTTTCTCGCGTTCAAGTTCCGTACGCTGTGCGCTAAAAACGGTGAACTTTTAGCTCCGAATATCAATGAGGTCATCTTGTATTGCGTTGGCGGTCCTTTTCTATCATCGCCTCTCCACAAAAACATCTGAGCCGGTTGATCCTCTGGGCAGACTTTAATCTGCAAAAACATCTCTCTAATGTCTGCGGTGACGGCTACGCTTCGTTCGCGGAATCTGCATAACAACCCCGGTAGGTTTTGCAATAAGTCGGGTCCTTCAAGCAGCGTATCGTTCAAGCATACTCCGTTGACTTTTGCGGCCGCGTCGTGAACGACTCGTATTTTCCCGGGTTTGTTTGGATTCGTTACCGCAAAGTGCGGTAGGTACCACTGTCGTGGGTGAAGTCGTTCATCTCCGGTGGCTATTGTGGCGTACCCCTTCGTGAGCATATTTTCGATCTGGGCCGTATATTTTTCCTTGAATTCGGGTGAACGGTCCATTCTTCTCTCTATTACACGTAATCTTTTTAATGCGTTTTCGTAGCTCGGTGGCATCGTCCTGCCGCTTTCCTTCCACGGTAATCTTATTTCGTATCGTCCGTTCACTAGTTGCGTGGAGCTGTTGAAGAGGTTCACGGCTTGTTCGTCCGCTGCACTGAGTCGCTCTTTTGTCGTGATACCTAGTGAGTCGATCTCGAAATGCTTTCTCACCGCGTCGTATAACTCGTCCGTCTCGTGTGTCGAGTCTCGTCTATCTACGGCCGCGATGTGTAGGATTCTGTCGTCTTGTATCGTAGTGCGTGGGACGCATCCGTGAATCGTCCATCCCAGCCGGCTGAGCGATGCTGCGGGTTCGTTCCGTTTGCCTGTCAGCAGCTTGCGTGTCACTATTAGATGCCAGTTATCCGTTCCTATCAGTAGTCGAGGCTTAGCGTTGTCATAGCATACGTCCCTCGGCTTGATTCCGCGTAGGTGCGTGTAATTTAAACATTGGCGGTCGACCCTCTGTCCGCCGAGCGAGAGATTTTTCATCGTCCTTGCTTTGACTACGTGTCTCCCTTTATTCGCTATCAGTTGCAGTGAAACCTGTTTGCTATCAGGTAGGCATTGTCTAGCGCTTATGCTGTTGATACACAAATCGCTCGGTGGGCCTTCCGCTCCAATTTCGCTCGCTAAGTCTTCGTCGATTAGTGTAAGTGTCGAACCTTCGTCTAGCAGGGCGTACACGCGCACAGACTTCTTCGGTCCTCGTACTACAAAACTGGGCAGACCTTAAGCAGTATTTGCGGCGCGGCTATATCTTGTCTCATGTTGGCCACTGTCTCTGAGTGTCTGTCTTTGTGTAGTAGAGCGTGATGTGCGTACTCGCATCCGTGCACCCCACACGGCTTTTCTTTACACTCATTTCGTCTATGTTTCCCGCTTAGACACTTGAAACAAATACCGGTTCCTTTAATCCATTCCCATCGTTGTTCCAGTGCTAGCGCTTTAAATTTGTCACATGTCGCTATCTTATGGCTTCCTCCGCAACACAAGCATTGATTCTTGCCTTTCTCGGTGTGCTCGTTGGACTTCGCGGCTTCTTTCGATGTGTTCAGCACGGTGGCGGCGGCTCGCCTGGGCGTCCCGCGTCTGGCGGAGGGCCCCTCCGTGCGCTTTGCCGTGAATTCCCTCGGCTCTACTTTTTCATAGGCGTGTCGTATGGCTCGGTTTGCTTGTTGCATCAGGAATTTCGACATCATAACGATAGGTGGCTCGGCGTAGTGATCGCTTTCTTCGGCGAAGTCGCACCATTTAGACTTGAGATGTTCTCCTAATTTCCTTATAACTTCTTTTATCAGCATGGGATTATTCAAATATCCTCTATCGTCTAAGTTTTCAAGCACTTGTACGATGTTTTGCAGCTTCGTGGCGAACGTGTTCAATTCATAGGCTGTCTTGCCGGGTCCTGGTAAGTTCTTGATGCCTTCCAACGTTCGATCGATAATCGCTTCCGGTCGTCCATATACTTGCTCGAGCGTTCCCATAATTTTCATCGGGTCCGTGGCGGTGTATAGTAACGCGGACACGGTCTCCTTTGCCTCTCCCGTGAGGCATATGCGCAGTCGAGCCAAGTTTTCTGCCGGCGTGATGCGAAACATCTTCGTTGATTCTCTCATGGCTGCCTTGAAGGGTAACCATTCATTTGCTTCGCCGCTGAACGTAGGTAGATCTTGCGCCTGTCGTGGCACGGGCCTCGCCATTCCTTGGAGCGCTCCCGCTATCTCAGCTACCTTTTCGTGTTGCGGCGTTAAATCTCTCAACGGTCTGTAGTCTGGGTCGGCGGGCTCAGCATCTCTCTTATTCCGTGGTGAGGGTGCTCTCCGTCGGTCCCTGTCTCCGTCTAACGATCGTTCATCTAATCTTCGTTGTCTCGGATGTGCAAACCGTTGTTGTTCCTTGTCGCGTCTGTCTCTCTCGCCCATATTGCCGTCTCGCTCCCCCCGTGGCGCACCTGGTAGCTTTGGAGGATCGCGGCTTCTTATGAGCTCGGTTGTGGATGGTAGTTCTTGACTAATTTGATGTTTTCTTATCCACTCATCTACCCTTTCTCGTATGTCTTCGGCGGGCAGGCTTTCTCTGTCGGTTTCTTCTCTAATCGTGGCTATGTCGAGCGCTAATCTCTTCCTGATTAGTTCCGCCTCTAGCCGTAATTCTCGCCGTTTAATCTCTGCGAGTTTTTCTTCAGCTTGAAGTTCCGCTTGACGAATACGCGCTGCAGTAGACGTGGTGGAACGTACGGATTCGGCGCGGTCCCTAACACGCGGCGGTTCTACGTTGCACTGAGTTTCGTCGTCGGTTGTACGCGGTTCCCTATCCCCGGGATTGTGACGGTCTCCGGCGTGTGGTATCGCGGTCAATCGGTCGGTCGCAGGCATATTCTGGCCTGACGGTGAAGCTGGCGAGTCGTAGACAATCCTCTTCGGCTCTTCTTCCGTCCTCCCATGTTCTTCCTTCTGGCTTCTGGTGATCGGCATTCTTCCGGTTCCTAACAGTCCCTACCACTCCCTATCAGTCCCTATCAGACCCACTCAGGCACACTACCGTGGGGAGCCCGAGTGAGGATGGATGTCGTAGCAGGATCGGAAGGTAGGAACCCCCTGTAGAGGGAAGTGTACAGTAGTGAGGTGCTAAACTGCCAGTGGGAATTGTCTGGCAGCAGTCAGCTGTGCCTACAGTCCGGCCCTCACACCGTATCACCTCCGTACAGGCGCAGGTCGAGCGATTTTCGGCAACCTCGAAAAAGGCTATACCGGCAGCTGTGCTCGTTCAGCTGCACCGCCTTGATACGGCGTTGACCTGTATGGTTTCAGTTGTCACCGTAGGGTTTCCCCCACCAGGCCCGCGGTCCACCCGCGTAATCTCGAACAACAGGAACCGGCGCTGAAGTGCAGCCCTCTTTGGCTGCGGTCCCGGTGTTCGATGGCACGTTCTTTCTTCGTTTTTCTTATCCCAACAGGCACCGGCGACTACAGGAGCAGGATTTCGCCTCTTCAGTTGGCAGTCTTCCTATTGTCCTCCTGGTTGGTGTGATGCGCTGGAACTCTTCTTTCCCGATCCGGCTCCGAATGGACCAAGAAACTGTAGCTCTTCGAAGTGGACTGTACGTTTTGATGAGCCGATTGCTTGTTGGGTGGTTTCGATGAGCGTCGGGGTATAAATAAAATCCTCGGTACCAGATTATGATTGATTGTATATTTCAAGTAAGAACTTATTTTTCTATAATACAAGGTACCGACCCCGACGTTGAAGCGCGCCGACTGCGGTCCGCGCGCGCTTAAGTGGGATCGGTCATAGCCGAGTCGCGCGCGATTTGGCCGGGCAGGAAATGACTCACCGACATATTTGCACGTGGTCTTAAATCGTTTCTATTGTATAATTCTACATGTCTCTATACAAATATATCTTACATATAACATAATTCTAAATGATTCTATACAAACATATCTCACATATAACATAATTCTAAATGATCCTATACAAACATATCTCACATATATCTCAACTTTACAAACTATAGCTAAATAATAGTAAATGGCTACGTTAGCGAATGCCGTCCTTAATAATAGCTAAATAATAGTAAATGGCTACGTTAGCGAATGCCGTCCTTAATACTTACATACCTCACTCGCTTCTTTAACATTCATTGCCCTTTTCATGCACGCTCGTCGGTTTCTAGGGCTCCTGACATCACCTTCTGATAGAACACGACCAATTTGATCATGGTAGGTAAGTCTTGGCCTTCCTCGGCTCATACATCCTTCCACTTTTGAATTGTATATCTGCTTCGTCATTCTTTCATCCTGCATTCTTTCTACATGTCCGAACCAATGGAGCATGCCTCTTCGTATTTTAACACCGATACTCTCTTTCAGACCAACTCTGCTTCTAACCTCATCATTGCGGTCTACAAGCGTTACGCCACAAATTCTGCGCAACGCTCGCATTTCAACCGCGTTTATTCTACTCGTACTTTCATGCTCTCTCTGCCATACCCAGCTCTCGCTTCCATAAGTAAGCGTTGGGACTAGCACTGCATTGTGTATAGCCAGCTGCGCCTTCTGGCTCAGGTTTTTACCGCCAATAAGTTTTCCCAACGCTCCATTCACACTATTCCCGGCACTCACTCGCCTTTCCACATCTGCGGTGTAACTTCCATCCCTGCTGAAAGCACATTCAAGATATACAAACTCATCCACTTGTTCCAACACTTCATCATCTACCGTATTCCTTACAGTGGTTCTAGTTTCTTATCTTTCAAATACCATTATCTTTGTTTTCTTCGCATTCAATAGTAGGTCTTCCTTCATACATTTTTTTTTTAATCGGGACAGGCCCACCACTGTGTCTCCTGTGTAGCCAGAATTAACAGCGGCGACCAACAAAAAGGCAATGAACAGTGAAGTTCACTGCCGGCCCGGGGGTTAAACTACAGCTGCCTTGGAACTCACAACGAATTTAATCAGAAGAAATTTGTAGGAGTAGGAAGTTTTGGAATTGACTTCCCCTCTTGGCAAAGTGAGATACAGCAATATGACAAATAAGGCATTTAAAAACCTCAAAGAGATGGCTAGTCAAGTGAAGCTCAACTGCCGCGCACCATGGTTTATCAAATATCTAACACTATTGGGACCTAAACTGTGAGTTGTTAAACACATCGATTCCAATAATATAGATTGCAGAACCGCCTAAACGCCTGGTAATTCTCCCCTGTTGCCACCAAATCAGAATAGTATACTACCCCGGATGTGACACGCAAGGAATTTAACATATCGTCCCTCTCCCGACGCCAGAGATTGCACTTCCAGAGAACATGATGTGCTGTTTGTTCGAATTCATGATTTGTCGTAGAACAGTCATATAAAGGTGATGACACAAGTCGAAAAGAGCTTCGCCCTAAAGTTTCCATGCCCTGCTAAAAATTGCGCAACAGGATGATCCACTTCTAACCACTCTTTACTTAATCTGTCTCGCACTGATTGCAAGAACAGATACAAGTGGCGTCATTTAGTAGAAGTTTCCCATCTTTCTTGCCATTCAGACAGCAAAGTTTCAAGTACCTCGTCAATTGGTTTGAACAGTCGTAAGTATTTTATTATGATCGCGACGTTTTAGAAAATCAGGGTGCATGTTTTTAGAGGTGTAGTACATTGAAACGCGTCGTTGTATTTCCAAGACAACTGGTAACACACCTGCCAGCACTGGTAGTGCCTCGGTGCTCACAGTTCTATACGATTTACATAAAAATATTAAAGGGAGACGCTGACTTTGCAGTAACTTACGACGCGCAGCACCTATGGTAGCCCTATCAGCCCATGCAGGTGAACCGTACGTAATACATCCTAAATATGTGGCTGCGTAAATAATTTTTAACGTTTTAAAAGTTAAGCCCCAGGTCGAGGTGGAAATTCGAGTTAACGCATAAAAGTTCTTTTGGGCTTTTTCTCCAACCTGCTTTATGTGTTCAATGTAATTAAAACCTTTGTCTAACAGTAATCCCAAATAACAAACCGAGCTTTTATTTGCAACTGATACTCCATTGAAATGCAACCGCGGCGGAACCTGTAAATTTCCCTTGAGTTGAACAGCTGATATGTTTTGCGGGGCGCGAAATCGAGACGACTACGATAACCCCAATCTGAAATGAGGCCAAGGCAAGCACTGGCCAGTTTTTCTATACTTCATCTGCAATTAGCTTTTATTAACCTTCATACATTTGTCTTTCATCATTGTGACTAGTGTTTCTGCTAATAGGACGGCATCATCAGCATACAGCAGACAGTTCACCACTAGGTCACCATGCGTAATCCTACATTCCTCGATTTTATTCTCTGTAGACAACTATCGAGATACAGAATAAACAGCCTAGCAGACAACATGCAACCCTGTTTTACACCAATTTTGACACCAAAGCAGGATGACTGGTTCCATCTATTCGCACACATGCTGAGCAATCCTTGTAGGTGGACTGCACAGCACGGAGCAGTGAGCCGTCAATCCCATATCTCGGCAATATGCACCACAGTTCCTTTCGCACAACCCTATCAAATGCTTTCTCAAGATCCACAAAACCGCAGAAAACCTTTTGGTCTGTGGCCAGATGCTTCTCTACGATATTGCGGAGCGAGAAAACTTGATCCGTACATCCCCTTCCATTTCGGAATCCTCCCACAGCATTTCGCCAGATTTCACCCTCATTCTCCTTTCAATTATCTTTCCATATACTTTTGCTGCTAAGCTGATCAAACTGATGAATCTATGTTGTCTTTTGCAAACTTTTGACAAGTAAATAGTTTGTGATTGTCCTTGCACAGTAGACAAGATTCTGTTCACTGTTTCACCCCAGAGATAAGTGGCATACATTAGATTAGAAGATTGCCAGTCGGTCGGTCTCGGCGGAAACCGTACTGACGATCGCTGAAGAAGTCATTATTTTCTAGGTAACCGAGAAGTTGGGCGTTCAATACACGTTCCATAACTTTACAAAGTATGGAGGTGATTGCGATCGGTCGATAGTTCGAAGGGTCTGCGCGACTCCCTTTCTTGGACACTGGTGGGACATTAGCAAGCTTCCAGGACCTGGGAACCAAACCAGTATTCAGAGAAAGACGGTACAGGCGTGTGAGGACAGGAGACAACTCGGGTGCACAGGTCTTAAGGACTATCGCAGGTATACCATCAGGTCCACTAGCTTTCTTCAAGTTCAGACAATGCAGCGTTTTGAGCACCTCTTTTTGGTAAATACGGATCTCCGGCATTACGGAATCGCAGTGAGGTAGCTTGGGTGGTGGCTAACTGCTTTTGCCGAGACGTGAGTTGCTTGCAAAAAGAGAAGCAAAAAGATTTGATTTCTCACTCGCTACATGAGCCAGTGATCCATCCGGTTACTACAGTCGTGGCAGTGATGGACGGCAAAAATTTGTTTCGATCGATTTGGCGACAGACCAGAAGGCTTTGCTCCCAGATGGGTATGAAGCAAGCTCGGACCCTATGCGGTCAATATGATCGAAACGACCTTTTTTAACCCTTTTTTGCAGGACTTGGAGGCTTCATTACGGGCCTTCTTAGCCCTAAGATCCGGTGCTTTGCAATCTCTCGCATTGACCCATGCCAAATAAGCCGATTGTTTAAGTTCTTCGCCGCCAGAGCATTCGACGTTGTACCAGGGCCGAATCAAACCGCCGATGAGGACGTCGGAATGTGAGATGAAATACTCCATACCCTGACGTAGAACTCCAACTATTGGCACAAGTCGTCGGATCATCAGAAGAGAAACACGTTTGCCACCACGGATAAGATGAAAATAAATGACGCATCTCATCCCAATCTACCGACTTGTATCGCCATAACCGTCGGGTTCCCCCAGGGCTGGTATCAGGCGGGGAGAATGACGATACAGACTTCATCAGAGAGTGGTCGGAACTCCCCAATGGGTCTGATACAGTAACCGAATATCTGTCTGGATCTGATATCAGCAGAAGGCCCAGGCAATTGGCAGTGTGGCCATCGACATCCGGCACCCGGGTTGGTTGGTCGACGAGCTGAGTTAGGTCGAGGGATTGCGCAAATTTGCGTGCATAACGACCAGCGTGATCAGTGCACTGGTATAAGAATAGCCACTCTTCGTGGTGGACATTGAAATCCCCCAATAACAAGAGTTCAGCCGTCGGGTACCGTTCTTGAGCCTTGTCTGCAATAGCGCTGAGATAGTCGAACAACCGGATTGTGTCCTGACCGCCAGAATGAGACTTGTATACACGATTTTCTTTAAACCCGTGTTCACCAAGGTCCAGAGCACGGAGAAAGTGGGGATCTTAAGATTACGGAGACGTTTTGTACAGGTGTCATCACGAACGTACACACAAACCCCGGCGTGAGGCTTGATGCTACGGTTCAAGGTATACGCCGGGTAGTTGAGGTACGAGGTGCCAGGTGGACATCTGATTTGTGTCTCCGTAATGAACAGCAAATGAAGCCTCTCAGTTTCGAGGTGGTGGTGGACTGCAGTGAGTGCAGACCACAGATGTTGGAGTGGTCCATTTTAAGTGAGAGGGCGTGAAGCCGCTGTTTAATCTTTCTTATCTTAGTCGACCTTTTCAATTTTGATGTCGTCGAATGGTGAATGGAGGACGGACCGCAGTTAAACGCGGTACTGCTGGACCGATCCAACAGTAAGCGCTGTGACGGACAATAGATGGATTTTTACTTCGTGACCGCGGGGACGCCCTAACCCGTCTAGAGGTGTCTACCGGGCCCTCTCGTCCAGTCGCCAACCGGCACGATAGCGCTTCCCTCGGGATTTTTCGCGAGATGGCGAGACAGCCTTTGGCGAAAGGCTAGTCCGCTACTTGGGCCCCCAACTATATGCGGTCAGCCAGCGGAGCACTGTGCTTCGGATCCCCCTAGCCTCCAGAACCAGGAGCCCAGCGCCAGAACACCGCGACACTGAGGCCGATTGATCACAGCACCGCGACCGTTCAGACCCGTCCCTCCTGAAGGCTACACCAAGCATCGTGGCGGAACACGGCTAGGCCGCTTGGCGACACTGCTTTGCTTGGTGGCGGATGAATGTCGCTGCCTTTAGCGCTACCCAGGTGCCAACAGCCTACGGACGCGGCCACGGTTGACCCCCTAAACACCTGATGCAGATAAGATAAAAAATTCTTTATTTGCAGTTAGACCCTCACGGGCACTTAGTCACGTCTTACATTTTCAATAATATATATTATTATTTTTTTAAGTTTTTCTCTTTTTTAATCTACCAGCATTTCAAATCACTATTGGCGAAGAAGAAATGCCAAAAGAAACTTGCCAATATAGATCTTTTTTTTCAAATCATCTTATACATATTACAATAAATATAATGATATGAGTGTACATATAGTGATATCAAGTGGTACAATTAAAGTTATATTAATTCATGTGCTGAATCATTTCCATACATCTCTGTCAGTTAGATATTCATCGATTCTATAATTCTTACATAGAGTATTGATGTGCCTTTTGAACATATTGTCAAACAAGGACAGAACTGTTTCAGGTAATTTATTGTAGAATCGAATACAATTTACAACAAAAAATCTATTAGTCTTAGCAAGCCGATGTACTGGCATACGCAATCTATTCCTGCTTCTAAGATTTTCACTACATTTTGAAAACGAATTTATATTTTTACGAGCATATGACGATGAACGCTACATGTTCTCATAAATGTACTGAGGGGTAACCGTGAGGATATTTATTCCTTTGAATAGTTCTCTAAGTGATTCCCTGGGGCCCATGTTATAAATTGAGCGGATGACTCTCTTTCGTAATATAAAAATAGTTTCAATATCAGCCGCTCTTCCCCACAACATTATACCACATGACATAATGCCGTGAAAGTAGCTGAAATAGACTAAGCGAGCAGCAGCTACATCCATCAATTGTCTAATTCTCCTAACGGCATATGTGGCAGAGCTGAGCTTACTGACGAGTTTATATATGTGGGGGCCCCACTGCAATTTTGAGCCTATCGTAATTCCAAGTAATATAGTATCATTAATAAATTCTAGTATATTATTGTCAATGAAAACTTCTGTATTGGAAGAAGCCACATTTGGAAGACCAAATTGTATACATTTGGTTTTAGTTGAATTTAATGAAAGATTACATGTATTGCATGTGAACCAATTTATAATGGCAGATAGAACACTGTTTACATTGTCATTATTTTCGCACCGGCGAGCAACATTAAAAAATCGGCCAAGTGCGAGTCGGACTCGCGCACGAAGGGTTCCGCACCATTATCTATAAAAACGGCAAAAAAATCACGTTTGTTGTATGGGAGCCGCCCTTAAATATTTGTTTTATTTTAATTTAATTATTTAATCTTAAAGTGAATATATAACTAAATATTCTGTGAATATTTAAAGCGTTTACCTGTTACCGTTATCAATATCGAGCAAAAAAATCACGTTTGCTGTATGGGAGCCCCCTTAAATATATATCCTATTCTATTTTTTAGTATTTGTTGTTATAGCGGCAACAGAAATAAATCATCTGTGAAAATTTCAACTGTCTAACTATCACAGTTCATGAGATACAGCCTGGTGACAGACGGACGGACGGACGGATAGCGGAGTCTCAGTAATAGGGTTCCGTTTTACCCTTTGGATACGGAACCCTAAAAATTAAAGAAGTGTCATCGGCAAACAGTAGTATATCCGCCGTTTTCTGCACCATGTAGGGCAGATCATTTACATATACTAAAAATAAAAAGGGTCCCAATATAGAGCCCTTCATTCAACTAAACTGACAGAACTGGAAAGAGCTCGGAGATTGACCCTTGAAGTTGGCCTTTCCAAACTTTCGTCTATTTCCTACCTATCAACTACACCAAGAAGCAGACATACGTACAGTGCGCCAAACATACATTTTATTAACTTTAATGTGTAAACACGCTGCGCTTTCAAAGATTGAGCGCGTACTAGACTCCATTACTCAGTATGTGAGACAAATAATGCCAGAACCTCTTTTGCTCAAAAAATTTACCTTATCCGTTCAGGAATACTGTACAACAAAATAAATAAGATACTAAACGTTGCGAACAGTACCAGGTATACATGTAAAATATGGTAACTAAATAAAGGTTAAAAGAAATGAATTACGATGAAACCGAGAAACTTATTGTTATACAAAAGTAGGAAGTATTTCAGAACTTGGTGCATTAATAAAGTAACTGTATCATTTATGTATTGTATGAATAATTAATTGTATTGCATTGTAATCTGTTGATATTGGAATAGGAGCTTACTGATGACTCTCAAAGCTGATTAAAGGCAATTTCCGCAAACCAGTTCTACAATAGGTCTCTATCTCTATCTCTGGTCATCTTGGCTATTAAACAGTCACCTTAGAAGTGGTCAGGTTCATCTTATATGGATACATGTTCACAGTGGTATACCGGGAAATAAAACAGCCGATGGTTGTGCTAGCAATGCGATACATAGTGGATGTCACTCGCAGAAACAAATTATTTGCCAGTTGGAATGGATTATGGAAAAAGTCTAGTGCTAATGCAGATATCAGATATTATGCGTCTATCCAAGCCTACATGCTAACAAAACCATGTTTTTTTACATACCAGGACAAGACTAAGCGGGCAAGATCAATCATCTGTCGTCAGCAAATTGGACATGCTGCAATGTTTTCCTTGTGTGAGGAGGATGTACAAACATTGTGTGGAAATTTCAATAACATTTTTTTTTTCATACCTCGTCGGGAGGCATACAAGCATTCGGCCCACCTAATGTAAATTAGTCACACGCAGGGACGCAGCAACCTTATAGTAAGTTGTTATTTGGCTGTGGTTTTCTGTGAGATGGAGGCACTTCCCCAGATGGGCTGCTTTGCCCTAGCTCTCTTAACACATCCAGACAAAGACAAACAGACCTGTTCATGCACACAAATGTTTATCTTGTGTGGGAATCAAACCCACGAGCGTCGATGTCAAAGTCGCGTCATTAACGACTGAGCCACCGAGCTCGTCAAGTATAATCATACTCTGTAATTGCATTGAAACAACTGAGTTATGCCTAAACAAGTGTAAAAGTATACCCTCCTTTATCAGCTAATACATGAAATGCTTCTGTTCAGATTTCCTGGCTTCACCGTCACATACCTGAGACGTGCATTGTGACTACAAACAGACAATATTATTGAAAATAGTCAAATTATAAAACAAATGGTATTCTTACTAGTTGGCCACCATGCAGTATCTGTGTGAGCACCTCGTCGGCCCTCACGGACCTGACCATCAGGTTGTGGCACTTCTTCAGCTGGCTGTAGCAGAGGTAGCAAGCCATCGTCGGCCGGGACGCCGTGTTTAACTGAAAACGATATGAAGAAGGTTCACGGTCAGACTATTGAAATAGTAAATTAATAATAATGTATCTATCTGTATATTTTCATGCTTAGTCTCTTGCAGGGTAGGCTGAGAGAACCGAGCGCCACATGACTCGATCTTTACACAGCTCCCGATTCAATCTTCTGATAACAATATATTTAGTTGTGACAGGCCTTTATCGGCATCTTCATCCTTCTACTTTCCCATTCTATATATTATAAAGTTGTTTTTTTCTTTAAATTATTATAATAGTTGAGGCGCTTTTCTAGGCGACCTCAGCAAATGGAAAGGCATGGCACTAAACATAGATAGGGTTCAAAAAGCAAAGTTTATATCTGGCGCCAGCCACGGTCCTTCCATAATATTGCCCCGAACAGTCCAGCAATGCCTGGATATTTAATCTCAAGGAAAGTAGTAAGAAAACCATTTGAAATTCGATGAATGTTTTAATACTTTTAGGGGTCAGATGTAGCAAATTACAGATAACTAAAATTCAACTAAAAAAAGATTATAAAACTAAGTTAGTGAGGTTAGTTGAATACAATAGCTTATATTAAAACTTACTGCACCCCTATATTCATCTATAAGCAAACTATTTCTTAGGTAAGGTGATGAATTCAGATAATAGTCACTTCCAAGAGAAAATCTAAGGTTCAGTCCAGTCACTAAGCTTGGTTAAGTTACTATGAGTTCAAATTACTACGGGTCAAATTACTAAAGAGTCAAGTTGGACCATTTTAACAAGAGTGATAAGAATAAGTGAAATTACGATACTGTGAAGGTCGTTGCGCAGAATTCCATGTCAGGGAAACATTCCCGGGTCGCCACGCGTCACTACCACACGCTACACATGACTTCTATTCCAAGACAGGCCCTCACCGTGCGATTTCGAATTCCAAGGTAAAATTTTAAGTCCTAAGAAAACACTGTCATCCTTTCTGTGCGGGAACCAGCTAAAAATAACGACAGTTTATTAGAATCCTGGTCAATTACACGTCGAAAAATGGCCGCACGGTTTGGTCTGAGATCACTTACCATCTTCTTGGAAATTATGCGATCCACATCGCCTTTACAAAATCCATCGGCTAGGCAGCCGTTGTCAAAATAAATTAGGTCGTTTCAGACCTTTAAAACCAGAAATGGACAGAGAATCTACGACCAGAAAGTAAAAAGTCATAGAGCTTGTTTTCTTTTTTTTTTTTTTTATTAAGTTACTTTTATCCCCGAGTGGAAAGGCAAAGGGTTTTAGCTCACACAGCCTAGTCTTGAGTTCAGAGCCATTCTCGGAAATTCCATGTGGTGAGAAAAATACTCGTCACTAAGAAATCCTCAAAAGTACCAAAACATCCAACCAAAGGATTGATAAAAACTCCTCCACCAAACATAAATAAAATTCCTTTAATGAAGGACTAAAATAAACAAATCGTCTTCATAACCATATATCACAACTCACGAACCAAACCTTGAGTGCAGTTTGGCTCCTTCACCACTGACTTCTTAAACTTCAAATAAAACTTACAAAATAAACTCTAAGTGCAGTTAGGCAACTTCGCCACTGACTTCCCAAACCTCTAAGCAAAACAGGAATACAGTTAAGCACCAACGCCGCTGTCTCAAAACTTTGAACATACCCACCCTTATTACTTTGAGTGCAGTTGGGCACCTTTGCCACTGACTTTATAATTATGTTCTAAAAACCCCCAAAGACGCACATTGTGATCGGCACAACACCACCGAACTTCCGAGCACAAAGGCATAACAAAAGTATATTGTGATCGGCACAATAACACCGAACTTCCAAGCACAATTACAAAAACAAAAGCATATTGTGTTCGGCACAACACCACCGAACTCTCGAGCACAATAGCAAAAACAAAAGCATATTGTGATCGACACAACACCGCCGAACACCCGAGCACAATTGGAAAAAAAGTCCGTAAGGATCCAAATAATCCAATTACGGACTACAAACTCCAATTAGTCGCCTTCTACGACATGCTTGGGAAAAGCATATGGCCTATTATTTTCAAAGTACCGGTGCCAACGCGGGTGTAAGTACTCCTCATATCGGGAAAACGTCCCTGTCCATGTAAGTCACATCCAAGAAAAAATATCCTAACATCCTTACAAAACATAACAAAAAGGACAAACAAACAAAAGTGACTACGCGCTAATACATAGGACACAAACAACTAAACAAACACATGCAAGCTAGTTATGAACCCGGGTGCCGAGCCTAGAGTTGTTGTAATGCGAACGTAAGCGCAAACTGCATACGATTCTCAGAATGTCTGGCGCTGACAGGCTCGTCTCCTGCTGGTGGTCCGATGTGTATTGTATACCATGATTTTGTAACTTTGCAGGCAGTCTTAAGCTGAACGTCTGTAACGTGTGACTCTAGTTTTATATAATTCATAAATTAATTTTGTATTATTTTTAAAAAGTCTTCGAGAAGCGGTGGATCTAAAACTGGCGCAGCCGGGTCGGATATTCATTTAAAGCTGTGTTCGAGGACTCTATAAATCGGTTATCGGACTTATGAGCGGAATATCCCCGAACCAAATAAATTTGTTTTGCCACGACAAGTGAACTTTTTAAGTGGAGTGTATAATAGTGCAGAGTTTAGCGAGCACCTATAACGGAAGATATGCTGGCGGGCGGATTGTGAATAGATCTTTTACAATTCCTCTCTTTCCCATATTATTTCCTGTTGGGTGTGACTCATTAAATTTAAAATTAGTTATTTTTCTTGATTTTATTTCGGACTAAAATTGCTGATATAAAATTTCGAGAAAGTTATTAAGTTTTTAATAAATAAATAAATAAAAGTATTTTTTTAATAAATAAATGTTAATTATTTTGTTCATTTAAAAACAGTGAACAATTCATTTATAAGGTTATTTGATTTTCGGTAGTTACTGCACTGAATCGGCAGAGTTTATATAAGTATTTAAGTAATAATTAGTTGTAAAATAGTATAAAACAAATATGACTCAAGAAAACCAAAACGTAGCACCGGCGCAATTAGTGACTTTGGTGCCTTCCGAAATGTTATCTATAATTCCTAGATTCGGCGGACAGCCTGAACATTTGAATTTTTTTATTACAAAAGTTGAATATGTGTTGCGTAACTATTCAGCGCAAGGAAATTTGGCACAGGCAGTGTATTTGTTTCATGCTATTACGAGCAGGCTTGTAGATAAGGCGGCGGCTCTACTTAGTGAGAGGCAGGACATAGTGTTCTGGGAAACGTTAAAGGATGTATCACTTCTACATTTTGGTGACCCGCGTTCGGAAAAGGTATAGCAATTGAATAAGAGTCTCTAAAAATTAAATCGGGAGAATCATATCCAGCTTTTTGTGGTCGCATACAAAGTGTACACAGTGCTTTATTTGCTAAAGTGAACCAGATCACCGATGAGGGAGTCAAAGCGGCCAAAATGATAATATACAATAACAGTGCCTTAAAAGTATTTATGTACAATTTACCCGAAAATATGATTCGCATATTACGCTTAAGGGGTTGCCCTTCACTTGAGACGGCTTTAGGCTTAGTGATGGAAGAGGTTAATTTTCAAAACCAGTATAACATTAAACGCAAGCAGCTAAGTCATCTGGCAGGTTTTAAATGGGAATTACCACAAATCGTAGGACCCCAGCCAAACATTCAGCAACAATTTAGGATGCATCCCAATAATCAACAAACTAAATACGGCAAAATCCGAATCAACAATTTAAATTCGGCATTCCGAATCAACAATTTAAGTTCGGCATTCCGAATCAACCCCAAATTTTTCGACCAAATCAGAATATGAATTATCAAAGACCGTCGTTTATCAAAATTCTCAAGGTTTTCAATTCGGCATACAGAATCAGCAGCAGGCTAGATTACGAAACTTCGTACCAGCCACAAGGTTACCGACCTCCGGTAAATAACAATAATTTTAATAGACCTAATTATACACAAGACCTTTCGACTCCTGACGTCTCCATGAGGACTGTTGCTAGGCAAAATATGTTAGACGCGACGGAATATCCAAATGAATCGTCAAACTTTGACCTAGACTATAGTCAAGAATTCTACCCAAATGAAGTCAATTATTTCGAACCCACTGAACGTAACAAATGTAGTGGGTTATTTTCAATAAACAACGAACCATATTTAGATACAGCACCTGAAATTAAAGAAATAAATTCGGACGAGGAAAATTTTCATTTAACGGCCTCGCGAAAAGACCACCGGAAGTAATAAACCTCAATTGTAGTAGTGTGCTCACATTGCCTCATATTGAACTACCAGAAATGAATGCACGATTTATGATTGACACTGGTAGTACTCGGTCATTCATAAGCCCCCATAAGGTCGACGAATATTTTCAAAATTATAAGACTCACGAACCATTCGAAGTCGTAAGTACCCACGCGCGGAGTACGCATAATGACGTCATCATAATTCCGCTTATGAACACTTTCAATAGCGAAAGCCGACATAAATTTTACGTGTATGAGGTACATAGGCACTACGATGGCCTAATCGGCTCCGACCTTCTAAAGCAATTAGATGCGACAATAGACTTGAAGAACCAAGTTCTGCATACGCGAAATACTGATATACCCATTATTTATAACTCAATGCACGAAATACATTTGGAACAGCGTTCAGAGACTCGCGTCAAAATTCCGACTAAACTTCAAAATGGAGATGACATAATTGATTATGTGGACTTTGGACAAGAGGTTCGTATGCCCAGCGCAATAGTTAGGTGTACGGATTCATTTGCAACCACGGTAATTCAAAATTGTTCGGAAAAACCCCATTTCCCTGACTTTTACAAAACCCTTCAAAGTTACTGAATTCGAAAATAATACCTGTGAAGTTAACTTAACGACCAGTAATTACGAAATTGATAAAAAACTTAAACAAAATTTACAACGCTTGCGCCTAGATCATATGAGCCAAGAGGAAAAAGAGTGTATATCGAAACTCTGTTATGAATTCCGCAATACATTCCATGCCGACGAAATTCCATTGACGTTTACAAATGACGTGAAACATAACATACGTACCAAGAACGAAGATCCCATCTACATAAAACCATTTCGACAGTCTCCTACACAAAATACCGAAATAGAGAAACAAGTCGAAAAATTACTCAATGACAACGTAATACAAGCATTCACCATGGAGTGCTCCGGTGCATCTCGTGCCCAAAAAGGCGGACACAACTGGAGAAAAGAAGTACAGAATGGTTGTAGACTTTAGGCGACTTAATGAGATAACTGTAGACGACAGATATTCACTACCGAACATTACAGAATTATTTGACAAGATGGGCAAGTCGTCTTATTTTGGTACTATTGACCTTGCGAGCGGATACCATCAGATTGAGGTCTCTGAGGCTGACGTGCTCAAAACAGCGTTTTCAACACCGTCAGGACATTATAAGTTCACCAGGATGCCGTTCGGACTTAAAACGGCACCAGCAACGTTTCAACGAACTATGAATAACTACTTAGATGATATCATTGTATATTCGAACAGCGTACAGGAACACATAGAAAAGCTCAGAAAAGTATTCGGACGGCTTAGAGCGACCGATCTTAAGGTCACTCTAGACAAAAGTGAGTTCCTCAGGAAGGAGGTCCTCTATTTGGGACATGTAATATCAAAAAATGGTTTTAAACCTAATAATGATAAAATAGAAGCGATTTTAAACATTCCATTACCTACAACAACCACCCAAATCAAGAGTTTCCTTGGATTGGTGGGTTATTATAGGAAATTCATTAAGGATTTTTCTAGAATCACACGACCCCTCACTGTGTGTCTAAAGAAAAGAATTACAGACGAGTTTAGAGAAGCACTAGAAATATGTAAAGAACTACTAACTAGCGCTCCATTGCTACAATTCCCCGACTTCGCAAAGCCATTCGTTATTACTACGGACGCCTCAAACTATGCCCTAGGGGCAGTGCTCTCTCAAGGACCTATCGGTAGTGACAAACCTATTGCATATGCGAGCCGAACATTGAACGACGCGGAAACGAGATATAGTACTATAGAGAAAGAACTGCTGGCGATTGTGTGGGCAATAAAACATTTTCGCCCATACCTTTACGGAAGGAAATTCACCATATATACAGATCATAGGCCACTTGCATGGCTGAACTCCATAAAAGAACCAAACAGTAAACTAATAAGGTGGAAACTACGATTGTCAGAATATGATTTCGACGTCGTCTATAACAAAACGAAAACAAAACACAAATGCCGATGCTCTATCCCGGATAAGGTTAAATGTACTAGGCAAAGAAGACACTGAATCACTGCAAGTTAATGTGGACGATATGGAAGACAGATTACAATCTTACCTAGATGACGTTGCATCCGAAATCACAAGACTAAAAGAAGAACGAAAAACCAGATAAGGATGTTATCGAGCTATCTTCAGAATCTGGAACCTCCAACTCTAAAGTACCTTAGAAATGAAGAAGAACTATCAGTGTGCCCGACGTAACTTCAATCTCCAAGACAGATACTATACATTCTGGACTTGACATATATGCACATGACATAGATACGGATGGTATCCCAATCCTTGAGGAAGCTATTGACACCGAATCAGATTCTGATATTTTTTTGGAATAGAGATCATATTACGGTTAAAGATCTAGCAAGAAGCAAACAGAAAATATTAGAAGTACACTTACCTACGAATATACCAGATTTAGTAAGACAGTTTCTGAAAGAATACATTAGACCGAAAATAAAGTACTTTTTATACTTCGAAGAAGAAGCCCACCGGGAACAATTTACATAAGCAACTATATCTCTTTTCAACAGAGGTACCGTAAAGTTATTTGAATGCACAAAAAGGTTAATATACGTAGAAGATGAAGGAGAGCAGAGACAAATAGTATTAAAATACCATCATGTAAAGACCTGTCACCGAGGTACAAATGAGACCCTGATGAAGCTGAAACTAGTATACTTCTGGAACAACATAGATATCACAGTGGCCAGCGTAAATAGTTCATGCGAAGTTTGTAAGCAAATGAAATACGATCGGAAACCATACAAACCGGAGTTACAGCTAACACAAACGCAATCTAAACGGTTTGAAGAATTTTTTATCGATTTGTTTTCCATTGAAGGCCGGTACTTCCTAACAATAATAAATGCCTTTAGCAAATTAGGGCAAGCATTTGAGATTTCTAACCGTTCCACGCCGGAAGTTGTCCGCGCACTAATAAAATATTTCGCGATTTACGGCAAACCTGAAAAAATAAGTGCAGATCCCGGATCTGAATTTAATAATACACTTTTGAAAGAAACCTTGAGATTTTACAAAAATGTCCTACACATTGGTACACCACACAACCCTAACTCTATGGGTCTTAAGAACGATTTCACTCAACCATTGTGGAAATCTATAGAATAGCTAAATACGAGCAAAAACTAACCGACGCTGCATCCATTATGACATACGCTGTTATGGCGTATAACCATACAATCCATTCAGTTACCGGTCTTACACCATTCGAAGTAGTCTTCGGACACACGAGCTCAACTAGTTCTTTTAATGTTGAATTTGACAAACAGTATACTCAAAAATTAGTAACCGATCATCCCAAGCGAACTAAACACCTTTATAACAGATAAAATGATAAGGGATAAGGAAAAGGTTCAGTCAAATCGTGGAGGTAAAACAAAATTTAATATAGCTGAGGGGGACGAAGTATTCATTAAAGGAGTAAATACGAGGCGTAGCACGGACAAGGCCCGCTTTCAGAAAGCGCAAGTGTCGGGAGAGATAGTTAGAAATACAGTACCGGTCATTACGAAGAGTCGCGACACTAAGATCCCTATTAAGGATGTAAAACGTCCTTCACAGATTCGTGCTTCTCCTGGTGGTCCGCAGCAGTCAAAGCCAGGCCCCTCGAATGCAAAGGATTGACCGGAATCCAGGGATTCTACCCATAAGGGAAGGTCGAGCCATGATAAGTGATGACAAGTGGTCCATCATCAAAACTATAGATTTAAGACTAGTACAGGAAGATTTAGAGTTTAACAATAACCGCTATGCAATCAAGAAACATGTATGTAATTACATATTATAATAATAAATTTGTTAATTACGAGCTTGCTGATGTAAAGACTCAAGCAGATCAACTCAAATATCTTACATTCGAAAAATTTAGGCCGATAGTTCCGTCCATACGACGAAAGTGAGGCATTCTTAACGTGTCAGACGCCGTTATATACGTTTTCCCATACATTTCTTGACGGAAAAGCGGCCCGCGGGTAATAAGAGATTAATCCATTAGGCTCTCTCATAAAAACGTTAACTGGCAATTTAGACAATGAAGATGCCATAAAGTATGATACACTTATTAATGATATAAAAATTAATCAACAAAGTAATTCTAGAAAAATCAGCCTGGTCACTAAAATGCTGGAGTCCGTAATAAATAATACTTCTATTAGTAAGAACAATTTTATCCAATTGGATAAAGAGATCTGGGAGATAAGAAAAGTGCTTAACGAAACAATGACTGAACTTACCGCAAACAAACTTATTCATGTATATAATCTATTTTTACATAATTACCAGATGCTCTATATAAGATTAGATGAAATTGAAACGGCCATAGCCTTTAGTAAATTAAAAACATTGCATCAGTCGTTTATAGACCCCGATGAATTCGTAACTATTTTAAAAGATATTGAAAAAATTGAGAACTTAGCCAATAGTGTAAATTACAATAACTTAATAAAGCTCGAACATTGTCTAGAAATAAAAGCTTATTCAAAGGAATATCAAATTACCTTTATTATCGAAGTTCCTTTAGTAGAAAAAGACATGAGTCCTCCCACTCCCCGTCATCAATTTTTTTTTTTGTATATTTGTGTATGTAATAATCAATGACCTTAACAAAACTGTCCTCATAATCCCTAAACAGCCTTACCTTAGTGTAAATGGATCGAAAACTTTTTCGCTGACTCGCCCCTGCAAACAGTTGGAAAAAGAACTCTACATGTGCTACCGAGAGCACATAGCACGTGGAGCCACGGAAGACACCTGCATAATAGGCTATTTGACTGATTTTGAAAAATTGTTTTTAATTATTCGTTGGTATATGATGAATACACCACATGCATATTTCTGCGAAATTTGCAGTATTTTACGTAAAATATTGTGTTGAAATTTAAACTACAATATTCGCGCTAAAAACGCTGTTTTTTAATGGCGGGTGCATATGATCTGCGTGACGTCACAGACAAGTAAACGAGTGTACCGAAGTGTACATTCAGCGTGTTTCTAATATTTTTCTTATCAATTTACTAAAAAAAATGGTGTATAAATGGTGTATTGTGCCACAATGTACAAATACTTCTATAAAAACTACACAAAAAGTGTTTGTTTCTGTTCCAACGAACCCTAAGAGACGTAGTAAGTGGTTACAGTTAGCTCGAAGAGACCCAAACAGCATTTTATCTCATACAAATGTTTTCATGTGTGAAGATCACTTTGATGTAAGTATGCCAGTAATATTTGATTCGAATAGTAATAGGAAATAAGTAAAAATTGATTTTTGTAAAACGAAATAAATATAGTACATATACATAACCTAAAACCATTTGATTAAAATGTGTTGTTTCCATCAACTTGATAGCAAAAACTGGTTTTACCTAGCTTCGATTATTACATTTCAGATGGAAAAAGATACAATTAATTACATGAAGTACAAAATGGGCTTTAGTTCGAAGATTATTTTGACGGATTGTACATAGCCAACAGCGTCATCACCATAGGATTCTCTGGAAGATCTGTAGCACAAAAGAAAAACTGAGGTCAGAATAGTTTTACAACAAATTTTGAAAGGTATTAATAGACATAACGTAAATATTTTGTGGAACCGCGACGCAAATTTATATAAAAAATATCATTATAAATAAATAATTAGATACTTAAACAGCAGTTTTTATATTTTTCAGCTCTGCAGCATAATAATCAGTATTATTTTTGAAGAAAAGTGCAACCATAATTGCGTCTATCGTAGGTAGATTTCTATTGTCGGCTCGTACAAAATTCTCGTCCATTTTGATAGCAAACACTTTTATTTTTATTACTAGACATTAATGTCTTGCGGAATCTTCAAAAATTCTTGTAAAAATAGCACAAGAAACGAAGAAAATACGACAAAAATGATAGAATCACATACAGCATATAACAATAAACAATGTTTACTAGCGTGTGACGTCACGCGAGGCGTAGCCAATCACAGAACGTTCATGTCGCTGAATTAATTTCAA
Organism: Pyralis farinalis; assembly: GCA_947507595.1. Classification (NCBI taxonomy): domain Eukaryota; kingdom Metazoa; phylum Arthropoda; class Insecta; order Lepidoptera; family Pyralidae; genus Pyralis; species Pyralis farinalis. The sequence goes on from OX382281.1 coordinate 2,899,057, forward strand.
AAATAATTTGAATTTATTTTGTTTATTTTGAAAAATCTATAAATATTTTTGGATAAAACAGAGATAAATATGTTTTTTTATGCTATTACCTAATAGAATCACCACATTTCGTAGCATATTTTTAATAGTGTCAAATAGCCTATTACCTTGACGTAATTCTCCACGAATATCACCGCTTGTTCTCCAATTCCTGTAAAAAATGAAAGAGTAAAAATAGAAATGATACAACCGGATCGATGGATACTGTACAGCAGCCTCAAAACCTTAGCAACGACTCGTTGCGGAAATGAGATGATTAGGGATGGGATGCGAATAAGCTCAAATGTGATAGTACCATCAAGCAGCTGATCTGATTATGGCTTCGGGGCTGATTGCAGATGGATAAAGGAAAAAGAAAAGAAAAAATTGTATTTAAGAATTTTGGAGTGACCTAATTTTTTGGAAACTGCAGTCTAGCCGATATATTTCATTATAATGTGGATACTTTTCAAGAAGGCGGTAAGTTGCCATTGGGCCGAGCGCGAGTGCGCATTTTCCACCGCATGTTGTTCAGATTACTAACAAACTCTCTTCGAAGCTAATAATTGGACTTTACACTGGCGAATTGAGTGCGTCGAGATTGGCTGTGGAGACGCGTGACAATTTATGGATATGGTATTTTATTGTTAGCACTGGCACGGCATCGTAGTGTGGGACGACGTGACACGGCTTTCCAGTATTGTGCAATTTTCATTTTTATAACCTGTACATTTTGATTAGGCGTTGTTAGGAGTCCCATTCAATTCGATTAGTAGACCTGAGAAAATTAGAACTTTAGTGATTAGTACTTGTAAACGTTTTTACCCATTAAATTCGGCTTAGCATCTTGACTAGAATCCAAACTTTAGTAAACACTAGTATAATTTATTGTACACGACTACATCACTAACTTAGCTTTATAGACCTGTTTCTAGTAGAATTTAAGTAAATTGTAAGGTGCTACACCTGAACGTCATGAGTATTAAAACATTAATCAGATTTCCAATCCAAAATCTTATATCACAGCAAACAGGGACGACAAACTCAACATTAGACTCAGAGACCTGAAATGGCTTCTGGGTAGAAATTGAGTTTGGAAAATAAGCTTTTGGGTTATAAGACCATTCTTAAACCCATCTGGACTTATGGGATCAACTGTGGGGCAGTGCTTGTACCTCCGATATAGACATTTTACAAAGGTTCAAAAATGTTATATTAAAAGCCGTCTCAAACCCTTCTTGGTTTATAACTAATAACGAGGTTCATCAACTACTCTGTATTCCCACAGTCAAAGGAGAAATTTCAAACTCCCGCACCAGATATAAAAAACGCCTTGACAATCATTCAAACCAATTGGCTCAGCAACTACTGCAAAGAAGTCACAAACAAAGGTATTCTTGAATTGGACAACAGATTTGCCAAGCAACTAATGAAGAGATCTTGTCAATGAACAAGTGACTCTGACCGCCAAATTCTCCAATCAACTCATCTGGGACTATTAAAAAAAAAACTACATTAATCCTGTAATGTTCACGTCCACAAATGGAGGTTAAACCCTGTTATTGAGACATGCAGACTGTGGAGTGATGATGGCGGATCAGATATTGAAACGTGCTACAAGTTCGGTAAGTACTTACTGATATATCGGTCAATTTCTCGTAGACACGTTGGAGCGGGCTGTCGACTATATTGTGAACGGGTACGTCTATCGCCAAGCAAAGCCTGCACACAGTCTTTATAGACATTTTGTTTACAGTAAATCAATAGTTAAAACAATCAAAGGGATAACAAGTCACATTTTTTTTTTTTTTGGTTCTTTTTATCCCCGAGGGGAAAGGCAAAGGGATCTAGCTCATACAGCGTAGTCATCAGTTTAGAACTATTTGAAAATCTTAATTGTATGTTTCAGCTTCAAAAACTCTGCTGAAAAAATACTTGGGGAGGGTACCTACCCAATCAACCCAGTTTAAATACCACTCATAAAACGATAGTGATTTTACAAGGTTTTCTTGATGAACTTATTCACGTCTTCCAAAAAGTGCATAAACGTGTTATATTTGAGTTTTTTCATTACTGTATAAATTCACTAGCACTTATGGTACAAAATACTATCGAAATTGTCACACAAAACTAATTTTATAATGAATTATAAAAATTTCAAGTAAAACAACAATTTACTCGTTACTCGTGAAAAGCGCGGGAAGAAGTCCAATTCGCACATATAAAAATAGAAATTACCACGATACAAGACTACTTACGGCTTAGACAATTCAACAAAAGGACTCGCCATACGCGTGATTCTGTTAGTAAATAATTCTGCCATTTTTGACGGGGGACGAGGTAACTACTACATAGAAACGAAAATAATGCTTTAAGGAAATGTCAACCTTATTTCGAGGCTTCTACAGTTCAAAGTTATTTTCTTACCGCTGCCTGACATCTGTTGTGGAATAGCTGAATTTCTTCGTAAATCGAAGCTGGTAGATTCAAAATAACGAAACGTCTTATATACTTTTTTTTTGTCTTTAGCTAAATGAACTCTATTATACAGCGTGAAGGACTGTTTTGTTTTGCAGTTTGTATAATTTACGTTAATTTGGGATAGGAGACGTGCGACCAAAGTCGCGGAATATGATTCGATTGTATCAGTACTCGATTACTGAATCGATTTCTCATGTATTAATCGTTATCACACCATTTTAATTTCTTTTATATGAAAGCAAATAAAATAATACTTGCATGTGAAAGGTAACTCAATATTTTTGCAAACTAGAAGTGTTCGACCTTTTTTTGCATGACATAACTGCACAGTTTGGCATTTTTAGTGTAACACTTTATGATGTTACCTGAGCGATAACGATTACAAGACTGTTAGAGAATCGATTATGCACGAAGTATTTATGCGCGCAATGGATCACAATATCTTGTACCATGACAGAGGGGAATGATCCTACGAGGCTGGTCCTTTAGTAACATGTCTCTGAGTGACGGTCACATTACGAAATGTTCGTCTTAATTTCAACATTTGATTGGACGCTCGATACGATCATAAATATTGTATGTACCACTTTTGTCATTATCAAGTGTTCTATTTATTTATAATTTATGTATAAACTAGCGTAACGTACAACGCTTATGTTTACGATTTGTGTAAATAGCGAACGATTTCGATACAAAGCAACTATTTTTTATTTGTTCTTTGCGGTGTTACCGGTGTTATTGCCAATGTACAATTGCAAAGTAGGGGTGTTAAAAAATAATCGATTTTTCTTTTAGTCGATTATTATTTTCGAATAATAGATTTTTTTATAATCGATTATCAAAGTAATATTAATCGATTTTTAATAAATCGATTAAATAAATTACGCGATTAAATCGATTTTCATAAATAGCACCATCTATGGGCCGAATGAAAAAACTCGAAGCATTATTACTTACAAGTTGATTATAAAAACGGCGCCATCTGTAGGTATGTATGCGGGTAAAGTAGTTTCAGTGTGGTGAGTGAGATCTGAGATTATATAGTTGTTGGTAAACAATATAAATGTCTTCTAACCGTAAAATACCTAAAAGCGGCTGGCGAAAGTATTTTATAACGAAGAAGCATAATACCACAGCAATATGCATGTACTGAATTGGACTTATACTTTGCGGTACCGCTATCGGATCTTATGGTAGATCCTCTCAATGTCTGGCAGAGTTCTGAAGGGACTACTCCTAAGTTAACCGAATTGGCGCTGAAGCATCTCTCTGTGATGGCTACTTCTACTCCATCCGAAAGATTATTTTCCAAAGCGGGAAATATGGTCAGGAAAACACGAATTATCAAAATTATTGTTTTTAAACTGCTTACCGGAAATATTATGGGAATAATTATTCTAATTAAATGTATCATTTTTTAGCATCTTGTGACAACACGTTAATGTTGTCGTTTAGCTTTTTCACTTATCGTTTAATTTTATTTTAATACTACTCTTATATAAAACAAGACTGAAAATTAGTGCCAATAATTATTTTTCGTCTTTTGATTGTTTAAACTTAAAGATTAACCAAATAATTGTTTTATATTTTTGTTTTTGAGACCATAACGTCGTCGTTTAGTTTTTTAATTGTCATTTAAGTATTTTATATTAATACTAGTCAAATGTGAAATAGGGCGGGACATTTGTGACAATAATTATTTTTAATTTTGTTATTGTTTAAATTTAAAAATTAACGAAAGAATTGTTTTATTTTTTTGTTTTTGAGACCATAATGTCGTCGTTTAGTTTTTAGGGTTCCGTACCCAAAGGTTAAAACGGAACCCTATTACTGAGACTTCGCTGTCCGTCCGTCCGTCCGTCCGTCTGTCACCAGGCTGTATCTTATGAACCGTGATAGTTAGACAGTTGAAATTTTCACAGATGATGTATTTCTGTTGCCGCTATAACAACAAATACTAAAATATAGAATAAAATAAATATTTAAGGGGGCTCCCATACAACAAACGTGATTTTTTTGCTCGATATTGATAATGGCAACAGGTAGACGCTTGAAATATTCACAGAATATTTAGTTATATAATTACTTTAAAAATAAATAATTAAATTAAAATAAAATAAATGGTTAAGGGGGGCTCCCACACAACAAACGTGATTTTTTTGCCGTTTTTATAGATAATGGTACGGAACCCTTCGTGCGCGAGTTCGACTCGCACTTGGCCGATTTTTTTTAATTGTCATTTTAAGTATTTTATTTTAATACTAGTCAAATCTAAAATAGGGCGGGACATTTGTGACAATAATTATTTTTAATTTTGTTATTGTTTAAATTTAAAAATTAACAAAAGAATTGTTTTATATTTTTGTTTTTGAGACCATAACGTCGTGGTTTAGTTTTTTAATTGTTATTTTAAGTATTTTATTTTAATACAAGTCACATGTAAAATGGGACTGGACATTTATGACAATTTTTTTTTTGATTTGTTTTATATTTTATTTTTTGCGACAATAAGGTTGTCATTTTGTTGGGGTGCTCATTTCATTTTTATTATAATAAAACGTTTAATGATACTGGGAATTTGTATCAATAATGATATTTGGTTTCATTATTCCTTACCTTGAAAGTTTAAAAGAACATTTGCTTTGATTTTTAGTTTTGAATTGCTTATTTTTTTATTTATATTATTTTATTTGATTTTTAATCTGATTAATTGTTAATATGAATCTCTTAGGTTTATTATTGGAATATGAAAAACATGTAGGATTTTAAATAATGGACAAAAATCGTTTATTTATTTTCTCTAAAATCGATTATTGACAAATCGATTAATATTGAATAAAAAAATCGATTTTTATTAAATAGATTCTTTTCCATTAATCTCACATCCCTATTGCAAAGCAACTAAAAATATTGTAAAACATCCTGCTTCTTTTTATCCCCAAGGGGATCTAGCCCATACAGCCAAGTCATCAGTTTAGAACCATTTGAAAATCTTAATTCAGGAACTGTGCTGAAAAAATACTTGGGGAGGGTACCTCGACCCAATCAACCCAGTTTAAATACCACTCGTAAAACAATAGTGATTTTTACAAGGTGTTCTTGATGAACTTATTCACGTCTTCCAAAAAGTGCATAAACGTGATACATTTGAGTTTTTTCATTACTGTATAATTGCACTTGCACTTATGTTACAAAATACTATCGAAATTGTCACATATAACTAATTTTATACTGAATTGTAAAAAATGCAAGTATAACAACAATGTCACTCGTCAAAAGCGCGGGAAGATGTCCGTACAATGCTTAGACCATTCAACAAAAGGACCCGCCATACGCGTGATTCTGTTAGTAAATAATTCTGCCATTTTTGACGGGGGACGAGGTAACTACTACATAGAAACGATTACAACACGCGCAAAAACATTTTGTGTTGTCATGAACGCACACATGAAAAAATGTTCAACACTAGGTCATTTTACGCACACTACTAAAATATTCACGACAACATGCTAGCAAAATATACTATAATATTAGAAACGTAATAGGGATTGACGAATATCGATATTATAAATTCAAAATGTCGATATTTACGACGATAACGGTAAATGGCAAAGATGTACATATAAATATTCTATACTTAACATTGGGCCCTTGCGGTCCCTTAGACACGTCTTACGTTTTTTGTTAATAATTCCTTAGTATATTTTATGCATTTCTCTTAGTTTTCATTAATTTTGATCTACCAGCTTTTCAGAAAATTGATATTACAATAAATGTATGTCAATCAAGCTATACAATTATAATGATCTATTTATTATCTAGAACTATCTATAACTTCGCACCTAAGGTACATCCTATGTATGATATTATTATTTATTATTACCACATATATTACACATGAGTACTGCATTACATGAGTTATTGGGAGATATTAAACACACTTCAAGTCTATGGGAATAAAAAGTAAAAATATTATTTTCAATACAATTTGCTTACGTATGTCTCTACTACTAAGACTAGATCAAGTGTTACATTTTTATGTTTTTAGTGATCTTATGGCGATTTGTTCCATGACACTAAATTCTAACAGCTAATCACGGAGTGCAAAGTGAAATTGATCATAGTTTTTCTTCATGTTAGTGTACGGGCCCCTTCGATACGACCCGTACACTTTCGTAAACGAATGTAGTAACATAATAATGTAGGTACTGGCAGGCTTGATTCTTCGACCTACGGTTGTAAGTCGCAGGTCTCTGGGTTGGTGCAGAATGAAACGCCTGATTGTCTTGTGAAGTATGGAGCCGTAGGTACTTCTTCCAGGTCTGGACTGGTCTGGCTTCAAGGTGACTTGGCTGGCTATTCCACGGTAGTGTGAGCGCTGAGTGTAGCGTACGACTGGTGGCGATCACCGTTGTATGGCCCATATTTATACCCCCGCTGTGAGAGAGAGAGGTACATTTGTGGGAAAGAGATAGCAATAACCAAAATCGCCCAGACCTAGAGGCAATACCTGATCGTGCTCGCTTTATTTGTGTCAAAAATGTTTGTAAGCTGGTCTATTATTACATACATTTGACCCCTTTTCATATAAAACCATAAAAACTTTTGCTAAAGTTATTATCCAAACCTATGGGTCAGTGAAGTTTTACATATAAATGTTTTCATTACAAACTTAAAACTACGTTAATAGGTACATCTATGCACTATTGAGCTGTTGCAGCCAGTAATTCGACGTTATAACTTTATTATATACCTGGCTTGCAACAGCTCGTACCTATACTAGAACACATGTAAAACTTATCTCTAACAAAGTATGTATGTAAACTGTGTAAACCTATTCTAATCCTTACATAAAACAACTAATACAAACTACTATAACTATTAACTATAAAAATGTGCATCACTTATACTACGCGCGACGGTTATCTATTTATTTACAATTAGTTGTCGCGAACAGTTAGTAAGTAATTTGTGTAGACTTGATACACACTGCGAGAATATGATATCTATACATATAATAAAACTGTAGAGATCGAATGTCTGTACATTGAAAAAAACCGAGTCATGGAGATGTTAGAAGTGAAAAAGAACACATCCAGATTTTTTTAATTTTTTGTTTGTTTGTATGTTTGTACGGGCTAATCTCCGAAACTGTTTACTGTGGACCGATTTAAAGGAAATTTTGCATGGTGGTACCTTGCATCCCCGGTCAACATTTTAGATAATTTAAAAAGAGTTCCCGTAGGATAGTTAAAAAACTATAGTAACTTATATAGCTTAGTACACAACTAACTTAAATAAAGTCATTTTGACCTTAGTCAAAGAGTGAGAACGACACGTCGTCTGGAATAGCGGCCACTTTGTTACCCGGCGGCAAAACTGCTCATACGATATTTAAAATCCCCATAGATTTGGACATAAGTGAACAGCCTGTCTGTGGTATCTCTAAAAAAAGTGATAAACCGAAGGTTTTACGCGATGGCTGTTTAATAATCTGGGACGTCTGCACTAAGGAACACCAAAAAGCAGTAGAAGCGGTTGATAGAACCCTCAGAGATATCCGTCAAAATGACCAACCTATGAGCAGCGTAACGATGCTGTTTTGTGGAGATTTTAGACAAACGTTGCCAGTAGTGCCACGGGGATCAAAGGCCGACGAGATAACTCATATTACGCGCGCTTGCGCGCGTATTTGAGGAACCGTATTTTTGCGATATTTCGATACTCGTTTAACTTCCCCTTCGAAACCCGGGTGGTTGAATACGACCGCGAAATGTATGAGAAAACGTATATAACGGGTTCTGACTGCTCAAAGAGCTCATTCATACGGCCGCCGCACTGAGCAGACGTCTCGACGTTCGCTCCGTGTAGTACCTGTGCGATCCGCGACTGACCAGTGTCGCTAGTTGTATCTCTGTTGTGTTTCATAACGAAACATCAACTGAGATACGCCTGCGCCGCCGGAAAGTTTCTCTGTACTTTTTTTAAGGTACAATCAAACCTGAAGGCATTGCAGAGGTGACTCCACAGCCCTGACGACTCTTGGCTAAGCCGTAACACTTTCTCCCCTCGGGCCTTAGGGCCTGGGGGCGTGAGGTTTGTGGCCGCCAGACTGCGGATACAGGAGCAAGACCGTCCCTCCGATGTCGAGCCCTTCTCAGGGCGAGCGCTCCAGATCGCTTTCGTCGTCGCGTAAGCGAGACAGTGCGAAGACCGCGTTGCTTCACCCGACACCGGTGACGTCACGCGACCCGGCCGTCTTGGCGGTCCCGCGAGTGCGCCTGCTGGGTTCCGGCATTTCACCAAAGTCCATCCTTGAGGATGACATGGTGAAATTTGCTGAGATCTGCCGGCGGGGCATCTTTTCGGACCCCTTGACGGAGCGGATTGCAATGACCATCCGGGACTACCAGGATGAGGTGGCGGCAGGGTCTTCAACCCCCCCCCTCACTGGAAGTGGTCGAGGCGCAAGAAGCCGTGCAAGCTTTATGCGAGCGCGGTGTAAGGCGCCAGAGGTCCCCAGAGAGCGATGCAGAGGCCGAGATGCAGAAGCGTATACGCCTTGCACTCGCTAGCCCTCCTGCCTCTCTTACTGTACCGATGGAGGTACCTCCCCCTACGATGCCAACCCCGAGAGAGCAACGCGACCCGCGCATCTGTCGACGCCGCGATGTAGTGTGCCCTCCTCCTCCCCCCCCGCCGTCAAGTGACGAAGCACCCCCCCCCCCCCCCCCCGCGGACAAGGAGCGACGTAGTGCCTACAATGTCGTTTGCCGACACGGTACGAGCGCAGGCGTCGACATCAACGTCCGGTGCGTCACAAGTACCGCCGGCGTCGGTGAGTAGCAAGCCTGCGGTGCCGCCGAAAGCAAACCCGCGCTACCCACCGCTTATTGTTGAGACCCTACGGACTGGACGACGCACTTCAAAGCCTTGAAGTCTAAGCTGGGCCATAGCCCGAACGCGAGACCCTTTGGCAGAGGAGTGCGGTTCACACCGAAGACGGAAGATGAATACCGTGCCGTGCAAAGGTACTTATACGATCTCGAGAAGACCCAGAAGCTCAGCTGGTTCTCGTATTCGTTGCCTGCTGAAACCAGCGCGAAGGTAGCGATACGAGGGCTACCGTCTGACACGGATCCGAACGAGATTTCAGAAGCCCTAGCGGAACTGAACTTCGTACCCGAGTACGTGCGACCCATCCGTGCGAGACAAGGGAGACCCGGATGCATTTTCTTCGCTCAACTGAAGAAGACCGCCGACACAATCCCCCGGATTTATGACGTCACCGAGCTGTTGTGCATGCCCGGAGTGAAGATAGAGGCGTGGCGAGGCAGGCAGGGGCCAGCCCAACCAGCCCGCTGTCAGCGCTTCAGGCATTCGTCGCATATGTGCCACCGCAAACAAGCGTGTGTGCGCTGCGGAGAAGAGCATGCAGCTAGTGACTGTCCGCGTCCCAGAGAGGAGCCGCCGACGTGTGCCAACTGTGGAGAGGCGCACACGGCCAACAATCCCAGATGCGCTGTGTTTCGTCGCGAATTGCGAAACAAGAAAGCAGGGACAGTTGCAATCACCGCCGGTGCCTCAAAACAGACAAAGAAGGCCGTTACAGTCGATTTACAGACAGAAACGCCTTCTTTAATGGCACAGGCGAACGCTCCCACCGAGAGAGGCGCCTCTCTCAAGAAGAAGAGGCGTAGGAAGAAGTCCCGGAAGGCTGCGCAAGCCGTACAGGCGCAAAAACCGGCCGAAAGGACCCAGACCGCAACCACTTCAGCACCCCGAAAAGGTGATTTGAAGAAAGCGGGCGTCCCTACACAACAGATAGGTCGTCAGGCGAGGCAAACGGCGGTTGTTACATCGCACATACCGGCACCCAGCGCTGGAGCGATCGACAACAACGCTACTGCTGTTTTAGACGTCGCTCTTATGATCATGGAGGACGTATTGAAGGCCGTACGCACAGGACAGAACACCCTGTCAGTGTTACTAGGAGGAATGGCTCAGCTCATCCAATTGAGACTGCAACATGGGGGCTCTTAGAGTTTTGCACTGGAATGCAGACGGCCTATACAAAAAGGTTGCTCTGCTGAAAGCGCTACTCAAGGAGCAGGATATTGACGTCTGTTTGGTGTCTGAGACGCACCTGAAGGAGTCCATTACGCTGAGAATCCCAAACTACCATATCTATCGGAAAGACGAACGTTCTCCCCATGGAATAGCTTACCGTGGGTTGGCAGTGCTAGTCAGACGCCGCTTAGTCCATCAACCGATCAAGATAGTCGAGACCGAGTCTGTCCACAAGAGGGCCAAGCTTTATGCTTTAGGAGTTGACATCCACGCGCGTAGGCAATCCATGCACCTGTACGCAGCCTATAGACCCCCGATTCCCAATCGGACCCGGCGGAGATAACCCGCCTAGTCGATACGGAGACTAATACACCTGTCCTTCTGGCTGGCGATTTCAATTGCAAACACACAGCATGGTGCGCCACGCACATTTGCCCAAGCGGACGTCGGTTGTTTGACGATGCGGAGCGCTGGGGCTATACCGTGCAGGGCCCCGAGGTTCCGACGCATTATACGTATAGTGATGCGGCGGCACCCGATGTCCTGGATATTATAGTTCACAAGAACTTACACTGCCAACCTACGCAAGAGGTTCTACTGGAGAGCATGTTCTCGGACCATCTACCGGTACTCGTGACGATTCCAGAGACTCCACTTTCGGTCTCACCACCAATTCCCAAGCGTCTCATCAACTGGGCCCAGTACACCGAAAAAGTAGACTCCAGGCTCGCGGCGTCGTTTCCCATCTCAACTCCGGATGATGTGGAGCGGCTAGCGGTGCATATTACGGAGACTATCCAGACGGCCTTCAATGAGTCCTCCACCGAGACTAAGAAGCGACAACAATACTCGCCACTCCCCGACGCCATCAAGCGTAAGCTAACAGACAAACGTCGACTACGCAAGTTGTGGCAGAGGACGCGGTGTCCTGTGTTAAAGGCCGAACTTCATCGCCTTACGACCATAGTAAAGGACGCGCTAGAAACCCATCGAGAGGAGAGTTGGCAGCGGCACGTAGAGGATGTCAGTGATGACTGGAATTCCATCCACAAACTGTGCAGGCAGCTGACGAGAACTCCGCCTCCAGTACGCCCACTACTGGCAGCCGATGGAACTTTGCGATATCACGCAGCAGACCGCGCTGAAATATTCGCCGACCACTTAGAACGCCAATTCCGCCCTAACGAGACAGAAAATACAGCTCACGTCGAAATGGTGCAACAGTACTTACGAGGCTATTTTTCTACACCGATAGCGGCCGATGACGATCCAATTGTTTTCACTCCGGGCGCAGTGCAGCGTGCGATACAACGCACGAAGCTAAGGAAGGCGCCCGGTGCAGATAAAATAACCAATGAAGCCCTACGTCGGTTACCGCCGCGCGCCGTCGCGGCGCTAACGCGACTGTACAACGGTATAAATCGCACTGGACACTTCCCGACTATCTACAGAGACGGACGCGTTATATTGCTGCCTAAACCCGGTAAGAACGTGTTGAAACCGGAGAGTTATCGGCCCATCACGCTGCTATCTACACAATCAAAAGTGTACGAACGCCTCTTACTGAAACACCTCGCCCCGCACATCATCCCCCGCGACGAGCAGTATGGTTTTAGAGCGGAACATTCAACGACACTCCAATTATTGAGAGTACTGCACATGATGACCCAGGGCTTGAACCAGAGGGGAAGCACAGTTGCAGTTTTTCTTGATATGGAGAAGGCGTTCGACAGAGTTTGGCACGACGGTCTGCTGTACAAACTAGCGACGTCCAGCGCTTCCCAACGTCTAGTCCGAATAGTAGCCTCCTTCCTGAGTGATAGACGTTTTCACGTATCAGTAGAGACAGAGTCCTCGACGTCAAGGAAAATCTTAGCCGGCGTACCGCAAGGGAGTTGCCTCTCCCCAGCATTGTACACACGTTACACCGATGACATTCCGAAGTCAGACGAATCCACATTAGCACTGTACGCCGACGACGCAGCGTATCTGACATACAACAAAAATGCTAGATTCGCAGTGTTGAAAATGCAACGCGTACTAAACCTGCTCCCCGAGTGGCTTGACAAATGGAGGCTCTCGGTGAACGTGCGAAAAACACAAGCAATGCTAGTGAACTTTTCCGTAAAGAAGCCTTCCACCCTGTATCTCCATGGTGAGCAGCTAGCTTGGCGCGAATCGGCGACCTACCTAGGCGTCGAAATCGACCGGCGGCTCACTATGAAAAAACACGCGAACAAAGTCATCGCTAGGACCCGAACATCGCGCGCATTACTGCGACCGGTGCTCTCCTCGAAGCTTCCGCTGAAAACGAAACTCAGCATCTACAAGACCTACCTACGGCCATGTTTAACATACGCAGCGCCGGCTTGGTACGCCCTACTGAGCAGAGGAAACGCTGAGAGAATCCAACAGCAACAGAGCATCTCCCTCAGGCAGATTACAGACGCCCCGCGTCTTGTAAAGAACGCCACTATACAGAGGGATCTACGCATGGAGAGCACGGACGCATTCATACGCCGACTCACTGTAAGCCTGTTCGAGCGTGCGGACGCGTCGGATTTGCGTCATATACGCAATCTGGCGCCTCTACATACTCGGCCGCCGGACGGACGCCCTTACGCTCGTGAGTTACTCGCGAACAACGACACATGAGACGATTCTGACGAACTAGAAACGTAGCGCGCATCCCGGCCTATACGGCCAACACAACGCCCGGTATGTATTCACATGCTGCGATAGATACCTCAGTAGAGAGACATTTATCTCGGAACTGAGTCCCCAGCCACCGTGAGGAGGTTGTGAGATGACCCACACTAAAGAGCTCATTCCTTTGGCGACACATCACACGGATGCACTTAACAGTGAACATGAGGGCGCGGACAGGAGAAGGAACGTATCCGGAAGAAGAAGGGCAAATCGTTTTGTCTGATAATCTCTGCCACACTGTTAATCCAGTTACAGAACTTATCGCTTCCGTTAATGGGGACGAAAGGCAAATAACAAATCAAGAGAATTCATGGTTTTGTGAAAGATCAATTTTTGACTCCGCGAAATAACCAAGCCGCAAGAATCAACTGATATGTTTACTTATTATACTTCGAAATTAAACAATCTTTAACGGACGCTGCAAAGCGTTCGAAACGTCAGGTTCAACAAAATAAATAAAACACGCGATACTTCCGTTAAAAATTGTTTAATTTCAATGTGTAACAATCGCGAAAACCTAAGACAATATTATTATACTTCGTATGGTAAAACATAAACAAAAGAATTATACACGAAAAAGTGGTACTATAAGCACTAAATGGAAATTATTTTTATCGATATCGATATTTACTATTAAGCGATCGCTACCGCATCCCTTTACAAAATCATTTAGTGGTTATCTTGGGAATTCCTTCAAAATCTAAAATGTTTGTTTATGTAGTTGTAAATGGAGTATTTTTTTGCCAGGCAATATTAGATTTTAAATTCTCATAAAATTAAATGTATAATTGCAAAATTATACGTGAATAATATAAAAATAAATACGTGCGTGGGCACGTAACGTAACCGCTAGTCTCGTAAGTATTGAAACAATTAATTTATTTTTCTGTGGGTTAGGCAATTGTCAGCCATTATTATACTATGCAATATGGTTAAAAATTGCATGCAGTAGTCGTAGAATATGATTCGATTGCATCAGTACTCGATTACTGAATCGATTTCTCATGTATTAATCGTTATCACACCATTTTAATTTCTTTTATATGAAAGCAAATAAAATAATACTTGCATGTGAAAGGTAACTCAATATTTTTGCAAACTGGAAGTGTTCAACCTTTTTTTGCATGTCATAACTGCACAGTTTGGCATTTTTAGTGTAACACTTTATGATGTCACCTGAGCGATAACGATTACAAGACTGTTAGAGAATCGATTTAGCACGAAGTATTTATGCGCGCAATGGATCACAATATCTTGTACCATGACAGAGGGGAATGATCCTACGAGGCTGGTCCTTTGGTAACAAGTCTCTGGTACAATGTTAATGCTAAAGCAAGGCCAACGCATTACTTTTTTGGTTCTTTTCATCACGGGTTTTTCGTGGTGATTGGAAAGTCGCTGTGCTGCCTTGTGCTTCCATGACTCTAGCTTCTTTTATAATTTTTTTAACGCTGGTTTCAGACAAACCTGTGGCTTCAGCAACAGTTTTTGCTAAATTAATGTCGTTTGCGTATTTGGCCGATGTTCGGTCATTTTTCGCCTTTCAATAAATTGATACACTTTATGTACAACTTCCTTAAGTTGTCTTGAGAAAGCCTTACTCATCCTGAGATCTTAATCTCGTGTGCATCGAACTCAAAGTAGTACAGAATATCAAGCACGTGTTGCCGCTTCGAATGCGCGGCCGAGACTGCCGTATTTGACGCGCAGATGCACGCGTTTCCCTTCCCCGCTACACCACCCGCTACCCGCTGACATCTTGGGTACCTCGTCCCTGCCACCGTCTGTCACCCCGCGGGACTGTCGCGCACGAGATTGCCGGACTATAGCACTGATTCTTACTGTTACACTACTAGGCGCTCTTCGTGCACAAAATGTTTCTCCCACCGCAATCTCATGGTTTGACTCCTCTCCGAGATCGACAACAGTGCATCAAAGTTGATGACACCTTTTCAAGTTGGTCTACTTTGAGAGCTGGTGTGCCACAGCCACAGGGCGGTGTGTTATCATCACTTTTTTTCTCGATTTTTATTAATCAATTCACTCATATTATTACTACTTCCTACCACATGTGTGCAGATGACTTACAAAAATACCGCCATTTTGTACCATCAGATAAGTGCTCAGACGTCCAATCTGTTAAAGAACCTTGATGCTGTTAGGGACTATGCTGTATCGTTTGGTCTAATTGTTAACTGTTGTAATTTAAACGCAGCGAACAATATAACACATTTATATTTTATTGACAATACAACAGAGTGACACTTTCTTTTTATTGTACGTCTATGCTTATGTGACCAAAAAGCATTTGGCATTAGATTAATACCTAAACATTTTCAACACCCCCGCTTAATCCAATATGCTTAATACAAAACATATGCTTCCCGCCACCAAGTCCTTTGGTCAGCATATCTGCTGGCATTAATTTTGTATCACAGTACCTAATAGATATTTCTTTAGTGTCTGCCAGCTCACGAATAAAGTGGTATCTAATATTAATATGTTTAGACCGCTTACCAATCGCTGGACTATACACTAATTTATTAGCACTTTGACTATCGCTATAAATAGTCAATAGTCTCATCAGTATTTCCGGTTAATTCTGCTAATAAACCTTTCACCGAAAGAACTTCCTTGGCAGCCTCACAAATAGCAATGTATTCTGCTTCAGCAGTGCTAAGGGCAACACAACGCTGTTTACGAGCTTGCCAAGCCACAGTAGCACCACCAAAGTACAGGGCATAACCAGTAAATGAATGACCATTACTACCCCAATCAGCATCAGCGTAGGCTATCAACGGTGTTCTAGTTTTTTTTATAGCAAAGCCTATAATTAATAGTACCTTTAAGGTATCTGAGAACCCTTTTCAAAGAAGCAAAGTGTGTGCTGTTATTGCACGCATTGAATTGACTCAGATAACTGACAGCAAATGAGATGTCAGATCTAGTAGAACAAGCGAGATACATTAAAGATCCTATAATTTCTTGGTATCTTCTATCATCTTGTTCATCTCCTTTGCTTAATTTCACATTACACTCCATTGGAGTACCAACAGCTTTACAATCAAGCATTCCATATTTTTTAAGAATTTTCATAATGTAATTGCTTTGACTCAAATAAATTTAATTTTTTGTCCTGTTTCTTGTTACAGTAATACCCAAACAATCTCTTACTTGACCAAAGTCCTTTATTTTAAATTGCAATTGCCGCTTTTAGCTCTTGTGCTTTCGCATCAACATCCGTGAATATATAAAAATCATCCACATAAAGAGCAATGGCCAAGAAATATTTGTTATTTTTGTTCATATACACACATTGGTCATATTTAGATGGAACAAAACCAATTTCCAAAAGGTAAGAGTATATTTTCTCATTCCAACAATGAGGTGACTGTTTCAAGCCATATAAAAACTTAACTAACCTGCAGACTTTTCCTTCTTCGCCCTTCTTAACAAACATTTCAGGCTGTTCCATATACAGCTCCTCCTCGAGATCACCGTTTAGGAAAGCAGTTGTTACATCTATATGATGAACCTCAAAGTTTCTTTCCGCAGCCAATCCAAGTAAAAGGCATATCGAAGACATCTTAACTACTGGAGCAAAAGTTTCAAAATAATCTTCCCCATAAATTTGAGAATAACCTTTCGCTACTAGTCGCGCTTTATGACGTTGTACAGTTCCATCTGCACCTCTCTTCAGTTTAAAAACCCATTTACTTTTCACAACGTTCTTTTCAGGACGATCACCGAGATACCAAGATCTATTTTCCATCAAAGAATTATATTCCTCTTGCATTGCTGTCATCCATAAGGTTTTATCACTTCGCGTCATGGCATCTTCTACTGAGCAAGGATCTGCATAATCAGTCACGTTGAAATTATAAATAAAATCATCATCTATTTTTGGTATTCTGTTTCTCAAAGGATCGCTGTCGCTCCACTGATATAGGTGCAGGAAAATTAGGTTCAGTTGCACCATCAGTAATAAATGGTATATCAACCGAGTCGATACTATCATGAAATACATCATCTATTTCGTATGTGAGTGGGTTATCAACAAATGTATCGCGATCATTTGATGAAGTTAATTCTTCAGTTTCAGGACTCCTAACATCAGAATGTGACTGATCAAGTCCCACCGGAACTGACTCATACACCCCAACTTCAGGTTCAGGACTCCTTAAATCAGAATGCGAATGATCAAGTTCCACTGGAACTAACTCATACACCCCCACTGAGTCCTGGATGGATTTAGCAGTTAATGGGGCCCCCACAATACTCGATGAAGTAGTCGTAGTAATTCTTTGATCAGACGTTAAAATATCTGTAAAAGGAGAGTAATCCTTTGTGTGACTGTCTGATACTACTACAGTTTCATTAAATACAGCGTCTCTTGCAACTATTATCCGACGTGTATCATTTAAATTCATAAAACGATAACCTTTTTGATTCTCACAATAGCCAACCATTATTAATTCAACTGACTTAGAATCGAACTTTTTTCTACCACTTTTAATAAGTACCTCAACTTTACATCCGAAAATTTTCAAATGTGAGACATCAATCTTATTACCGGACCATACTTCCTCCGGAACCTTATTTACGAGAGCCATAGTAGGTGATCTATTTTTTTAATAAATCGCACAGGTCATAGCCTCACCCCAAAAACGTTTATTAAGACCACAGTCCTGAAGCAAACACCTAGCTTTCTCAGTAACTGTGTGAATTGTCCGTTCTGCCACACCATTTTGTTGCGGTGTATGTGCAACGGACGTTTGATGTCTTATTCCGTGCTGACGTAGAAAAATTTGAAATTCGTTATTGACATACTCTGTGCCATTATCGCTTCTGAAACATTTAATTTTCTTATTAGGCTGATTCTCCACTAGACTTTTAAATTCCTTAAATTTAGCGAAGACTTCTCTTTTACTTTTCAGCATATAACCAAAAGTTTTTCGACTAAAATCGTCTACAAAGATCAGACAATACCTATTGCCTCTCCACGTATCCACTTCCATGGGTCCAGCCAGATCGCTATGTACTAGCTCCAAGAATCCTTTTGCCCTTTTATTTTTACGTTTGGGAAACTTTTTAGCACATAACTTACCTTTACAGCAACTTACACAGGGTTCCTTATTCATTTTACTAAATGTCAGGCCATTAACCAAGTCCTTTAACTTTTTCATTTGACCTTTAGACAAATGCCCCAATCTTCTATGCCATAATTGAAAAGCACTACGACGATTGTCAGGTTCATCCCCAAGAATCAGCGCTTTATCACTATCTCTACTAATAAAATATAACCCGTCTAAAAATTCTACAACAATTCTTATCAAAAACAACTACACAATTATGTTCGCAAATCTTACTCACAGAAAGTAAATTAGTTATCAATTCTGGAACATGTAAAACATTCTCAAATTTAATTTTAAGATTCTCAAATAGAACATCTCCTTTAGCTTCCGAAACTATTTTGCTATTATTGGCAGTAGTGATACATTTTTTATCACTACAAGCATTATTCAAGAAATCCCTACAAGCTGTCATATGAGATGTTGCCCCAGAATCAATAACCCAATTGTTCTTACTATTAGAGAAAGAAGATAATAAAGTAATGAAATGTTCAGTTTCACAACTTGCAGCAATCACAGCCATTCCATCCGATTTAACATCCATTTTAGCGTCCGTTTTATCGTTTTTTTTTACTGGTCTTGAAGGCTTTGCATTGCCACTTGTAATGTCCCTTTTTATTACAAAAGTGACAGACTATTTCCTTCTTTCCGCTACCGCTAGGCTTTGAAATCAATGCTGAATCGTCTGAATTAGTTGACGTTACAGTCTTCCTTTGTCCTTCTTTAAGTAATGCAGTTATTACAGTCTCAGTAGTTAACTTTACGTTCGAATGTTTTAATGCCATTACTAAAGGATTGTAAGCTTCTGGTAACCCGGCCAACATAATAATTGCAATAAATTCATCGTCTAAGCCCTCCTTAATTGATTGTAGAGCTTGATGTGTAGATTGTATCTCCGTGACATAAAGTTGGACATTAACGAAATTCTCCAATTTAAAACTAAACAATTTTCGCAATAATGTAAGACGCCTGAGTAGACCTCCATCCGCGTACGCCTTTTGAAGTGCATCCCATGTCTCCTTAGCAGTTTTAGCATTAACTACTAGTGGGAATACATTTTCGGCACACATGAGGCATATTTTAGACCGAGCCTTTGCATCTTTTTTCTTAGCTTCTTCATTATCCAATTTATAGCTATCCGAAACATCAACGCAATTCCAGAGATCACAATCGGTCAAGTACATCTGTACAGCAAATGCCCATGTACCATAGTTACTCTGACCGACGAGTTTCTGTATTGTCGTGGCAAGGTTTTGCATATTGACCAAAATAATATGTTTACTACTAATATAAAATTAAATAGAGCTTATTTATTCGCAAACTTGCCTTGTGCTCCCATAACCTGTTGTAATTTAAACGCAGCGAACAATATAACACATTTATATTTTATTGACAATACAACAGAGTGACACTTTCTTTTTATTGTACGTCTATGCTTATGTGACCAAAAAGCATTTGGCATTAGATTAATACCTAAACATTTTCAACATTAACCCCACAAAATCACAGTCGATGATATCGGTAGCAGCAGGATAATGCCTAATCCTAGTTTGTTCCCAAAGATTGTATATGATGGCACCGATATACCATATACTTCTAAATCAAAAAAACTTGGGCCTGGACTATAATTTATCTTGGTCTGCTCACGTCAATAAGGTTAGCAAACGAATGCACTATTCATTTCACTCTCTTAGGCATCTCCAGAACTTTCTTCCTTTCTCCACTAAAGTTATGCTTAGTAATGCCCTGTTTCTACCCATTCTCGACTACGCCGACGTATGCTACTTGGACGCAAGTGAGAAACTTTTAAATAAACTTGAACTATTGCAAAATCTTGCAATTAGGTTCATTTTTGGATTTAAAAAATATGTTCACATCACTGAATACCGCAACCGACTGAACTGGCTCCCTATTCGCTCCCGTCGTAACATCCATATTCTTATTTTTCTTTTTAAGATCCTCCATGATCCTGCTGCTCCTGCGTACCTCCAGAGCCGATTTAACCTCTTTCTCCCTACCAACTGCTCTCGTCGTTCCTGCCTTACCAAGACGCTGCTGCTCCCAACGGCTCAAACATTTTTTTTTATAACTATTTTACCTACCGTGCTGCTCAGTTGTAGAATAAATTACCTACACGTATTCGTGAAAGCCCATCTGTTTTCTCATTCAAAAAGAAATTGAAAGATTACTACTTATCCATTCATAAATGACTGTATGTATTTGTATATATGTGTATATATACATATAAATAATAAATAAATAATAATAAATATTGTCGGACAAATTACACAGCGCCACCTAGCCCCAAAGTAAGCGAAGCTTGTGTTATGGGTACTAGACAACTGATAAACATACGTAAATACATTTTTTTTTGTAAATACATTTTTTTGTAAATACATACTTATTATACATAGAAAATACCCAGACCAATACAAACAGACATGTTCATGCACACAAATGTTTGTACTGTGTGGGAATCGAACCCACGAGAGTTGGTGTCAAAGTAGCGTAACAGCGCGTTTCACCACTGCGCCACCGAGCTAGTCAATATAAAAAATAATATGTATGTACTTAAATATATTTATTATTTTATTTTATTTATTTTCTCGGTTCTCTCTGCCTACCCCGTAAGGGATTTGGCGTGAAGTTATAGAATAGAATAGAATGTATGTAAATGTGTATATGTATGTATAACTCTTATTCAGGCACAGCTATTCCACTACTGACAACATGACCCACTGTTGGAGGTTGGCTGGAAGAAATCTCATTTAGAGATAAGCTCGACTTTGCGAACTATGTACTTTAAATTTTGTAACTTTTTAATTTGTTGTATGCAATAAAGGATATATATAAACTGTAATATTTTCAGACGATAAACACGTGCGCGGACCGAGCGTCAAATGCTTAAATTAAGAAGAAGAACATTTCGTAACTCGTAGACAGAGACATGTTACTAAAGGACCAGCCTCGTAGGATCATTCCCCTGTGTCATGGTACAAGATATTGTAATCCATTGCGCGCATAAATACTGTTTACGACGAAAACACTCAACACAAATGACCACGTGTTGCGAGTGAAAATAAATACACCACGTGTATATGCAAATGTATAGCCACCGTATCGAATAAGTGTTTAGCATAAGTAAATATGAATATGTAGAGTTATTGTACTTGTCCGCAACGGAAAACATTTGTAGACTATTGAAAATATATAAATAAAGTAAATTGAATACGTAAAATTGTAGATGCTAGCATAAGGAAATATAAACGTATAGTATTGAAATAAATGCTTAGAATAATTAGAATATGAATGTAAATTACTAGAATTAAGAAAACTTTGTCAATAAATAGTATGAATAAATAACGGGATCCTAACAATATTACTTTTTGGTGTCTTTTATATGAAATCAATATCCAGTAATTTTCAATAATGAAAAAGTTAATTGGTTACATGAAGAAAAAAAGTGTGTGTCGTCTCCGACGCACGACTGGAGAGTATTCCTTACGAACAATAATTATGATATATATCGAATAGAAAAAGAGGGTAAATGAACGCATCTCCTAAAATAATAAGACTAAAACTTATATTAATCATAAATAATAATAATAATAAATTAGGGCAGGGCAGCTTGTGGTGAGCTGTTGGTGCGTAACGACACCACGGGTACCCGAGTGCTCCAGAGAGTCGATCAGGGCCTTCGTCTCCGGCGTGTCTTCGTCGGTCGGAGTGGAAATCCAAGAAGGCCCGCAGGACTCTCAGCTCTGGCTTGCCTTCATTGGCCGTCCAGAGAGGAGCCGATAGAGTATATTGCTCTAGCAGGTGATATACTCCAGGGGTGGAAGTGTTAAAGGGCATAACGCCGCGAGTAACTTCGGAGAAAGCGCAGCACACCTCTCAACAACCCTGAGTCTCTCACAACGGTGTTGCCCCCGGCCGACTTCCTCTGGCATTTCGGGGGTCCCCCCAGTGAGTGGCGAGCCACCGCCTGCCAAAAACAATAGTCCGATATGATAGTTATGGCAGGTGTCCGTCCCTCTTCTGCAATAACCCAGTACCAATAATCCCTCCAGACCTCATTACAATAGACTAATCATTTCCTATACATTCGCAATAGTCCCAATACCTGCCGTAACCTTTTCATAGATATATGGTTCTATCGATATTTTTAGGAGCGGGTCTTGGTGGGTGTACAACATAACATGAATCTTCTTAAAAGGGCCTCTACGCGTTGGATCCATATCCCCGCACACGCATATCAAATGACCGGGATAATCCCCGTGAATAAAAATAAAATAATAAATATACTTTATTGCACAAACATAAAATTTACAATGTATATTATACTTATGAGCTAAAGCACAGCAGGCGGTCTTATCGCTAAGCGATCTCTTCCAGACAACCTATAACTGAGAGAGAACAATAAAAATTTGACAAAAACAGGTAGGTGGCGCTGAGTAAATTTTATACCAGAAATATAGAATAACATATATATGGCATTTACATAATATAGATGTAGTAGTTGCATGCATAAGCAGTAATGATAAAAAAAAACAGAAAGAAAGAAATAGATGTTAGAGAAAGGTGACGATTATGTTGCGTTTAGGAAAAGGTAGTACATTTTGACTAGAGATTTGAAGGAGGAAAGAGTTTAAGCACTTCGAATATTAAACGGCAGAGCATTCGGATTGATTGGCGTTGGCATGGAATACTACATTCCCCACTCCGATGTCGTCATCAAAAGCCGGAGACGCCCTTGGTTTAATCGCGAATGCGCTGAAGCTGTTAGTAACAAACAGGCGGCGTATCGCGCTTGGATCAGGGGTCGCGCCCTTAAAGATCCGAATACTAACTCACTGAAATCAGCCTACAACACTGCCACCAAGATCTGCAAGAGAGCATACATAAGAGCGGACGCCCAGCGCGTTACACGAGTCGGCACGGAACTAGTGGCGCACCCTATTGGATCGCGTAGCTACTGGCGACTGGCCAAAGCCGTGCAGGCCAACTTCTGCCAGCCCTCGCTGCCACCGCTGCGATGCCCTGATGGCTCACTGGCTCATCAGCCGCAGGAGAAAGCCGATCTTATGGCCAGCCTCTTTGCGGCTAACTCCCGGATCGATGACTGTAGCACGCAACCACCAACAATACCCTCCAGTGGATCCGTTATGCCTGATATCCACATCAGGCAGCGCGATGTGCGTTTTGAACTACAGTCACTCGATGTCCGAAAAGCCAGTGGTCCTGACGGTATCCCAGCGATTGTTCTTAAAAAATGTGCAGCGGAGTTGTCTCCGGTGCTGACGCGCCTCTTCCGCCTCTCGTACTCGACCGGTTCCGTTCCGGATGCTTGGAGAGAGGCTAATGTGCAGCCGGTCCCCAAAAAGGGAGACCGTTCTGACCCATCGAATTACCGCCCCATTGCCGTAACTTCAGTGTTGTGCAAAGTCATGGAACGGATCCTTAACAAACAATTGATCCGTTACCTAGAAGATCACTCCATAATCAATGATCGTCAGTATGGTTTTAGACCGAAACGATCAACGGGTGATCTTCTAGCGTATGTGACGCACCTCTGGGGGGAGGCAATCGATAAATATGGCGAATCCATGGCAGTCAGCCTAGATATCGCCAAGGCGTTTGATCGGGTCTGGCACAAAGCACTTCTCTCCAAACTGCCGGCATACGGTCTGCCCCTCCAGCTTTGTAATTGGATTGCTGGCTTCCTGCATGAGCGTAGAATCCGCGTCCTTGCAGATGGATGCGCTTCGCGGTTCATGTCAGTGAATGCCGGTGTCCCACAGGGCTCCGTTCTATCGCCCACCCTCTTTCTTCTGCATATCAATGATATGCTGCCACTTGGTAATATTCATTGCTATGCAGATGACAGTACGGTCCATGGGCGATATTTCGGTCGGCCTGGTGCTGGTCGGGCAGAAATCGGTGAGAGGCGTGAGAGTCTTGTCGTTGAACTGAATCGGGTTTTGGATCTCATTAGTAAATGGGGTTCCAATAACCTGGTTGAGTTTAATGCCGAGAAAACTCAGGTTTGCGCGTTTACAACAAAAATGTCCCCTTTCCTTCCCACTCCCAGTCTTCAGGGTGCTTCCCTCAGTATGCGTGATAGCCTGAACATGCTGGGTATGGGTATTCATTGCGACCTTAACCAGCGTTATTACATCGAGAGCCTCATCTCAACAGCCTCAAGAAAGCTCGGAGTCCTGAACAGGGTGCGCCGGTTCTTCACGCCGGACCAACTTTGTCTGCTTTATAAGACACAAGTTCGGGCCTGCGTGGAGTATTGCTCGCATCTCTGGGACGGCTCCGCACAGTATCTTCTTGAGGCTCTCGATAGGTTGCAGCGACGGGCTATCCGCATAATTGACGACGAAGAGGTCACCAAAAGCCTAGAACCTCTTCAACTCCGTAGGGACATAGGCTCTCTAAGCGTATTTTACCGCCTTTACCATGGCGAGTGCTCTGAAGAACTGTTTTCCCTTATCCCACCCTCACCCTTCCGTCATAGAACCACACGTGCGGGCTTGCGATGTCATAGTTCCACGGTTGAGAACATCTCTTCGCGTACCAAAAAGTTCGGCAACTCCTATCTTTGTCGTACCATCAAAAATTGGAACGCCTTGCCTGCACATGTGTTCCCTCCTTCCTACAATATGGGATCCTTCAAACGAAGCGTGAAGAAGCATTTTGCGGGTCAGCATGGCAGCGTCAACTGACAGGATGCGGGATGTAGTATGCTGTCAGTTGCAGTTGCGATTTGGGCTCCTCTTTCGCTTACCATCAGGCAAAGAGGGGCCACTATGCTGAACTAATATAAAAAAAAAAAAAAAAAAAAAAAAAAAAAAAAAATCCAAAAACGTACTGCTTGAACTGAAAAAGATTTCGCGTAGAATTGAGAAGAGTGTAGTGGTGTTTTGAGACGGAGACGAAGGGATTGACGTAACTATCAACCCTGACGGTCACTGTAAAATGTGAAACGGTCTTTGAGGTAACAAGGAGTGGCGGGATTGAAAAAATAGTATAGAGCAAAGACAGTAAGTGCAAGTTGCGACGAAAAGTAATAGGGAGCCACTTGAGCTGAGTGCGAAATTCGGAGACATGATATATTTGCGAAGCCTAAATATAAACCGAATGCAGAGATTTTGAAGGCGCTCAAGTTTATTTAGTTGCTATACAGTGAGGTTAAGGTAACAGGAATCGGCATAATCAAGAATTGGAAGGAGTACAGATTGTGCAAGCGCAATTTTGGTATATATTGGAGAAAAAATACGCAATCTTCTCAAAGAGAAATTGGCAGTAAACAACCTTTTACTAAGATCGGCAACATGTACAGACCAGGACAAGACCAAATATACTCAGAAATTTTTAACTTTATCGCTCCAACGAGCTATATGCGTGTGGTCATCGTTAATATCTGATATTGCGCTAGAAAGGTGTTCTAATTGAGAATGCGTATAAATTTGGAGATCATCTGCATAAAGATGGTAGGAGGAACGAAGGTTAGAAGAGATAGAATTAATAAATAAGGAAAATAGAAGAGGAGACAATACGCCACCTTGAGGCACGCCAGCAGATATTGAGCACCATGAAGAAAATGTATTCTCAATACGTACACGCTAGCGACGACCATACAGGTAGGAATGAAACCAATCAATTGCCGCTGGAGATATGTTGAGAGAACGCAACTATTGCAGTAGAACATCTACAGTGCTAAACGCGTTGCTGAAGTCCAACAGCATCAAAACCGTAAGGTGTGATTTGTCCCTATAAAAACGGATGTCGTCAGTAATTTTTACGAGAGCGGTAGTCGTACTATGAACGGGACGGAATCCAGATTGGAAGGGATTGAGGATGTTATTTCTGTTCAGGAAAAGAATCAATACAATACTCTTTATTGCACCAAAAGAAAAATACATAAGAAAAGAACAATAACAAAGTATCAGTACAACGGCGGTCTTATCGCGATGCGATCTCTTCCAGACAACCTTAGGGTAAAGGAGAAGTAAAGAAATAAGGTAGGGTGGTGCAGAGCATAACTTAAAGGAAATAAAGTAATTATATAAATAAATACACAAACGTACATAACTACATATGTTATATATAACAAGTACACATGTACACACAATTTATCAAATTGATTAATACATTGAATAAAATATACACACACTAAATGAGACTGAGGTGAAATACAAGAAAATAATGCTAATTACATAATGTTAAGGGAAAGATAATGAAGTTTGACAAGATGTTTGAAGGATTGAGGTGATTGAGCATTCCGGATATCGAAAGGCAGAGCATTCCACAGGCGTACTGCTTCAACCGAGAAAGAATTGGTGTAGAAATCAGTGGAGTGGTGTGGTGTTTTGAGACGGAGTAACAGTGCGTTACGCAGGGTACGATCATGCGAATCGCTATGAAAGATAAAACGTTCCTTTAAATAGGTTGGGGTAGTAGGATCAAAAAGGATAGAATAAAGAAGCGAAAGGGTGTGCCAGTTGCGACGAAGTCTTATAGGGAGTCACTTGAGCTGAAAACGAAACTCAGAAACATGATCATATTTACGAAGTCCAAATATGAACCGTATGCAAAAGTTTTGAAGGCGCTCAAGCTTATTTAATTGCTCTTCGGTGATATCAAGGTAACAGGAATCAGCATAGTCGAGGATAGGAAGGAGCAAGGATTGTGCTAGCGCAATTTTAGTGTCTACTGGTAGAAAATTTCGTAATTTTCTGAGGGAACCAGACGCAGCAAACAATTTCCTACTAACTTCTGCAATCTGCGATGACCAAGATAGAGTGTTATCAACAATTAGTCCCAGATTCTTTACTTTATCGCTGAACTTTATTGGTGTGCCGTCAAATATAACAAAAGGTGTATTATTCCAGTCAATTTTAGATACGCGACGAGTACTACCTATAATAATGGTTTGCGATTTTAAAGGGTTGACAAAAAGACCGTGAGACTTACTCCAGACAGATATACGAGAGAGATCTTCATTAATAGAGGAAATAGCATTTGGAAGTTCGGATAAGGGAGCCTGCGTGTAAATCTGAAGATCGTCTGCATAAAGATGGTAGAAGGAGCGAAGTTAGGATGTGATGGAATTATTAAATAAAGCAAATAAAATAGGAGACAACACGCCACCCTGAGGCACACCAGCAGTTGAAGAGCACCAAGAAGAGAACGTATCCTCAATACGTACTCGCTGCTGACGACCATACATGTAAGAACGAAACCACTCAATTGCAGAAGGAGATATATTGATCGAACGTAAACGGCCCAAAAGAATGTCATAATCGACGGTATTAAACGCATTACTGAAGTCTAGCAACGCCAAAACCGTAAGTTGAGCATTATCCATATTAGATCGAATATCCTCGGTAATTTTCAAGAGAGCAGTAGTCGTATGACCCGGGCGGAAACCTGATTGGAAGGGATTGAGAATCTTGTGTTTCTCAAGGAAACAACTTAACTGGTGTTGAACCAAGCGTTCGAGGACCTTAGACAAGAAAGGAAGAATAGAAATAGGACGGTAATCTGAGCAAGACGAAGGATTGGGTTTTTTGGGTAAGGGGACTGCGTGAGCATATTTCCACGCAGAAGGAAAGAAACCGGATGTTATGGAATTATTTAGGATCAATGTAATAACAGGAAGGATGATATCAAAAATCGGTAGGATCATAAGACGACTAACGCTGTCATCCCCCATGGCATTTGACGCTACTGCACGCACGTTCTTCTCAACATCACTGTCCGCAAATTGAGTAAAGAAAAATGGTGGAAAATCTGGAGCTGGAAGTGATGAAAGATAATTAAGTGTCTCTGTTTTAGTGCTGCTATCAAAAACAGCAGAGGAGGAAAAATGGATATTAAGATCATCTACATTGACGTTATTAGAATTATTGTAATGGTTTTTTCCAACTCCAATAGATTTTAAGAATTTCCAGACCTTTGCAGGGTCCCCATTCTCGACAGACTTATTGTGGGAGAGTCTATAAATACGCCAGCGTCACTTGGATTATAGTTTATTATCACCCAATGGTACAACAATATAATTAAACAATAAACTTTTAAAAATATACAGTAATTATGACCGGTAATTATATGAGCAGAACCTCTGCTTTCTTGAATGTTAGATTACAAAATCGCCCTTCTGTCCATTTGACAATCCGTTTTATAGCTATTACAACTGTGTTCCCTCCACAAGGAGATAGTAGTCAAAACCATACCAATTACTTATAGTTATATGAATAATTACAGCATCCAAATTAAATTAATGCTTATGATAAGTAACGGCTATAAATATATACAATACATTTTAATAACAAGTAAATCAATTTACAATTTGGTACCGGAACTAGTTGGTATTCGTGTAAATCCTTACACTCCCGCCCAAAGTAACATCAACGTATAAGTACGTGTTTATTATTGCATAACTAGTTATAAATAATATGTTTATTTTAGCAATAAGTAGTTCAATTCATAATAAACGAAGCAAAACAGTAAGTGAGAATATTGAAAACCTCACACTCGTTCATCCTGACGCGTGTGATGTCCTCATACACGCAACCTCACACTCGAGTATATATATATATACATATACCGCTATTTAATCATCGTTTCTGTAAAATTGTCAACTCTGAAACATAATTTCTAGTCGCAGTCCGCAGCATCATCTAACCGCAGTATCCTCAAGCCGCAGTATCCGCAGCATTATCTAGCCGCAGTGTCCGCAGCGTCATCTGAATAAATACAGCAGCACAGTATTCATATTTTTTTACAATAAAACTAGTTTCTCGTAGAAATATATATTTTTCCCTTCATTATTATAATCCTTCTTGCTAAACATACTTCATATTCCAATCATAAAATAATTATTAGCATAACATATGTTTAATGCCTTAATTATAATCAACATCTCTTGTACGAATACACGACTTATTAATATCACGAATTAAGTATTCCTTGCCACATGAAATAGATTATTTTATTCTAAATAATTCGTAATCTCCTCTTCAGTCACATAGTACTGTCTATGAATGATTTAAGGCTCAAGTCGTCTTCATACGAGTACCTACATATTATATACCTGTTACTTTTTCACCTTTATACCGCATTTATTACATTAGGTAATTCATTCTTCGTCTATCTCTAGCGCAGTTACATGTATCCATTGTTGCATTCTGTCAGCGGATACAGTGGCATTATATTTACGTTTGCTTTTTCTTTTAAACCCATCTATATCGGATATACGGTATCGGTCGTTACCCAATACCATAGTCACTTTGTAAGGTCCTATAAATTTCTCAACCAACTTTTTGCTTTTGCCATCATTTTCACGACTAACATTAGTAATCTTTACCAAATCTCCTTCAGAGTAAATAGTCGCTGATTTTCGAGCCTTGTCATAATACTTTTTTTGTTGAGACTGACTATTCTCAATACGTTCGCTTGCCTCAACATGAATTTCATCTATATCGACATTTGACCGAGTGATTTCTAATATTTCATCAAACCTGCTATGGATTTCACAATTCATTCCAAAACCAAATAGTACTTCTCTTGTACCACTCCCACTGCATTATCCCAAACTCTTTCATCTAGGTCGTGATTTTGTGTACTAAGTGATGTTAAAATAGTTCTATTGTAACGCTCAACCTGACCATTAGCTCTCGGACAGGAAACAGCGTTATATTTTACTTTAACATTATTATCCTGAGAGAACTCTTTGAAACTATGCGATGTAAAAGAGCTACCCCTGTCGCAAATTATTCTATTTGGGATACGAAAGGTATAAAATAAATCATTAAGAATTCTTATAACATTTTTGGTTTTCGTGTCCCTTACGGGTTTTATAAATACAAACTTTGCAAATGCATCCACTATGACTAACAGATATGCATTTCCATTTTTACTCCTAACAAATGGACCCAGGTGGTCGATATGCAATGTGTGGAAAGGGGTAGAAACCTTTTCGATGGAATGTAAAAAGCCTTCTTTAACATTTGTATTATCTGAGTGATATGCACAATTCAAGCAAGCTTTTACATACTTTTTTATAAAGCGTCTCATCTTTGGAAAGTAGTAAGTCTTTTTGATACGCTCATATGTCTTGTCGAAAGCAAAATGGCCTATGTCATCGTGGTTAAGTTTGCATATCTGCCACCTAGCTCCCTTTGGCACCACCCATCGTAATTCCTTATGCTCGTCATCAATATACTTAAAAACTTGATTATTCTTAATCACATAATCACGCTTTATCGATCTTACTTCTTCGTCACTGTTTTCGGCTGTTAAAATTTGTTTAATTCGTTTTAGTTCATCGTCTCCTAATTGCAAGGTTACTAACCAATTATCAGCTTCGATTTGCATTACATTAGGAAGAAATTGATTTTGCTGAACAGAATCTTCCTCCGACAGAGACGCGCTACCTATGTTCCGACTTAAAGCATCTACATGGTTCATTTTCGTACCTGCTCTATACTCAATCTCGTATTGAAATTCTTGAAGCTGTAACCACCATCGCGCAATTCTCGGTATGAGATCTCGTTTTGTTAAGGTAGTTCTCAGTGCTCGACATTTTTTCACCCGAAATGTTTTCAACGACTACAACCGCCAGTGTTTCCAGCTCATAGGCATGGAATTTTTTTTCTTTAGGTGAGGTTTGACGGCTATAATAAGCTACAACCCGCAACGGCTCGGAAAGACTATCTCTTTGCATTAGAATACCAGCAATGCCGTGTTTGCTGGCATCAGCATGAACTTCTATACACTTACATTCGGGATTATAAATTGTCAATATTGGTCTGCTACTTAAAGTAATTTTTAAAGCATCAAACGCCTCTTGTTGTTTATTAGTCCATTGAAAGGGTACATTTTTCTTTAATAGCATCGAAAGAGGGCAGGCTAAACATGCGAAATTTTTTATAAATTTTCGAAAATAGCTGACTAGACCATAAAACTGCCGAATATTGTGTTGACTGCGTGGTATAGGGAATTCAAGAACTGATTTAATTTTTTCCTCTCCTGGTCTCACTCCATTAACTGAAATCTCATATCCAAGGTAGTTTAGCTTCTCAGCCGAAAACACACATTTCTCTAAATTGAGAGTTAAACCAGCGGTCTTAAAAATTTCAAGAACATGGCTTAATTTATCCAAGCCTTCACCTATTGTAGCAGACGGTATTAATACGTCATCCATATATGTTAATACGTCTGTAAAACGTGCAGATCCTAACACATGATTGATTATTCTTTGGAAATCGGCTGGCGCATTGGCTAAGCCAAACGGCATACGCTTAAATTCGTATTGCCCGTCGGGCGTGACAAATGCAGTTAAGTGTCGTGAATTCAAGGATACGGATATCTGATAATAGCCACTTGCAAGGTCGAGGGCTGTGCAATATCTTTGTCCATTTAGCCTACTTATTTGGTCGTCAATAATAGGCATTGGGTAACGCTTTTTAATTGTCTTATTATTTAATGCTCTGTAATCTATGCACAATCTATTTTTACCGTTTTTCTTTTTGACCAACAAGATAGGGCTTGCGTAGTCAGATACTGATTCTTGACTGAACTATATCTGCTGCAATAAGTTCACCAACCATATCTCTTACTATTTGTCTTTCAGTGTAAGACAACCGGTAAGGTCGGTAAACCACCGGTGTTTTATTACTAAGTTCTATATTCATCTCTGCATCCTTAACATAACCCAGCTCATAAACTGACATTGCAAAACAAATTCGATACTTATTAAGGAGCGTTATTAAATTATTTTTATCAATGCTACTGATCTGAGTTTTAATTTTTATATCATCTATGGGTAATGGTGTAATGTCGCAGTTTTCTTGTACAATACGAGAACAACTACGTTTTTCTGTGTAAGACCTACCTCTGGCAATAGTGGTATTACGTGGTAGATAATGAGTCGACTGTTCGCCTTGACATATTAATAAATTACCCATACCTTCTTCATCAAAAGAATAAATTCCACCTCTTACTACAATTTCGTCAGTAGTTCCACCAAGAAGTGTAGGGTCAATCAATAAGTTACCAGAATAAGTAGGTTCCGTAAAAACCTTGGCATGACATTGACCGTTAATCTTTAAATCGTCACAAAGATTTAATCGGACACTCTCTCTCTCTTCGGCTACTAAAGTGGGCAAGACGTCATTAATAGTATGGAAAATTTCAATTCCTTATTATTTTTTACCACGACTATATGACTTTGATCTGCAAAATCTTGACCAATAAGTATTGGAATATTTATATATTGGTCATCAACAACAATTGCCGTGACCTTGCCAACAACATCATCAACCGAAATTTCTACAAATATTTCACCTAAAGATGGTTGTCCCGACGCATCAACCTTCTTTGGAACTACCCAGATGGCGGAGCTACAAGCCGACTGAGACGGGCGAATAATACCTTGATCTAACATAGTTGAAATTTGCTTTTGAACTTCATGCCTGTGGATAAACGGGTATCGATACGTTTTAGTATATACCGGCATTTCATCAGTCGTTCGAATGCCGTGTTTAATCTGGTTTGTGAAAGTTAGTGGTTCGCCTTCAATATAAAAGACATCAGCATATTGAGCACAGAGTGATTCTAAATTGGCTCGTTCCTCAGGATTTAAGTGATCCGTGCGGAGCGGGACAGGGAGGACGATCCTCAGGCTGTCCCGCTCCGGAGACGGCGGACGGGAGTGCGGCGTAGGCGCTACGCGCACCTACTGCCGCCTCCCTAACCTGTGGGACTAGGGGTCAGGATGGGAACCTGGCCCCATAATGGTCCCGCCGCCGGAGGGGCTATCCCAATTTGCCGGGACGGCCCCTAGAGAGAAGAAGTCCGGCCCCTTCTGAGGGGCTGGCCAGTCGCAGTGGTGCCCTGTTGCTGACAGATCCGGGGCACCACACCAACGCGGCCGATGGCATTTCGCGGGGTTGTTTAGTGGGTATACCGTCGGGCAGCCGACGGGGAGTCCCACACTACCACCGGAGGCCACCCAGGCACCGGTGGTGTGCGTAACGCATTTTTCCCCGCGTCACAAAAAAAAAAAAAAAAAAGGATTTAAGTGATCCGTACGTAACTGGGATAGTACTTGGCTTACGCGGTTTAATGGTTGTTCGATGCTGGTGCATTCAGCATTAAATAATTCTGCACTAACTGGCCTGTCCATAGAGAATACTATGTAATGTCTTGTTGGATTAATAACTTCGACAATGCCACGATTACCTTTGACTGTTGTTATACAGTCGCGTATCTGGCAGTTTGATATTACCTGTTCAGATATCTAAGCATGACCGTCATGTAAATTAACTGGGACTCGAATTAGCCTAGATTTATTGGCTGGTATTATGTCCTCATACAGATTACAGTTACGAGAGTCGTACATTAACAAAGGGGTTTTGGAACATCGAGTAACTAAGACTTTATTTTTCAAATCGATGCTAGATTCTAGTTGCTCCAGTAAGTCGTAACCTATCAGTCCGTCGAAATACTCGTGAAATTTATATATGAATAAGGTAATGTTTTTCTTTTCATTAAATTCCGAAAATCATGGTTATGGAATAATCATTACGGGTGGGTAGCATGAATATTAGTGACTTCAAAAGGATCGTAATTACATGGTATGTTAGGGAAAAATTTATCTACAGCATCGGGGCTAATAAAAGATTGGTTGGCACCAGTATATTTGTACATAGGGTAATTGTCGTTGTGTCTGTAAGTTAATCTCTATTTTAGTTTGTCTAATTTTGAAGTGGTCGGAAAATCCTCATTTTCTGAAGTAAGAGCCTCCTCCTGAGCTTCCTCTACCGTAACGGGAACATACTCTGGTTGGTACGATGGTTATTCGTATATCATACCATATGCAAGATCTGAACAGTCATAATCTTGTTGGTAAGTATCACCGTAATAGTCGTAGTAGGGGTCGTATGGGTTTTGGTCATACAACTCGTTAAAATTTAATTCCCTAATCTTAAAATAATTTGAGGGTGGTGGATTTCCAAATTTAGTCCAATCGTGAGGTGTGCGTACCGGGAGAGTCTTGGCTACGTAGTGACTAACACCACTCATTGGTTGGGGTCTAGAGTTCGCGTTACTGGATTGAAATTGTGGGTTAGTTTGTGGCATCCTAAAAATGCTACTTTGGGGCCTATAGCCAGGTGGATGAGCCGCAAATATTTGTTGAGTACGACTGGGACCAACATTATGAGGTATTTGGGGTTTCCAAAGCGGTATCGGTCTTTGTGGCTGTGTAAAGAACGGTCTGAATGGGCCTGGCATGTTATGTGGTGTTGACAACATATTGAATGGCTTAGGTTGCCCAAAATTAAAAGGTTTAGGGGGTGGTACAGAGCTGTAAGAGAATTTAGGTTGATTAAATGAAGACGTGGACAGCGACTTCCTGTCAGGAAGGCGATCATTCCGCTGCTGCAGGTAAAGAGTGTTCATCTCCTCGTGCTTAAATTCTAAAGCCTGTTTAATAGTATCAGGCCGCATGCACCGAATACGAGAACCTAGTGGATCACGCAAACCGCGCAAGTATGATTGCAAAGTTAATTTTCTGTATAGGCTACGCTTAGCCTCTACAGTACTTGGTACGGTTTCATGTAGGCTGATATATGTCATAATTATACTAAATAAATTCTGGCACTGTTCGTAAAATTCCTGCGGAGTACCTGAACCCTGGGTAAGAAGGGATAAATCATTATAAAGCGAGGTCTCGTCACGCTGATCGGCGAAGTTATTAACAAGTGTTTTACGAATCGCTTCCCAGGTTTCCGGAATGCCGTTATAGTTTATAGTGCGACCTGCGGGTCCTGTTATTTTGTTCAGTATGCCGTTAATAAGAGAAAGATTACTAAGTTCATGGCCCGGTGTATTTTTCACATATTGCTTTACTAATTGATCACACAAATTTACGAATCGCATTAATACATTAGAATTGCCATCGAACTCGGGCACTAACCGGAGCGCCTTATAAATCTGATCTATAAGTGCATCAGCCATCTTTTTAGATGGGGCTACAATCTCCTCCTCAATTATAGAATCTAAATTCCTATTTGTATCTAACTTATGAATTACACCTACGCTAGGGGTTCGCGATTGCCTGGGATGGAAAATCTTGAATGACTTAAAGGAACACTTAAAAAAAGAAGGAAGCAACTCTAGATAGATCTAGGTACTTACATAAGCATGTTTGATTTCTCTGCTGTATCGATTTCTGGATACTCCTCTGGACCGTAGCACTCGTAGGTTACAAATAGCTGCCCGCCGTGATCTATTCACTGACTCTATTTTGCAGCTATCCTATCGACTGCGCCAAATACGTAGGCTGCGGCCGGAGGATGCAAAAAAAATCAATTTTTAAAATATATTTAATTAATTAAAATTATAATCTAATATACGTGACAATTGCTCGATGTAAGAAACAAAAGTGAACTTAAAATTAAGTCGATGCGATCTCGAAGACGCGGTATCTTGGGTGGTCTCGCTGCACCTGCATCGTTGCCGACATCGCGCGGTTTCTACGAAGCGCGGCATTTACGTAAACGCTGACCGGCGATACTCGTGGAGCTCCGATACGTAACACGTGTCGGTTTTCAGTGTAGTAGGTATTTCACGTTCACCCTAAGTTCGTCTACCTTTTTTAGTAATTTTACTTCCCACAGAGCATAGCATTATATAATATGTAAAACTATAAATTTAAGGTACCACTTACTGTTTTGTTTAAACTTGTGTAAGTACCAATCTATGTTTTTTTTTGAAGGTAGCTGTGGTTAATCTAGGTGTATAAAGTCACTGCTCTCTTTTAAAAAATAAATTTAAATATATATCTGTTAATATTTATTAAAATACATATGTTTACACTTTACACTTGTTGATATCTACCTGTATGCAGAGATATTTCCTTTCACCATCTCCTTAACAATGGAAAATATACAAATGCAGCAAACTATTGCTGAAATGATGGAGCACTTTCACAGAAAGATGGCCGCATTTCAATTAGAACTTCAAAAGGCAAATTCAACACCAACTGTCTCTTCATTGGCAACCGAGTTCAACACTTTTCGGAATTTCATCAGCGTTGCACTCCGCAACCTGCAGCAGCAGGTCGAACTCATCTCTCGACAGCAAGACCAGATGGAGATGCACGGACGACGCAAAATCCTTCTATTTCATGGAATTGATGAGGTGACTAACGAAGATATCACTCCTGTAGTTGTGAAAGTTGTCCGGGATAGACTAAAAGTCGAGGACTTCACTAAGGCTGATATCGGTCGATGCCATAGAATGGGCCGCATTTCTCGTGATAAGCCAAGGGCTATCTTAGTGAAGTTGCGTGACACTGCTGTTAGAAAAAAGGTTTGGTTTGCTAAGACTTCTCTTAAAGACTCGGGCATCACGGTGTCTGAGTTCCTGACGAAGATTCGCCACGATGCCTTCATGTTGGCCCGGAAACAATTTGGTCTTAACAAATGCTGGACTCGTGAAGGTTATATAATCATCTCCAAGCCGGACGGAAACAAGCATCGTGTTGTCAGTGTGGCCGAAGTGAACCAACTGGTCGCATCGTTGCCGACAGCTGTGGATCCTACCGAGGGCTCGTCTTCCAGCGCCAGCGGTACACTTGCGCTCAAAGATAAGCTAAGACGAAGGGGAGGCGCCCTCCGAGAAAGTAAAACTCAGGCTTGCTTTTTCTCGTTGTTTTCTATTCGGTGTCATAAGTAACAAGTCAGTACGATTTTTATTTTTTCCTGACGATACTAATTTGTTTTGCTGATTGTTCTAGTTTTACCGTAATCTTCAGATATTTCTAAATGTTATCAACTTGAAGTCACTTTTTCAATATTTTCTTTAATTACCTGCTTATTTTTTATCAAAGTACCTATAGTTCACAATTGACATTTACTCGTTGACATTACCAACAATGTAGGACGTCACACTTAGCTCTTCTTACTATAATTGCTGGCAAGCAGTCCTCACTCTAAAACTTTTGTCATTGTGCCTAATTGTATGTACTTTATCTTGTAAGTTATTATATGTCACCGAGCTGTATATGCCTGACTTTTACG
Organism: Pyralis farinalis; assembly: GCA_947507595.1. Lineage (NCBI taxonomy): Eukaryota > Metazoa > Arthropoda > Insecta > Lepidoptera > Pyralidae > Pyralis > Pyralis farinalis. Next base: position 2,936,567 of record OX382281.1, read on the forward strand.
TTTCTGCTGTGATTTGATGGAAGTATATTTTTTGTTAGCTTTCACTCTGCTGGCGGGTAGATAGTTTTAGTGTTTAAACACTTGTATATCTGTTTATTTTATATTTATACATAGTTTATATTTTTACCTATTTTTATAGTAATTTACACGCACACAGATGAGTACTGATATTGAATTTAATTAATATTATCTTTCAGCTTCTTCTTCTTCTTCTAATGATAGTTTCCATAGTATTCCTATCACTTTAAAGGAATGTCTCCAGCAAAATTTTTCAGATACACTTAAAAATTTTAATGTTGTGCATATAAATGCACAGAGTATTCCGGCGCATTTTCCAGACCTACTCGATACTTTCGACGTCAAGAATGTTCACGCTATCCTAGTCTCTGAGTCCTGGCTAAATGCTTGCTTGCCATCAACGTCATATTCGTTGCCTGGGTTTCGACTTATACGTAACGATCGCGTTGGCAGAGGTGGCGGCGGTGTTGCCATTTTCCTACGTGCGCATATTCCGTTTCAGATCGTGTCTAAGTCTCAATTAACAAACCCTTCGAATGAATTGGAGTATCTTTTGATTGATATCTCTCTTTCCCACACCCATATTCTTCTAGGCGTTGTTTACAGCCCTTCTCCCACTATTAACTATTTTTCCTCTTTGAGACCCTTCTAGAAAATTATGTTCCTTCTTTCGATCACTCTATAATTATGGGTGATTTTAATACCTGTCTTCTCAAAGGTGATAATCGATCAGATTCCCTTAAAACTCTTACTAACGCTTGCAACTTAACTATTTTGCCTCTTAATGCAACTCATTTCTTTCCTAGTTGCAAGCCCTCCCTCCTTCAACCTCATTCTTGTATCATCTCCCAGTCACGTTTTAAATCATGGCCAGTGTCCGGCTGAGGCCTTTTCCTTTCACGATCTCCTTTACCTTTCTTACAAAGTGCGCACTCCTAAAGCCAAACCCAAAATTCTCCTGCAACGTAATTTTAGTAGCATGGATGTCAGCAAGGTACGTGAAGATGCGCATAACATCGACTGGTTTGACCTTTTAAGGGATTTGGCGGTCGACGAACAAGTCAGTCTCTTCACTGAGAAATTGATACAGCTGTACGACCATCATGCTCCTATACGGCCTGTAAAGATTAAGCATCTGCCTGCGCCTTGGTTAACAGACGAAATTAAGGGTTTTATTGCCAAAAAGAATATTGCCAAAGCTAAATACAAGGCTAATCCAGACAGATGTCGTGAGCGTTACATTCGCGCTCGTAATGTCTGCAACAAGATGTGTAGGGAAGTACAACGTCGCCATATTCATAAGTCTGTCGAGAATGGGGATCCTGCAAAGGTCTGGAAATTCTTAAAATCAATTGGAGTTGGAAAAAGCCGTCACAATAATTCTAATAATGTCAATGTAGATGACCTCAATATCCATTTTTCCTCTTCTGCTGTTTTTGATAGCAGCACTAAAACAGCGACACTTAATTATCTTTCGTCACTTCCAGCTCCAGATTTTCCACCATTCTTCTTTACTCAATTTACTGACAGTGATGTTGAGAAGAACGTGCGTGCAGTAGCGTCAAATGCCGTGGGGGACGACAACGTTAGTCGTCTTATGATCCTTCCGATTCTTGATATCATCCTTCCTGCTATTACACTAATCCTAAATAACTCCATATTATCCGGATTTTTTCCTTCCACTTGGAAAAATGCTCACGTTGTACCCTTACCCAAAAAACCTAATCCTTCTTCTTGCTCAGATTACCGTCCCATTTCTGTCCTTCCCTTTTTATCTAAGGTCCTCGAACGCTTGGTTCAGCAGCAGTTAAGTTGTTTCCTGAATAAGCACAAAGTTCTTAATCCCTTCCAATCAGGTTTCCGTCCGGGTCATAGCACGACTACCGCACTCTTGAAAATTACCGAGGATATTCGTTATAATATGGATAACGCTGAACTTACGGTATTGGCGTTACTAGACTTCAGTAACGCGTTTAATACCGTCGATTATGACATTATTTTGGTACGTTTACGTTCGATCAATATATCTCCTTCGGCAATTGAGTGGTTTCGTTCTTATCTGTATGGTCGTCAGCAGCGAGTACGTATTGAGGATACGTTCTTTTCTTGGTACTCTCCAACTGCTGGTGTGCCTCAGGGTGGCGTGTTGTCTCCTCTTTTATTTGCATTATTCATTAATACTATCACATCCGAACTTCGCTTCTCCTGCCATCTTTATGCAGACGATTTACAGATTTACACACAAGCTCCATTGTTGGAACTTCCAAATGCCATTTCCTCGATTAATGAAGATCTCTTACGTATATCTGTCTGGAGTAAATCTCATGGTCTCTTGGTCAACCCTTCAAAATCGCAAACAATTATTATTGGTAGTTCTCGTCGCATATCAAAAATTGACTGGAATAATATCCCATATGTTATATTTGACGGAACACCAATAAAGTTCAGCGATAAAGTGAAAAATTTGGGAATCATTTTTGATAATTCATTGTCTTGGTCAGCGCAGATTGCCGAAGTTAGTAGGAAATTGTTTGCTGCGGCTGGTTCCCTTAGAAGGTTACGAAATGTTTTACCAGTGAATACTAAAATTACACTAGCACAATCCTTGCTTCTTCCTATCCTCGATTATGCTGATTCCTGTTACCTAGATATCACCGAAGAGCAATTAAATAAGCTTGAGCGCCTTCAAAACTTTTGCATACGGTTTATATTTGGGCTTCGTAAATATGACCATGTTTCTGAATTTCGTTTTCAACTCAAGTGGCTCCCTATAAGACTTCGTCGCAACTGGCACAGCCTTTCCCTTCTTTACTCTATTCTTTTTGATCCTACCACTAACCCAACCTATTTAAAAGAACGTTTTTTCTTTCATAGCGATTCGCATGGTCGTACCCTGCGTGACGCACTTTTACTTCGTCTTAAAATACCTTTCCACTCCACTGATTTTTACACCAATTCATTCTCAGTTGAGGCAGTGCGCCTGTTGAATGCTTTGCCTTTCGATATCCGGAATGCTCAATCACTTCGATCCTTCAAACATCTTCTCAAACTTCACTATCTTTCCCTTAACATTACGTAATCAGCATAATTTTCCTTGTTTCTCCCCTCAGTCTCATTTACTGTGTGCATATTCATTGTATATATCATTATGATAAATTTTTGTGTATGTGTATATTTATGTATATTATATGTGTATATTTATGTATATTGTATGTATTTATTTATGTAAGAAAGAAAGAAAGAAAAACATTTATTCGAACACAAAACAACACTGAACAACAAACATATACACAGCAAAACATATATACAAAACTAAGCATAACATAACAAATATAAACACAGCAAACAGTGTTGTGCGATGTAACAAAATGGGCTGGACTCAGTATATTGTCAAAGACTGTGTAGCAGACCCGACACTGATTTTCAGTCCAGATCAGTCTTTTGTGACACCGCGGACGGAACAAACAAGCACTATGCACTAAGACAAACAACGAACACTATAATTAACCAACATAAAAGAAACAATATAAAACATACTTAAATAATACAGTTAAAGATTACAAAAATATTCCGATTGTAAGAACCGAGTGCCAAAACGAAAAAGCAGATACAAGACGGAAGAATAAAATAAATAAAAAGCGTTCATGACATCAATCCAAGTGAACAGAAAAATACTCAGAGGACGAAAAATAGTATGTACTATTACGTATCGTTCGTTACAAACTTAAATCACATAACAATAATTCAACTACCTATGCTCCGCACACAGGGATGCGCGAGTCAGGGCCAACCCAAGACTGGGTTGAGACGGCAAATGAATTTTCAATAGAAAAATCATCATAAGTTTGTTAACAAAATGTCCAAGGTAAAAACTTTTAAGATACCTAAGTGAGAAACTCAATTTAATATAATAACCAGTGTTAAACTAAGATAGTCCTTGATACAGATAACAGGACAGATACCTGAAGTACAGCAACATTGTCCACGTAAAATAGGGACTCTATGTGAATAAGATATTTTCTAAATAATAAAATATATTTAAGTATAAAGTAAACTTGCCAGACCATAACAGACTCATTCATGCTGACATAGGTGCAGAACAAACTTAAACTAGCAACTTAATTAAATCAGGGTCACAGTCCAGTGAGTTTTTGGATATTTAATAAATGAGTTTTAAAAGCCGCGATAAACGGTTTCTTCTTTTTTAGGGTCGGTATTGGTGGGGGAATGTTATTCCAGCAGTGGGTGGCTGCATATTTAAAGCTACCCCGAAAAGCAGCTGACCTATGGCTCGGTGTGGACAAACGATAAAGGGAGGACCGAGCAGAGTACTTACGTGCATTTTGCATCCAGGTTAGCCTAGTGTATAGATAATCTGGCTGACGGTTGTTGACCACACCAAATAGGAGGCTGGCAAGGTGAAGATATCTGCGCGATTCCATTTTCAGTATGTTGGACTTGTTAAAATATGGTGTTATGTGGCTGCGGGGTGGAACGGAGAAGCAGAAACGCGCACAGGCGTTCTGAACACGCTGGGTTAACCTTTCAGTTCTGGCCAGAAGACATGGCCCATACACCGTATCAGCATAGTTGAGCTTTGAAAGGATTAATGAATCGCACAATCTTATTCTCAAATCAGTACTCAGGTAACGACGAAACTTGTACATCACTTTCAATCTATAGAAACAGTTTTGCACTGCTTTAAGAACATGATTTTCATAACGCAACTGTGAATCCATAATGAGACCAAGGTTACGTGCCTCAACAACATGTTCAATCAGCTGATCTGCAAGACGTACTCTTGGATTGTGATCTAATATGTTAGTGATTTGATGCTTTGAGCCAACAAACATTTGGTTTTACTTGGATTCAATAGCAGACAATTGTCTTTGGACCAGATGCAGATACGGCTTAGATCCTCATTCAACTTTTTTACAGATCTGTCAGTATCCTGAGGATACAGGTGAATATAAATTTGGAGATCGTCTGCATATAAATGGAATCGACAATGTTGTATATTCTCCACAATATCAGCCGTGTACAGGATGAAAAGTAACGGACCGATTATGGAGCCCTGTGGGACCCCCCTGCGGACTGGGCTGCACGCTGATCTAGCCAATGTACCATCATTCTTTTTCACCTCAACCACCTGACTTCTGGATTCAAGGTGCGAAACCATTGCACTGAAGCTGCATCTAATCCATAGTGAGTTAACTTAGTGAGAAGAAGCAAATGGTTTATTGAATCAAATGCGCGCGAATAATCAAGTAACACCAGTATAGTGCCCATTCCGTGGTCCTGTGCAGACAAGATATCATCGGTTACATTTAAAAGTGCAGTTGATGTACTACGGCCCCTACAGACAACAGATGATGCCGGGTGTGGACAGACTCGCATGTTTAAACCTCGTCGGGTGTAGAACCCAACACCTCCTCCCCGACCACCGCGGACATTCATCGGTCGTGGGCAGTGTCTAAACCAGTAACCAGGCAGTGATGGAGCAAGACCCTCTTCTCCATCTCTCAGCCATGTCTCGTTAATGGCTAAGATATCTAACCCCAAATCGTTCATGGCAATCAGAAATTCATCTTGTTTTGTGCGAAGTGAGCCAGCATTAAAGAATCCAATTTTTAAAAAAGTATTTTTAGGCATTTTTTTTTTGTTTTATATGTAAGTTATTAGTGTTATTACTTTCTCAATAGGTTTTCGAGCATATTTAATATATATTTGACATGTAATAAGTTGTATAGTACTTGTAAATATTTTTTTATTTAATAATTGTATAGTAAAATAATTATTTGTGTGATTAATATTTTTGCAAGAGAGTGGATAATACACAATACATTTGGACGATACTGAAAAATATGTAAATAGGTAATTTGCCGAATCGCCACCAAGCCCTATGCCGGTTTCCCCGTATACAGACAGGTGCCGATCTACTAGAACCGGATAAGAAAGCTCAAACAAGAGTGACTGTAAATAGTATTTTTTGACAATCAACAATACGTTTATAGGCGGTATGTGTCCCTTAGTGTGTTTCGTCATACCTAACTGCATCAACGCCAAAAACACGCACCAAATCTTCATCCGAATGTATGCGCTGGACCACCGTCCCATCTGATTGACGTGCAAAAATATTTCCCTGCCTTGTACACACGAATTTTCAGAACAACCGCCTGCATATCTGCTTGGTCTTGAACAAAAGGGACTTGTTTTGTCTCGTCAACCTCTCGTTTAAATAGAACCTCTGTGCAGGGACCGACATTCCGAGATCGGCAGTGGTGGTGGTGCGACGCACACGCGCAGCGCGAATCAGATCGTCGCGCAAACCACGGCGCGTCAGCCGCATAACAACGCGTCGTTCACGCGCTCCGCTCCCTGCTCCGGCCGGCACGCGCGCGCCCACTCGCTCGACAAACATAATATCCCGCTCGTCGACCGGTGAACCAATCTTAGCTGCAAGAAGCGCCATCGTATGCACGAGATTTTCTCCCTGAAGCTCTGGGAGGTTAGATATTTCTACATCCGAAGAGAGGAGTTCCTGGTCTCTATCATTGAGATCACGCTTCAGACATGCAACGGCTTGCTCGAGAGCCCCATTTTTCGCACATTCCATATGTACCTCTGCACGGGACTCAAGTATCACAATCCGACTTTCGAGGCCATCTATCCGCTTATTAGTGCTCTCCACTGACACCAACAATTTATGGAAGTCCTCTCTTAGCAGAGCAAAATGTGAGTGCAGAGCACGTATCTCGTCCCGTATCTGTAGCCCCAATTCAGTCCCCGACAACAGCGAACTATCTAGTGCCGCCGCGCCGCGCTCGCTCTCGGTGTTAACGCCGTCCGACACCTGTACCACGGGCGGCTGCTTAGGCCCGGAACCAACTTTCTCTTGGACATAGTCCTCACTGATTCCTTTGACCGGCGTGCTTGTTTTGTCTCCTTTAGGAATTTTAGACTTGCAAGCCGGACAGAGCCAATCCGCAACAGTTTCGGCAGAGCTGGGTATGTTGACACAAGCCCTGTGATACGATGTCGAGCACCGCGTGCACTTAGCAGCATATCCCGGCGACACGAACTTTCCGCAGGCATTACAGTTAATTGTTTTCGCGGGCTGGACCGGCATTATTTTATAGTATATATAATATATCTGTTGCAAAACAACAGCTGATTTTATGTATCACAGGTAGGTATCAACAAAAATGTATTTCGTAAACAACCGTAACCAAATAATATTTTATGCCATTCTCTGATTTTCATTAAATCCAAATAAACCCGTAATGCAGTACTAGCAAAAACACTATCACAACTGGTTAACTACTAGATTTTGCAGATACGACGTTCAATTATTATTATTAATAGTTAAACGATATTTTTAGTGAACGATAACAACAATACGCGTGCGTGTGTATGCACGTCCGCGACGTCACTCTGATTCTGTCTATTTATATAACATTTTATTTCCTTTGAGTTATGCTCTGCACCACCCTACCTTCTTTCTTCACTTCTCCTCTACCCTAAGGTTGTCTGGAAGAGATCGCATCGCGATAAGACCGCCGTTGTACTGATACTTTTTAATTGTTATTTTTTTTTTTATGTATTTTTCTTTTGGTGCAATAAAGTGTATTGTATTGTATGTTATGCGCACAGTACCTAGTGTTATATTTCAAACAGGCATCTACGGAAGACCAGCGCCGCGGTGTCCGACGACCCCACGACTTATGCTGAGTACATGCCTATTTGTAGTCTTATACATTATTTACTGGTTTTAGGTTTTAAATGTTAGTGATTACATGTGAGGCAACAAACAAACCATTTTCTTTCTTTCTTTCTTTAAATACCATCATAAAACAACATTGTGACATGGAGTACGATCCAAAACTAATGGCCAAACGTCAGTCTCTCAACGTGTGTACGCAAAAGATTATTTTTAACACAGCTTTGGCGCATAGATTTTATCCTTTACGCGCCCCTACTAATACAACAAAATTAACAAAAAATTATGCATATACCAGCTCACTAAATTTCAATAAATAAATAAATATAAATATTGTCGGACAAATTACACAGCGCCACCTAGCCCCAAAGTAAGCGAAGCTTGTGTTATGGGTACTAGATAACTGATAAACATACGTAAATACATTTTTTTTTTGTAAATACATACTTATTATACATAGAAAAGACCAATACAAACAGACATGTTCATGCACACAAATGTTTGTACTGTGTGGGAATCGAACCCACGAGCGTTGGTGTCAAAGTCGCGTAACAGCGCGTTCCACCACTGAGCCACCGAGCTCGTCAAATCAATCAATCAATCAATCAATGCAAGAAAAAATCTCGTACCAGGTTCAACACACTGACCTATGATGAAACGGAACATCTGTTCGTGGTAATAAAATAAAAAAGCGCTTTATAATGTTTTATTACATTGATTTAATTAATATATCTCAAACGCATAGAAACACTTTTTTTTGATACACACACTCACTCATACACTTATACACATCCACTCCCACATATATACACACACACATTACATATATTTATATATACTTCATATTACACTAAACCACATTATCATTTAATTAAGTCGCAGTACTAGTAAATCATATTTGTCACAATTTAATTCAAAGTCAAATCTCATAAGCTGTTAAATTACATTGCCTTAAAAACTATTTACGCATAGTGCGTAAACCGGGAGGGAGCCTGGGGCTCTGTAATACAGGCTACAAGCCTAGCATAGGCTCCACACTCTCACAAAGTATGTTTAACATATATTAATTTAATATTTGTTAACAACGCTCGTGGGTTCGATTCCCACACAAGGCAAACATTTGTGTGCATGAACATGTCTGTATGTCTTGGTCTGGATGTTTTAAGAGGTAGGGCGCATCAAAGCAGCCCGTCGGGGAAAGTACCTCCACACAAATAACAACTCCCTAGAGAGTTGTTGTGTTCCTGCGTGTGAGTGAGGACACCAGTAAACTCCCACGGAGTTGCTGTGTAAACAGCAGAGGAGGCATCGCACGAATGATACTTAATATACCGCAAGCGTTAATGGGCTACGGTACCCGCTTTATATCAGGTGGACCGAGGTGGGCCGTATGCTTGTATGCCTCCCGACGTAGTATAAAAAAGTGACTTGTACTGCCCTTGTGAGAAGTGAATAAATGATTTTTATTATTTATATGGTCACAATTACAAAAAAAAACATTATCAAGACAAGTTGCAGATGGAGCGGTTATATGCGTAGGCTCCAGAAATAGATTTCCTAGATTAAAGTATTTAAACAATAGACACAATTGACTATAAAAAATATTTTGTAATTGACGGGGACAAATTACATAATCAAAAACAACCGAAACCTGGAACTATTCCTTATTACTTAAAAAAATAAAACAATATTGATATTCAATAAACACCCCTAAAAAGGGTACTATCCCTTACTATTTTAATTTAAAATAATCGCAGACTTCAATAAAAATTAAATCTTATTCAAATGTAGAAAATAAAACAAGTACACAAACAGAACCTAGAAGTCAACTACGATATGATTCCTTTCGTGAATCATAAAAAAATCAATATACTTCAAAACATTGCTAAAGTTGATGGTTTGGTTGTGGCACTCGATGAGTTGAAAACGCTAAGACGCTAAGACGAACCGCTCACGTCGTATGTCTTACTGAACGTTTTATTAAAAATAGAAATGAATCAAATCTTGTACTAAATGGGTATAAATTAGCTGCATCTTACTGTAGTAGTGAACAAAACCGAGGAGGTACATGCATACTTTTAAAGGATGATATGGAATGGAAAAGATTAGATTGGATTAATGATTTGTGTACTGAAGGAATTTTCAAAAGCTGTGGGATAACAATTTCGAACAATCTCCTTGCTATTATATGTATATACAGGACACCTCAGGCGGATATTAATATATTTTTTGAAAAACTACATTAATTGCTAACAAGATTAATTAAAAAAGGTAAGCTTAAAGTCATTATATGTGGAGATTTCAATATTGATAGACTTAAGACAAGTTGTAGTCAGAACCTTAATTTTGAAAGATTATTGAAGGAATATAATTTCCTTCAAATGAATGAACCCACAAGAATTGCCAATAATTCTAAAACTTGTATCGATAATTTTGCTATAAATTTTTGTAATAAATGTAACACTTAGATACATCACTTAAATCTATCTGATCATTCGGCTCAATCTATAAGTGTCCCAGTATTGCGTAAGGAAACGGCAAAAAAGATTTTTATCTGGAAACGTGATATGTCACGATCAAACAGAGACAAATTTAAATATTGCATTGGACAGCTTTCTTTCTTTGATGTTTATTCCGCTCAGGATGCAAATAATGCTTTTACGGTATTCCATGAACTTGTTGTGCTTTTCTTTGAATTATGTTTTCCTTTAGTAAAGGTTAGCATACATAATACTAGAAAACCTATACTAGAATTGGATCTAAAATAAAGCGAAATATGTATCTAAAATACTCGTACCTAACTACGCGCAATGAAAAAATACTGTCCGAATATAAAACCTACTCTAATACGAGTATATTAAAGAAATGTGTAAAATTATCCCACAAAGTTACAAATTCTACTTATATAAAAAAACCTGGCAATGTCTCCCGGGCCACCTGGAATGTCATAAAAGACTATACAAAAACGAAACAAAATGAGCATATAAATACAATAAATATTAATGGAAACATAATAAGCGATACGCAGGAGGTTGCCAATGCAATGAATGACAGGTTTGTGCAGGGAGTAAACAATAGTAATTCTTATACTTATTACTTGCGAGAACTTTAAATTGAAGGATCAAAAGAATATTTGTTCATCTATATTTTTCAATCCCACAACTCTTGAAGAAATTTTAAAAACTATAAAACAACTAAAAAGTACAAAATCAGGATTTGAAATCAGAATCTGGATTTCACGGCATTACGACATGTGTAATTAAAAAAAATGCAGAACTACTTGCGCCTCCTTTGCTACTTATAATTGACTTATCATTGTCAAACGGTGAATATTCAATATAATATAATAGTGAATAGTCAATATTCCAAGTATATTGAAACACACTATTATTAGACCTATTTTTAAAAAAGGCGTCAAAACCCATGCATGTAATTATAGACCTATAGCCCTGATTTCTATTTTTTCCAAAATCTTAGAAAGAATCGTATATAGTCGTCTAATTAATTTTTTTAATAAGTATATTATACTTACCGAAGCACAATTTGGCTATAGAGAAAACAAGTCAACTACATTGGCAGCTTATCAACTCATCAGTACTATTGTAGATTGTAGAAATAGGAAAATTCCCGTGGCATTTTTATGGATATGTCAAAAGCCTTTGATAGAGTATCTCATGATAAACTTTTGCATAAAATTGATTATTATGGCATAAGGGGCAATGCCTACAAATGGATTAAGTCCTATCTTGAAAACCGTCAGCAATGCACAGAGATCATGTCATACAGTAAGGAAGAAAACAGCATAGTAGCATTATAAATCAGCATGGAAAACAGTAAGAACCGGCGTACCTCAAGGGAGCATACTTGGACCTTTATTGTTTCTCATTTATATTAACGATTTACCAGCCATAACTCGACACAAAGTTGTGCTTTTTGCTGACGACTGTTCGATTACAGTACGGGGCGAGGATAAAGATCAGTATAATTCAGAGGTCGATGAGGTATTCCGAGAACCTGTGGCTGGAATCTAACGACTTACAAGTAAACTTGACAAAAACTGTATTTATGGAATTTTATGCCCAGCAGGGGCACCCAACCAGCTGAAGGTAAAATATAGAAAATCGAAAATTCAAAGTACCAAAAAGACGCGTTTTCTTGGTCTTTATTTAGACTGCCACACTAATTGGAATGAACATACGCAACACGTAATAAACAAATTAACCAAATTTATATGATATGTATCCCCCACTAATACATATCAAATTTTACACACCATAGAATTTTAGAATTTTTATGTTTATTAATTTCTAATTGTTCCCTAATATTTAGTTTTAAACCTTTGTCTATGGTGTGTAAAATTTGATATGTATCCCCCACTAATACATATCAAATTTTACACACCATAGACAAAGGTTTAAAACTAAATATTAGGGAACAATTAGAAATTAATAAACATAAAAATTCTAAAATTACTCTCATGAACAAACAGACTGACGTAAACCATTCCCCACTATTAAATATCTTTTCGCTCACACCATCCACCCCCACCCTCAATTCAATATAAGGGACGGCACTGCGATGGATTTGTCACTTGTAGCATGTTATTCTTACGATTAACGTCTACAACGCCTGATGATGCCTCGTGGAGAGGCGAAACACGTGTCGCAGCGACGACCAGGCCAGTCGTGGCAGCGACGGTGGTGGAGGGGGCATGCGGATTCTGTTCCAGATGGCGGACGACCGCAGCAGCCGAGGCAGAGACTACCGGAGCAGCCATGGCAGCGTCGGCATGATGCACGCACTAACAGTAGTGGGTGGGTGCCGGCCGGCGCTAGGCCGCATGAACTAATTGGTGGCGGAAGCACACAAAGCAGGTTAGATCAAATTGCATGTAAGTTTGACTTTCGCAAAATAACGCCTGAATCTATTAAGAATCTTACTATGACATATCGGAGTTCTTGGGTTGACTTCTCTATTATATCTTAATATCTAATAATTTTAATAATGTAAAATATTACATTATTAAAATTATTAGATATTGTGTTCGATTATGTTCTTTTTTGACATTATAAATTAATACGACTATTAATATTGTACAGCTTCTAAAGGTAGATTGTAAAATTGATGAATTGAAATGTATAATTTAACATCTGTAATATACTCGCAATCAACAATAAATAAATAATTTAAAAAATCTCTATTAAAGCAACTGACTATTTTATAATTACTAAAATGAATGACAATTGTCTCTTTTTAGGGTTCCGTACCCAAAGGGTAAAACGGAACCCTATTACTGAGACTCCGCTGTCCGTCCGTCCGTCTGTCACCAGGCTGTATCTCATGAACCGTGATAGTTAGACAGTTGAAATTTTCACAGATGATGTATTTCTGTTGCCGCTATAACAAGAAATACTAAAAAATAGAATAAAGTAAATATTTAAGGGGGCTCCCATACAACAGACGTGATTTTTAGGGTTCCGTACCCAAAGGGTAAAACGGAACCCTATTACTGAGGCTCCGCTGTCCGTCCGTCCGTCCGTCTGTCACCAGGCTGTATCTCTTGAACCGTGATAGTTAGACAGTTTAAATTTTCACAGATGATGTATTTCTGATGCCGCTATAACAACAAATACTAAAAAATAGAATAAAATAAATATTTAAGGGGGCTCCCATACAACAAACGTGATTTTTTGCTCATTTTTGCTTGATATTGATAACGGCAACAGGTAGACGCTTAAAATATTCACAGAATATTTAGTTATATATTCACTTTAAGAATAAATAATTAAATTAAAATAAAACAAATATTTAAGGGGGGCTCCCATACAACAAACGTGATTTTTTTGCTGTTTTTACAGATAATGGTACGGAACCCTTCGTGCGCGAGTCCGACTCACACTTGGCCGATTTTTTTGCTCGTTTTTACACGATATTCATAACGGCAACAGGTAGACGCTTGAAATATTCACAGAATATTTAGTTATATATTTACTTTAAAAATAAATAATTAAATTATAATAAAACAAATATTTAAGGGGGGCTCCCATACAACAAACGTGATTTTTTTGCCGTTTTTATAGATAATGGTACGGAACCCTTCGTGCGCGAGTCCGACTCACACTTGGCCGATTTTTTTAACCAATGCTGTTTCTATAATTCTCCATATTTTTCCAATATCAATGTTGTATTTTTCCAAAAACAATGGGTTTACATTTTCACAGCCAGGAATGCCTTGAATTTTTTGGTGTACAAAATTTAAGTTTTGTTTTCCTTTTGTCTCATTGAGCGGTATAAATTTGCAGTCAAATCGATAAAATTAGTTTAGTTTGTCGTTTACAATGTATACTGTTAAGACTATTGACATTATAAGCCACTAATCTTAATTCTAGATTTATTTGAAAGATATATCGTTCGTCAAATAAAAATCACTAAAAAAATATCATCCCCTTCGGGGGACTTTGATGTTTTATTTTTATTATTTTCATAGAATACGTTTTTTGTGACATTAAATAACTACGCATTTTTTATGTAATAAAATAAAATACGTTGCCTCCCGTAAAGGTCAATAGATGGCATTGTATGAAAATTGAATCGCTCTATGGTTGCATCTACGACCCTGAACTTTGTTTTTTTTTTAAACAGAAAGAGACGTCTGTAGAGAAATAAAGGCTACTAAAAGCCCAAATATCTTGCGTGCGAAGCCGCGGGCTTCAGCTAGTAATTAATAATATTGACAATTAGACTCCAGTGTTGCCAGCGACCAAAAACAACTACGTCAACGAGCCCCTCAAAAACAAATGCTTCTCATGGCAAAATCTCAATGGCCTTGTCACATTCATAATGTTTGTCAATCTAGTATTATTTTATATATGATCTATAATGACTCCTGCATTGACATATGTCATATACAAAGAGCTACTGACTATTCAACGTGCCTATAAGTGACTTTTCAGAGTAAATTTAATTATTTAAAACTTATTCCTCGCCAATGAGCGTTATTAAATTTCACTTTAAACTACCCTTATGAATAAATCACATTTTACATATCTCACACATTCAAAGGGTTTACCGACCAGTGTGTATCGCAGAATGAGTCTTTAAAGAACACATTCGACTAAAGTTACGTTTACATATATCACATTTAAAAAGTTTCTAGACCAGTGTGTCTTATTAAATGTTTCTTTAAACTACCCTTAGTAGTAAATCTAGAATTACATATCGCACATTCAAAGGGTTTCTGACCAGCGTGTGTCATTAAATGCCTCTTTAAATGGCCGCTCCGACTAAATCTAACCTTACATATCTCACATTCAAAGGGTTTCTGACCAGTGTGTGTCATCAAATGACACTTTAAACTACTTTTAAGACTAAATTTAACATTACATATCTCACATTCAAAGGGTTTCTGACCAGTGTGTGTTATTAAATGTGTCTTTAAATTACCCTTCAGACTAAATCTAACATTACATGTCTCACATTCAAAGGGTTTCTGACCAGTGTGTGTTATTAAATGTTTCTTTAAACTACCCTTCTCAGTAAATCTAACTTTACATATCTCACATTCAAAGGGTTTCTGACCTGTGTGTGTCATGAAATGTCTCTTTAAACTAGCCTTCACACTAAATCTAACTTTACATATCTCACATTGAAAGGGTTTCTGACCTGTGTGTGTCATCAAATGATATTTTAAACTACTTTCATGACTAAATTTAATATTACATATCTCACAATCAAAGGGTTTCTGACCAGTGTGTATCATTAAATGTGTCTTTAAACTATGCTTCTGACTAAATCTAACTTTACATATCTCACATTCAAAGGGTTTCTGACCAGTGTGTATCATTAAATGTGTCTTCAAACTACGCTTCTCAGTAAATCTAACTTTACATATCTCACATTGAAAAGGTTTATGACCAGTGTGCGTCATTAAATGCCTATTTAAATAATGCTTTTGACTAAATCTAACTTTGCATATCTCACATTCAAAGGGTTTCTGACCAGTGTGTGCAATTAAATGTCTGTTTAAACTACTTTTATGACTAAATCTAACTTTACATATCTCACATTCAAAGGGTTTCTGACCTGTGTGTGTCATAAAATGTATCTTTAAATGAACCTTCTGACTAAATCTAACTTTACATATCTCACATACAAACGGTTTCTGACCAGTATGCGTTGTTAAATGTATTTTTAAACCTTTCTTCGTACAAAATCTGACTTTACATGTATCACATTCAAAGGGTTTCTGACCAGAATGTGTCATTGAATGTGTCTTTAAACTACACTTTGCAGCAAATCTAACGTTACATATCTCGCATTGAAAGGGTTTCTCACCACTGTGCGTGATTAAATGTTTCTTTAAATTACTATTTTCATTAAATTTAACTTTACATATATCACATTCAAAGGGTTTGTCACCAGTGTGTATCATTGAATGCCTCTTTAAATGACTTTTTTGATTAAATCTAACTTTACATATTTCACATTCATAGGGTTTCTCACCAGTGTGCGTTAATAAATGTCTCTTTAAAGTATTCTTAGCACCAAATCGAACGTTACATATGTCGCATTGAAAGGGTTTCTCACCAGTGTGCGTCATTAAATGTTTCTTTAAATTACCCTTTTCATTACATTTAAATTTACATATATGACATTCAAAGGGTTTTTTATCAGTGTGTCTCATTAAATGTTGCTTTAAAGTACTGTTATTATTAAATCTAACTTCACATATGTCACATTCAAAAGCTTTCTCATTATTTCTCTTTGAATAATCCATCTTAGTAAATCTTTGTGAACCCTCACTTTTCAAAAGATTCTTTGCGTTCTGTGTTCCTAAAGGTTTGATCACATTACCTGTTCTATTACACCTTAGTTTACGTAATGTGGTATATTGTTGGACGCTTTCTCGGTTTCTGTCCTTTTTGACGGCATTATGACGTTTCATATGTTCTACTAGTAGACATTTGTCATCGAACATACTACCGCAATGGTCGCAAATAAACATCTTTGTTTGTTTACTGTTGGTGCTGTCGTCATCTGTGTTAGTACTAGCGCAGTTACTGACAGTACTACGTGTTCTTCGTTTCTCTAGAACATCCTTTCCGTCTAGTGTCAGTCTACATCCATCTTGAATCTTGTCCGCGCGTGTTTCTTTACATTCTCCAGCCGGAGCAGCACCTGTACACAATGAGTTACATCGTTCGTTGTATCTCGTGGTATTCTACTCACCAAATACAACGTGAAAGAAAAGTGGTGCGTTCAGATAACGCTCTAAACAGTCCGTTTATAATCTGTAAATTACTCTCTTCAATCACTTGGTGCGTCACACAAGTCGCGTGGGCAATTTTGTGAGTAAATGATACTCCTTACGTTTCAAGCCTCTAAATGTTACAGTAGTCGAATTTTTGGAAGGATTTGTGACGTTCCTGTGAACGAGGAAGCTAACCAAACCCGGAAGACTCTAAGAAGGTTAACAAAGGGTGATCTTTGTTAACTTTCTTAGCTAGTTAATAGATGTGATGTTTTCCAGGTATGACAATCTCGCAATGTATTTATTTGTCGAAATATTCGACACCGCGTACAGTAGTCTATTAACGACACTACTCGTCTTTTTACACAATAATTTATCAATGGTAGATTTAAAATAACCATTTGACTTCGCGATCTGATATATTACATCAAGTTCTTTGTTGTAGTTGTCCTTAATGCAACGCTCATCAAACGGTGTATCATATTTTATACGCTGCGAGCTTGTGTTGCCAAGGATGGCTGGATGATGCGGGAATCGTGATATCGGTATGAGTGGGTTTATGATACTCGTATATCGAAAATTGATGGAGGGATTGATTTTTAGTTATGGTTAAATGTAAAAAGTGAAGTGAACTATTTTGTTCTGTTTCTAAAGTGAACTTAATTTTAGGGTGGATTTTATTTAATTTAGAAACAAAGAGATCCAATTAACGATTGGTACCTGTCCAACATATGAGAATATCGTCGACATATCTATAGTAATAGAATACCCTCAATTCAATATAAGGGACGGCACTACGATGGATTTGTCACTTGTAGCATGTTATTCTAACGATTAACATCTACAGCGCCTGAGGATGCCTCGTGGAGAGGCGAAACACGTGTCGCAGTGACAACCAGGCCAGTCGTGGCAGCGACGGTGGTGGGGGGGCATGCGGTTTCCGTTCCAGATGGCGGACGACCGCAGCAGCAGCCGAGGCAGAGACTACCGGAGCAGCCATGGCAGCGTCGGCATGTTGCATCTACTAACGGTAGTGGGCGGGTGCTAGTCGGCGCTAGGGCGCATTAACGAAATGGTGGCGGAAGCACACAAAGCAGGTTAGATCAAATTGCATGTAACTTTCTTAGGGTCTTCCGTGCTCAAATCGACACGCGAAAAATTTTCCTTATCTTGCAAGCATTTATAGACCACGTATAATAACTGGTTTATATCAAGCGGACTAAATGCTAAAGAGGTGTATGTCACAAAACTAGAAAAAATTGTCATATTTATTGATTATTGCTCGTATTGATAGAAACAATATGAAAGCTCCGGTTGGCGAAGAGTAAGATTCAGTGAACATCGCTCGGCTGATGATGTTTTGTTTCAGATCATAATTTATACAGGTTCCAAACGGTTGCCGGATGGAAGAGATAAGAGCAAGTACTCGAACAGACTATTGTAGCCACGCCGTACACAAACGTTGGTAGGACGTAGAAATAAATTATAAGGCTAACAGAGCGACTAAAAGTGGAAAGGAATGATACTCGTACAATAGAACTTGGCGTTAATTTCAACTTGAATGTTCTTACACAACATATTAACGTTCTACATAAAGATCTACTTTGATACACGCATATTAATATTTTTGACATGAGGATGAATACCGGATAATAGCCTTGCAACGCTCATAGACTTTTCACTACTGCTATCCAATTTTAATAAGAAATACATTACAACATCTCTAAATTAAAGAAAATTTATAAACTTATAGTGTATACTCACGTGCAACTTCGTGGTTCTCGGCAAATTGCTGTAATTTCTCCAGCTCTATTGCTTCTTCATCAGTGAATCCCTCGTACTCAATACTTTCCGCTGCAATACATGTTTGTGTGTCTGTCTCCATGACTTCATTGCGTAGAAGTGACAATGACTTCTCGTGTCTTCTATCATCTTCATTTATCAACGCACTTAAATCATTTGTCTCATTATCATCGTCACCATCTGAATCCTCAAACTTCAAATAACCTATACAGCTCCGCCGTTTTGTCCCCGTAACTTCAAATTTCTCTTGTTGTATTTCTTCCGAAACTATTATTCCATCGCTTTCAATATCTACTGCATGTCCTACTGGTTCACTTCTTCTTTCTCCCTCCGTCAAGGGATGATCTGTCTCAACACTCGCCACTCCGCCCAAAACCATTCTGTCGATGTGTTCTTCATTCTCAGATTCCTCAAACTTTAAATAATCTACACATATTCGTCTGTCTGTGTCAATTTTATCTTCACATTGTGGTGACAGAGGTTCCTCTTTGAGGTATTCATTAATTGCTTCGTGGCCAGGACCCGAAATGGCGACAAGTTCAAGCGGAGTTACACATAATTCATTCAATTGTTTCACTTCACGAATTTTGATTATTATATCTTCTAGATTTACCTAAAAAGAAAAAACAAAGTTTAGATACGTATTTACCCGGGATAGAGTGTAACCCTGAATGACGAAACAAATAATTAGAATATAGATATATAAGAAAAATACCGATATAAAGAGTAGACACGTGTAACACTGCGCTGCGCCGCGCAGTGTGCTAACTCAGTATACTGGGTCGAATGTATGAACATACTTCTGGGCCACCTACGCAATACCAGAAGTCGGTAGCAAAAGTTCAAAAAATAAGTACTACTCGTAAGTTTGAAAAAAATACAATATAGTTATGAACTTGTGTTCCGTAAGTAAGGTCACATAACTCACCATCAACAAAATTCACGATTTAGTATGAAAAAGCGCCGCCGCTGCGTCGTAAGTCAACACCAGGCTGACTAGGTACCGACTGAGCGACTGATCCGACTCATTCCGATTCAAAAAATTCAAAATTTCTTTATTTTCTTCACACGAATTACAAATTATTTTACATGCATTTTCTATAACTACGTATTCTAAATGCGAAGACTGGCGCTTGAAATAGGTTGTAACCTGTGCTACAAGACACCAGGTCTTCATTCTCACTCGCTCACTAAGCCAACGAGCTGAGCGATCGCGGAGTAGGTATCTACAGATACAGCGTGCGTTCCGCACTTTGCTTTTTACTGTGCTATGGCGCAATTTTTAAGTAACCCTCAAAAGCAGGTACTGTAAGCTACGGCCGAGTTACTGGGTCGATGGAGAGATTTTTGCTACGTTGCCCATGTCGACGACGGGACAAACAAAAATGTTAGTCACTGCGATATTCTCGTCGCTGCTATTAATGTGCCGTGCAGTTCACATTGTATGTTTAGTTATCTTTTTTTTATACCATTTAGGTGACAAACAAGAATACGGCATATCTGATGGTCAACAGTCACCGTAGCCTACGGGCATTTGCAACACCAGGTGTGTCACTCATGCGTTGCCAGCCCTCTAAAAACCTTTTACGCCTTTCTTGAAGAATCCTATGCTGTGAGAAAACCTCGGCAGGGAGTTAACGTGTGGGAGGTAAGAGTAAGGAAAAGAATGGTAGGCCGAGCGGTCTCTCGATGGTGATGGACCGCGTTGATGTTCGAGTGTAACCCCCCAGATGTTGCAAAAGTTCACATTCGTTGTGGATGGGGTGGCCGCTGAGAGTCTACATTATTTTTTCCCTATAGGCATTCTTCTTGAGGTTAATTAGAAATGAGAAGGCGTTGGGCGGACAGAGTGAAAAACAAAACCGCGGTGTCTTCCACCACAGTACAGTGCAGGTTGTGCGATTAGCTGGCGCGGCGGATGGAAGGGCCCCGGTCCCTCCGTGCTGCAGCAACCGCGTCTACCTTACCGACCCGACCCCTTCTCCGGCATAAATATTAATTGAAAATATACATCCATTTACGCTAACAACCCCAATCATGTGTAAACCTGAAGAATGTAACTATGTCTATAACTTTACGCCAAATCCCTTACGGGGTAGGCAGAGAGAACCGAGCGCCACGCGACTCGATCCTTACATACCTCACTCGCTTCTTTAACATTCATTGCCCTTTTCATGCACGCTCGTCGGTTTCTAGGGCTCCTGACATCACCTTCTGATAGAACACGACCAATTTGATCATGGTAGGTAAGGCCTTCCTCGGCTCATACATCCTTCCACTTTTGCATTGTATATCTGCTTCGTCATTCTTTCATCCTGCATTCTTTCTATATGTCCGAACCAATGGAGCATGCCTCTTCGTATTTTAACACCGACACTCTCTTTCAGACGAACTCTGCTTCTAACCTCATCATTGCGGAGACGGTCTACAAGCGTTACGCCACAAATTTTGCTCAACGCTCGCATTTCAACCGCGTTTATCCTACTCGTACTTTCATGCTCTCTCTGCCATACCCAGCTTTCGCTTCCATAAGTAAGCGTTGGGACCAGCACTGCATTGTGTATAGCCAGCTGCGCCTTCTGGCTCAGGTTTTTACCGCCAATAAGTTTTCCCAACGCTCCATTCACACTATTCCCGGCACTCACTCGCCTTTCCACATCTGCGGTGTAACTTCCATCCCTGCTGAAAGCACATTCAAGATATACAAACTTATCCACTTGTTCCAACACTTCATCATCTACCGTATTCCTTACAGTGGTTCTGGTTTCTTCTCTTTCAAATACCATTATCTTTGTTTTTTTCGCATTCAATAGTAGGTCTTCCTTCATACATTTTTTTTTAATCGGGACAGGCCCACCACTGTGTCTCCTGTGTAGCCAGAATTAACAGCGGCGATCAACAAAAAGGCAATGAACAGTGAAGTTCACTGCCGTCCCGGGGGCTAAACTACAGCTGCCTTGGAACTCACAACGAATTTAATCAGAAGAAATTTGTAGGAGTAGGAAGTTTTGGAATTGACTTCCCCTCTTGGCAAAGTGAGATACAGCAATATGACAAATAAGGCATTTAAAAACCTCAAAGAGATGGCTAGTCAAGTGAAGCTCAACTGCCGTGCACCATGGTTTATCAAATATCTAACACTATTGGGACCTAAACTGTGAGTTGTTAAACACATCGATTCCAATAATATAGATTGCAGAACCGCCTAAATGCCTGGTAATTCTCCCCTGTTGCCACCAAATCAGAATAATATACTACCCCGGATGTGACACGCAAGGAATTTAACATATCGTCCCTCTCCCGACGCCAGAGATTGCACTTCCAGAGAACATGATGTGCTATTTGTTCGAATTCATGATTTGTCGTAGAACAGTCATATAAAGGCGATGACACAAGTCGAAAAGAGCTTCGCCCTAAAGTTTCCATGCCCTGCTAAAAATTGCGCAACAGGATGATCCACTTCTAACCACTCTTTACTTAATCTGTCTCGCACTGATTGCAAGAACAGATACAAGTGGCGTCATTTAGTAGAAGTTTCCCATCTTTCTTGCCATTCAGACAGCAAAGTTTCAAGTACCTCGTCAATTGGTTTGAACAGTCTTAAGTATTTTATTATGATCGCGATGTTTTAGAAAATCAGGGTGCATGTTTTTAGAGGTGTAGTACATTGAAGCGCGTCGTTGTATTTCCAAGACAACTGGTAACACGCCTGTCAGCACTGGTAGTGCCTCGGTGCTCACAGTTCTATACGATTTACATAAAAATATTAAAGCGAGACGCTGACTTTGCAGTAACTTACGACGCGCAGCACCTATGGTAGCCCTATCAGCCCATGCAGGTGAACCGTACGTAATACATCCTAAATATGTGGCTGCGTAAATAATTTTTAACGTTTTAAAAGTTAAGCCCCAGGTCGAGGTGGAAATTCGAGTTAACGCATAGAAGTACTTTTGGGCTTTTTCTCCAACCTGCTTTATGTGTTCAATGTAATTAAAACCTTTGTCTAACAGTAATCCTAAATAACAAACCGAGCTTTTATTTGTAACTGATACTCCATTGAAATGCAACCGCGGCGGAACCTGTAAATTTCCCTTGAGTAACAGCTGATATGTTTTGCGGGGCGCGAAATCGAGACGACTACGATAACCCCAATCTGAAGTGAGGCCAAGGCAAGCACTGGCTAGTTTTTCTATACTTCATCTGCAATTAGCTTTTATTAACCTTCATACATTTGTCTTTCATCATTGTGACTAGTGTTTCTGCTAATAGGACGGCATCATCAGCATACAGCAGACAGTTCACCACTAGGTCACCATGCGTAATCCTACATTCCTCGATTTTATTCTCTGTAGACAACTATCGAGATACAGAATAAACAGCCTAGCAGACAACATGCAACCCTGTTTTACACCAATTTTGACACCAAAGCAGGATGACTGGTTCCATCTATTCGCACACATGCTGAGCAATCCTTGTAGGTGGACTGCACAGCACGGAGCAGTGAGCCGTCAATCCCATATCTCGGCAATATGCACCACAGTTCCTTTCGCACAACCCTATCAAATGCTTTCTCAAGATCCACAAAACCGCAGAAAACCTTTTGGTCTGTGGCCAGATGCTTCTCTACGATATTGCGGAGCGAGAAAACTTGATCCGTACATCCCCTTCCATTTCGGAATCCTCCCTGTGCCTCCCACAGCATTTCGTCAGATTTCACCCTCATTCTCCTTTCAATTATCTTTCCATATACTTTTGCTGCTAAGCTGATCAAACTGATGAATCTATGTTGTCTTTTGCAAACTTTTGACAAGTAAATACACACATCAAAAGTGTCTAGGGATCAAGCATTTTTATGCGGATTTCTTGAGATTGAGATGTGGCTTTGTAATAAATTTATGATTTTATAAATTTATATGGATCCTTTTTGGTGCATTTCATAATTTGAAACAGGAACTGTCAATCAAATTCGAGTAAAAGATGAAAATCAGCTGTCAATATTTTCCCTATAAAAACATACAACGCATTGAAGACATTATTAGTGCTACTGTTTCCCTACTACTGATTAAAACCAACGTTATTATGGAGCGGCGACGTCATTTAAGCAGGGAAGAAATGCTCAGAGCCGTGGGAATGATAGAAGCTGGTTCCCGGCAACGTACTGTGGCTTTAGCTCTGAATACAAGTCAGAGTGTTATCAGTCGACTTTGGACACGTTACCGAAGCACTGGTACCGTGGCTGAGCGCCATGGAGGACGGTATCGCTGCACCACACGGAGACAAGACCGATACATTCAAATCACAACTCGAAGAGCTCCAACAATAACCGCCATGATGTTAGCCGTGACGCTTCATCACTCTTCAGGGAACTTAATTAGCGACCAAACAGTCAGAAACCGCTTGCATGAAGTGAACCTTCATTCCCGAAGACCGCTAAGGGTACCACCTATAGCAATGCACAATCGTAGGATTCGATATCAATGGGCTCTTGAACACAGAAATTGGGCAGAAGAACAATGGCGTTTCGTGTGCTTTTCTGATGAGTCTCGTTTTGGTATGAGACCGGATACAAGACGTATACGACACTGGAGAACCCCTGGACGCCAACAGCGATTAAAATCCTGCCAGGAAGTCCATCCTTATAGTGGTGGAACCATCATGGTATGGGCGGGTATTTGGATCGGCGGAAGAACTGAGTTGATTTGGATCAGAGGCAACCTCAACGCTCAAATTTATGCTGAGACGATTGTATCAGACGTCATCGTTCCTCTACAAGTGCAAATCGGTCCCTTATTTCAGTTAATGCATGATAATGCACGACCGCACACCGCAAGAGTTGTAAGACAGACTCTCGCCGCAGCTAACATCAATGTCATGCCCTGGCCTGCTCAGTCGCCAGACTTGAACCCGATTGAGCATGCATGGGATATGCTACAGAGAAGAGCTCTGCCGAATATGGAGGGTGTTGTTGCAACGAACATGGGCGGCCATTCCACAGCGTGATTTGGATGAACTCATTTTGAGTATGCCAAACCGATGTTCTTGTGTTGTTACTGTTCGCGGTAGAAACACGGATTATTAATTGTTTAAGTTACCCAATAAAATTTTAAAGAAAACTGTTATTTCAGTCTTTTTTTCGAACTTTAATCAGGGGCGTAGCTACCGCCGTATTTGCCGTATCAATTATACGGGGCCCCCGGGCCACGGGGGCCCCCAAAGTGTGTAAGGAAAAAGAATAAAAACTTTCTAATTTATTTTATTTTACAAATGACAAAATTCTATAAAGCAATTCCTTTTTTTCCCGCCTTAAGCGTGCGTTCAAAAGTTGGCAACACTACATCGTTATGGCGGGCTGCGGGACTTCCCCGTTTTACTTACTTCATCTTCAACTCAGCGGGGAATCCCCGGGAATCCTTCATCGATATCGCGATGTACGTGTACGTTGTTGTACTTTGCATTGGATGTTAAACCACGGAGTGCAGTGCACTGTTTATTTACGCGCTTTATATAAATGTGCATTACATTGTAATTCAGTACAAACAATATTGTTCTTCTGGTTTAGCAGTATTAGTAGCGATTTGTAAAAGAAATGAGTGAAAGGAAAAGAGATTATTCCAGCGGCGCTGAGAAAAGAAAAATTAAACAGAAAAGGGACGAGGTTATAAAAAAAGTGCCCAAAATTTCTTCATTTTTTCAGAGACAAGATACTGTGAGTGATTTAGATTGGAAAGGTAAGTACTACACTACTACCCAACCCATTTATTAGGGGCCCGTAGTGATAAACAAGGAAATCTTTTAATTTCGGTCTGTCCATCTGTCCGTCACAAAAAGTTGTCTCCCCCCTCGATTTTCACAATTATACTGTTTTTAGGGTTCCGTGACTTGATTAAAAAAAAAAAACAAAATTCTAACTTATCTATAGGATCGATTTGTTTTGTTGTTTGTCTATCAGTCCGTATCGTATCGTTAATTGCGTGTTGAGAACTTCAGATGTGCAGACTCGCTTTCGGGTTCTCGTTTTGTATGGCCACTACACTACGCGCTGCGTTTAAATAGCACGCAGGTGTATAGTAATGCACGGACGGGCTGCAGGTGATTTTGTATCTACTAATAGGTACGAGCACAATCCGCGTAGAGTCTGTGTGCGTCTGAACTGAACACTCTCTAACTGTGACCCTTAGTAACGTTATTTATTTATATATAACTCTTTTTAGTTTAGTATCAAAGCATTCGTATTTATTTTTTAACAATTACTCGTTTATTTTTAGATTCTTCTGAAGCGTGTTCTTCGTCACATATCCATCCGGAAATAGAAGAAAGCCAAGCACATACTTTATCGGATGTCCATCCAGAAATCGAGGAACCCCAAGTCAACGATTCTGATATATCTGCAGATAATGCAGATTGTAATATAATTTCATCAGATAGAGGAAATTTTGGTGACAATTTAACTGAATGCGAACGAAAAATAATTTTTAAATTGGGTCCATTTAAACCACAAGGACCATTTCCAAAAGTTTCAGAAAATAACCGACCTTTTTCGGCTTATTATTATTCATATTTCAATCAGGCAGGCATAAAAATTATAAGACCATGGTTATGTTATTCTAACGTTTTAAACAAACCGTACTGTCACTTCTGTTGGTTATTAGCAGATCGTCAAAACAAATCGTACTCCTCTGCTTGGGTTAACGGTGTTTTAAATCGATAGTAAAATTACATTCTGGAGAGATGTACTGCATCGTATAATTAATGTTATAATTACTTTAGTATCTTGTAATCTACCTTTGAGGGGGCATGATTCTGATTCTGGCAATTTTATGGCAATTTCACGTCTGCTATCTAACTATGATGCAACTTTAAAAGAACTTCTTCTAAAACCGAAAGGTGAAATAAATTATTTAAGCCCT
Source organism: Pyralis farinalis (assembly GCA_947507595.1). Taxonomy (NCBI): domain Eukaryota; kingdom Metazoa; phylum Arthropoda; class Insecta; order Lepidoptera; family Pyralidae; genus Pyralis; species Pyralis farinalis. The sequence continues at coordinate 2,963,265 of OX382281.1, forward strand.
ACGATTCAAAACGAAATTATTAGTTTGCTTGGTACTAACGTTAGGAACAGTATTATCTCAGAAATTAAAAAAGCTCCATTTCTGACAATAATTCTGGATACAACACAAGACTTATCAAAAATTGACCAACTATCTGTAGTTTTTCGATATATCTCGGTTACAGAAAATGATGATAATGTGCCTAAAGAAATAAAAATCTGTGAGTCCTTTTTAGGATTCATAGCAGTAACCGATTGCAGTGCTGCAGGTCTGAAAACTGTCATTTTAAATTTGACTAAAGAATATGGAATTGATTTGACTAAATGTAGAGGACAGGGATACGATGGAGCAAATGTTATGTCGGGTGTGTATGGAGGATTACAAACCCTAATAAAAGAGCATGCTCCAAATGCCGATTATGTTCATTGTGCTGCGCACGCTTTAAACTTGGTTTTGAACGATGCTGCGAGACATGTTCGTGAAGTATCGACTTTTTTCGATAATTTAGAAAAAATATATACTTTTTTTGGCAATAGTATAAAACGCTGGGCTATGCTAAGTGACGATTCATCTGAAAAATATTTGATTACCCTTAAAAAGGTATGTCCTACCAGATGGTCTTCTAGGAACGACGCTTTATTAGCAGTAAAGAAAAACTTTTTACTAATCATGAAAACTTTGTACCAACTAAATTTAATTTCAAATAAAAAAGATGAACGTGAAGAATGTAAAAGTATAATTAACATTTTAGAGAGTTTTGATTTCTTAGTGCTCGTTACATTTTTTTCTTCACTATTTGAAATTATTAATCCTGTTTCTAAAGCTCTACAGCATGAAAATAATGACTTACAGAAATCTAGTATTTTATTAAGTAATCTTTTAAATAGACTGTGCCAATTAAGAAATCAGAATTCATTTAATAGTTTGCTAAATGAATCCAAAGATTTAGCAAAAGAGTGGGGTTACCCCCCACTCTTTTGCTAAATCTTTGGATGTTTTTAAAGTGTTTTTAAAAACAGTAGGCGAAAGATAACGAAGCGTTTTTTTGATGAGTTATCACAAGATGAGAGAAATTCCGACCCGGAATCCTATTTCAAAGTCAATGTATAAGAAATATATTAATTTCTCAAACTAAAGAAAGATTTCAGAGCCTTTGCAACCTGAGTAGTATATTCGAAATATTACAACCGGAGAAACTCCTATCTTCTTCAAGCGAAGAGATATTAAACGCTTCCGGAAAACTGTCTGCTAAATACAGTAAAGACATCTCACTTAATCTTTGTGACCAATTAAAGGCTCTAAAAACATGCTTAAATTCTGAAATTAAAAAAATTTATTCCATTAAAGAACTCATTGAATTATTGCTAGTAAAATTCAATAGTCTTGCATCCAGTTTTCCCGAGGTAATCACAGCATGCTTTTTATTCTTGACCCTTCCAGTTACAACCGCAACGGCAGAAAGAAGTTTTTCAAAATTAAAAACTAATAAAAAATTACTTAAGAACTTCGATGGGACAAGAACGGCTGTCAGACATCTCACTATTGTCCATAGAGGCAGAAACTTTAGAAAAACTAAAATCATCATCAGCCATAAATGATTTAATAAATCAGTTTGCCGAAAAAAAGGCAAGGAGAGTGAATATTTAAAATTCGATTTTTATTTGTAAAATGGGTAAATTATGTGATAAATAAATATTTCTTCTCACAATATGTTTTTTCTTTTGTGAAAAATCTTTACCTCCATATAAGGGCCTCCAAAAAAATTTTTATACGGGGCCCCAACAAGGCACGCTACGCCACTGGCTCTAAACTCCTTTGGTTGAAGGGAGACCCGTATCCCTGCAGTAGGATGAGTAAGTGTTGATGTGGATGTGGTGATGGATATCACGACTATGCAGTGGAAGACGTGAATAAGTCCATGAAGAAAACCTTGTAAAATTCCCAATCGTTTTACGGGTGGTATTTAAACTGCAGGATTGGGTCAGGGTACTCTTTCCAAGTAATTTTTCAGCAGAGTTCCTGAAGTTGGAATATCTAGAATTAAGATTTTGAAATGGTTCTAAACCCAAAACTTGGCTGTATGGGCTAAATCCCTTTGCCTTTCCCCTCGGAGATAGAAAAAAAAACAAAAAAAGAAATAAAAAATTGTTTTGCCAGCCGCCTGATGTAACGAATTTAACGTATTAACGCTGGCAATGCACGCAGCATCACTTGTGAGTTTTTTTTTTTTAATACAACTTCGAGAGGCATACAAACATACGATCCATCTGATGTAAAGCAGTTACCGTAGCCCATTAACGCTTGTAACATATATCACTCGCGCGATGCCTCCTCTGCTGTTTACACAGCAACTCCTTAGGAGCTTACTGGTACCTCACTCACACGCAGGAACACAACAACCCTCTAGAGAGTTGTTATTTGGCTGCGGTTTTCTGTGAGGTGGAGGTACTTCCACAGACGGGCTGCTTTGATTCGCCCTACCTCTCTTAAAACATCCAGATCAAGACAAACAGACAAGTTCATACACACAAATGTTTGTATTGTGTGGGAATCGAACCCACGAGCGTTAGTGTCAAAGTCGCGTCTTTCAACTGAGCCACCGAGCTCGTCGTTAGCCTCACTGCTAATACTCGCGTGCTAAGATCGAGATGAGATGATCGAGAGATCAGGATCGAGAAGTATGTCTATATTCACGACAGATCCCTTGCAGGGTAGGTAGAGGTCTGAGCGCCGCAAAGACGCAGTCCTCATGCACGCTCGCCGGTTCCTAGGGCTTCTCTTCTGATAAAACACGACCATTTTGATCACATTAGGTTAGTTTTGGGTTTCCTCGGCTCTTACATCCTTCGACTTTCGCTTTGTATGTATATCTGTTTCGTCATTCTTTCATCCTGCATTCTTACTACGTGAGATGAGACGAGTTATATTTATAGCCATGCAGCCACAGTGACAGACGGAAGGACAGATCGCGGAACCTCAGTAAGAAGGTTCCGTTGGTGCCCTTTATTAACCGCATACCGAGTTTGTGAAAGACAATCCTTGATGCAGTCCGAATTCTTGAAGGTTTCAAGAAACTGTCCCAGGCAGAAACGAGAGGTAAAGCGCATAGAAGTTACACGAGTGGAAGAGTATTTTCACCTCACAGGAGCCCATAACCACCTGAACGGTTACTTGATTGTGGGCTCCTGTATCAATAACCGATAGGGTTGTTGTGTTCCTGCGAATGAGTATAGTTACCATACCAATAAGTCCCTGAGGGGATGCTGTGTTTGTGGGACAGAAGGGCTGGCTATACGTGAGTGATAGTTCTTGTATTGTAAGGCTACGGTAGTCACTTTCCATCAGGTTGATTATCATCTAGTATCTCTCTCGATGTTGTATATGTCAGAACGTGGATGTAATGGTCGTCAGGTGGCTCGTTGTTCATGGCGAATAAAGCGAAATACCAGCGTAGTTAATCTTCTCAATATTTAATCAGCCAATTACCACAATACTTTTAACAAAAGTTATGCTTAGATCGTAGATTACAACGGATTCAAAATGCGGTGGACGCGACACGTGCGGTTGGCTCCATTGTTCGATTCGTAATGCGCTTCCAATGACGGTATCTTGACGTTTTTGACAACTGACAACCGACATTTCGAGCTAACCATAACAAACACAACCGGTGTTGCCAATCCAACGATGTCGATTCCACCCAAGCGCCGACTTGACATTTTGATCCGTTATGATTAAAACTAGAAATTAAAATTAAATCCCGCAAGGGATTTGGCGTGAAGTTATAGAATATAATAGAATGATTAAAACTAGCATCACGGGGATTGATTTCTTCCGGGCTTCTCAATATGGTGTTGCTACCTCTGCGACATATATAAATAGTTTTTTTCGTGTTTTTTTATGCAACTAGATTGGCAAACAAGCATGCAGCCCGCATTAGAGGAGGGTCATTGTGTTGGGTTATAATAAGCAAATAATTCTAATTATATTGCAGGAGTTAATACCATTTTAATTCTTCGCACTTGCAATACTTTTTTTATACAACTAGATTGGCAAACAAGCATGCGGCTCGCATCATACGGTAAGCGGTCACTGCAGCCTATTGACGCTCGCAACACCGCGGGTATGTTACTCGCGCGCTGCCAATCTTATAACCTAAAGCTGTTTCGTCACAGTACCCAGTAATTTCTCTGCTATGTATCACATATATACCATATAAATAGCTCTTTGGCGGTAGAAATAGGTGAGACAGATGTACCCACGCAGGCGACTTTTATACAAAGTTCCTCTGGTATCAATGTATACTACATTAAGATCGGCGCCATAAGCGTTCATTTTTTTACATTTTTGGTACGGAATCCTAAAAAAAGTCACATCTATGAGAAATTAATAACAATGAAATAGTGCGTCGGGGATCGGCGTTATTAATGTTTGTTTTTTTTTATTTTCTCCGAAAATACACATATATACATAAACTTAAAAAGTAAAATCTTATCTAAATATATAACCTTATTTAATAAATACTAAATTTGATCTAAATCGTTAGAGCCGTTTCCAAGGTGTACGATATATATTGTTATATGTACAAGAATTGCCCCTTTAAAGTAATAGAAAAAGTGTATACAGAGAGAGTGCTGTTAGTGGGCTTCGAACCGGTACCTACAACGAGAAGTGCCAAGTGTCGGCAAGGGCCCCTCGGGGAAAATATTGTTTCAATATATTTGTCTTCGAAGATAGAAATTTTAATTTCGTGTTTTATACTTATCTGATATTATATGAGAAAAACTACATATATATTTTTTTATAAATTTCGGGAGGCATACAAGCATATGGCTCACCTGATGTAAAGAGGCAAGCTTAGTCTATGAACGCTTGTAATACATTAAGTATTGCTCACGCGTTGCCGCCTCAGCAGCAGCTAACACAGCAAATCCCTAAGAGCTTACTGGCAACTTTACTCGCTCGGAGGAACACAACAACCCTCCAGCCAGTTGTAATTTGTGCGGGGAGGTACTTCCCCAGACCGGCTGCTTTGATGCGCTCTACTTCTCTTAAAAACAACCAAACCAAAACAAACAGACAAAATGTCCACATGAAACTTGACACTCCGACCTTTATATTGTTTGTATGACATTAGTTGGATTTCATGAAACACAAATAATTTGATTGCATATGTGTATCATCGAATACTGTAAAGAATATTCATGGCGATACATATATATTTATATATATATATATATTTTATGAAACTATAACACTAAAAGGTCTAGTTTTCCTTCTGGGTGGAGGTCTAACGGCAGTCGCTCCATGTCAAAATCTTGTATCTTATCGTATCTTCGCCAAAACCTTAGGCTTACGTAGCGAACCCGCTGATTCTAATAGATTAGGAAACGATATATAGTTTAGAAGAAGAATTCTTTGTACATGGTACGTCGAAGACAAAATACGAAGGAGTTTAGAAACGGCGAGAAGAGGAAACTGATACAATTGATTTTTGGAAGTAAACTGCCAGGGCAGACGTAGGGAACAAATATCTTCTTTAAAACAGAATAACTCTTTTTTTGTTATATTAGTTCGGCATAGTGGCTCCTCTTTGCCTGATGATAAGCGAGGAGCCCAAATCGCAACTGCAACTGACAAAAGACTGCGCTGACCCGCAAGATGCTTCTTCACGCTTCGTTTGCTCTTTTAATTTTATGAAGCGTGTTATATTATAAGTTTGAAATCGAGATGACGATGAGTGGACTATGGGCTGACTGGGAGAGAAATTGGTGTTTAAATGATGATCCAATCGGCCGACTGGTCGTCCTTGCTACAAATACCATGCTGTGCCGCCTTTCAATATCTAAAATAGATTTATGTTACATTTGTATGCCGGTGACGGCTGAATAATAAACCTTTCAGAATCAGAGCCGTATCGATCGATTTGCAACCCTCCAGCTCTGACGCAACATGTCTATGGATGTCAGCGGCTTCGTTAGGGGTCGGGGCGAGGTGCCTTTCCCCTCGAGATCCACTGTTTTGTGTCATCATAATGTTATCTAACACTCAATTATCTTTCCAAATACCTATATATACATATACATTCTCTCCACTATATGTATATAGATCTCCTCGGAGATCGGCGTCTCAATAGTTCTTTTTTTATACAACGTCGGGAGGCATACAAGCATACAGCCCACCCGATGAAAAGCGGTTACCCTAGCCAATGAACGCTTGCAATACATTTAGTATTACTCGCGCGATTACTCCTCTGTTGCTTACACGCAGGAAACCAAGAACCCTCTCGGGAGTGGTTATATGTCTTTAGTTTTCTGTGAGGTGCTTTGATGCGCCCTACCTCTCTTAAAACCCCAGTCTACGACAAACAGACATGCACACAAATGTTTGTCCTGTGTGGGAATCGAACCCACAAGCGTAGGCGTCTAGGGCAAAATAGCGTATAGTATAACCATTGCGCACAGAACTTTAGGTATGGTAGACACATTTATGGATATACATGTGTGTATGTACTGTCGCATGTCGTTTCTTTAGTTTCTACTAGCTGTGCCCGCGACTTCGTCCGCGCGGTGTAGTTAATTTTTTATTATTTATTTATATTAATAAATATAAATAAATTTTCTAAAATAAAAGTAGCCTAAGTTACTCCTTATCACATCAGCTATCTGCCAGTGAAAGTCCCGTCAAAATCGGTCCAGCCGTTTCAAAGATTACCCGGAACAGACAGACAAAAATTGTAAAAAGGAATATTTTGGTATATTTGGTATATAATATTATGTACCGTGTATACATCCATATGCATTTAATAAAAAGCGGCGTCGCACACTCCAATTTTATTTATCAGTATAGATTTTGCGTGTTTGGTGCAGTATATAAAAAATAGAAATGCCCATTTAAAGTAGGTATTACATTTTTATGATTCATTAAGCACCTCGATCCCGCATTTACTGCTTTAGGTAAAGAATAACCAGAACAGTCTCATCAGAACATTGGCACGCTCATTGCTAACTCTGCACATCTTCATTAATTTCTGGTGACCTTACTCAATTGCGAAATGTCAACAACCCTCCGGGTGATGGTTGTTTGGTTACGGTCTCCCGTAAAGGTACGGGTACTTTCTCAGTCGGGTCTAACTTTTTATTAAATACAAGTGCTGGAGTTCGCGCTTCGCGCAAATCCCATCACTACTTTTACAAAATGTACTTTTTTAAATACTTCCGGTTATCAAATTAACTCCATTTTGATACCATTAGAAAGATGCAATTTAGTTTGACTTTCTGGTGAAAACCGCATCTCAATCGCATTTATAGTTTTATTTCTAGAGGCCAAAATGTCAGTGCAGAGAAATAGAGGGAGAAACTGTACTATTTTATGGGTTAGGGATATGGCGAGCCCCTTACACCCCGATATGTATACAGTAATTTATCAAAGCAATGCAAAACAAAACGCTATTCAGGAACTCAGCCCCGTGTAAAGCCCGACAGCTGCAAGAGCCCATATTTTAATTTGTTTCTGCACATTCTAGAGAAATCGTACAGTTCTCGCCTTCGAGAAACCTTATCGGTTATTTGTACGGTTAGCAATCAAAGTTCGCTACCTACCATACCATTGTGTATTCATACTAGCTATTGCCCGCGATCTCGTACACATTCAACTCATATTACGCAGTTCACCATTTTAATGAAAAGATTTATTAATGTATAGGTACTTACCTAAATAGCTTTTCTGGGCTGGAACGTAGGTCAACAGAAACACCAGGTAGCTTTCCAAGTGAAAACTACAACGCTCTTTCTGTTCTTCCAAGATTCGTCATTATCGTTCGTAACTTTATTCACGGTGCTTAATTGCCACCCAATAAAAAAAAGATAAATAATTATTGTCGGAAAAATTACACAGCGCCATCTAGCCCCAAAGTAGGCGACGCTTGTGTTATGGGTACTAGACAACTGATAAGCATACGTAAATACATTTTTTTTTGTAAATACATACTTATTATACATAGAAAATACTCAGAACAAGACAAACAGACATGTTCATGCACACAAATGTTGTGTGGGAATGGAAACCACGAGCGTTGGTGTCACTGGACTACAAAACTCGAAATAAAAATTCTTTATTTGCCATTGGACATCCTTGTTGATACATATTCATCGATTCTATAATAAACCTTATAAACAGAGGATATTTTTGATGTTCCTTGTGAAGACATTGTCGGGACAGAACTGTTTCAGGCTATTTATTACAGAATCGAATACAATTTACAAAAAAGATCTACCTGTCCTAACAAGCCGATGTACCTACCGGCATGACCAACATATTTCTGTTTGTACGATTTTTACAGAAGTTTGAAAATTACTTCATATTGGAGCGTATAGTACGTTTAATTAAATATACTGAAAAGTAACAATCAGCGAGGATATTTACTTCGTTGAAAGTACCATTGATACTTTCAACAAAGTAGATATAAAATTGATGTATACATTTTTTCTTTGAGCATATCCAGCGAGGACAGTAGCCTCAACAACGTTTCGATTTAGTACCTTTGTCTACAGACTGACTGGTGCGACGGTTTCAAGTTTTTTAATTATAGAAGTAAAGAACGAGATTATGCGAATCGATATATGTATATATAAATTTTATTCAACAAATTTTATGCTATCGTTTGTAGCAAATGTATTACTAACTGATCTAGACACCTCAGTCAGACAGTCAGTAGTTCTTGCACAGCATCTCCAGACATGTCAGCCTCCAGTCGAACCGCTCCCGGGTAATTTGAACCGCGAGAACGCGGGCGGATGATGGATATTAGTCTGACTGATTGAGTTAAATAATACCGGACGAACGCTTCGAGCGAACACAATGTGTGTGATAGCGCACATTATACGAAGACAAATCAGGACAAATAACACATAAAGTAGAATCGATTTTAGGCTGCATACAGGCGGATGAATCCGAGGTTTAACCACATCTGGATACAGTCTCATACGAATAGGTCCCTGTGGCCATTTCAGACGTCGGGTCTACGCACATACCGCCGAATATGTACAGTACCTACGTCCCCGTGACGTCCCTGGCTACACACAGGACAGACGACCTACCGAGCCAAATTTAGGGTGCATTAAAGACGGATGAATCCAATGATTAATCACGTCTAAATGCACCCCGGAAAAGGAAGACTGCTGCTGGGACGTTACCCAGAGCGCTCCCAACAGCATTGTCTCTCTTCCTCCTCTCTGGATGAATTGAAGGATTAATGAAAATGCGGGGTGCATTTCGCGGTGATTAATCCTTCAATTCATCCGCTTTAATGCACCCCACACTGGCACGGTAGGTTGTCTGCCCTGTGCGTCGCCTGGGACGTCACGTGGAGACGTAGGTGCTGTACGTATTTGGCGGTGCGTGTCCACGGACGTCCCTTATGGCAGCGGGAACTAATTCGTAGGAGACTGCATCCAAACGTGATTAATCCTCGGATTCATCCGCCTGTATGCAGCCTAAAGTCGATCTACTGTTGAAACTCTCCTGCGTTGTGCTCGTCTAATGTGTACTCTCACACACATTGCCTTCGTGTGAAGATATATACGGCATCATTCCAGCTCAGATAGTAAGATTACTTATCCATCATTTCCACGCCCGCCTTATCGCGGTACAAATTACCCAGGAGTGATTCGCTCCCGGAGACTGCCCGGGTAATGAGCTCTAGCTCACGGGTTGCTTTGATGCGCCCTCTTAAATACCCAGACCAAGTCAAACAGATATTCATGCACGCATAATTATCATATGTCCTGTGTGAAAATTGAACCCACTAGTTGGTATGAAAGTAACGTAACAGCGCGTTTCACGTTTGCACCACCCAGCTCGTCATTACGTCAGCGGGGCCGGTGGGCGTGGACGTGCGGCATTATATAAACACGGCGCCAGCGAAGGAGATGTGTACCCGTAGATCGCCAGTGGATCTCTTAGCAACAGCATGGGTTTTCTCCAGGCAAATCAACAGTTGCGGCATTAGGAAATATTCAGCACAGTTCAGCTGATATTCTTGAACATTGCGGAGTATTTTGACAATGTCTGGTTGCCGATCATGTGGCTTAAAGTGAAGAGAGGAGGAATGCTCTCCTAACATCTACAGGCTGTAGGTGGACTAGATTACCGGGCGCCGTTGGACTTGATTTTCGGGGACCGGGCGACGTGGATGGTTTCTACCCTGAGGCCTGAGGATACTCTACCAGAAAACCTACTACTAAAACGTACTAATCAGGGGCGCCGGCTTGGGTGCTCATGCTCTTTTGATGACTAGGTACATCATCATGATTTCAGGCGAAAGACGTACACTGCTGGACATAGGCGTCCCCCAAAGACTGCTCTGCCCAAAACAAAAAAACGGCTCTACATTAAAAGTATCTGGTGGGAACTGAGATCACATTAGGACGCGTCGCACACATTCTAGTAAGCAAGCGCTTACTAGAATGACAACATAATGAGAACTGAACAACAGATAATGAGATATAGGATTATTTTAGTTATATAATGATGTCTAGCGTCATGGGTGCTCCGAACCCACTATTTCCCTCCCGTGGGTGCTGGAGCCCCCGAGCACCCACGGAGTCGGCGCCCCTGGTACTAATACAGAAATAATATGAAAGAATGACGAAGGAGATATACAATACGAAAGTGGAAGAATGTAGAAGACGAGGAAAACCAATACTAACTTACCATGACCAAATTGGTCGTCTGTTATCGGAAGGTGATGTCAGGAGACCTAGGAACCGACGAGCGTGCACGAAAATAGCTATGAATGTTAAAGAAGTGAGTGAGGTGTGTAAGGACCACGTCTTATGGCGCTCGGTTCTATCTGCCTACCCCGCAAGAGACCTGGTGTGAGGATATACATACTAATACCTGACACCTCAACACCCAGATCAAGACAAACAGGGATGTCGTTTTATACCAGCGGATTACTGCCATTTCCAGTAAACAACGATGAAGATGCTGCCTTATAAAAAAAAAAAAAATTGCAATGTTGAGTTGCATTACATTAGCATTGCTCAATGTGCGCATATTATGCACTTCTTATGCAGTGGTGTTGCAGACTATACCATAACGTTACGAGGGCAGCGCATAATGTTTACAAACAAATGACGGTGCGCACGAGCATAAAAATGGCGGCTTGAAACTATTCGTCACCAGGGCGGCGCCACTTTCAATGGACATGTTGACAACTGTCTAAACGTATAAAATTGATATTGCTTTTATTGTTATACTAGCGACCCGCCCCGGCTTCGCACGGGTAGTAAAGTATATTACATGTACCTACATACACTAAGGATTAATATTTGACGAGCTCGGTGGCTCAGTCGTGAATGACGCGACTTTGACACCAACGCTCGTGGGTTCGATTCCTACACAAGGCAAACATTTGTGTGCATGAACATATCCATTTGTCTTGGTCTGGATGTTTTAAGAGAGGTAGGGCGCATCAAAGAAGCCCGTCTGGGGAAGTACCTCCACCTCACAGAAAACCGTAGCCAAATAACAACTCCCTAGACGGTTGTTGTATTCCTGCGTGTGAGTGAGGTCACCAGTGAACTCCCAAGGAGTTGCAGTGTAAGCAGCAGAGGAGTCAAAGCGGGTACAGTAGCCTACGAACGCTTGCAACGTTAAGTATCACTCCCGCGATACTGCCTCTGCTGCTAACACAGCAACTCCTTAGGAGCTTACTAGTGACCGCACTCACACGTAGGAACACAAAAACACGGCGTTGTTATTTGGCTGCGGTTTTCTGTGGGGTACTTACCCAGTCAGACTACTGTTATGTAAGAGCCCTAAATCTCTTAAGTGACTCTTACGTAATGCAACAAAGGAGCTAACTTATCACTTAAATATTTTATTTACATTTCGAACTGGCTTGCCTTGGCTTCAGTTATATTTCTGTACGAAACTAACATGAACATGGCTAATTGCGGCTAATTGTAATGGATAAAATAAAGTCGATGCTGGTATTATTCTTCCTATCAGAATGTCTTAGAACAGTGGAATGAATATATTTTTTAAATGTATGACTATGCCTTAGACGTTGACACCGAGAGTGAGTCTGATGAACACCATGTTGTTGGTGTCCGATGAAGGCATAACTGGGATAAATCGAATGTTTGATACGAAACTTCAAAAATAGAATGTCGATGGAAATTGATATGATCACAAGTGAGATGATTAAACCAGGTGGCACTTACGCCCGGGACGCCTTCTGATACTGAAGCAATCAATGCTGGAGAACTGGAAGGGTTCCGATGGTAAGAGACGCGTAGTCATCGTAGCCAGTTATAGGTCATCGGTTTGATCAGATTGAAAGTATATGAAATGATAATTGAAAGGAGAATGAGAATGAAATCTTAGACGGAATGCTGTGGGAAGCATAGATAACATTCAGAAATAGAAGAGGATGTATGGATAATTTTTTTCTACACCAGGGGCGTAGCTACCGCCGTATTTGCCGTATCAATTATACGGGGCCCCCGGGCCACGGGGGCCCCCAAAGTGTGTAAGGAAAAAGAATAAAAACTTTCTAATTTATTTTATTTTACAAATGACAAAATTCTATAAAGCAATTCCTTTTTTTCCCGCCTTAAGCGTGCGTTCAAAAGTTGGCAACACTACATCGTTATGGCGGGCTGCGGGACTTCCCCGTTTTACTTACTTCATCTTCAACTCAGCGGGGAATCCCCGGGAATCCTTCATCGATATCGCGATGTACGTGTACGTTGTTGTACTTTGCATTGGATGTTAAACCACGGAGTGCAGTGCACTGTTTATTTACGCGCTTTATATAAATGTGCATTACATTGTAATTCAGTACAAACAATATTGTTCTTCTGGTTTAGCAGTATTAGTAGCGATTTGTAAAAGAAATGAGTGAAAGGAAAAGAGATTATCCCAGCGGCGCTGAGAAAAGAAAAATTAAACAGAAAAGGGACGAGGTTATAAAAAAAGTGCCCAAAATTTCTTCATTTTTTCAGAGACAAGATACTGTGAGTGATTTAGATTGGAAAGGTAAGTACTACACTACTACCCAACCCATTTATTAGGGGCCCGTAGTGATAAACAAGGAAATCTTTTAATTTCGGTCTGTCCATCTGTCCGTCACAAAAAGTTGTCTCCCCCCTCGATTTTCACAATTATACTGTTTTTAGGGTTCCGTGCCTTGATTAAAAAAAAAACAAAATTCTAACTTATCTATAGGATCGATTTGTTTTGTTGTTTGTCTATCAGTCCGTATCGTATCGTTAATTGCGTGTTGAGAACTTCAGATGTGCAGACTCGCTTTCGGGTTCTCGTTTTGTATGGCCACTACACTACGCGCTGCGTTTAAATAGCACGCAGGTGTATAGTAATGCACGGACGGGCTGCAGGTGATTTTGTATCTACTAATAGGTACGAGCACAATCCGCGTAGAGTCTGTGTGCGTCTGAACTGAACACTCTCTAACTGTGACCCTTAGTAACGTTATTTATTTATATATAACTCTTTTTAGTTTAGTATCAAAGCATTCGTATTTATTTTTTAACAATTACTCGTTTATTTTTAGATTCTTCTGAAGCATGTTCTTCGTCACATATCCATCCGGAAATAGAAGAAAGCCAAGCACATACTTTATCGGATGTCCATCCAGAAATCGAGGAACCCCAAGTCAACGATTCTGATATATCTGCAGATAATGCAGATTGTAATATAATTTCATCAGATAGAGGAAATTTTGGTGACAATTTAACTGAATGCGAACGAAAAATAATTTTTAAATTGGGTCCATTTAAACCACAAGGACCATTTCCAAATGTTTCAGAAAATAACCGACCTTTTTCGGCTTATTATTATTCATATTTCAATCAGGCAGGCATAAAAATTATAAGACCATGGTTATGTTATTCTAACGTTTTAAACAAACCGTACTGTCACTTCTGTTGGTTATTAGCAGATCGTCAAAACAAATCGTACTCCTCTGCTTGGGTTAACGGTGTTTCGGTTAGAAGCAATTTCACACAAACTATTCTTGACCATGAAAAGTCACAGCAGCATATTAGTGCCTCACTCTCTTATAATAATTGGTTGCAAGGAAATACCATCGATACTCTATTGAAAAGTGAAATCGATAGTAAAATTACATTCTGGAGAGATGTACTGCATCGTATAATTAATGTTATAATTACTTTAGTATCTTGTAATCTACCTTTGAGGGGGCATGATTCTGATTCTGGCAATTTTATGGCAATTTCACGTCTGCTATCTAACTATGATGCAACTTTAAAAGAACTTCTTCTAAAACCGAAAGGTGAAATAAATTATTTAAGCCCTACGATTCAAAACGAAATTATTAGTTTGCTTGGTACTAACGTTAGGAACAGTATTATCTCAGAAATTAAAATAGCTCCATTTCTGACAATAATTCTGGATACAACACAAGACTTATCAAAAATTGACCAACTATCTGTAGTTTTTCGATATATCTCGGTTACAGAAAATGATGATAATGTGCCTAAAGAAATAAAAATCTGTGAATCCTTTTTAGGATTCATAGCAGTAACCGATTGCAGTGCTGCAGGTCTGAAAACTGTCATTTTAAATTTGACTAAAGAATATGGAATTGATTTGACTAAATGTAGAGGACAGGGATACGATGGAGCAAATGTTATGTCGGGTGTGTATGGAGGATTACAAACCCTAATAAAAGAGCATGCTCCAAATGCCGATTATGTTCATTGTGCTGCGCACGCTTTAAACTTGGTTTTGAACGATGCTGCGAGACATGTTCGTGAAGTATCGACTTTTTTCGATAATTTAGAAAAAATATATACTTTTTTTGGCAATAGTATAAAACGCTGGGCTATGCTAAGTGACGATTCATCTGAAAAATATTTGATTACCCTTAAAAAGGTATGTCCTACCAGATGGTCTTCTAGGAACGACGCTTTATTAGCAGTAAAGAAAAATTTTTTACTAATCATGAAAACTTTGTACCAACTAAATTTAATTTCAAATAAAAAAGATGAACGTGAAGAATGTAAAAGTATAATTAACATTTTAGAGAGTTTTGATTTCTTAGTGCTCGTTACATTTTTTTCTTCACTATTTGAAATTATTAATCCTGTTTCTAAAGCTCTACAGCATGAAAATAATGACTTACAGAAATCTAGTATTTTATTAAGTAATCTTTTAAATAGACTGTGCCAATTAAGAAATCAGAATTCATTTAATAGTTTGCTAAATGAATCCAAAGATTTAGCAAAAGAGTGGGGGGTAACAACTGTTTTTAAAAACAGTAGGCGAAAGATAACGAAGCGTTTTTTTGATGAGTTATCACAAGATGAGAGAATTTCCGACCCGGAATCCTATTTCAAAGTCAATGTATACTATTGCTGTTTAGATATATTAATTTCTCAAACTAAAGAAAGATTTCAGAGCCTTTGCAACCTGAGTAGTATATTCGAAATATTACAACCGGAGAAACTCCTATCTTCTTCAAGCGAAGAGATATTAAACGCTTCCGGAAAACTGTCTGCTAAATACAGTAAAGACATCTCACTTAATCTTTGTGACCAATTAAAGGCTCTAAAAACATGCTTAAATTCTGAAATTAAAAAAATTTGTTCCATTAAAGAACTCATTGAATTATTGCTAGTAAAATTCAATAGTCTTGCATCCAGTTTTCCCGAGGTAATCACAGCATGCTTTTTATTCTTGACCCTTCCAGTTACAACCGCAACGGCAGAAAGAAGTTATTCAAAATTAAAACTAATAAAAAATTACTTAAGAACTTCGATGGGACAAGAACGGCTGTCAGACATCTCACTAATGTCCATAGAGGCAGAAACTTTAGAAAAACTAAAATCATCATCAGCCATAAATGATTTAATAAATCAGTTTGCCGAAAAAAAGGCAAGGAGAGTGAATATTTAAAATTCGATTTTTATTTGTAAAATGGGTAAATTATGTGATAAATTAATATTTCTTCTCACAATATTTTTTTTCTTTTGTGAAAAATCTTTACCTCCATATAAGGGCCTCCAAAAAAATTTTTATACGGGGCCGCGACAAGGCACGCTACGCCACTGACTTTAATGTTAGTGGTTCAAATGTCAAAAATCCCTTTATTATGAAAATGGCAAATTTCTTTAAAAAAGGCAAATTTCTTGCAAAGGTGACTTGGTTTATCGTTACTGTAGACAAACGAAAACACTTTATTTGATGAATCCTTAAAGAAAATTTTAATTAATATCAATCAGGAGAAAAGTTATTGCAAAAATATATGTTGATCCCTAGACACTTTTGATGTGTGTAGTTTGTGATTGTCCTTGCACAGTAGACAAGATTCTGTTCACTGTTTCACCCCAGAGATAAGTGGCATACATTAGATTAGAAGATTGCCAGTCGGTCGGTCTCGGCGGAAACCGTACTGACGATCGCTGAAGAAGTCATTATTTTCTAGGTAACCGAGAAGTTGGGCGTTCAATACACGTTCCATAACTTTACAAAGTATGGAGGTGATTGCGATCGGTCGATAGTTCGAAGGGTCTGCGCGACTCCCTTTCTTGGACACTGGTGGGACATTAGCAAGCTTCCAGGACCTGGGAACCAAACCAGTATTCAGAGAAAGACGGTACAGGCGTGTGAGGACAGGAGACAACTCGGGTGCACAGGTCTTAAGGACTATCGCAGGTATACCATCAGGTCCACTAGCTTTCTTCAAGTTCAGACAACGCAGCGTTTTGAGCACCTCTTTTTGGTAAATACGGATCTCCGGCACAGTCGTGGCAGTGATGGACGGCAAAAATTTGTTTCGATCGATTTGGCGACAGACCAGAACGCTTTACTCCCAGATGGGTATGAAGCAAGCTCGGACCCTATGCGGTCAATATGATCGAAACGACCTTTTTTAACCCTTTTTTGCAGGACTTGGAGGCTTCATTACGGGCCTTCTTAGCCCTAAGATCCGGTGCTTTGCAATCTCTCGCATTGACCCATGCCAAATAAGCCGATTGTTTAAGTTCTTCGCCGCCAGAACATTCGGCGTTGTACCAGGGCCTAATCAAACCGCCGATGAGGACGTCGGAATGTGAGATGAAATACTCCATACCCTGACGTAGAACTCCAACTATTGGCACAGGTCGTCGGATCATCAGAAGAGAAACACGTTTGCCACCACGGATAAGATGAAAATAAATGACGCATCTCATCCCAATCTACTGACTTGTATCGCCATAACCGTCGGGTTCCCCCAGGGCTGGTATCAGGCGGGGAGAATGACGATACAGACTTCATCAGAGAGTGGTCGGAACTCCCCAATGGGTCTGATACAGTAACCGAATATCTGTCTGGATCTGATATCAGCAGAAGGCCCAGGCAATTGGCAGTGTGGCCATCGACATCCGGCATCCGGGTTGGTTGGTCGACGAGCTGAGTTAGGTCGAGGGATTGCGCAAATTTGCGTGCATAACGACCAGCGTGATCAGTGCACTGGTATAAGAATAGCCACTCTTCGTGGTGGACATTGAAATCCCCCAATAACAAGAGTTCAGCCGTCGGGTACCGTTCTTGAGCCTTGTCTGCAATAGCGCTGAGATAGTCGAACAACCGGATTGTGTCCTGACCGCCAGAATGAGACTTGTATACACGATCTTCTTTAAACCCGTGTCCACCAAGGTCCAGAGCACGGAGAAAGTGGGGATCTTAAGATTACGGAGACGTTTTGTACAGGTGTCATCACGAACGTACACACAAACCCCGGCATGAGGCTTGATGCTACGGTTCAAGGTATACGCCGGGTAGTTGAGGTACGAGGTGCCAGGTGGACATCTGATTTGTGTCTCCGTAATGAACAGCAAATGAGGCCTCTCAGTTTCGAGGTGGACTGCAGTGAGTGCAGACTACAGATGTTGGAGTGGTCCATTTTAAGTGAGAGGGCGTGAAGCCGCTGTTTAATCTTTCTAATCTTAGTGGACCTTTTCAAGTTTGATGTCGTCGAATGGTGAATGGAGGACGGACCGCAGTTAAACGCGGCACTGCTGGACCGATCCAACAGTAAGCGCTGTGACGGACAATAGATGGATTTTTACTTCGTGACCGCGGGGACGCCCTAACCCGTCTAGAGGTGTCTACCGGGCCCTCTCGTCCAGTCGCCAACCGGCACGATAGCGCTTCCCTCGGGATTTTTCGCGAGATGGCGAGACAGCCTTTGGCGAATGGCTAATCCGCTACTTGGGCCCCCAACTATATGCGGTCAGCCAGCGGAGCACTGTGCTTCGGATCCCCCTAGGCTCCAGAATCAGGAGCCCAGCGCCAGAACACCGCGACACTGAGGCCGATTGATCACAGCGCGACCGTTCAGACCCGTCCCTCCTGAAGGCTACACCAAGCATCGTGGCGGAACACGGCTAGGCGTGGCGGATGAATGTCGCTGCCTTTAGCGCTACCCAGGTGCCAACAGCCTACGGACGCGGCCACGGTTGACCCCCTAAACACCTGATGCAGATAAGATAAAAAAATCTTTATTTGCAGTTAGACCCTCACGGGCACTTAGTCACGTCTTACATTTTCAATAATATATATTATTATTTTTTTAAGTTTTTCTCTTTTTTAATCTACCAGCATTTCAAATCACTATTGGCGAAGAAGAAATGCCAAAAGAAACTTGCCAATATAGGTCTTTTTTTTTCAAATCATCTTATTAATACTACAATTAAAGTTATATTAATTCATGTGCTGAATCATTTCCATGCATCTCTGTCAGTTAGATATTCACCGATTCTATAATTCTTACATAGAGTATTTTTGATGTGCCTTTTGAACATATTGTCAAGCAAGGACAGAACTGTTTCAGGTAATTTATTGTAGAATCGAATACAATTTACAACAAAAAATCTATTAGTCTTAGCAAGCCGATGTACTGGCATACGCAATCTATTCCTGCTTCTAAGATTTTCACTACATTTTGAAAACGAATTTATATTTTTACGAGCATATGACGATGAACGCTACATGTTCTCATAAATGTACTGAGGGGTAACCGTGAGGATATTTATTCCTTTGAATAGTTCTCTAAGTGATTCCCTGGGGCCCATGTTATAAATTGAGCGGATGACTCTCTTTCGTAATATAAAAATAGTTTCAATATCAGCCGCTCTTCCCCACAACATTATACCACATGACATAATGCCGTGAAAGTAGCTGCAATAGACTAAGCGAGCAGTAGCTACATCCATCAATTGTCTAATTCTCCTAACGGCATATGTGGCAGAGCTGAGCTTACTGACGAGTTTATATATGTGGGGGCCCCACTGCAATTTTGAGCCTATCGTAATTCCAAGTAATATAGTATCATTAATAAATTCTAGTATATTATTGTCAATGAAAACTTCTGTATTGGAAGAAGCCACATTTGGAAGACTAAATTGTATACATTTGGTTTTAGTGGAATTTAATGAAAGATTACATGTATTGCATGTGAACCAATTTATAATGGCAGATAGAACACTGTTTACATTGTCATTATTTTCGCACCGGCGAGCAACATTAAAAAATCGGCCAAGTGCGAGTCGGACTCGCGCACGAAGGGTTCCGCACCATTATCTATAAAAACGGCAAAAAATCACGTTTGTTGTATGGGAGCCGCCCTTAAATATTTGTTTTATTTTAATTTAATTATTTATTCTTAAAGCGAATATATAACTAAATATTCTGTGAATATTACAAGCGTCTACCTGTTACCGTTATCAATATCGAGCAAAAACGAGCAAAAAAATTGGTCAAGTTCGAGTCGGACTCGCGCACGAAGGGTTCCGTACCATTATCTATAAAAACGGCAAAAAAATCACGTTTATTGTATGGGAGCCCCCCTTAAATATTTGTTTTATTTTAATTTAATTATTTATTCTTAAAGTCAATATATAACTAAATATTTTGTGAATATTTCAAGGGTCTGCCTGTTGCCGTTATCAATATCGAGCCAAAATGAGCAAAAAAATCACGTTTGCTGTATGGGAGCCCCTTTAAATATATATCCTATTCTATTTTTTAGTATTTGTTGTTATAGCGGTAACAGAAATACATCATCTGTGAAAATTTCAACTGTCTAACTATCACAGTTCATGAGATACAGCCTGGTGACAGACGGACGGACGGACGGATAGCGGATCTCAATATTAAGTAAGATCTCAGTAATAAGGTTCCGTTTTACCCTTTGGGTACGGAACCCTAAAAATTAAAGAAGTGTCATCGGCAAACAGTAGTATATCCGCCGTTTTCTGCACCATGTAGGGCAGATCATTTACATATACTAAAAATCGGCTAAGTGCGAGTCGGACTCGCGCACTTAGGGTTCCGTACCACTATCTATAAAAACGGCAAAAAAAATCACGTTTGTTGTATGGGAGCCCCCTTAAATATTTATTATATTCTATTTTTTAGTATTTGTTGTTATAGCGGCAACAGAAATACATCATCTGTGAAAATTTCAACTGTCTAACTATCACGGTTCATGAGATACAGCCTGGTGACAGACGGACGGACGGACGGACGGACGGACAGCGGAGCCTCAGTAATAGGGTTCCGTTTTACCCTTTGGGTACGGAACCCTAAAAATAAAAAGGGTCCCAATATAGAGCCCTTCATTCAACTAAACTGATGGAACTGGAAAGAGCTCGGAGATTGACCCTTGAAGTTGGCCTTTCCAAACTTTCGTCTATTTCCTACCTATCAACTACACCAAGAAGCAGACATACGTACAGTGCGCCAAACATACATTTTATTAACTTTAATGTGTAAACACGCTGCGCTTTCAAAGATTGAGCGCGTACTAGACTCCATTACTCAGTATGTGAGACAAATAATGCCAGAACCTCTTTTGCTCAAAAAATTTACCTTATCCGTTCAGGAATACTGTACAACAAAATAAATAAGATACTAAACGTTGCGAACAGTACCAGGTATACATGTAAAATATGGCAACTAAATAAAGGTTAAAAGAAATGAATTACGATGAAACCGAGAAACTTATTGTTATACAAAAGTAGGAAGTATTTCAGAACTTGGTGCATTAATAAAGTAACTGTATCATTTATGTATTATATGAATAATTAATTGTATTGCATTGTAATCTGTTGATGTTGGAATAGGAGCTTACTGATGACTCTCAAAGCTGATTAAAGGCAATTTCCGCAAACCAGTTCTACAATAGGTCTCTATCTCTGGTCATCTTGGCTATTAAACAGTCACCTTAGAAGTGGTCAGGTTCATCTTATATGGATACATGGTCCCAGTGGTATACCGGGAAATAAAACAGCCGATAGTTGTGCTAGCAATGCGATACATAGTGGATGTCACTCGCAGAAACAAATTATTTGCCAGTTGGAATGGATTATGGAAAAAGTCTAGTGCTAATGCAGATATCGGATATTATGCGTCTATCCAAGCCTACATGCCAACAAAACCATGTTTTTTTACATACCAGGACAAGACTAAGCGGGCAAGATCAATCATCTGTCGTCAGTAAATTGGACATGCTGCAATGTTTTCCTTGTGTGAGGAGGATGTACAAACATTGTGTGGAAATTTCAATAACATTTTTTTTTTCATACCTCGTCGGGAGGCATACAAGCATTCGGCCCGCCTAATGTAAATTAGTCACACGCAGGGACGCAGCAACCTTATAGTAAGTTGTTATTTGGCTGTGGTTTTCTGTGAGATGGAGGCACTTCCCCAGATGGGCTGCTTTGCCCTAGCTCTCTTAAAACATCCAGACAAAGACAAACAGACATGTTCATGCACACAAATAATAAATAATAAATAAACATAATAAATAAAAAATAAGGTGGAAAAGAGAGAGGCAGACTTTTTATTGTATTCTATCTTCTAAGTATTCCTTTATAGAATAATACGCTTTTGTATGGAGTAATTCTTTTATCAAATTAACAAATTTACCGAATGATTTTTCGGATTTGATGTTATCAGGCAGCTTATTGTAAACCTTTACTGACATTGAATAGGGACCTGAGCTATGTAGTACTAATTTAGAATTCAAATTTTTTAAGTTATTTTTGTAACGCGATTCATAACGACGGGGCATGTCTCCTAGTGACGTATAAAAGTTTGGATATTTTCTAATAAATTTACAAACGTCTAAAATATAAATACAGGGTAAAGTTAAAATTTTTAATTTTTTGAAATGTGGCTTGCAACTGTCTGTTTGTTCGATGTTTGTTATTATGCGTATACATTTTTTTTGAAGGATGAGTAAGTCCTGTGCGCGTGAACTATTGCCCCACAGCATCACGCCATAGCTAAGCCAAGCATGAGCGTAGGCATAGTATGCCGTGACAGCGGTCTTGGTGTCCGTCGATTTCTTCAATTCCCTCAAGGCGTACGTAAACCGAGACATTTTAGTAACCATCGTTTCTATATGAGGTTTCCACGTTAAATTGGAGTCGATAACAACACCGAGCAATTTATATGTAGAAACACATTCCATTTCAATATTCTTGAAAGAAAAAGATATATTCAATTCATTTTTTTGTCGCGGTCTGAACTGCATTATTTTAGATTTTGAATAATTAATTTGTAAGTTGTGATCATTCATCCAGATTGTAATACGATTTATTAGATTGTGTAATTTTTGATTGAGATTTACACTGTTATCACACGACATCAAAAGCGAAAAATCATCGGCATACATCACACACGATCGTCCACGGTTTTTGGTAGGTCGTTTATGTAAATAATGAACAGGATACACCCGAGAACACTCCCTTGCGGGATCGAGTCGGTCATCACTTGGACGTCCGATCTGACCGTTTCAATTTGGCGGGTGTTCTCGTCAACATGTTCGACCTCAACATATTCGAAAGTCATTGTCAAAGTCGCGTCATTCACGACTGAGCCACCGAGCTCGTCAAGTATAATCATACTCTGTAATTGCATTGAAACAACTGAGTTATGCCTAAACAAGTGTAAAATTATACCCTCCTTTATCAGTTAAAACATGAAATGCTTCTGTTCAGATTTCCTGGCTTCACCGTCACATACCTGAGACGTGCATTGTGACTACACACAGACAATATTATTGAAAATAGTCAAATTATAAAACAAATGGTATTCTTACTAGTTGGCCACCATGCAGTATCTGTGTGAGCACCTCGTCGGCCCTCACGGACCTGACCATCAGGTTGTGGCACTTCTTCAGCTGGCTGTAGCAGAGGTAGCAAGCCATCGTCGGCCGGGACGCCGTGTTTAACTGAAAACGATATGAAGAAGGTTCACGGTCAGACTATTGAAATAGTAAATTAATAATAATGTATCTATCTGTATATTTTCATGCTTAGTCTCTTGCAGGGTAGGCTGAGAGAACCGAGCGCCACGTGACTCGGTCTTTACACAGCTCCCGATTCAATCTTCTGATAACACCCAATATATTTAGTTGTGACAGGCCTTTCTCGGCATCTTCATCCTTCTACTTTCCCATTCTATATGTTATAAAGTTGTTTTTTTCTTTAAATTATTACAATAGTTGAGGCGCTTTTCTAGGCGACCTCAGCAAATGGAAAGGCATGGCACTAAATATAGATAGGGTTCAAAAAGTAAAGTTTATATCTGGCGCCAGCCACGGTCATTCCATAATATTGCCCCGAACAGTCCAGCAATGCCTGGATATTTAATCTCAAGGAAAGTAGTAAGAAAACCATTTGAAATCCAATGAATCATGTCAGGTGTAGCAAATTACAGATAACTAAAATTCAACTAAAAAAAGATTATAAAACTAAATTAGTGAGGTTAGTTGAATACAATAGCTTATATTAAAACTTACTGCACCCCTATATTCATCTATA
Source organism: Pyralis farinalis (assembly GCA_947507595.1). NCBI lineage: Eukaryota > Metazoa > Arthropoda > Insecta > Lepidoptera > Pyralidae > Pyralis > Pyralis farinalis. The sequence goes on from OX382281.1 coordinate 2,987,108, forward strand.
AGCAAACTATTTCTTAGGTAAGGTGATGAATTCAGATAATAATCACTTCCAAGAGAAAATCTAAGGTTCAGTCCAGTCACTAAGCTTGGTTAAGTTACTATGAGTTCAAATTACTACGGGTCAAATTACTAAAGAGTCAAGTTGGACCATTTTAACAAGAGTGATAAGAATAAGTGAAATTACGATACTGTGAAGGTCGTTGCGCAGAATTCCATGTCAGGGAAACATCCCCGGGTCGCCACGCGTCACTACCACACGCTACACATGACTTCTATTCCAAGACAGGCCCTCACCGTGCGATTTCGAATTCCAAGGTAAAATTTTAAGTCCTAAGAAAACACTGTCATCCTTTCTGTGCGGGAACCAGCTAAAAATAACGACAGTTTATTAGAATCCTGGTCAATTACACGTCGAAAAATGGCCGCACGGTTTGGTCTGAGATCACTTACCATCTTCTTGGAAATTATGCGATCCACATCGCCTTTACAAAATCCATCGGCTAGGCAGCCGTTGTCAAAATAAATTAGGTCGTTTCAGACCTTTAAAACCAGAAATGGACAGAGAATCTACGACCAGAAAGTAAAAAGTCATAGAGCTTGTTTTCTTTTTTTTTTTTTTTATTAAGTTACTTTTATCCCCGAGTGGAAAGGCAAAGGGTTTTAGCTCACACAGCCTAGTCTTGAGTTCAGAGCCATTCTCGGAAATTCCATGTGGTGAGAAAAATACTCGTCACTAAGAAATCCTCAAAAGTACCAAAACATCCAACCAAAGGATTGATAAAAACTCCTCCACCAAACATAAATAAAATTCCTTTAATGAAGGACTAAAATAAACAAATCGTCTTCATAACCATATATCACAACTCACAAACCAAACCTTGAGTGCAGTTTGGCTCCTTCACCACTGACTTCTTAAACTTCAAATAAAACTTACAAAATAAACTCTAAGTGCAGTTAGGCAACTTCGCCACTGACTTCCCAAACCTCTAAGCAAAACAGGAATACAGTTAAGCACTAACGCCGCTGTCTCAAAACTTTGAACATACCCACCCTTACTACTTTGAGTGCAGTTGGGCACCTTTGCCACTGACTTTATAATTATGTTCTGAAAACCCCCAAAGACGCACATTGTGATCGGCACAACACCACCGAACTTCCGAGCACAAAGGCATAACAAAAGTACGAGTATATTGTGATCGGCACAATAACACCGAACTTCCAAGCACAATTACAAAAACAAAAGCATATTGTGTTCGGCACAACACCACCGAACTCTCGAGCACAATAGCAAAAACAAAAGCATATTGTGATCGACACAACACCGCCGAACACCCGAGCACAATTGGAAAAAATGTCCGTAAGGATCCAAATAATCCAATTACGGACTACAAACTCCAATTAGTCGCCTTCTACGACATGCTTGGGAAAAGCATATGGCCTATTCTTTTCAAAGTCGCGTTGCCAACGCGGGTGTAAGTACTCCTCATATCGGGACAACGTCCCTGTCCATGTAAGTCACATCCAAGAAAAAATATCCTAAGATCCTTACAAAACATAACAAAAAGGACAAACAAACAAAAGTGACTACGCGCTAATACATAGGACACAAACAACTAAACAAACACATGCAAGCTAGTTATGAATCCGGGTGCCGAGCCTAGAGTTGTTGTAATGCGAACGTAAGCGCAAACTGCATACGATTCTCAGAATGTCTGGCGCTGACAGGCTCGTCTCCTGCTGGTGGTCCGATGTGTATTGTACCATGATTTTGTAACTTTGCAGGCAGTCTTAAGCTGAACGTCTGTAACGTGTGACTCTAGTTTTATATAATTCATAAATTAATTTTGTATTCTTTTTAAAAAGTCTTCGAGAAGCGGTGGATCTAAAACTGGCGCAGCCGGGTCGGATATTCATTTAAAGCTGTGTTCGAGGACTCTATAAATCGGTTATGGGACTTATCAGCGGAATATCCCCAAACCAAATAAATTTGTTTTGCCACGACAAGTGAACTTTGTAAGTGGAGTGTATAATAGTGCAGAGTTTAGCGAGCACCTATAACGGAAGATATGCTGGCGGGCGGATTGTGAGTAGATCTTTTACAATTCCTCTCTTTCCCATATTATTTCCTGTTGGGTGTGACTCATTAGATTTAAAATTAGTTATTTTTCTTGATTTTATTTCGGACTAAAATTGCTGATATAAAATTTCGGGAAAGTTATTAAGTTTTTAATAAATAAATAAATAAAAGTATTTTTTTTAATAAATAAATGTTAATTATTTTGTTCATTTAAAAACAGTGAACAATTCATTTATAAGGTTATTTGATTTTCGGTAGTTACTGCACTGAATCGGCAGAGTTTATATAAGTATTTAAGTAATAATTAGTTGTAAAATAGTATAAAACAAATATGACTCAAGAAAACCAAAACGTAGCACCGGCGCAATTAGTGACTTTGGTGCCTTCCGAAATGTTATCTATAATTCCTAGATTCGGCGGACAGCCTGAACATTTGAATTTTTTTATTACAAAAGTTGAATATGTGTTGCGTAACTATTCAGCGCAAGGAAATTTGGCACAGGCAGTGTATTTGTTTCATGCTATTACGAGCAGGCTTGTAGATAAGGCGGCGGCTCTACTTAGTGAGAGGCAGGACATAGTGTCCTGGGAAACGTTAAAGGATGTATTACTTCTACATTTTGGTGATCCGCGTTCGGAAAAGGTATAGCAATTGAATAAGAGTCTCTAAAAATTAAATCGGGAGAATCATATCCAGCTTTTTGTGGTCGCATACAAAGTGTACACAGTGCTTTATTTGCTAAAGTGGACCAGATCACCGATGAGGGAGTCAAAGCGGCCAAAATGATAATATACAATAACAGTGCCTTAAAAGTATTTATGTACAATTTACCCGAAAATATGATTCGCATATTACGCTTAAGGGGTTGCCCTTCACTTGAGACGGCTTTAGGCTTAGTGATGGAAGAGGTTAATTTTCAAAACCAGTATAACATTAAACGCAAGCAGCTAAGTCATCTGGCAGGTTTTAAATGGGAATTACCACAAATTGTAGGACCCCAGCCAAACATTCAGCAACAATTTAGGATGCATCCCAATAATCAACAAATTAAATACGGCAATCCGAATCAACAATTTAAATTCGGCATTCCGAATCAACAATTTAAGTTCGGCATTCCGAATCAACCCCAAACTTTTCAACCAAATCAGAATATGAATTATCAAAGACCGTCGTTTATCAAAATTCTCAAGGTTTTCAATTCGGCATACAGAATCAGCAGCAGGCTAGATTACGAAACTTCGTACCAGCCACAAGGGTACCGACCTCCGGTAAATAACAATAATTTTAATAGACCTAATTATACACAAGACCTTTCGACTCCTGACGTCTCCATGAGGACTGTTGCTAGGCAAAATATGTTAGACGCGACGGAATATCCAAATGAATCGTCAAACTTTGACCTAGACTATAGTCAAGAATTCTACCCAAATGAAGTCAATTATTTCGAACCCACTGAACATAGCAAATGTAGTGGGTTATTTTCAATAAACAACGAACCATATTTAGATACAGCACCTAAAATTAAAGAAATAAATTCGGACGAGGAAAATTTTCATTTAACGGCCTCGCGAAAAGACCACCGGAAGTAATAAACCTCAATTGTAGTAGTGTGCTCACATTGCCTCATATTGAACTACCAGAAATGAATGCACGATTTATGATTGACACTGGTAGTACTCGGTCATTCATAGCCCATAAGGTCGACGGATATTTTCAAAATTATAAGACTCACGAACCATTCGAAGTCGTAAGTACCCACGCGCGGAGTACGCATAATGACGTCATCATAATTCCGCTTATGAACACTTTCAATAGCGAAAGCCGACATAAATTTTACGTGTATGAGGTACATAGGCACTACGATGGCCTAATCGGCTCCGACCTTCTTAAACAATTAGATGCGACAATAGACTTGAAGAACCAAGTTCTGCATACGCGAAATACTGATATACCCATTATTTATAACTCAATGCACGAAATACATTTGGAACAGCGTTCAGAGACTCGCGTCAAAATTCCGACTAAACTTCAAAATGGAGATGACATAATTGATTATGTGGACTTTGGACAAGAAGTTCGTATGCCCAGCGCAATAGTTAGGTGTACGGATTCATTTGCAACCACGGTAATTCAAAATTTTTCGGAAAAAACCCATTTCCCTGACTTTTACAAAACCCTTCAAAGTTACTGAATTCGAAAATAATACCTGTGAAGTTAACTTAACGACCAGTAATTACGAAATTGATAAAAAACTTAAACAAAATTTACAACGCTTGCGCCTAGATCATATGAGCCAAGAGGAAAAAGAGTGTATATCGAAACTCTGTTATGAATTCCGCAATATATTCCATGCCGACGAAATTCCATTGACGTTTACAAATGACGTGAAACATAACATACGTACCAAGAACGAAGATCGCATCTACATAAAACCATTTCGACAGTCTCCTACACAAAATACCGAAATAGAGAAACAAGTCGAAAAATTACTCAATGACAACGTAATACAAGAATCGCATTCACCATGGAGTGCTCCGGTGCATCTCGTGCCCAAAAAGGCGGACACAACTGGAGAAAAGAAGTACAGAATGGTTGTAGACTTTAGGCGACTTAATGAGATAACTGTAGACGACAGATATTCACTACCGAACATTACAGAATTATTTGACAAGATGGGCAAGTCGTCTTATTTTGGTACTATTGACCTTGCGAGCGGATACCATCAGGTTGAGGTCTCTGAGGCTGACGTGCTCAAAACAGCGTTTTCAACACCGTCAGGACATTATAATAATAATAATAATAATATCCTTCATTTCAGACATTACGCCCATAAAATGTTAGTAACAAAGTATCTTAAGAAACTAGTGTTAGTATTAATATATAGTTTCTATTTTCTTGTTGGTTTAATTATGTAAAGTAACACGTCCCTAGACCTAATTTATACTCGTAGCACCCAACGACGCCGGCTACTTGACTGCATGCAGCAGTATCCAACGAGCCAGTATCGGTGAGTCCCACCGGTCTGCTAACGCACATAGCATGCTGTTGGGACTACCACGTACCCGCCGAAGCAAAGAGGCGCAGCGCTTGCGCATGATGGCAGCGAACCCATCTGCATGTGCCTCCGCGAACATGGTGGAGGCGCTGCAGTAACGTGGCAGTCCCATCAGCACCCGGAACGTGTTATTATATTGCACGCGTAAGTCGCTGTATGCTCTCTGCGTATAATCGACCCACAAACTGCATGTGTAAAAGGACTGGCAAAACGCTTTGAAAAGCGTGACCTTGACTTGTTTCGTACATCTTGCAAATCTGCGGGCCAACATATTACAGCGAACAGACAGCGACCTCCGCTCCCTCTCAATATCTAACTTATCTTTTAGATCCTCTGTGACCCAGTGGCCTAAATACTTAAAGCGTTCTACCTTTTTTAAGAGAGTACCACAAAGCACAATATGCGGTACATTAGTGTAGCGTTTATGGTCAGGTCTGAATATCATGAATTCGCTTTTTAAAGCATTGTATGTAAGTCCCTGAGCCATTACATAAGATTCGCAGATATCAATAAGCCTCTTCAAAGCACCACTTGATGGGCTCAGCAGCACCATATCATCTGCGTAACTAATATTATTCATACATACTCCGTCTATGTGGCAACCGATACCGGTACTGCTCAGCTCATCAATCAGTCTGTTCATGTATAGGTTGAATAGAGTAGGAGAGGTCACAGCACCCTGTCTCACACCACAATCCAACCCATACTCCTCCGAAAAAGTGCCTGCCCATTTAACCTTGTTCTTCTGATTTCTATACCAGTACATGAAAATAGATATGATTTCCTCAGGTAAGTCAGTATCTGATTTCATTTTATCCCATAGAATATCATAGGATACGAGGTCATATGCCTTAGATAAATCTAAAAAACAAGCATACACTGGTGTCTTCCTTGCAGTATAGTATTGAGCAGTCTGCATGAGGCACAGGATAGCAGTCTCGGTGGAAAGACCTGATTTAAAACCAAATTGTGCATCATTTAGTGAGATGTGCTCATCCAAATGCTTACCAAGCAGACTGTCCAGCACCTTCGCAATCACTGTAGCCAGGGATATCGGTCTATAATTAGACACATCAGATGCGTCACCGGTTTTATTCTTTAGAATAGGTATCACTATTGTGCTCATCATTTTATCAGGTAAGTAAGCATGTCCGATACAAAAATTAAACAACAAAGCTAGAACTCTAGGCAAGTGAACTCCCGCATGCTGCAGGTGTTCGATGCTGAGATTATCGTGTCCTGGGGATTTCCCCCTCACCATTCCATTAATCACTTTTGATACCTCTTTGGCGGAAAAAATCACAGCACGCTTAGGACTACACATCTCATCATTAGACACCGACCGCGCCGGTCCCAGTGGTGATTTTACTTTAAAATGCCGTCTAAATAAATTGGCGATGTCACTGGGCTCATGAACTCCCGCCACACTCACGGGAAGGCTCGATCCTTTATTCAATCTATTGGTGTTTTTCCAGAACTGACTGAATTTATTGTTTTTATGATGTTCAGCAAGGATATCCATTTTTATCTGGTCCTGGTTATTTTGACATCATTTCAATTTTGATTTAAAAACGCGTCTAGATTCACACATGTCATTATAATAATTGCCAGATGCAGGCCTGCCATGTTCTACCCATATCTGAAAACAAAGTCGAGCCCTATCGTGAGCGGTGCGAACGTATTCATTCCAGCCAGACAGATATTTACGTCTTCCCTGATTTCGAGCTCGGTAACTACAAACTGCGGCCTCAGTAAGGATATGTATGATATTGTCATACATTTCATCTATCACTGCTCGGTGAGAGCTGTTATCACACATACCATCACAACATTTTGTAAATTCCACTGGAAAATCCAATGACCTCAGCTCGGAATGACACTCGCTACCATATTTTGATACTTGATCACTATCTCGTTCCCCCCACGTGATTTTATTTATACAGTTGTTTAGTGCAATTTTCTTAGATCTTATTAAAATATCAAAATTACAATCTATTAGTACAGGATAGTGATCAGACCAGTATGTGTCGTACAGAACAGATATAGAGCGAACAGTGGACCGAGCGGCACCAGTTACCAGGCAGTAATCAAGCCAGCGACAACATTTATGTGCATCACTCACAAACGTGTGACTATCCGGGGGCAATAAGTCCATGTCTATACACGACCATAATTGTTCAGAGCAAAAATGCCATAAAGTATGATACCCTTATTAATGATATAAAAATTCATCAACAAAGTAATTCTAGAAAAATCAGCCTGGTCACTAAAATGCTAGAGTCCGTAATAAATAATACTTCTATTAGTAAGAACAATTTTATCCAATTGGATAAAGAGATCTGGGAGATAAGAAAAGTGCTTAACGAAACAATGACTGAACTTACCGCAAACAAACTTATTCATGTATATAATCTATTTTTACATAATTACCAGATGCTCTATATAAGATTAGATGAAATTGAAACGGCCATAGCCTTTAGTAAATTAAAAACATTGCATCAGTCGTTTATAGACCCCGATGAATTTGTAACTATTTTAAAAGATATTGAAAAAATTGAGAACTTAGCCAATAGTGTAAATTACAATAACTTAATAAAGCTCGAACATTGTCTAGAAATAAAAGCTTATTCAAAGGAATATCAAATTACCTTTATTATCGAAGTTCCTTTAGTAGAAAAAGACATGAGTCCTCCCACTCCCCGTCATCAATTTTTTTTTTTTGTATATTTGTGTATGTAATAATCAATGACCTTAACAAAACTGTCCTCATAATCCCTAAACAGCCTTACCTTAGTGTAAATGGATCGAAAACTTTTTCGCTGACTCGCCCCTGCAAACAGTTGGAAAAAGAACTCTACATGTGCTACCGAGAGCACATAGCACGTGGAGCCATGGAAGACACCTGCATAATTACCTTGACGTAATTCTCCACGAATATCACCGCTTGTTCTCCAATTCGTGTAAAAAATGAAAGAGTAAAAATAGAAATGATACAACCGGATCGATGGATACTGTACAGCAGCCTCAAAACCTTAGCAACGACTCGTTGCGGAAATGAGATGATTAGGGATGGGATGCGAATAAGCTCAAATGTGATAGTACCATCAAGCAGCTGATCTGATTATGGCTTCGGGGCTGATTGCAGATGGATAAAGGAAAAAGAAAAGAAAAAATTGTATTTAAGAATTTTGGAGTGACCTAATTTTTTGGAAACTGCAGTCTAGCCGATATATTTCATTATAATGTGGATACTTTTCAAGAAGGCGGTAAGTTGCCATTGGGCCGAGCGCGAGTGCGCATTTTCCACCGCATGTTGTTCAGATTACTAACAAACTCTCTTCGAAGCTAATAATTGGACTTTACACTGGCGAATTGAGTGCGTCGAGATTGGCTGTGGAGACGCGTGACAATTTATGGATATGGTATTTTATTGTTAGCACTGGCACGGCATCGTAGTGTGGGACGACGTGACACGGCTTTCCAGTATTGTGCAATTTTCATTTTTATAACCTGTACATTTTGATTAGGCGTTGTTAGGAGTCCCATTCAATTCGATTAGTAGACCTGAGAAAATTAGAACTTTAGTGATTAGTACTTGTAAACGTTTTTACCCATTAAATTCGGCTTAGCATCTTGACTAGAATCCAAACTTTAGTAAACACTAGTATAATTTATTGTACACGACTACATCACTAACTTAGCTTTATAGACCTGTTTCTAGTAGAATTTAAGTAAATTGTAAGGTGCTACACCTGAACGTCATGAGTATTAAAACATTAATCAGATTTCCAATCCAAAATCTTATATCACAGCAAACAGGGACGACAAACTCAACATTAGACTCAGAGACCTGAAATGGCTTCTGGGTAGAAATTGAGTTTGGAAAATAAGCTTTTGGGTTATAAGACCATTCTTAAACCCATCTGGACTTATGGGATCAACTGTGGGGCAGTGCTTGTACCTCCGATATAGACATTTTACAAAGGTTCAAAAATGTTATATTAAAAGCCGTCTCAAACCCTTCTTGGTTTATAACTAATAACGAGGTTCATCAACTACTCTGTATTCCCACAGTCAAAGGAGAAATTTCAAACTCCCGCACCAGATATAAAAAACGCCTTGACAATCATTCAAACCAATTGGCTCAGCAACTACTGCAAAGAAGTCACAAACAAAGGTATTCTTGAATTGGACAACAGATTTGCCAAGCAACTAATGAAGAGATCTTGTCAATGAACAAGTGACTCTGACCGCCAAATTCTCCAATCAACTCATCTGGGACTATTAAAAAAAAAACTACATTAATCCTGTAATGTTCACGTCCACAAATGGAGGTTAAACCCTGTTATTGAGACATGCAGACTGTGGAGTGATGACGGCGGATCAGATATTGAAACGTGCTACAAGTTCGGTAAGTACTTACTGATATATCGGTCAATTTCTCGTAGACACGTTGGAGCGGGCTGTCGACTATATTGTGAACGGGTACGTCTATCGCCAAGCAAAGCCTGCACACAGTCTTTATAGACATTTTGTTTACAGTAAATCAATAGTTAAAACAATCAAAGGGATAACAAGTCACATTTTTTTTTTTGGTTCTTTTTATCCCCGAGGGGAAAGGCAAAGGGATCTAGCTCATACAGCGTAGTCATCAGTTTAGAACTATTTGAAAATCTTAATTGTATGTTTCAGCTTCAAGAACTCTGCTGAAAAAATACTTGGGGAGGGTACCTACCCAATCAACCCAGTTTAAATACCACTCATAAAACGATAGTGATTTTACAAGGTTTTCTTGATGAACTTATTCACGTCTTCCAAAAAGTGCATAAACGTGTTATATTTGAGTTTTTTCATTACTGTATAAATTTACTAGCACTTATGGTACAAAATACTATAGAAATTGTCACACAAAACTAATTTTATAATGAATTATAAAAATTTCAAGTGAAACAACAATTTACTCGTTACTCGTGAAAAGCGCGGGAAGAAGTCCAATTCGCACATATAAAAATAGAAATTACCACGATACAAGACTAGTTACGGCTTAGACAATTCAACAAAAGGACTCGCCATACGCGTGATTCTGTTAGTAAATAATTCTGCCATTTTTGACGGGGGACGAGGTAACTACTACATAGAAACGAAAATAATGTTTTAAGGAAATGTCAACCTTATTTCGAGGCTCCTACAGTTCAAAGTTATTTTCTTACCGCTGCCTGCCTGTTGTGGAATAGCTGAACTTCTTCGTAAATCGAAGCTGGTAGATTCAAAATAACGAAACGTCTTATATACTTTTTTTTGTCTTTAGCTAAATGAACTCTATTATACAGCGTGAAGGACTGTTTTGTTTTGCAGTTTGTATAATTTACGCTAATTTGGGATAGGAGACGTGCGACCAAAGTCGCGGAATATGATTCGATTGTATCAGTACTCGATTACTGAATCGATTTCTCATGTATTAATCGTTATCACACCATTTTAATTTCTTTTATATGAAAGCAAATAAAATAATACTTGCATGTGAAAGGTAACGCAATATTTTTGCAAACTAGAAGTGTTCGACCTTTTTTTGCATGACATAACTGCACAGTTTGGCATTTTTAGTGTAACACTTTATGATGTCACCTGAGCGATAACGATTACAAGACTGTTAGGGAATCGATTACGCACGAAGTATTTATGCGCGCAATGGATCACAATATCTTGTACCATGACACAGGGGAATGATCCTACGAGGCTGGTCCTTTAGTAACATGTCTCTGAGTGACGGTCACATTACGAAATGTTCGTCTTAATTTCAACATTTGATTGGACGCTCGATACGATCACAAATATTGTATGTATCACTTTTGTCATTATCAAGTGTTTTATTTATTTATAATTTATGTATAAACTAGCGTAACGTACAACGCTTATGTTTACGATTTGTGTAAATAGCGAACGATTTCGATACAAAGCAACTATTTTTTATTTGTTCTTTGCGGTGTTACCGGTGTTATTGGCAATGTACAATTGCAAAGTAGGGGTGTTAAAAAATAATCGATTTTTCTTTTAGTTGATTATTATTTTCGAATAATAGATTTTTTATAATCGATTATCAAAGTAATATTAATCTATTTTTAATAAATCGATTAAATAAATTACGCGATTAAATCGATTTTCATAAATAGCACCATCTATGGGCCGAATGAAAAAACTCGAAGCATTATTACTTACAAGTTGATTATAAAAACGGCGCCATCTGTAGGTATGTATGCGGGTAAAGTAGTTTCAGTGTGGTGAGTGAGATCTGAGATTATATAGTTGTTGGTAAACAATATAAATGTCTTCTAACCGTAAAATACCTAAAAGCGGCTGGCGAAAGTATTTTATAACGAAGAAGGATAATACCACAGCAATATGCATGTACTGAATTGGACTTATACTTTGCGGTACCGCTATCGGATCTTATGGTAGATCCTCTCAATGTCTGGCAGAGCTCTGAAGGGACTACTCCTAAGTTAACCGAATTGGCGCTGAAGCATCTCTCTATGATGGCTACTTCTACTCCATCCGAAAGATTATTTTCCAAAGCGGGAAATATGGTCAGGAAAACACGAATTATCAAAATTATTGTTTTTAAACTGCTTACCGGAAATATTATGGGAATAATTATTCTAATTAAATGTATCATTTTTTAGCATCTTGTGACAACACGTTAATGTTGTCGTTTAGCTTTTTCACTTATCGTTTAATTTTATTTTAATACTACTCTTATATAAAACAAGACTGAAAATTAGTGCCAATAATTATTTTTCGTCTTTTGATTGTTTAAACTTAAAGATTAACCAAAGAATTGTTTTATATTTTTGTTTTTGAGACCATAACGTCGTCGTTTAGTTTTTTAATTGTCATTTAAGTATTTTATATTAATACTAGTCAAATGTGAAATAGGGCGGGACATTTGTGACAATAATTATTTTTAATTTTGTTATTGTTTAAATTTAAAAATTAACGAAAGAATTGTTTTATATTTTTGTTTTTGAGACCATAATGTCGTCGTTTAGTTTTTAGGGTTCCGTACCCAAAGGGTAAAACGGAACCCTATTACTGAGACTTCGCTGTCCGTCTGTCCGTCCGTCCGTCTGTCACCAGGCTGTATCTCATGAACCGTGATAGTTAGACAGTTGAAATTTTCACAGATGATGTATTTCTGTTGCCGCTATAACAACAAATACTAAAATATAGAATAAAATAAATATTTAAGGGGGCTCCCATACAACAAACGTGATTTTTTTGCTCGATATTGATAATGGCAACAGGTAGACGCTTGAAATATTCACAGAATATTTAGTTATATAATTACTTTAAAAATAAATAATTAAATTAAAATAAAATAAATGTTTAAGGGGGGCTCCCACACAACAAACGTGATTTTTTTGCCGTTTTTATAGGTAATGGTACGGAACCCTTCGTGCGCGAGTTCGACTCGCACTTGGCCGATTTTTTTTAATTGTCATTTTAAGTATTTTATTTTAATACTAGTCAAATCTAAAATAGGGCGGGACATTTGTATACTTTTTGCCGATGATGTCACGCTTTTAGTTAAATGTAGCAACAAAAACTTATATGAGTTAGACATAAATAATGCACTAAAAGACGTTGTTAACTGGATGGACGTAAACGATCTACATGTTAATATAAATAAAACTAAAGTCATGCAGTTCACATCCTATAATTCGAACATTATGCCTGTTTGCATTAGCTACAATAGCAAACTGGTAGATGAGGTAGCGATTTTCAAATTCTTGGGCATTACATTGGACAAGCATTTGAACTGGAAGGAGCACATCGACCAGGTGTGCAATAAACTAAATAAATTTGTATTTGCTTTAAAAAGACTGCGGCAGACAGTCTCAGTGGAAGCTGCATTATCAGCCTATCATGGGTACGTGTCATCGGTACTTAGATACGGTTTGATACTTTGGGGAAACTCTGTTGATATAGACAGAGTTTTCAAAATTCAGAAAAAGTGTGTACGCGCTATATGCAATGCGTGGTTCGATGACAGTTGTAGACCTTTATTCCAAAAACTACGTATATTACCATTACCGAGCATGTACATTAGAGATATCTGTATTTTTGTTAATTCCCATCCTCAAAATTGGAAGAAGAGGAGTGAAATCTTCGCTAGACAAACAAGGACAGATATCATGAACAAATTATCAACCTCCTTATTATAAGTATATTTACGAGAAAAACGTCGTCAATATGTGTATCACACTGTATAATCATTTGCCTGAGGACATTAAACGCTTAAAACGAAATTGTTTTAAAACACTATTGACTAATTGGATTCTGGGCCATTGCTTTTACAGTGTCTCAGAATTCATGAAATTTAAATTTTAAAATTGTATTAATATGACATATGTATTTTAATAATTTAATTTCAAATGACTTGTATATATTAGAACTTGTATATTTTATTAATTGAATTATAATTGAATTATAACTGTGATATTTTGCACGCCTGCTTGCGGGCTGAATGCACTGTGCCTGATTTTTGTATATTTAAGACCTTTATGTACTGTATTCTGCAAATAAAGATGATTATGATTATGTGACAATAATTATTTTTAATTTTGTTATTGTTTAAATTTAAAAATTAACAAAAGAATTGTTTTATATTTTTGTTTTTGAGACCATAACGTCGTGGTTTAGTTTTTTAATTGTTATTTTAAGTATTTTATTTTAATACAAGTCACATGTAAAATAGGACTGGACATTTTTTGTTTTTTTTTTTGATTTGATTTATATTTTATTTTTTGCGACAATAAGGTTGTCATTTTGTTGGGGGTGCTCATTTCATTTTTATTATAATAAAACGTTTAATGATACTGAGAATTTGTATCAATAATGATATTTGGTTTCATTATTCCTTACCTTGAAAGTTTAAAAGAACATTTGCTTTGATTTTTAGTTTTGAATTGGTTATTTTTTTATTTATATTATTTTATTTGATTTTTAATCTGATCGATTATTGACAAATCGATTCTATAACTTCACGCCAAATCCCTTGCGGGGTAGGCAGAGAGAACCGAGCGCCACGTGACTCGATCCTTACATATCTCACTCGCTTTATTAACATTCATTGCTCTTCTCAGGAGCCCTAGAAACCGGCGTGCGTGCAACGCCGGTTTCTAGGGCTCCTGACATCACTTTCTGATAGAACATGACCAATTTGGTCATGGTAGGTAAGTCTTGGCCTTCCCCGGCTCCTACATCCTTCCACTTTTGCATTGTATATCTGCGTCGTCATTCTTTCATCTTGCATTCTTTCTACATGCCCGAACCATCGGAGCATGCCTCTTCTTATTTTAACACCGACGCTCTCTTTCAGACAAATCGATTAATATTGAATAAAAAAATCGATTTTTATTAAACAGATTCTTTTCCATTAATCTCACATCCCTATTGCAAAGCAACTAAAAATATTGTAAAACATCTTGTTTCTTTTTATCCCCAAGGGGATCTAGCCCATACAGCCAAGTCATCAGTTTAGAACCATTTGAAAATCTTAATTCAGAAACTGTGCTGAAAACATACTTGGGGAGGGTACCTCGACCCAATCAACCCAGTTTAAATACCACCCGTAAAACTATAGTGATTTTTACAAGGTGTTCTTGATGAACTTATTCACGTCTTCCAAAAAGTGCATAAACGTGATACATTTGAGTTTTTTCATTACTGTATAATTGCACTTGCACTTATGTTACAAAATACTATCGAAATTGTCACATATAACTAATTTTATACTGAATTGTAAAAAATGCAAGTATAATAACTATGTCACTCGACAAAAGCGCGGGAAGAAGTCCGTACAATGCTTAGACCATTCAACAAAAGGACCCGCCATACGCGTGATTCTGTTAGTAAATAATTCTGCCATTTTTGACGGGGGACGAGGTAACTACTACATAGAAACGATTATAACACGCGCAAAAACATTTTGTGTTGTCATGAACGCACACATGAAAAAATGTTCAACACTAGGTCATTTTACGCACACTACTAAAATATTCACGACAACATGCTAGGAAAATATACTATAATATTAGAAACGTAATAGGGATTGACGAATATCGATATTATAATTTCAAAATGTCGATATTTACGACGATAACGGTAAATGACAAAGATGTACATATAAATATTCTATACTTAACATTGGGCCCTTGCGGGCCCTTAGACACGTCTTACGTTTTTTGTTAATAATTCCTTAGTATATTTTATGCATTTCTCTTAGTTTTCATCAATTTTGATCTACCAGCTTTTCAGAAAATTGACATTACAATAAATGTATGTCAATCAAGCTATACAATTATAATGATCTATTTATAACTTCGCACCTAAGGTACATCCTATGTATGATATTATTATTTATTATTATCACATATATTACACATGAGTACTGCATTACATGAGTTATTGGGAGATATTAAACACACTTCAAGTCTATGGGAATAAAAAGTAAAAATATTATTTTCAATACAATTTGCTTACGTATGTCTCTACTACTAAGACTAGATCAAGTGTTACATTTTTATGTTTTTAGTGATCTTATGGCGATTTGTTCCATGACACTAAATTCTAACAGCTAATCACGGAGTGCAAAGTGAAATTGATCATAGTTTTTCTTCATGTTAGTAAGTAATTTGTGTAGACTTGATACACACTGCGAGAATATGATATCTATACATATAATAAAACTGTAGAGATCGAATGTCTGTACATAGAAAAAAACCGAGTCATGGAGATGTTAGAAGTGAAAAAGAACACATCCAGATTTTTTTAATTTTTTGTCTGTTTGTCTGTTTCTACGGGCTAATCTCCGAAACTGGACCGATTTAAATTAAATTTTGCATGGTGGTACCTTGCATCCCCGGTCAACATTTTAGATAATTTTAGAGATAGAGTTCCCGTGGGATAGTTAAAAAACTATAGTAACTACAGCTTAGTACACAACTAACTTAAATAAAGTCATTTTGACCTTAGTCAAAGAGTGAGAACGACACGTCGTCTGGAATAGCGGCCACTTTGTTACCCGGCGGCAAAACTGCTCATACGATATTTAAAATCCCCATAGATTTGGTCATAAGTGAACAGCCTGTCTGTGGTATCTCTAAAAAAAGTGATAAACCGAAGGTTTTACGCGATGGCTGTTTAATCATCTGGGACGTGTGCACTAAGGAACACCAAAAAGCAGTAGAAGCGGTTGATAGAACCCTCAGAGATATCCGTCAAAATGACCAACCTATGAGCAGCGTAACGATTCTGTTTTGTGGAGATTTTAGACAAACGGTGCCAGTAGTGCCACGGGGATCAAAGGCCGACGAGATAACTCATATTACACCACCCGCTACCCGCTGACATCTTGGGTACCTCGTCCCTGCCACCGTCTGTCACCCCGCGGGACTGTCGCGCACGAGATTGCCGGACTATAGCACTGATTCTTACTGTTACTCTACTAGGCGCTCTTCGTGCACAAAATGTTTCTCCCACCGCAATCTCATGGTTTGACTCCTCTCCGAGATCGACAACAGTGCATCAAAGTTGATGACACCTTTTCAAGTTGGTCTACTTTGAGAGCTGGTGTGCCACAGCCACAGGGCGATGTGTTATCATCACTTTTTTTCTCGATTTTTATTAATCAATTCACTCATATTATTACTACTTCCTACCACATGTGTGCAGATGACTTACAAAAATACCGCCATTTTGTACCATCAGATAAGTGCTCAGACGTCCAATCTGTTAATTCAGACCTTGATGCTGTTAGGGACTATGCTGTATCGTTCGGTCTAATTATTAACTGTTGTAATTTAAACGCAGCGAACAATATAACACATTTATATTTTATTGATAATACAACAGAGTGACACTTTCTTTTTATTGTACGTCTATGCTGTGATGGGTCTGTAGTATCGAACACACAGGATAAACATGCTAGTGTATGTAGTGTATGTACAATAAAATTTAATACTAATAATAGGGAATATAAAAACATCATTCAAGACCTACAATCTGAGATCCAAACACTTAATAGTTCTTTAGATTTAATGACTAAAAAATATGAGGATGCTCAAAGAGATATTGAAGAATACAGTGTAGGCATGGATAGATTACTAGCTGACTTGAGAGAAAATGAACAAAAATTATCGTCTCTTAGTAACTTGTATGTGTAATGTAATAGTTTATTTCTGCTACTTTCATAGTATTATGTCATACGGAATTCTTCTTTGGGGTAACTCCGCGGACATTAACACCATCTTTTTATTGCAAAAGAGAGCCATAAGAGCTATCTACAAACTTGGTCCCCGTCAGAGCCTTAGAGAAAAATTCAAAGAAATAAATATTCTAACAGCCGCATCGCAATATATCTATGAAAATCTTTTGTATGTCCATAAAAACATAGACTCATTTTGTAAAAAGAGTGATACTCATAACATAAATACTAGATATAAGCATATCTTGTGTTACATGCAAGCCGTCTCCACAAAATAAGTAATTCTTTTATGGGGCAATGTATACGGTTCTATAACAAATTTCCCAGCAATATAAGAGAATTGTCAATAAACAAGTTTAAAACTACTATTAAAGCCAAATTGTGTAGCAGGGCATATTATAATGTATCTGACTATATTAATGATAAAAATGCCTGGGATTGAGTCGATCCAATTATAATGTAATTAATAAATTATGTAAATTTGTTTGGATACCAAAAGAGGGATGCCTGAGTTTTTTGGCAGTATTTTTATCAGTGCTCACCTAGTCATGAACTACACGGTAGGGAAAAAAATTGTGACGATTCCAAACAAATGTAGCCATTTTTACGGAATAAAAAGATTTTGACTTGACTTTGACTTTGCTTATGTGACCAAAAAGCATTTGGCATTAGATTAATACCTAAACATTTTCAACATCCCCGCTTAATCCAATATGCTTAACACAAAACATATGCTTCACGCCACCAAGTCCTTTGGTCAGCATATCTGCTGGCATTAATTTTGTATCACAGTACCTAATAGATATTTCTTTAGTGTCTGCCAGCTCACGAATAAAGTGGTATCTAATATTAATATGTTTAGACCGCTTACCAATCGCTGGACTATACACTAATTTATTAGCACTTTGACTATCGCTATAAATTACAATAGTCTCATCAGTATTTCCGGTTAATTCTGCTAATAAACCTTTCACCGAAAGAACTTCCTTGGCAGCCTCACAAATAGCAATGTATTCTGCTTCAGCAGTACTAAGGGCAACACAACGCTGTTTACGAGCTTGCCAAGCCACAGTAGCACCACCAAAGTACAGGGCATAACCAGTAAATGAATGACCATCACTATTACTACCCCAATCAGCATCAGCGTAGGCAATCAACGGTGTTCTAGTTTTTTTATAGCAAAGCCTATAATTAATAGTACCTTTAAGGTATCTGAGAACCCTTTTCAAAGAAGCAAAGTGTGTGCTGTTATTGCACGCATTGAATTGACTCAGATAACTGACAGCAAATGAGATGTCAGATCTAGTAGAACAAGCGAGATACATTAAAGATCCTATAATTTCTTGGTATCTACTATCATCTTGTTTATCTCCTTTGCTTAATTTCACATTACACTCCATTGGAGTACCAACAGCTTTACAATCAAGCATTCCATATTTTTTAAGAATTTTCATAATGTAATTGCTTTGACTCAAATAAATTTCATTTTTTGTCCTGTTTCTTGTTACAGTAATACCCAAACAATCTCTTACTTGACCAAGGTCCTTTATTTTAAATCGTTTAGCAATTGCCGCTTTTAGCTCTTGTGCTTTCGCATCAACATCCGTGAATATATAAAAATCATCCACATAAAGAGCAATGGCCAAGAAATATTTGTTATTTTTGTTCATATACACACATTGGTCATATTTAGATGGAACAAAACCAATTTCCAAAAGGTAAGAGTATATTTTCTCATTCCAACAATGAGGTGACTGTTTCAAGCCATATAAAGACTTAACTAACCTGCAGACTTTTCCTTCTTCGCCCTTCTTAACAAACATTTCAGGCTGTTCCATATACAGCTCCTCCTCGAGATCACCGTTTAGGAAAGCAGTTGTTACATCTATATGATGAACCTCAAAGTTTCTTTCCGCAGCCAATCCAAGTAAAAGGCGTATCGAAGACATCTTAACTACTGGAGCAAAAGTTTCAAAATAATCTTCCCCATAAATTTGAGAATAACCTTTCGCTACTAGTCGCGCTTTATGACGTTGTGCAGTTCCATCTGCACCTCTCTTCAGTTTAAAAACCCATTTACTTTTCACAACGTTCTTTTCAGGACGATTAACGAGATACCAAGTTCTATTTTCCATCAAAGAATTATATTCCTCTTGCATTGCTGTCATCCATAAGGTTTTATCACTTCGCGTCATGGCATCTTCTACTGAGCAAGGATCTGCATAATCAGTCACGTTGAAATTATAAATAAAATCATCATCTATTTTTGGTATTCTGTTTCTCAAAGGATAGCGTCGCTCCACTGATATAGGTGCAGGAAAATTAGGTTCAGTTGCACCATCAGTAATAAATGGTATATCAACCGAGTCGATACTATCATGAAATAAATCATCTGTTTCGTATGTGAGTGGGTTATCAACAGATGTATCGCGATCATTTGATGAAGTTAATTCTTCAGTTTCATGACTCCTAACATCAGAATGTGACTGATCAAGTCCCACCGGAACTGACTCATACACCACAACTTCAGGTTCAGGACTCCTTAAATCAGAATGCGAATAATCAAGTTCCACCGGAACTGACTCATACACCCCCACTGAGTCCTGGATGGATTTAGCAGTTAATGGGGCCCCCACAATACTCGATGAAGTAGTCGTAGTAATTCTTTGATCAGACGTTAAAATATCTGTAAAAGGAGAGTAATCCTTTGTGTGACTGTCTGATACTACTACAGTTTCATTAAATACAGCGTCTCTTGCAACTATTATCCGACGTGTATCATTTAAATTCATAAAACGATAACCTTTTTGATTCTCACAATAGCCAACCATTATTAATTCAACTGACTTAGAATCGAACTTTTTTCGACCACTTTTAATAAGTACCTCAGCTTTACATCCGAAAATTTTCAAATGTGAGACATCAACCTTATTACCGGATCATACTTCCTCCGGCACCTTATTTACGAGAGCCATAGTAGGTGATCTATTTTTTAAATAAATCGCACAGGTCATAGCCTCACCCCAAAAACGTTTATTAAGACCACTGTCCTGAAGCAAACACCTAGCTTTCTCAGTAACTGTGTGAATTGTCCGTTCTGCCACACCATTTTGTTGCGGTGTATGTGCAACGGACGTTTGATGTCTTATTCCGTGCTGACGTAGAAAAAATTGAAATTCGTTATTGACATACTCTGTGCCATTATCGCTTCTGAAACATTTAATTTTCTTATTAGTGTGATTCTCCACTAGACTTTTAAATTCCTTAAATTTAGCGAAGACTTCTGTTTTACTTTTCAGCATATAACCAAAAGTTTTTCGATTAAAATCGTCTACAAAGATCAGACAATACCTATTGCCTCCCCACGTATCCACTTCCATGGGTCCAGCCAGATCGCTATGTACTAGCTCCAAGAATCCTTTTGCCCTTTTATTTTTACGTTTGGGAAACTTTTTAGCACATAACTTACCTTTACAGCAACTTACACAGGGTTCCTTATTCATTTTACTAAATGTCAGGCCATTAACCAAGTCCTTTAACTTTTTCATTTGACCTTCAGACAAATGCCCCAATCTTCTATGCCATAATTGAAAAGCACTACGACGATTGTCAGGGTCATCCCCAAGAATCAGCGCTTTATCACTATCTCTACTAATAAAATATAACCCGTCTAAAAATTCTACAACAATTCTTATCAAAAACAACTACACAATTATGTTCGCAAATCTTACTCACAGAAAGTAAATTAGTTATCAATTCTGGAACATGTAAAACATTCTCAAATTTAATTTTAAGATTCTCAAATAGAACATCTCCTTTAGCTTCCGAAACTATTTTGCTATTATTGGCAGTAGTGATACATTTTTTATCACTACAAGCATTATTCAAGAAATCCCTACAAGCTGTCATATGAGATGTTGCCCCAGAATCAATAACCCAATTGTTCTTACTATTAGAGAAAGAAGATAATAAAGTAATGAAATGTTCAGTTTCACAACTTGCAGCAATCACAGCCATTCCATCCGATTTAACATCCATTTTAGCGTCCGTTTTATCGTTTTTAGGGTTCCGTACCCAAAGGGTAAAACGGAACCCTATTACTGAGGCTCCGCTGTCCGTCCGTCCGTCCGTCCGTCCGTCCGTCCGTCCATCCGTCCGTCTGTCACCAGGCTGTATCTCATGAACCGTGATAGTTAGACAGTTGAAATTTTCACAGATGATGTATTTCTGTTGCCGCTATAACAACAAATACTAAAAAATAGAATAAAATAAATATTTAAGGGGGCTCCCATAGAACAAACGTGATTTTTTTTGCTTTTTTTCTAGATAATGGTACGGAACCCTTCCTGCGCGAGTCCGACTCGCACTTGGCCGATTTTTTTTACTGGTCTTGAAGGCTTTGCATTGCCACTTGTAATGTCCCTTTTTCTTACAAAAGTGACAGACTATTTCCTTCTTTCCGCTACCGCTAGGCTTTGAAATCAATGCTGAATCATCTGAATTAGTTAACGTTACAGTCTTCCTTTGTCCTTCTTTAAGTAATGCAGTTATTACAGTCTCAGTAGTTAACTTTACGTTCGAATGTTTTAATGCCATTACTAAAGGATTGTAAGCTTCTGGTAACCCGGCCAACATAATAATTGCAATAAATTCATCGTCTAAGCCCTCCTTAATTGATTGTAGAGCTTGATGTGTAGATTGTATCTCCGTGACATAAAGTTGGACATTAACGAAATTCTCCAATTTAAAACTAAACAATTTTCGCAATAATGTAAGACGCCTGAGTAGACCTCCATCCGCGTACGCCTTTTGAAGTGCATCCCATGTCTCCTTAGCAGTTTTAGCATTAACTACTAGTGGGAATACATTTTCGGCACACATGAGGCATATTTTAGACCGAGCCTTTGCATCTTTTTTCTTAGCTTCTTCATTATCCAATTTATAGCTATCCGAAACATCAACGCAATTCCAGAGATCACAATCGGTCAAGTACATCTGTACAGCAAATGCCCATGTACCATAGTTAGGTTAGTTAGGTGTCGTTCGGTACTTACACGTATATATATATATATATATACATTAATATAATTATATAAGTTTATATATTTCACAAATACTTGTTATATGTAATTGAAAATATAAGCGTTGTACGTTACGCAAGTTTACTTAGGTTATACTTAAATAATAAATAAACAGAATACTAGATAATGAAATACGTGCGCGGACCGAGCGTCAAATGCTTAAATTAAGAAGAAGAAAATTTCGTAACTCGTAGACAGAGACATGTTACTAAAGGACCAGCCTCGTAGGATCATTCCCCTGTGTCATGGTACAAGATATTGTAATCCATTGCGCGCATATATACTGTTCACGACGAAAACACTCAACACAAATGACCACGTGTTGCGAGTGAAAATAAATACACCACGTGTATATGCAAATGTATAGCCACCGTATCGAATAAGTGTTTAGCATAAGTAAATATGAATATGTAGAGTTATTGTACTTATCCGCAACGGAAAACATTTGTAGACTATTGAAAATATATAAATAAAGTAAATTGAATACGTAAAATTTAAGATGCTAGCATAAGGAAATATAAACGTATAGTATTGAAATAAATGCTTAGAATAAGTAGAATATGAATGTAAATTACTAGAATTAAGAAAACTTTGTCAATAAATAGTATGAATAAATAACGGGATCCTTACAATACTAGTAAATAACAGCAAGCTGTGTAGGCAGAGCTGATATTTTTTAAATTTAAAAAATATTTAAATATTTTATTTTTAATTTTTTAAATTATTTTTTTAATTTTTTTTAAATATATGGAACCCTGTACGACATCTAGCGACGAGTGCTGTTACTTTTTCTGTTGATGGGAGTGCAGTGTGGCCGTCCATACGTTTTCCCATATGTTTTTTTTTCTAATTGGAACGATTTTGGACCGTTCTTCCTCACCAACGAACATTTAAATTTTAAATTAAAGGATACAAAACTACAATATGTTAGCTATTAGTGTGTCGATTTTGGAGTTTCTCACTATTACCGTCTAAACGCTAGCTGGATGACATCAGTCTACCCCAAACGGCAATTTTGAGGGTAATGTGGCTCCGCTGGCTATCGCAGCTCTGCCAATTACTTTTTGGTGTCTTTTATATGAAATCAATATCCAGTAATTTTCAATAATGAAAAAGTTAATTTGTTACATGAAGAAAAAAAGTGTGTGTCGGCTCCGACGCACGACGGGAGAGTATTCCTTACGAACAATAATTATGATACATATATAATAGAAAAAGAGGGTAAATGAACGCATCTCCTAAAATAATAAGACTAAAACTTATATTAATCATAAATAATAATAATAATAAATATACTTTATTGTACAAACATAAAATTTACAATGTATATTATACTTATGAGCTAAAGCACAGCAGGCGGTCTTATCGCTAAGCGATCTCTTCCAGACAACCTATAACTGAGAGAGAACAATAAAAATTTGATAAAAACAGGTAGGTGGCGCTGAGTAAATTTTATACCAGAAATATAGAATAACATATATATGGCATTTACATAATATAGATGTAGTAGTTGCATGCATAAGCAGTAATGATAAAAAAAAACAGAAAGAAAGAAATAGATGTTAGAGAAAGGTGACGATTATGTTGCGTTTAGGGAAAGGTAGTACATTTTGACAAGAGATTTGAAGGAGGAAAGAGTTTGAGCACTTCGAATATTAAACGGCAGAGCATTCCAGAGACGTACTGCTTGAACTGAAAAAGATTTCGCGTAGAATTGAGAAGAGTGTAGTGGTGTTTTGAGACGGAGACGAAGGGATTGACGTAACTATCAACCCTGACGGTCACTGTAAAAGGTGAAACGGTCTTTGAGGTAACAAGGAGTGGCGGGATTGAAAAAATAGTATAGAGCAAAGACAGTAAGTGCAAGTTGCGACGAAAAGTTATTACTTTTTTATTATCCCTATTGGGAGCCACTTGAACTGAGTGCGAAATTCGGAGACATGATATATTTGCGAAGCCTAAATATAAACCGAATGCAGAGATTTTGAAGGCGCTCAAGTTTATTTAGTTGCTATACAGTGAGGTTAAGGTAACAGGAATCGGCATAATCAAGAATTGGAAGGAGTACAGATTGTGCAAGCGCAATTTTGGTATATATTGGAGAAAAAATACGCAATCTTCTCAAAGAGAAATTGGCAGTAAACAACCTTTTACTAAGATCGGCAACATGTACAGACCAGGACAAGACCAAATATACTCAGAAATTTTTAACTTTATCGCTCCAACGAGCTATATGCGTGTGGTCATCGTTAATATCTGATATTGCGCTAGAAAGGTGTTTTGATTGAGAATGCGTATAAATTTGGAGATCATCTGCATAAAGATGGTAGGAGGAACGAAGGTTAGAAGAGATAGAATTAATAAATAAGGAAAATAGAAGAGGAGACAATACGCCACCTTGAGGCACGCCAGCAGATATTGAGCACCATGAAGAAAATGTATTCTCAATACGTACACGCTAGCGACGACCATACAGGTAGGAATGGAACCAATCAATTGCCGCTGGAGATATGTTGAGAGAACGCAACTATTGCAGTAGAACATCTACAGTGCTAAACGTGTTGCTGAAGTCCAACAGCATCAAAACCGTAAGGTGTGATTTGTCCATATAAAAACGGATGTCGTCAGTAATTTTTACGAGAGCGGTAGTCGTACTATGACCGGGACGGAATCCAGATTGGAAAGGATTGAGGATGTTATTTCTGTTCAGGAAAATAATCAATACAATACTCTTTATTGCACCAAAAGAAAAATACATAAGAAAAGAACAATAACAAAGTATCAGTACAACGGCGGTCTTATCGCGATGCGATATCTTCCAGACAACCTTAGGGTAGAGGAGAAGTAAAGAAATAAGGTAGGGTGGTGCAGAGCATAACTTAAAGGAAATAAAGTAATTATATAAATAAATACACAAACGTACATAACTACATATGTTATATATAACAAGTACACATGTACACACAATTTATCAAATTGATTAATACATTGAATAAAATATACACACACTAAATTAGACTGAGGTGAAATACAAGAAAATATTGCTAATTACATAATGTTAAAGGAAAGATAATGAAGTTTGACAAGATGTTTGAAGGATTGAAGTGAATGAGCATTCCGGATATCGAAAGGCAGAGCATTCCAGAGGCGTACTGCTTCAACCGAGAAAGAATTGGTGTAGAAATCAGTGGAGTGGTGTGGTGTTTTGAGACGGAGTAACAGTGCGTTACGCAGGGTACGATCATGCGAATCGCTATGAAAGATAAAACGTTCCTTTAAATAGGTTGGGGTAGTAGGATCAAAAAGGATAGAATAAAGAAGCGAAAGGGTGTGCCAGTTGCGACGAAGTCTTATAGGGAGTCACTTGAGCTGAAAACGAAACTCAGAAACATGATCATATTTACGAAGTCCAAATATGAACCGTATGCAAAAGTTTTGAAGGCGCTCAAGCTTATTTAATTGCTCTTCGGTGATATCAAGGTAACAGGAATCAGCATAGTCGAGGATAGGAAGGAGCAAGGATTGTGCTAGCGCAATTTTAGTGTCTACTGGTAGAAAATTTCGTAATTTTCTGAGGGAACCAGACGCAGCAAACAATTTCCTACTAACTTCTGCAATCTGCGATGACCAAGATAGAGAGTTATCAACAATTATTCCCAGATTCTTTACTTTATCGCTGAACTTTATTGGTGTGCCGTCAAATATAACAACAGGTGTATTATTCCAGTCAATTTTAGATACGCGACGAGTACTACCTATAATAATGGTTTACGATTTTAAAGGGTTGACAAAAAGACCGTGAGACTTACTCCAGACAGATATACGAGAGAGATCTTCATTAATAGAGGAAATAGCATTTGGAAGTTCGGATAAGGGAGCCTGCGTGTAAATCTGAAGATCGTCTGCATAAAGATGGTAGAAGGAGCGAAGTTAGGATGTGATGGAATTAATAAATAAAGCAAATAAAAGAGGAGACAACACGCCACCCTGAGGCACACCAGCAGTTGAAGAGCACCAAGAAGAGAACGTATCCTCAATACGTACTCGCTGCTGACGACCATACATGTAAGAACGAAACCACTCAATTGCAGGAGATATATTGATCGAACGTAAACGGCCCAAAAGAATGTCATAATCGACGGTATTAAACGCATTACTGAAGTCTAGCAACGCCAAAACCGTAAGTTGAGCATTATCCATATTAGATCGAATATCCTCGGTAATTTTCAAGAGAGCAGTAGTCGTACTATGACCCGGGCGGAAACCTGATTGGAAGGGATTGAGAATCTTGTGTTTCTCAAGGAAACAACTTAACTGGTGTTGAACCAAGCGTTCGAGGACCTTAGACAAGAAAGGAAGAATAGAAATAGGACGGTAATCTGAGCAAGACGAAGGATTGGGTTTTTTGGGTAAGGGGACTACGTGAGCATATTTCCACGCAGAAGGAAAGATACCGGATGTTATGGAATTATTTAGGATCAATGTAATAACAGGAAGGATGATATCAAGAATCGGTAGGATCATAAGACGACTAACGCTATCATCTCCCACGGCATTTGACGCTACTGCCCGCACGTTCTTCTCAACATCACTGTCCGCAAATTGATTAAAGAAAAATGGTGGAAAATCTGGAGCTGGAAGTGATGAAAGATAATTAAGTGTCTCTGTTTTAGTGCTGCTATCAAAAACAGCAGAGGAGGAAAAATGGATATTAAGATCATCTACATTGACGTTATTAGAATTATTGTAATGGTTTTTTTCCAACTCCAATAGATTTTAAGAATTTCCAGACCTTTGCAGGGTCCCCATTCTCGACAGACTTATTGTGGGAGAGTCTATAAATACGCCAGCGTCACTTGGATTATAGTTTATTATCACCCAATGGTACAACAATATAATTAAATAATAAACTTTTAAAATTATACAGTAATTATGACCGGTAATTATATGAGCAGAACCTCTGCTTTCTTGAATGTTAGATTACAAAATCGCCCTTCTGTCCATTTGACAATCCGTTTTATAGCTATTACAATTGTGTTCCCTCCACAAGGAGATAGTAGTCAAAACCATACCAATTACTTATAGTTATATGAATAATTACAGCATCCAAATTAAATTAATGCTTATGATAAGTAACGACTATA
This sequence comes from Pyralis farinalis, assembly GCA_947507595.1. Lineage (NCBI taxonomy): Eukaryota > Metazoa > Arthropoda > Insecta > Lepidoptera > Pyralidae > Pyralis > Pyralis farinalis. The sequence continues at coordinate 3,014,730 of OX382281.1, forward strand.
AACATATACAATACATTTTAATAACAAGTAAATCAATTTACAATTTGGTACCGGAACTAGTTGGTATTCGTGTAAATCCTTACACTCCCGCCCAAAGTAACATCAACGTATAAGTATGTCGGAACGTGGATGTAATTGTCGTCAGGTGGCTCGTTGTTCATGGCGAATAAAGCGAAATACCAGCGTAGTTAATCTTCTCAATATTCAATCAGCCAATTACGAAAATAATTGTAACAAAAGTTATGCTCAGATCGCAGATTACAACGGATTCAAAATGCGGTGGACGCGACACGTGCGGTTGGCTCCATTCTTAATGCCGTTTCACCAAACCAAAACAAATACAACCGGTGTTGCCCTCCCAACGATGTCGATTCCACCCAAGCGCCGACTTGACATTTTGATCCGTTATTATTAACTAGCGACACGGGGATTGATTTCTACCGGGCTTCTCAATATGGTGTTGCTACCTCTGCGACACGGCCATTCTGACGCATCACACGTCCTCGTGTGCGCAATCTGCAACCAAAAAATCTGAGCAGAAACAGATCTTACTCCAGCTCGGCCAACCCTGACTAAGACTAGCTATAGTCAACGTTTATTTCAAGTAAAACAAATTTTAATTAACCAGTAACATAGTACAATTTGCACTTAACGTTAAGTTATGATTCACAATCGAGACCATTGTGCAATTATCTGCCAACATTTAGTTTAAAGTTAATTCAACATTTTTACTGGATTCTGCTATCATGAAATCATCGCCTCCATCCGGCGGATACTCTCAAAATCATCGCCTCCATCCGGCGGATACTCTCAAAATCATCGCCTCCATCCGGCGGATACTCTCAAAAAAGCCATCGCCTCCATCCGGCGGATACTTTCAAAAAAACCATCGCCTCCATCCGGCGGATACTCTCAAAAAAGCCATCGCCTCCATCCGGCGGATACTCTCAAGAAAGCCATCGCCTCCATCCGGCGGATACTCTCACAATTTGCATGAAAACAGAACTCTTAAAATTCTAAACAACATTATTGCTCAATAGTCTTCGATCGATTATCATCCTCATCTAATTGAGGGCAATCATTAGGCATTTTTCACAAGCAATCATGAGCGTACTTGTAGGTACGGTCACCACACAAAGCCTCTAAACGTAACGGTCTCCTTCAAGCACCCCAATTACCACTATAGGGGCCCTTGTACTTAGGATCGAGCTTCGTTTGGTTACGCACTTTATTTTTCAATAATACAAAGTCTCCAACTTTAAAAAAAGTTAACACATTTAGCTTTTGTACTGTCAAAACGTGTTTTGTCATAGTCAGCATTTTTGACAATATTTGGGCATTTGAAACATCACATGCGCAAACAACAGTTGTCCTAGTAAACTGTAACTTATCAGGAGTCACATGAACTGCTAGACCTTGTTTTAATAGTTCGCGGCCTACTAGAATGTCATATCGTAAGTAAGAGTCAGGCAGTGAAAGAGGATTTCTAACTGAATGTCATCTATTTCAACAATAGTCAAAATTTGAATAGTGCTATTAACTGACGTCTGTCCAATAACAGTCAAAGTTACGGTGTCATTAAATCTCCTTTATAAGCGAGCATTCGGCTCCAGAATCATAATAGAATAGGTACTGCTCACCAGAGTGTCGCATTATCCCAGCAGGAGCGCTGATGCTGCACATATCCACTCGTTTCCCCGCCGTAGCTCGGGTGCCGTTGGTACCGCTAGCTCCACCCTGGTCACGTCGATTGGGGCCGCTGGATGCATAGTGGCCTGTTCCCCGGCAGTGGAAGCAGGTAACTGCTTGATATGAAAAGGTCCTTGAAGTCACTCTAACACATGCCATGGAAAGATACTTGAGATACTCGTAGCTAAGCAGCAGCTTGTCCTTTCAGCGCACGGCTCAAAGCAAACATCAGCGGAACACCACTCAGTTGCTGATCCAGTACACACATATCCGCGGTATTGATCCATGCACGCGCGTCCACATTTCCTTTGTCAAGATCGAATTCGGACAGCTGAATTAGTTAGTCGATGGTCCTTTCATCGCTTGAACCAATGCTAAAAGATTCTGGTTTTGCTGCTCCAGTAAAAGACGCCATTTTTCTTCATCACTATTTCCATTTTTCATTATTGGGGCGGTTGGGTTACATCCCACGTCTGATGTCGGAACGTGGATGTAATTGTCGTCAGGTGGCTCGTTGTTCATGGCGAATAAAGCGAAATACCAGCGTAGTTAATCTTCTCAATATTCAATCAGCCAATTACGAATATAATTGTAACAAAAGTTATGCTCAGATCGCAGATTACAACGGATTCAAAATGCGGTGGACGCGACACGTGCGGTTGGCTCCATTGCTCGATTCGTAATGCCGTTTCCAATGACGGTATCTCATCTTCACCAAACCAAAACAAATACAACCGGTGTTGCCATCCCAACGATGTCGATTCCACCCAAGCGCCGACTTGACATTTTGATCCGTTATTATTAACTAGCGACACGGGGATTGATTTCTTCCGGGCTTCTCAATATGGTGTTGCTACCTCTGCGACAAGTACGTGTTTATTATTGCATAACTAGTTATAAATAATATGTTTATTTTAGCAATAAGTAGTTCAATTCATAATAAAAGAAGCAAAACAGTAAGTGAGAATATTGAAAACCTCACACTCGTCCATCCTGACGCGTGTGATGTCCTCATACACGCAACCTCACACTCGAGTATATATATATATATATATATATATATATATATATATATACATATACCGCTATTTAATCATCGTTTCTGTAAAATTGTCAACTCTGAAACATAATTTCTAGTCGCAGTCCGCAGCATTATCTAGCCGCAGTGCCCGCAGCGTCATCTGAATAAATACAGCAGCACAGTATTCATATTTTTTTACAATAAAACTAGTTTCTCGTAGAAATATATATTTTTTCCTTCATTATTATAATTCTTCTTGCTAAACATACTTCATATTCCAATCATAAAATAATTATTAGCATAACATATGTTTAATGCCTTAATTATAATCAACATCTCTTGTACGAATACACTTATTAATATCACGAATTAAGTATTCCTTGCCACATGAAATAGATTATTTTATTCTAAATAATTCGTAATCTCCTCTTCAGTCACATAGTACTGTCTATGAATGATTTAATGCTCAAGTCGTCTACATACGAGTACCTACATATTATATACCTGTTACTTTTTCACCTTTATACCGCATTTATTACATTAGGTAATTAATTCTTCGTCTATCTCTAGCGCAGTTACATGTATCCATGGTTGCATTCTGTCAGCGGATACAGTGGCATTATATTTACGTTTGCTTTTTCTTTTAAACCCATCTATATCGGATATACGGTATCGGTCGTTACCCAATACCATAGTCACTTTGTAAGGTCCTATAAATTTCTCAACCAACTTTTTGCTTTTGCCATCATTTTCACGACTAACTTTAGTAATCTTTACCAAATCTCCTTCAGAGTAAATAGTCGCTGATTTTCGAGCCTTGTCATAATACTTTTTTTTGTTGAGACTGACTATTCTCAATACGTTCGCTTGCCTCAACACGAATTTCATCTATATCGACATTTGACCGAGTGATTTCTAATATTTCATCAAACCTGCTATTGATTTCACAATTCATTCCAAAACCAAATAGTACTTCTGAGGGAGTTACTTACTTAGTCTTACCAATGGACTTCTGTAGTGTATTGTTTAGTCCCCATTGTACTACTCCCACTGCATTATCCCAAACTCTTTCATCTAGGTCGTGATTTTGTGTACTAAGTGATTTTAAAATAGTTCTATTGTAACGCTCAACCTGACCATTAGCTCTCGGACAGGAAACAGCGTTATATATTACTTTAACATTATTATCCTGAGAGAACTCTTTGAAACTATGCGATGTAAAAGAGCTACCGCTGTCGCAAATTATTCTATTTGGGATACGAAAGGTATAAAATAAATCATTAAGAATTCTTATAACATTTTTGGTTTTCGTGTCCCTTACGGGTTTTATAAATACAAACTTTGCAAATGCATCCACTATGACTAACAGATATGCATTTCCATTTTTACTCCTAACAAATGGACCCAGGTGGTCGATATGCAATGTGTGGAAAGGGGTAGAAACCTTTTCGATGGAATGTAAAAAGCCTTCTTTAACATTTGTATTATCTGAGTGATATGCACAATTCAAGCAAGCTTTTACATACTTTTTTATAAAGCGTCTCATCTTTGGAAAGTAGTAAGTCTTTTTGATATGCTCATATGTCTTGTCGAAAGCAAAATGGCCTATGTCATCGTGGTTAAGTTTGCATATCTGCCACCTAGCTCCCTTTGGCACCACCCATCGTAATTCCTTATGCTCGTCATCAATATACTTAAAAACTTGATTATTCTTAATCACATAATCACGCTTTATCGATCTTACTTCTTCGTCACTGTTTTCGGCTGTTAAAATTTGTTTAATTCGCTTTAGTTCATCGTCGCCTAATTGCAAGGTTACTAACCAATTATCAGCTTCGATTTGCATTACATTAGGAAGAAATTGATTTTGCTGAACAGAATCTTCCTCCGACAGAGACGCGCTACCTATGTTCCGACTTAAAGCATCTACATGGTTCATTTTCGTACCTGCTCTATACTCAATCTCGTATTGAAATTCTTGAAGCTGTAACCACCATCGCGCAATTCTCGGTATGAGATCTCGTTTTGTTAAGGTAGTTCTTAGTGCTCGACATTTTTTCACCCGAAATTTTTTCAACGACTCTACAACCGCCAGTGTTTCCAGCTCATAGGCATGTAAATTTTTTTCTTCAGGTGAGGTTATAATAAGCTACAACCCGCAACGGCTCGGAAAGACTATCTCTTTACATTAGAATACCAGCAATGCCGTGTTTGCTGGCATCAGTATGAACTTCTATACACTTACATTCGGGATTATAAATTGTCAATATTGGTCTGCTACTTAAAGTAATTTTTAAAGCATCAAACGCTTCTTGTTGTTTATTAGTCCATTGAAAGGGTACATTTTTCTTTAATAGCATCGAAAGAGGGCAGGCTAAACATGCGAAATTTTTTATAAATTTTCGAAAATAGCTGACTAGACCATAAAACTGCCGAATATTGTGTTGACTGCGTGGTATAGGGAATTCAAGAACTGATTTAATTTTTTCCTCTCCTGGTCTCACTCCATTGACTGAAATCTCATAACCAAGGTAGTTTAGCTTCTCAGCCAAAAACACACATTTCTCTAAATTGAGAGTTAAACCAGCGGTCTTAAAAATTTCAAGAACATGGCTTAATTTATCCAAGCCTTCACCTATTGTAGCAGACGGTATTAATACGTCATCCATATACGTTAATACGTCTGTAAAACGTGCAGATCCTAACACACGATTGATTATTCTTTGGAAATCGGCTGGCGCATTGGCTAAGCCAAACGGCATACGCTTAAATTCGTATTGCCCGTCGGGCGTGACAAATGCAGTTAAGTGTCGTGAATTCAAGGATACGGATATCTGATAATTGCAAGCGCGCGATAGCAAGCGAGCAATATGTGAGGTCGACCTCCAGTTTCTCGGTATTTTGTACGCTCTACTTCTCCAAAACCAAAATAGTTTGAAACCCCCTTTTTTCGTGATCGTGTAGCCTAGATGTCGTAGTTGTGCCAGTTGAAATTTGTTTTTCAAAAAAAGAAGTTTTGTTCCAGAAAAATCGGTCCAAGAAGATTTGTCCCTACTGTGAGCAGTGCTTTTGCAGTGGTAGTACTAAATTTTCCTTTTTCCTCTTTTTTATTTTTTTTTCATCTTTTCCTTTTTGTTTTTTTAGTTTTTTAATAAATTAGTCTTTTATTAAATTATATTAAATTATATTAAATTTTGGGTTTTTAATTCTAATTTCATCAAGATGCCTCGAGGCCGTCGCAGTAATCGCAGCACTCGATATCAAAATTTTTCAGTTTATTTTTTAAAAAGTAACTTATTTTTTTAAATATTAAATTTTGAATATTCAACATTTTTTTGGTAATTTTTACTAAGTTATCTTTTTTAACTTATTTTTTTTAATTTTATTTAATTATAAAATAAAATGCCCAAGCATTTTTTAGATTGACGCACTAAGTTTCCAAGCGCGCTTGCTACACAGCTTGCTGTTACCTATTTAAAAGATAAAAAGCGCGCTTGCGTTTGCGCCGCAGGCCCTAACTTCCCTAGTAGCCACTCGCAAGGTCGAGGGCTGTGAAATATCTTTGTCCATTTAGCCTACTTATTTGGTCGTCAATAATAGGCATTGGGTAACGCTCTTTAATTGTCTTATTACTTAATGCTCTGTAATCTATGCACAATCTATTTTTACCGTTTTTCTTTTTGACCAACTAGATAGGGCTTGCGTAGTCAGATACTGATTCTTGACTGAACTATATCTGCTGCAATAAGTTCACCAACCATATCTCTTACTATTTGTCTTTCAGTGTAAGACAACCGGTAAGGTCGGTAAACCACCGGTGTTTTATTACTAAGTTCTATATATCAACCGAAATTTCTACAAATATTTCACCTAAAGAAGGCACTGTCGAATTTCCGAATGACCGTATTGAGCCTACAGTTGATGAAACAACTGGTGTCCCTAAAGAAATACTCTCGCTAGCCCTAATAATTGTTTACCTCACTACCTAAATCGATAAACGCACAAAACTTCTTATTGTTCACTGTTACCATTTTGTAATTTTAGAATTGGAGTGTTCTTTTCTGATAGTCATAGTAGTTTTGACATTATTGTCATTGCTAATATTTCTCAAAAAACAGTTGTCGGATATATGTCCTACTTTATTACATTTGCTACATTTAACAATTGGCTTATGGCAATTTATGAACATGTGTCCTCTTTCACGACAGTTAAAGCATAGTTGTGTTTTCTTGTTAAAATTATCATTCGTAGATTTGAATTTTGGCTCTGGTATGCTCATTTTAGAAGACTGAGAATAAAAATCCTTACTGCTGGTTAGAAAACCTAATAATTGTTCTGGGAATTCACACTTAAGGGACTGTGCTGGTTGTTCGTCGGCGAGGGCGCAATCGCAGGGAGTGCTTGCGGACTACTAGGCACCGCAGCGCATCAGGTCATCACGAGCCTGCGAGTGCATCGTGCAGCACCACTCCAGTACGTCAGCCTTCCAGCCTTCGCCTGCAGGCGGCGCAGCTAGGAGACAGAACCAGGTCAGGTGTACCTCAGCCTAAGATAACTATTAATGATTCTAATTTGCATGATATTGTTACTAGTCTAATGACTCCTAAGCAACCTAGTTAGGGTTCCGTACCCGAAGGGTAAAACGGAACCCTATTACTGAGGCTCCGCTGTCCGTCCGTCCGTCCGTCTGTCACCAGGCTGTATCTCATGAACCGTGATAGTTAGACAGTTGAAATTTTCACAGATGATGTATTTCTATTGCCGCTATAACAACAAATACTAAAAAATATAATAAAATAAATATTTAAGGGGGCTCCCATACAACAAACGTGATTTTTTTGCCGTTTTTATAGATAATGGTACGGAACCCGTAAGACTCGCACTTGGCCGATTTTTTTTTATGTAAATGTCGTACCCTCATTTGACCCGTCACTACCAGGTCATCGTATAGATATGTGGCAATCAACAAAGTCAATCAGTGTGCGTCTATATACGGTTGGAATGATAAACAAACTATGCATTTTTCATTACAAAAATTACCAGGCAATGCGAAGACCTGGTATGACACCCTTCCAAATATGTATTCTACGTGGTTAGAGTGGCAAGAAAAATTGCAGTTAGCTTTCCCGTGTGAACAAAATTATGGTAGACTTTTAGACGATATGTTAAAAAAGAAATTTAGGTTAGGTGAATCTATAGAAAATTACTTTTATGAGAAGATTAAATCAGTGTAACATTACGGGTAAAAATGCAGTCGATTGCATCGTCTACGGTCTTACAGATAGAACTTTACGAATGCAGCCTATGCAGTGAAAACTATTAGACGGCTCACTGATATTGATACGGCTAGAATAGTTTATTTCAGCTACTTTCATAGTATTATGTCATATGGAATTCTTCTCTGGGGTAACTCCGCGGATATTAACACCATCTTTTTATTGCAAAAGAGAGCCATAAGAGCTATCTACAAACTTGGTCCCCGGGAGAGCCTTCGAGAAAAATTCAAAGAAATAAATATTTTAACAGTCGCATCGCAATATATCTATGAAAATCTTTTGTATGTCCATAAAAACATAGACTCATTTTGTAAAAAGAGTTATACTCATAGCATAAATACTAGATATAAGCATAATCTTGTCTTACATGCAAGCCGTCTCCACAAAATAAGTAATTCTTTTATGGGGCAATGTATACGGTTCTATAACAAACTTCCCAGCAATATAAGAGAATTGTCAATTAACAAATTTAAAACTACTATTAAAGCCAAATTGTGTAGCAGGGCATATTATAAAGTATCTGACTATATTAATGATAAAATGCCTGGCAGTGAGTCGATCCAATTATAATGTAATTCATAAAATATGTAATTTGTTTGGATACCAAAAGAGGGATGCCTGAGTTTTTTGGCAGTATTTTTATCAGTGCTCACCTAGTCATAAACTGCACGGTAGGGAAAAAATTGTGACGATTCCAAACAAATATAGCCATTAAGATTTTGACTTTGACAGGCCGCATGCACCGAATACGAGAACCTAGTGGATCACGCAAACCGCGCAAGTATGATTGCAAAGTTAATTTTCTGTATAGGCTACGCTTAGCCTCTACAGTACTTGGTACGGTTTCATGCAGGTTGATATATGTCATAATTATACTAAATAAATTCTGGCACTGTTCGTAAAATTCCTGCGGGGTACCTGAACCCTGGATAAGAAGGGATAAATCATTATAAAGCGAGGTCTCGTCACGCTGATCGGCGAAGTTATTAACAAGTGTTTTACGAATCGCTTCCCAGGTTTCCGGAATGCCGTTAGAGTTTATAGTGCGACCTGCGGGTCCTGTTATTTTGTTCAGTATGCCGTTAATAAGAGAAAGATTACTAAGTTCATGGCCCGGTGTATTTTTCACATATTGCTTTACTAATTGATCACACAAATTTACGAATCGCGTTAATACATTAGAATTGCCATCGAACTCGGGCACTAACCGGAGCGCCTTATAAATCTGATCTATAAGTGCATCAGCCATCTTTTTAGATGGGGCTACAATCTCCTCCTCAATTATAGAATCTAAATTCCTATTTGTATCTAACTTATGAATTACACCTACGCTAGGGGTTCGCGATTGCCTGGGATGGAAAATCTTGAATGACTTAAAGGAACACTTAAAAAAAAAAGGAAGAACTCTAGATAGATCTAGGTACTTAATACGTACATAAGCATGTTTGATTTCTCTGCTGTATCGATTTCTGGATACTCCTCTGGACCGTAGCACTCGTAGGTTACAAATAGCTGCCCGCCGTGATCTATTCACTGACTCTATTTTGCAGCTATCCTATCGACTGCGCCAAATACGTAGGCTGCGGCCGGAGGATGCAAAAAAAATCAATTTTTAAAATATATTTAATTAATTAAAATTATAATCTAATATACGTGACAATTGCTCGATGTAAGAAACAAAAGTGAACTTAAAATTAAGTCGATGCGATCTCGAAGACGCGGTATCTTGGGTGGTCTCGCTGCACCTGCATCGTTGCCGACATCGCGCGGTTTCTACGAAGCGCGGCATTTACGTAAACGCTGACCGGCGATACTCGTGGAGCTCCGATACGTAACACGTGTCGGTTTTCAGTGTAGTAGGTATTTCACGTTCAGCCTAAGTTCGTCTACCTTTTTTAGTAATTTTACTTCCCACAGAGCATAGAATTATATATGTAAAACTATAAATTTAAGGTACCACTTACTGATTTGTTTAAACTTGTGTAAGTACCAATCTATGTTATGCGCACAGTAGTGTTATATTTCAAACAGGCATCTACGGAAGACCAGCGCCGCGGTGTCCGACGACCCCACGACTTATGCTGAGTACATGCCTATTTGTAGTCTTATACATTATTTACTGGTTTTAGGTTTTAAATGTTAGTGATTACATGTGAGGCAACAAACAAACCATTTTCTTTCTTTCTTTCTTTAAATACCATCATAAAACAACATTGTGACATGGAGTACGATCCGAAACTAATGGCCAAACGTCAGTCTCTCAACGTGTGTACGCAAAAGATTATTTTTAACACAGCTTTGGCGCATAGATTTTATCCTTTACGGGCCCCTACTAATACAACAAAATTAACAAAAAAATATGCATATACCAGCTCACTAAATTTCAATGCAAGAAAAAATCTCGTACCAGGTTCAACACACTGACCTATGATGAAACGGAACATCTGTTCGTGGTAATAAAATAAAAAAGCGCTTTATAATGTTTTATTACATTGATTTAATTAATATATCTCAAACGCATAGAAACACTTTTTTTTGATACACACACTCACTCATGCACTTATACACATCCACTCACACATATATACACACACACATTACATATATTTATATATACTTCATATTACACTAAACCACATTATCATTTAATTAAGTCGCAGTACTAGTAAATCATATTTGTCACAATTTAATCAAAGTCAAATCTCATAAGCTGTTAAATTACATTGCCTTAAAAACTATTTACGCATAGTGCGTAAACCGGGAGGGAGCCTGGAGCTCTGCAATACAGGCTACAAGCCTAGCATAGGCTCCACACTCTCACAAAGTATGTTTAACATATATTAATTTAACATTTGTTAACAACGCTCGTGGGTTCGATTCCCACACAAGGCAAACATTTGTGTGCATGAACATGTCTGTATGTCTTGGTCTGGATGTTTTAAGAGGTAGGGCGCATCAAAGCAGCCCGTCGGGGAAAGTACCTCCACACAAATAACAACTCCCTAGAGAGTTGTTGTGTTCCTGCGTGTGAGTGAGGACACCAGTAAACTCCCACGTAGTTGCTGTGTAAACAGCAGAGGAGGCATCGCACGAATGATACTTAATATACCGCAAGCGTTAATGGGCTACGGTACCCGCTTTATATCAGGTGGACCGAGGTGGGCCGTATGCTTGTATGCCTCCCGACGTAGTATAAAAAAGTGACTTGTACTGCCCTTGTGAGAAGTGAATAAATGATTTTTATTATTTATATGGTCACAATTACAAAAAAAAACATTATCAAGACAAGTTGCAGATGGAGCGGTTATATGCGTAGGCTCCAGAAATAGATTTCCTAGATTAAAGTATTTAAACAATAGACACAATTGACTATAAAAAATATTTTGTAATTGACGGGGACAAATTACATAATCAAAAACAACCGAAACCTGGAACTATTCCTTATTACTTAAAAAAATAAAACAATATTGATATTCAATAAACACCCCTAAAAAGGGTACTATCCCTTACTATTTTAATTTAAAATAATCGCAGACTTCAATAAAAATTAAATCTTATTCAAATGTAGAAAATAAAACAAGTACACAAACAGAACCTAGAAGTCAACTACGATATGATTCCTTTCGTGAATCATAAAAAAATCAATATACTTCAAAACATTGCTGGTGTCTTAAATAAAGTTGATGGTTTGGTTGTGGCACTCGATGAGTTGAAAACGCTAAGACGCTAAGACGAACCGCTCACGTCGTATGTCTTACTGAACGTTTTATTAAAAATAGAAATGAATCAAATCTTGTACTAAATGGGTATAAATTAGCTGCATCTTACTGTAGTAGTGAAGAAAACCGAGGAGGTACATGCATACTTTTAAAGGATGATATGGAATGGAAAAGATTAGATTGGATTAATGATTTGTGTACTGAAGGAATTTTCGAAAGCTGTGGGATAACAATTTCGAACAATCTTCTTGCTATTATATGTATATACAGGACACCTCAGTCGGATATTAATATATTTTTTGAAAAACTACATCAATTGCTAACAAGATTAATTAAAAAAGGTAAGCTTAAAGTCATTATATGTGGAGATTTTAATATTGATAGACTTAAGACAAGTTGTAGTCAGAACCTTAATTTTGAAAGATTATTGAAGGAATATAATTTTTACCTTCAAATGAATGAACCCACAAGAATTGCCAATAATTCTAAAACTTGTATCTATAAATTTTTGTAATAAATGTAACACTCAGATACATCACTTAAATCTATCTGATCATTCGGCTCAATCTATAAGTGTCCCAGTATTGCGTAAGGAAACGGCAAAAAAGATTTTTATCTGGAAACATGATATGTCACGATCAAACAGAGACAAATTTAAATATTGGATTGGACAGCTTTCTTTCTTTGATGTTTATTCCGCTCAGGATGCAAATAATGCTTTTACGGTATTCCATGAACTTGTTGTGCTTTTCTTTGAATTATGTTTTCCTTTACCTAACTACGCGCAATGAAAAAATACTGTCCGAATATAAAACCTACTCTAATATATTAAAGAAATGTGTAAAATTATCCCACAAAGTTACAAATTCTACTTATATAAAAAAAAAACCTGGCAATATCTCCCGGGCCACATGGAATGTCATAAAAGACTATACAAAAACGAAACAAAATGAGCATATAAATACAATAAATATTAATGGAAACATAATAAGCGATACGCAGGAGGTTGTCAATGCAATGAATGACAGGTTTGTGCAGGGAGTAAACAATAGTAATTCTAATACTTGCGAGAACTTTAAATTGAAGGATCAAAAGAATATTTGTTCATCTATATTTTTCAATCCCACAACTCTTGAAGAAATTCTAAAAACTATAAAACAACTAAAAAGTACAAAATCAGCTGGATTTGACGGCATTACGACATGTGTAATTAAAAAAAATGCAGAACTACTTGCGCCTCCTTTGCTACTTATAATTGAATTATCATTGTCAAACGGTGACTTGCCAAGTATATTGAAACACACTATTATTAGACCTATTTTTAACAATGTGTGTAATTATAGACTTATAGCCCTGATTTCTATTTTTTCTAAAATCTTAGAAAGAATCGTATATAGTCGTCTCATTATTTTTTTTAATAAGTATATTATACTTACAGAAGCACAATTTGGCTATAGAGAAAACAAGTCAACTACATTGGCAGCTTATCAACTCATCAGTACTATTTTAGATTGTAGAAATAGGAAAATTTCCGTGGCTACCATTTTTATGGATATGTCAAAAAGCCTTTGATAGATATCTCATGATAAACTTTTGCATAAAATCTATTATTATGGCATAAGGGGCAATGCCTACAAATGGATTAAGTCCTATCTTGAAAACCGTCAGCAATGCACAGAGATCATGTCATACAGTAAGGAAGAAAATAGCATAGTAGCATGCTGATTTATACAGCATGGAAAACAGTAAGAACCGGCGTACATCAAGGGAGCATACTTGGACCTTTATTGTTTCTCATTTATACGAGGGTCATTTGAAAAGTTCTTAGCCTAACATGGTTAAAGTAATTGGTTTTTTTTTTATAACTACCCTCATTTTGTAGTTACATTATTTAGCAACAAGTATGCACAGTTTAGTTTATTCACAGTAACTTATTGTTCGTTTACACGTGATACCGTAAGTCAAGTCAGAGCTATTTTTGAAAATGGATAAAATTGAACATCGTGCAGTGATAAAATACCTGAATTTGAAAGGTTTAACTCCAAAAGCATCTGAGCGAACACATCATATAATTACTACTGAACTTGGATTCTCTAAGGTGTCTGCGCGGTGGGTACCGCGACTGCTTTCAGTGGAACAAAAACGCAACCGACTCACAACTTCTCGCGACTGTTTAGAGTTATATGAAGCTAACCCAATAGAATTTGTTGAAAGATTTATAACCATGGATGAAACCTGGGTTCACCACAATACACCCGAGACAATAGAACAGTCGAAACAATGGAAAAGAGCAGGATCGCCCACCCCAAAGAAGGCAAAGGTGGTTTTATCGGCGGGCAAAGTCATGGCATCCGTTTTTTGGGATGCAAAGGGTATGTATAATTCTCGTGAATTATTTAAAAAAGGGTGAAACAATAAACTCCGATTACTATTGCAACCTGTTGCGTCGTTTGAGAGAAGAAATCAAAGAAAAACGTCCAGGTTTATTGAGAAGAAAAGTCTTGTTTCTTCAGGACAATGCGCGCGTTCACACCTCTGTGCAATCCGTGGCAGAAATCCATCAATGTGGCTTCGAATTGTTACCTCACCCCCCATATTCACCGGATTTAGCATCGTCCGACTTTTATCTGTTCCCAAAGATGAAAAAATTTTTAGGTGGTAAACATTTTTTTACAAGTGAAGAGGTCATAGCCGCCGTGGACGCTTATTTTGAGAAATTAGACGAAGATTTTTTTAAAACGGGTATCGAAGCCTTACCGGGTCGATGAAAAAAGTGTTTTGAGCTCGGAGGAGAGTATGTTGAAAAATAAAAGTAAACTCAAAATCGTGTGGTTTCATTAAGTATGTTAGGCTAAGAACTTTTCAAATGACCCTCGTATTAACGATTTACCAGCCATAACTCGAACAAAGTTGTGCTTTTTGCTGACGACTGTTCGATTACAGTATGGGGCGAGGATAAAGATCAGTATAATTCAGAGATCGATGAGGTATTCCGAGAAGTAACCCTATGGCTGGAATCTAACGACTTACAAGTAAACTTGACAAAAACTGTATTTATGGAATTTTATGCCCAGCAGGGGCAACCCAACCAGCTGAAGGTAAAATATAGAAACTCGAAAATTCAAAGTACCAAAAAGACGCGTTTTCTTGGTCTTTATTTAGACTGCCATACTAATTGGAATGAACATACGCAACACGTAATAAACAAATGTAACTAAATTTATCTACCCCCTCAAACGACTAAAAACTGTATGTTCTGAGAAGGCTGCGTTGGTTTCATTTAATGCCTATGTTATGTCAAATTTACGTTATGGTATTATATTATGGGGTAACTCTAGTAATGTACCACAAGTATTTAAAACACAAAAAAAATGCTTGCGTGCAATGTGTGGTCTAAGTCAGAGAGTCTTGTAAACCTTATTTTCAGAGACATAAAATTCTAAGTGTACCGTCCCTATACATTTTTGAGGTGTCTGTCTTCGTCAAGAAAAATATGAACATGTTTGCATTTAAAATTTCTCAAGAGAACCGCCGATTTCCTACAAGACGCATTAATGACATTGTTATCCCGCCATCTAGATCGACTTTATTTAGTAATAATATTACAAACATGACATCAAAAATATATAACAGGCTTCCTGATCATTAAAGGTCATTAAAGGAAATAAGTCGTTTCTCAACATTTAAAAAAAACTAATGGCATGGCTGTTGGAAGAATCTTACTATGACATATCGGAGTTCTTGGGTTGACTTCTCTATTATATCAATATTACATTATTAAAATTATTAGATATTGTGTTCGATTATGTTCTTTTTTGACATTATAAATTAATACGACTATTAATATTGTACACCTTCTAAAGGTAGATTGTAAAATTGA
This sequence comes from Pyralis farinalis, assembly GCA_947507595.1. Taxonomy (NCBI): domain Eukaryota; kingdom Metazoa; phylum Arthropoda; class Insecta; order Lepidoptera; family Pyralidae; genus Pyralis; species Pyralis farinalis. The sequence goes on from OX382281.1 coordinate 3,030,315, forward strand.
ACAATTGAAATGTATAATTTAACATCTGTAATATACTCGCAATCAACAATAAATAAATAATTTAAAAAATCTCTATTAAAGCAACTGACTATTTTATAATTACTAAAATGAATGACAATTGTCTCTTTTTTAACCAATGCTGTTTCTATAATTCTCCATATTTTTCCAATATCAATGTTGTATTTTTCCAAAAACAACGGTATTACATTTTCACAGCCAGGATTGCCTTGAATTTTTTGGTGTACAAAATTTAAGTTTTGTTTTCCTTTTGTCTCATTGAGCGGTATAAATTTGCAGTCAAATCGATAAAATTAGTTTAGTTTGTCGTTTACAATGTAAACTGTTAAGACTATTGACATTATAAGCCACTAATCTTAATTCTAGATTTATTTAAAGATATATCTTTCGTCAAATAAAAATCACTAAAAAAATGATTAGTGTCAAAGAATACAAATTCTCATTATGACAACAGTGGTATAAGTTGTTAATATTGTATTATGTTCATATTAAATTTTGGTGACTGGCAACATGTATGAGATAGTGCGCATAAATGGTGCAGTTTAAGCAATCCTCTGGTTTTCCATTTAAATACCTATCTATACTATCTCCTATTAATAGAACAAAAGTAGTTTCGTCATCCACCTGTATATTCATAATTATGTCTATAATATGGCTATATGTTGTATATGGCATATAATTTATACATATAAATAAAATTAAAGTGTCTGTGATTTCAAAATAAAGCATTTATCTTAAGCTCATATTATTATTTTCACGTTACCAAAGCCTAAATACGCATTTTTTTTAACTTTTTTTGTCTGTCTGTTTGTTTGTCCGGGCTAATCTTCGAAATGGCTGAACCGATTTTGACGGAACTTTCACTGGTAGGTAGAGGACTGTTCAGAGCAGAATATAGGGTACTTTTTATCCCGTAAATATTTAGAGTTCCTGCGTAAAAAATGAAAAACTGTTAAAAATAGGGGGAAATATCTTGCCCTTAAGGGGACTTGGGGATGTTTTATTTTTATTATTTTCATAGAATACGTTTTTTGTGACATTAAATAAGTACGCATTTTTTTATGTAATAAAATACGTTGCCTCCCGTAAAGGTCAACAGATGGCATTGTATGAAAATTGAATCGCTCTATGGTTGCATCTACGACCCTGAACTTTGTTTTTTTTTTTTAAACAGAAAGAGTTAGAGGTCTATAGAGAAATAAAGGCTACTAAAAGCCCAAATCTCATGCGTGCGAAGCCGCGGGCTTCAGCTAATAATTAATAATATTGACAATTAGACTCCAGTGTTGCCAGCGACCAAAAACAACTACGTCAACGAGCCCCTCAAAAACAAATGCTTCTCATGGCAAAATCTCAATGGCCTTATGTCACACTCATAATGTTTGTCAATCTAGTATTATTTTATATATGATCTATAATGACTCCTGCATTGATATATGTCATATACAAAGAGCTACTGACTATTCAACGTGCCTATAAGTGACTTTTCAGAGTAAATTTAATTATTCAAAACTTATTCCTCGCCAATGAGCGTTATTAAATTTCACTTTAAACTACCCTTATGAATAAATCACATTTTACATATCTTACACATTCAAAGGGTTTACCGACAGTCTTTAAAGAACACTTTCGACTAAAGTTACGTTTACATATATCACATTTAAAAAGTTTCTAGACCAGTGTGTCTTATTAAATGTTTCTTTAAACTACCCTTAGTAGTAAATCTAGAATTACATATCGCACATTCAAAGGGTTTCTGACCAGCGTGTGTCATTAAATGCCTCTTTAAATGGCCGCTCCGACTAAATCTAACCTTACATATCTCACATTCAAAGGGTTTCTGACCAGTGTGTGTCATCAAATGACACTTTAAACTACTTTTAAGACTAAATTTAACATTACATATCTCACATTCAAAGGGTTTCTGACCAGTGTGTGTTATTAAATGTGTCTTTAAATGACCCTTCTGACTAAATCTAACTTTACATGTCTCACATTCAAAGGGTTTCTGACCAGTGTGTGTCATTAAATGTTTCTTTAAACTACCCTTCTCAGTAAATCTAACTTTACATATCTCACATTCAAAGGGTTTCTGACCTGTGTGTGTCATGAAATGTCTCTTTAAACTAGCCTTCACACTAAATCTAACTTTACATATCTCACATTCAAAGGGTTTCTGACCAGTGTGTATCATTAAATGTGTCTTCAAACTACCCTTCTCAGTAAATCTAACTTTACATATCTCACATTCAAAGGGTTTCTGACCTGTGTGTGTCATGAAATGTCTCTTTAAACTAGCCTTCACACTAAATCTAACTTTACATATCTCACATTCAAAGGGTTTCTGACCAGTGTGTATCATTAAATGTGTCTTCAAACTACGCTTCTCAGTAAATCTAACTTTAGATATCTCACATTGATAAGGTTTATGACCAGTGTGCGTCATTAAATGCCTATTTAAATAATGCTTTTGACTAAATCTAACTTTACATACCTCACATTCAAAGGGTTTCTGACCAGTGTGTGTTATTAAATGTTTCTTTAAACTACCCTTCTCAGTAAATCTAACTTTACATATCTCACATTCAAAGGGTTTCTGACCTGTGTGTGTCATGAAATGTCTCTTTAAATGAACCTTCTGACTAAATCTAACTTTACATATCTCACATACAAACGGTTTCTGACCAGTATGCGTTGTTAAATGTATTTTTAAACCTTTCTTCGTACAAAATCTGACTTTACATGTATCACATTCAAAGGGTTTCTGACCAGAATGTGTCATTGAATGTGTCTTTAAACTACGCTTCTCAGCAAATCTAACGTTACATATCTCGCATTGAAAGGGTTTCTCACCACTGTGCGTGATTAAATGTTTCTTTAAATTACTATTTTCATTAAATTTAACTTTACATATATCACATTCAAAGGGTTTGTCACCAGTGTGTATCATTGAATGCCTCTTTAAATGACTTTTTTGATTAAATCTAACTTTACATATTTCACATTCATAGGGTTTCTCACCAGTGTGCGTTAATAAATGTCTCTTTAAAGTATTCTTAGCACCAAATCGAACGTTACATATGTCGCATTGAAAGGGTTTCTCACCAGTGTGCGTCATTAAATGTTTCTTTAAATTACCCTTTTCATTACATTTAAATTTACATATATGACATTCAAAGGGTTTTTTATCAGTGTGTCTCATTAAATGTTGCTTTAAAGTACTGTTATTATTAAATCTAACTTCACATATGTCACATTCAAAAGCTTTCTCATTATTTCTCTTTGAATAATCCATCTTAGTAAATCTTTGTGAACCCTCACTTTTCAAAAGATTCTTTGCGTTCTGTGTTCCTAAAGGTTTGATCACATTACCTGTTCTATTACACCTTAGTTTACGTAATGTGGTATATTGTTGGACGCTTTCTCGGTTTCTGTCCTTTTTGACGGCATTATGACGTTTCATATGTTCTACTAGTAGACATTTGTCATCGAACATACTACCGCAATGCTCGCAAATAAACATTTTTGTTTGTTTACTGTTGGTGCTGTCGTCATCTGTGTTAGTACTAGCGCAGTTACTGACAGTACTACGTGTTCTTCGTTTCTCTAGAACATCCTTTCCGTCTAGTGTCAGTGTACATGCATCTTGAATCTTGTCCCCGCGTGTTTCTTTACATTCCTCAGCCGGAGCAGCACCTGTACACAATGAGTTACATCGTTCGTTGTATCTCGTGGTATTTTATTCACCAAATACAACGTGAAAGAAAAGTGGTGCGTTCAGATAACGCTCTAAACAGTCCGTTTAAAATCTGTAAATTACTCTCTTCAATCACTTGGTGCGTCACACAAGTCGCGTGGGCAATTTTGTGAGTAAATGATACTCCTTACGTTTCAAGCTTCTAAATGTTACAGTAGTCGAATTGTTGGAAGGATTTGTGACGTTCCTGTGAACGAGGAAGCTAACCAAACCCGGAAGACTCTAAGAAGGTTAACAAAGGGTGACCTTTGTTAACTTTCTTAGCTAGTTAATAGATTTAAGCGTTATTTTTCGAAAGTCAAATTTACGTGCAATTTGATCTAACCTGCTTTGTGTGCTTCCGCACCAATTAGTTCATGCGGCCTATATATAACACGCTACAATTGACAAATCCATCGTAGTGCCGTCCTTTATATTGAATTGAGGGCGGGGGTGGATTTGTGAGTGAAAAGATATTTAATAGAGAGGAGTTACTAGGGTCAGTCTGGGCGATTGTTTTTATACGCCAATACATGTTCGAGAAATCGTGTTTAAACATTACGACTAGTTTGATTGATACAAACGTGTTCACAATCATCGCAGAACAGCTTATAGACGCCGGATTTTTTATTGGACGGGATTTTATCTTTAGTGTTACAAAGTGATTTGAGTGAATTATGGAATTTGAGAGCAACGTGTTTGTTATTTTTTCTAAATATGTGAATTATTTTGTCAGTGATTTTTCCCAGGTATGACAATCTCGCAATGTATTTATTTGTCGAAATATTCGACACCGCGTACAGTAGTCTATTAACGACACTACTCGTCTTTTTACACAATAATTTATCAATGGTAGATTTAAAATAACCATTTGACTTCGCGATCTGATATATTACATCAAGTTCTTTGTTGTAGTTGTCCTTAATGGAACGCTCATCAAACGGTGTATCATATTTTATACGCTGCGAGCTTGTGTTGCCAAGGATGGCTGAATGATGCGGGAATCGTGATATCGGTATGAGTGGGTTTATGATACTCGTATATCGGAAATTGATGGAGGGATTGATTTTTAGTTATGGTTAAATGTAAAAAGTGAAGTGAACTATTTTGTTCTGCTTCTAAAGTGAACTTGATTTTAGGGTGGATTTTATTTAATTTAGAAACAAAGAGATCCAATTAACGATTGGTACCTGTCCAACATATGAGAATATCGTCGACATATCTATAGTAATAGAATACCCTCAATTCAATATAAGGGACGGCACTACGATGGATTTGTCACTTGTAGCATGTTATTCTAACGATTAACATCTACAGCGCCTGAGGATGCCTCGTGGAGAGGCGAAACACGTGTCGCAGTGACAACCAGGCCAGTCGTGGCAGCGACGGTGGGGGGGGGGGGGGGGGGGGGCATGCGGTTTCCGTTCCAGATGGCGGACGACCGCAGCAGCAGCCGAGGCAGCGTCGGCATGTTGCATCTACTAACGGTAGTGGGCGGGTGCTAGTCGGCGCTAGGCCGCATTAACGAAATGGTGGCGGAAGCACACAAAGCAGGTTAGATCAAATTGCATGTAACTTTCTTAGGGTCTTCCGTGCTCAAATCGACACGCGAAAAATTTTCCTTTTCTTGCAAGCATTTATAGACCCACGTATAATAACTGGTTTATATCAAGCGGACTAAATGCTAAAGAGGTGTATGTCACAAAACTAGAAAAAATTGTCATATTTATTGATTATTGCTCGTATTGATAGAAACAATATGAAAGCTCCGGTTGGCGAAGAGTAAGATTCAGTGAACATCGCTCGGTTGATGATGTTTTGTTTCAGATCATAATTTATACAGGTTCCAAACGGTTGCCGGATGGAAGAGATAAGAGCAAGTACTCGAACAGACTATTGTAGCCACGCCGTACACAAACGTTGGTAGGACGTAGAAATAAATTATAAGGCTAACAGAGCGACTAAAAGTGGAAAGGAATGATACTCGTACAATAGAACTTGGCGTTAATTTCAACTTGAATGTTCTTACACAACATATTAACGTTCTACATAAAGATCTACTTTGATACACGCATATTAATATTTTTGACATGAGGATGAATACCGGATAATAGCCTTGCAACGCTCATAGACTTTTCACTACTGCTATCCAATTTTAATAAGAAATACATTACAACTTCTCTAAATTAAAGAAAATTTATAAACTTATAGTGTATACTCACGTGCAACTTCGTGGTTCTCGGCAAATTGCTGTAATTTCTCAAGCTCTATTGCTTCTTCATCAGTGAATCCCTCGTACTCAATACTTTCCGCTGCAATACATGTTTGTGTGTCTGTCTCCATGACTTCATTGCGTAGAAGTGACAATGACTTCTCGTGTCTTCTATCATCTTCATTTATCAACGCACTTAAATCATTTGTCTCATTATCATCGTCACCATCTGAATCCTCAAACTTCAAATAACCTATACAGCTCCGGCGTTTTGTCCCCGTAACTTCAAATTTCTCTTGTTGTATTTCTTCCGAAACTATTATTCCATCACTTTCAATATCTACTGCATGTCCTACTGGTTCACTTCTTCTTTCTCCCTCCGTCAAGGGATGATCTGTCTCAACACTCGCCACTCCGCCCAAAACCATTCTGTCGATGTGTTCTTCATTCTCAGATTCCTCAAACTTTAAATAATCTACACATATTCGTCTGTCTGTGTCAATTTTATCTTCACATTGTGGTGACAGAGGTTCCTCTTTGAGGTATTCATTAATTGCTTCGTGGCCAGGACCCGAAATGGCGACAAGTTCAAGCGGAGTTACACATAATTCATTCAATTGTTTCACTTCACGAATTTTGATTCTTATATCTTCTAGATTTACCTAAAAAAAAACAAAGTTTAGATACGTATTTACCCGGGATAGAGTGTAACCCTGAATGACGAAACAAATAATTTATTTTTATCTATGAATTCTAAGACGAATATAGATATATAAGAAAAATACCGATATAAAGAGTAGACACGTGTAAGACTGCGCTGCGCCGCGCAGTGTGCTAACTCAGTATACTGGGTCGAATGTATGAACATATTTCTTGGCCACCTACGCAATACCAGAAGTCGGTAGCAAAAGTTCAAAAAATAAGTACTACTCGTAAGTTAGTGAAAAAGATACAATATAGTTATTGAACTTGTGTTCCGTAAGTAAGGTCACATAACTCACCATCAACAAAATTCACGATTTAGTATGAAAAAGCGCCGCCGCCGCGTCGGAAGTCAACACCAGGCTGACTACCGACTGAGCGACTGATCCGACTCATTCCGATTCAAAAAATTCAAAATTTCTTTATTTTCTTCACACGAATTACAAATTATTTTACATGCATTTTCTATAACTATGTATTCTAAATGCGAAGACTGGCGCTTGAAATAGGTTGTAACCTGTGCTACAAGACACCAGGTCTTCATTCTCACTCGCTCACTAAGCCAACGAGCTGAGCGATCGCGGAGTAGGTATCTACAGATACAGCGTGCGTTCCGCACTTTGCTTTTTACTGTGCTATGGCGCAATTTTTAAGTAACCCTCAAAAGCAGGTACTGTAAGCTACGGCCGAGTTACTGGGTCGATGGAGAGATTTTTGCTACGTTGCCCATGTCGACGACGGGACAAACAAAAATGTTAGTCACTGCGATATTCTCGTCGCTGCTATTAATGTGCCGTGCAGTTCACATTGTATGTTTAGTTATCTTTTTTTTATACCATTTAGGTGACAAACAAGAATACGGCATATCTGATGGTCAACAGTCACCGTAGCCTACGGACATTTGCAACACCAGGTGTGTCACTCATGCGTTGCCAGCCCTCTAAAAACCTTTTACGCCTTTCTTGAAGAATCCTATGCTGTGAGAAAACCTCGGCAGGGAGTTAACGTGTGGGAGGTAAGAGTAAGGAAAATAATGGTAGGCCGAGCGGTCTCTCGATGGTGATGGACCGCGTTGATGTTCGAGTGTAACCCCCCAGATGTTGCAAAAGTTCACATTCGTTGTGGATGGGGTGGCCGCTGAGAGTCTACATTATTTTTTCCCTATAGGCATTCTTCTTGAGGTTAATTAGAAATGAGAAGGCGTTGGGCGGACAGAGTGAAAAACAAAACCGCGGTGTCTTCCACCACAGTACAGTGCAGGTTGTGCGATTAGCTGGCGCGGCGGATGGAAGGGCCCCGGTCCCTCCGTGCTGCAGCAACCGCGTCTACCTTACCGACCCGACCCCTTCTCCGGCATAATTATTAATTGAAAATATACATCCATTTACGCTAACAACCCCAATCATGTGTAAACCTGAAGAATGTAACTATGTCTATAACTTTACGCCAAATCCCTTACGGGGTAAGCAGAGAGAACCGAGCGCCACGCGACTCGATCCTTACATACCTCACTCGCTTCTTTAACATTCATTGCCCTTTTCATGCACGCTCGCCGGTTTCTAGGGCTCCTGACATCACCTTCTGATAGAACACGACCAATTTGATCATGGTAGGTAAGGCCTTCCTCGGCTCATACATCCTTCCACTTTTGCATTGTGTATCTGCTTCGTCATTCTTTCATCCTGCATTCTTTCTATATGTCCGAACCAATGGAGCATGCCTCTTCGTATTTTAACACCGACACTCTCTTTCAGACGAACTCTGCTTCTAACCTCATCATTGCGGAGACGGTCTACAAGCGTTACGCCACAAATTTTGCTCAACGCTCGCATTTCAACCGCGTTTATCCTACTCGTACTTTCATGCTCTCTCTGCCATACCCAGCTCTCGCTTCCATAAGTAAGCGTTGGGACCAGCACTGCATTGTGTATAGCCAGCTGCGCCTTCTGGCTCAGGTTTTTACCGCCAATAAGTTTTCCCAACGCTCCATTCACACTATTCCCGGCACTCACTCGCCTTTCCACATCTGCGGTGTAACTTCCATCCCTGCTGAAAGCACATTCAAGATATACAAACTTATCCACTTGTTCCAACACTTCATCATCTACCGTATTCCTTACAGTGGTTCATTGTGACTAGTTTTTCTGCTAATAGGACGGCATCATCAGCATACAGCAGACAGTTCACCACTAGGTCACCATGCGTAATCCTACATTCCTCGATTTTATTCTCTGTAGACAACTATCGAGATACAGAATAAACAGCCTAGCAGACAACATGCAACCCTGTTTTACACCAATTTTGACACCAAAGCAGGATGACTGGTTCCATCTATTCGCACACATGCTGAGCAATCCTTGTAGGTGGACTGCACAGCACGGAGCAGTGAGCCGTCAATCCCATATCTCGGCAATATGCACCACAGTTCCTTTCGCACAACCCTATCAAATGCTTTCTCAAGATCCACAAAACCGCAGAAAACCTTTTGGTCTGTGGCCAGATGCTTCTCTACGATATTGCGGAGCGAGAAAACTTGATCCGTACATCCCCTTCCATTTCGGAATCCTCCCTGTGCCTCCCACAGCATTTCGTCAGATTTCACCCTCATTCTCCTTTCAATTATCTTTCCATATACTTTTGCTGCTAAGCTGATCAAACTGATGAATCTATGTTGTCTTTTGCAAACTTTTGACAAGTAAATAGTTTGTGATTGTCCTTGCACAGTAGACAAGATTCTGTTCACTGTTTCACCCCAGAGATAAGTGGCATACATTAGATTAGAAGATTGCCAGTCGGTCGGTCTCGGCGGAAACCGTACTGACGATCGCTGAAGAAGTCATTATTTTCTAGGTAACCGAGAAGTTGGGCGTTCAATACACGTTCCATAACTTTACAAACTATGGAGGTGATTGCGATCGGTCGATAGTTCGAAGGGTCTGCGCGACTCCCTTTCTTGGACACTGGTGGGACATTAGCAAGCTTCCAGGACCTGGGAACCAAACCAGTATTCAGAGAAAGACGGTACAGAAGTGTGAGGACAGGAGACAACTCGGGTGCACAGGTCTTAAGGACTATCGCAGGTATACCATCAGGTCCACTAGCTTTCTTCAAGTTCAGACAACGCAGCGTTTTGAGCACCTCTTTTTGGTAAATACGGATCTCCGGCATTACGGAATCGCAGTGTGGTAGCTTGGGTGGTGGCTAACTGCTTTTGCCGAGACGTGAGTTGCTTGCAAAAAGAGAAGCAAAAAGATTTGATTTCTCACTCGCTACATGAGCCAGTGATCCATCCGGTTACTACAGTCGTGGCAGTGATGGACGGCAAAAATTTGTTTCGATCGATTTGGCGACAGACCAGAACGCTTTACTCCCAGATGGGTATGAAGCAAGCTCGGACCCTATGCGGTCAATATGATCGAAACGACCTTTTTTAACCCTTTTTTGCAGGACTTGGAGGCTTCATTACGGGCCTTCTTAGCCCTAAGATCCGGTGCTTTGCAATCTCTCGCATTGACCCATGCCAAATAAGCCGATTGTTTAAGTTCTTCGCCGCCAGAACATTCGGCGTTGTACCAGGGCCGAATCAAACCGCCGATGAGGACGTCGGAATGTGAGATGAAATACTCCATACCCTGACGTAGAACTCCAACTATTGGCACAGGTCGTTGGATCATCAGAAGAGAAACACGTTTGCCACCACGGATAAGATGAAAATAAATGACGCATCTCATCCCAATCTACCGACTTGTATCGCCATAACCGTCGGGTTCCCCCAGGGCTGGTATCAGGCGGGGAGAATGACGATACAGACTTCATCAGAGAGTGGTCGGAACTCCCCAATGGGTCTGATACAGTAACCGAATATCTGTCTGGATCTGATATCAGCAGAAGGCCCAGGCAATTGGCAGTGTGGCCATCGACATCCGGCACCCGGGTTGGTTGGTCGACGAGCTGAGTTAGGTCGAGGGATTGCGCAAATTTGCGTGCATAACGACCAGCGTGATCAGTGCACTGGTATAAGAATAGCCACTCTTCGTGGTGGACATTGAAATCCCCCAATAACAAGAGTTCAGCCGTCGGGTACCGTTCTTGAGCCTTGTCTGCAATAGCGCTGAGATAGTCGAACAACCGGATTGTGTCCTGACCGCCAGAATGAGACTTGTATACACGATCTTCTTTAAACCCGTGTCCACCAAGGTCCAGAGCACGGAGAAAGTGGGGATCTTAAGATTACGGAGACGTTTTGTACAGGTGTCATCACGAACGTACACACAAACCCCGGCGTGAGGCTTGATGCTACGGTTCAAGGTATACGCCGGGTAGTTGAGGTACGAGGTGCCAGGTGGACATCTGATTTGTGTCTCCGTAATGAACAGCAAATGAAGCCTCTCAGTTTCGAGGTGGTGGTGGACTGCAGTGAGTGCAGACTACAGATGTTGGAGTGGTCAATTTTAAGTGAGAGGGCGTGAAGCCGCTGTTTAATCTTTCTAATCTTAGTGGACCTTTTCAAGTTTGATGTCGTCGAATGGTGAATGGAGGACGGACCGCAGTTAAACGCGGCACTGCTGGACCGATCCAACAGTAAGCGCTGTGACGGACAATAGATGGATTTTTACTTCGTGACCGCGGGGACGCCCTAACCCGTCTAGAGGTGTCTACCGGGCCCTCTCGTCCAGTCGCCAACCGGCACGATAGCGCTTCCCTCGGGATTTTTCGCGAGATGGCGAGACAGCCTTTGGCGAATGGCTAGTCCGCTACTTGGGCCCCCAACTATATGCGGTCAGCCAGCGGAGCACTGTGCTTCGGATCCCCCTAGGCTCCTGAATCAGGAGCCCAGCGCCAGAACACCGCGACACTGAGGCCGATTGATCACAGCGCGACCGTTCAGACCCGTCCCTCCTGAAGGCTACACCAAGCATCGTGGCGGAACACGGCTAGGCCGCTTGGCGACACTGCTTTGCTTGGTGGCGGATGAATGTCGCTGCCTTTAGCGCTACCCAGGTGCCAACAGCCTACGGACGCGGCCACGGTTGACCCCCTAAACACCTGATGCAGATAAGATAAAAAATTCTTTATTTGCAGTTAGACCCTCACGGGCACTTAGTCACGTCTTACATTTTCAATAATATATATTATTATTTTTTTAAGTTTTTCTCTTTATTAATCTACCAGCATTTCAAATCACTATTGGCGAAGAAGAAATGCCAAAAGAAACTTGCCAATATAGGTCTTTTTTTTTCAAATCATCTTATACATATTACAATAAATATAATGATATGAGTGTACATATAGTGATATCAAGTGGTACAATTAAAGTTATATTAATTCATGTGCTGAATCATTTCCATACATCTCTGTCAGTTAGATATTCACCGATTCTATAATTCTTACATAGAGTATTATTGATGTGCCTTTTGAACATATTGTCAAGCAAGGACAAAACTGTTTCAGGTAATTTATTGTAGAATCGAATACAATTTACAACAAAAAATCTATTAGTCTTAGCAAGCCGATGTACTGGCATACGCAATCTATTCCTGCTTCTAAGATTTTCACTACATTTTGAAAACGAATTTATATTTTTACGAGCATATGACGATGAACGATACATGTTCTCATAAATGTACTGAGGGGTAACCGTGAGGATATTTATTCCTTTGAATAGTTCTCTAAGTGATTCCCTGGAGCCCATGTTATACATTGAGCGGATGGCTCTCTTTCGTAATATAAAAATAGTTTCAATATCAGCCGCTCTTCCCCACAACATTATACCACATGACATAATGCCGTGAAAGTAGCTGAAATAGACTAAGCGAGCAGTAGCTACATCCATCAATTGTCTAATTCTCCTAACGGCATATGTGGCAGAGCTGAGCTTACTGGCGAGTTTATATATGTGGGGGCCCCACTGCAATTTTGAACCTATCGTAATTCCAAGTAATATAGTATCATTAATAAATTCTAGTATATTTATTTATTTTATTTTATTTATTTTTACACTTTATTGCACCAAAACAAATACATTCAATAGACATAACATAAGAAGAGTACAATAGGCGGTCTTATCGCTAAAGCGATCTCTTCCAGACAACCGTACAAGGAAGAGAAATAATCGTTAATAACAAGTAGGTAGGTGGCGCATTTATAATAAGAAACATATTTATACACATGTATATATGAACATGAATACATACAACCCACATTCTAAATAATTACATTTACACTCGAATAAATTATGTAAAAATAACTTTGATGTGGAAGACCATTGACATAATGGTCAGCAACAGGTAGCAATACCAACGTAAGTTATTATAAACATACACATATATAGTATCATAGATATACATAAACATAATATAAGCTAGATAGAGAGAAAGTGTGACTTCACAAGATTTTTAAAGGAGTCTAAAGATTGTGCACATCGAATAGAAATAGGCAAAGCATTCCATAATTGGACAGCTCGTACCGAGAATGACTTAGCGTAATATTGCGAAGAGTGAGATGGTGTTAATAGACGAAGGGAAAGAGTACTACGTGTAACTAAGTAGGATTGAAAAGAATAGAATAAAGAAGAGAGAGAATGTGCAAGTTGCGACGTAACCTTATAGGGAGCCACTTGAGCTGCGAGCGAAATTCGGAAACATGATCATATTTACGAAGTCCAAATATATATCGAATACAGAGATTTTGAAGGCGCTCAAGTTTGTTTAATTGGTCTTCAGTGAGGCTAAGGTAACAAGAGTCAGCATAGTCAAGGATAGGAAGGAGCAAGGACTGTACGAGCGAAATTTTGGTGCCAATGGGGAGAAAATTACGCAAACGACGAAGAGAGCCAACTGCAGCAAACAACTTCCTGCTGACGTTGGCTATCTGCACCGTCCAGGAAAAGGTTCTGTCGAAATAAATACCTAGGTTTTTAACACTCTCACTATATTCGATACGAACATTATTAAAAGATATTGGTGGAACAGTTTCCCAGTCGATTAAAGAGATTAGGCGGGAACTGCCTATAATGATAGCTTGTGACTTTATAGGATTGACCGTAAGACCGTTAGACTTAGTCCATTCAGATATGCGTATAAGATCTGAATTTACTTTAGTGATCGTATTGGGCAGGTTAGTCATAGAGTCATGTGAATAAATTTGCAAGTCATCAGCATAGAGATGGCAGAAGGATTGAAGATTAGACGTAATAGAATTAATGAATATACAAAATAGAATAGGAGATAATACGCCACCCTGAGGTACGCCAGCAGTCGTAGAACACCAAGAGGAAAGCTTATCGTCGAGGCGTACACGCTGCCGGCGACCATACAGGTAAGAATGAAACCAGTCAATTGCTGTAGGAGATATGTTAAGAGAACGTAGTCGCTCTAAAAGTATGTCAAAATCGACTGTATTGAATGCATTACTAAAATCTAATAGACATAAAACAGTAAGTTGCGACGAGTCCATTGCAAAGCGGATATCGTCCGTGATTTTAACTAAAGCACCAGTCGTACTATGACCTGGACGGAAATATTATTGTCAATGAAAACTTCTGTATTGGAAGAAGCCACATTTGGAAGACTAAATTGTATACATTTGGTTTTAGTTGAATTTAATGAAAGATTACATGTATTAAAAGGCCAGGTCAAGAGTACCCTAAACCGAAGAGCATGTATGAAGGGAATAATGAGAGTGGACGAAGCGAAACAAGTATGTAAGGATCGTAGCAAGTGGAAAGAAGTGGTCTCTGCCTACCCCTACGGGATAGAGGCGTGATTATATGTATGTATTACATGTATTGCATGTGAACCAATTTATAATGGCAGATAGAACACTGTTTACATTGTCATTATTTTCGCACCGGCGAGCAACATTAAAAAATCGGCCAAGTGCGAGTCGGACTCGCCCACGAAGGGTTCCGCACCATTATCTATAAAAACGGCAAAAAATCACGTTTGTTGTATGGGAGCCGCCCTTAAATATTTGTTTTATTTTAATTTAATTATTTATTCTTAAAGCGAATATATAACTAAATATTCTGTGAATATTTCAAGCGTCTACCTGTTACCGTTATCAATATCGAGCAAAAACGAGCAAAAAAATTGGTCAAGTTCGAGTCAGACTCGCGCATGAAGGGTTCCGTACCATTATCTATAAAAACGGCAAAAAAATCACGTTTGTTGTATGGGAATAAATATTTGTAAAAATAAAATATTTGTTTTATTTTAATTTAATTATTTATTCTTAAAGTCAATATATAACTAAATATTTTGTGAATATTTCAAGGGTCTACCTGTTGCCGTTATCAATATCGAGCAAAAATGAGCAAAAAAATCACGTTTGCTGTATGGGAGCTCCTTTAAATATTTATTTTATTCTACTTTTTAGTATTTGTTGTTATAGCGGCAACAGAAATACATCATCTGTGAAAATTTCAACTGTCTAACTATCACGGTTCATGAGATACAGCCTGGTGACAGACGGACGGACGGACGGACAGCGGAGCCTCAGTAATAGGGTTCCGTTTTACCCTTTGGGTACGGAACCCTAAAAATCACGTTTGCTGTATGGGAGCCCCCTTAAATATATATCCTATTCTATTTTTTAGTATTTGTTGTTATAGCGGTAACAGAAATACATCATCTGTGAAAATTTCAACTGTCTAACTATCACAGTTCATGAGATACAGCCTGGTGACAGACGGACGGACGGACGGACGGACGGATAGCGGATCTCAATATTAAGTAAGATCTCAGTAATAAGGTTCCGTTTTACCCTTTGGGTACGGAACCCTAAAAATTAAAGAAGTGTCATCGGCAAACAGTAGTATATCCGCCGTTTTCTGCACCATGTAGGGCAGATCATTTACATATACTAAAAATCGGCTAAGTGCGAGTCGGACTCGCGCACTTAGGGTTCCGTACCACTATCTATAAAAACGGCAAAAAAAATCACGTTTGTTGTATGGGAGCCCCCTTAAATATTTATTATATTCTATTTTTTAGTAATTGTTGTTATAGCGGCAACAGAAATACATCATCTGTGAAAATTTCAACTGTCTAACTATCACGGTTCATGAGATACAGCCTGGTGACAGACGGACGGACGGACGGACGGACAGCGGAGCCTCAGTAATAGGGTTCCGTTTTACCCTTTGGGTACGGAACCCTAAAAATAAAAAGGGTCCCAATATAGAGCCCTTCATTCAACTAAACTGATGTAACTGGAAAGAGCTCGGAGATTGACCCTTGAAGTTGGCCTTTCCAAACTTTCGTCTATTTCCTACCTATCAACTACACCAAGAAACAGACATACGTACAGTGCGCCAAACATACATTTTATTAACTTTAATGTGTAAACACGCTGCGCTTTCAAAGATTGAGCGCGTACTAGACTCCATTACTCAGTATGTGAGACAAATAATGCCAGAATCTCTTTTGCTCAAAAAATTTACTTTATCCGTTCAGGAATACTGTACAACAAAATAAATAAGATACTAAACGTTGCGAACAGTACCAAGTATACATGTAAAATATGGTAACTAAATAAAGGTTAAAAGAAATGAATTACGATGAAACCGAGAAACTTATTGTTATACAAAAGTAGGAAGTATTTCAGAACTTGGTGCATTAATAAAGTAACTGTATCATTTATGTATTGTATGAATAATTAATTGTATTGCATTGTAATCTGTTGATATTGGAATAGGAGCTTACTGATGACTCTCAAAGCTGATTAAAGGCAATTTCCGCAAACCAGTTCTACAATAGGTCTCTATCTCTGGTCATCTTGGCTATACAGTCACCTTAGAAGTAGTCAGGTTCATCTTATATGGATACATGGTCACAGTGGTATACCGGGAAATAAAACAGCCGATGGTTGTGCTAGCAATGCGATACATAGTGGATCTCACTCGCAGAAACAAATTATTTGCCAGTTGGAATGGATTATGGAAAAAGTCTAGTGCTAATGCAGATATCAGATATTATGCGTCTATCCAAGCCTACATGCCAACAAAACCATGTTTTTTTACATACCAGGACAAGACTAAGCGGGCAAGATCAATCATCTGTCGTCAGCAAATTGGACATGCTGCAATGTTTTCCTTGTGTGAGGAGGATGTACGAACATTATGTGGAAATTTCAATAACATTTTTTTTTTCATACCTCGTCGGGAGGCATACAAGCATTCGGCCCACCTAATGTAAATTAGTCACACGCAGGGACGCAGCAACTTTATAGTAAGTTGTTATTTGGCTGTGGTTTTCTGTGAGATGGAGGCACTTCCCCAGATGGGCTGCTTTGCCCTAGCTCTCTTAAACCATCCAGACAAAGACAAACAGACATGTTCATGCACACAAATGTTTATCTTGTGTGGGAATCAAACCCACGAGCGTCGATGTCAAAGTCGCGTCATTAACGACTGAGCCACCGAGCTCGTCAAGTATAATCATACTCTGTAATTGCATTGAAACAACTGAGTTATGCCTAAACAAGTGTAAAATTATACCCTTCTTTATCAGCTAAAACATGAAATGCTTCTGTTTAGATTTCCTGGCTTCACCGTCACATACCTGAGACGTGCATTGTGACTACACACAGACAATATTATTGAAAATAGTCAAATTATAAAACAAATGGTATTCTTACTAGTTGGCCACCATGCAGTATCTGTGTGAGCACCTCGTCGGCCCTCACGGACCTGACCATCAGGTTGTGGCACTTCTTCAGCTGGCTGTAGCAGAGGTAGCAAGCCATCGTCGGCCGGGACGCCGTGTTTAACTGAAAACGATATGAAGAAGGTTCACGGTCAGACTATTGAAATAGTAAATTAATAATAATGTATCTATCTGTATATTTTCATGCTTAGTCTCTTGCAGGGTAGGCTGAGAGAACCGAGCGCCACATGACTCGGTCTTTACACAGCTCCCGATTCAATCTTCTGATAACACCCAATATATTTAGTTGTGACAGGCCTTTCTCGGCATCTTCATCCTTCTACTTTCCCATTCTATATGTTATAAAGTTGTTTTTTTCTTTAAATTATTATAATAGTTGAGGCGCTTTTCTAGGCGACCTCAGTAAATGGAAAGGCATGGCACTAAATATAGATAGGGTTCAAAAAGCAAAGTTTATATCTGGCGCCAGCCACGGTCCTTCCATAATATTGCCCCGAACAGTCCAGCAATGCCTGGATATTTAATCTCAAGGAAAGTAGTAAGAAAACCATTTGAAATCCGATGAATGTTTTAATACTTTTAGGGGTCAGGTGTAGCAAATTACAGATAACTAAAATTCAACTAAAAAAAGATTATAAAACTAAGTTAGTGAGGTTAGTTGAATACAATAGCTTATATTAAAACTTACTGCACCCCTATATTCATCTATAAGCAAACTATTTCTTAGGTAAGGTGATGAATTCAGATAATAGTCACTTCCAAGAGAAAATCTAAGGTTCAGTCCAGTCACTAAGCTTGGTTAAGTTACTATGAGTTCAAATTACTACGGGTCAAATTACTAAAGAGTCAAGTTGGACCATTTTAACAAGAGTGATAAGAGTAAGTGAAATTACGATACTGTGAAGGTCGTTGCGCAGAATTCCATGTCAGGGAAACATCCCCGGGTCGCCACACGTCACTACCACACGCTACACATGACTTCTATTCCAAGACAGGCCCTCACCGTGGGATTTCGAAGTCCCAAGGTAAAATTTTAAGTCCTAAGAAAACACTGTCATCCTTTCTGTGCGGGAACCAGCTAAAAATAACGACAGTTTATTAGAATCCTGGTCAATTACACGTCGAAAAATGGCCGCACTGTTTGGTCTGAGATCACTTACCATCTTCTTGGAAATTATGCGATCCACATCGCCTTTACAAAATCCATCGGGTAGGCAGCCGTTGTCAAAATAAATTAGGTCGTTTCAGACCTTTAAAACCAGAAATTGACAGAGAATCTACGACCAGAAAGTAAAAAGTCATAGAGATTGTTTTCTTTTTTTTTTTAATTAAGTTACTTTTATCCCCGAGTGGAAAGGCAAAGGGTTTTAGCTCACACAGCCTAGTCTTGAGTTCAGAGCCATTCTCGGAAATTCCATGTGGTGAGAAAAATACTCGTCACTAAGAAATCCTCACAAGTACCAAAACATCCAACCAAAGGATTGATAAAAACTCCTCCACCAAACATAAATAAAATTCCTTAACTTCATTAAAGGAATTTTATTTATGTTTGGTGGACTAAAATAAACAAATCGTCTTCATAACCATATATCACAACTCACAAACCAAACCTTGAGTGCAGTTTGGCTCCTTCGCCACTGACTTCTTAAACTTCAAATAAAACTTACAAAATAAACTCCAAGTGCAGTTAGGCAACTTCGCCACTGACTTCTTAAACTTCTAATAAAACTTATAAAATAAAGTCTAAGTGCAGTTAGGCAACTTCGCCACTGACTTCCCAAACCTCTAAGCAAAACAGGAATACAGTTAAGCACCAACGCCGCTGTCTCAAAACTTTGAACATATCCACCCTTACTACTTTGAGTGCAGTTGGGCACCTTTGCCACTGACTTTATAATTATGTTCTGAAAACCTCCAAAGACGCACATTGTGATCGGCACAACACCACCGAACTTCCGAGCACAAAGGCATAACAAAAGTATATTGTGATCGGCACAATAACACCGAACTTCCAAGCACAATTACAAAAACAAAAGCATATTGTGTTCGGCACAACACCACCGAACTCTCGAGCACAATAGCAAAAACAAAAGCATATTGTGAACGACACAACACCGCCGAACACCCGAGCACAATTGGAAAAAATGTCCGTAAGGATCCAAATAATCCAATTACGGACTACAAACTCCAATTAGTCGCCTTCTACGACATGCTTGGGAAAAGCATATGGCCTATTATTTTCAAAGTCCCGGTGCCAACGCGGGTGTAAGTACTCCTCATATCGGGAAAACGTCCCTGTCCATGTAAGTCACATCCAAGAAAAAATATCCTAACATCCTTACAAAACATAACAAAAAGGACAAACAAACAAAAGTGACTATGCGCTAATACATAGGACACAAACAACTAAACAAACACATGCAAGCTAGTTATGAACCCCGGCACCCGGGTTCATAACTAGCCTAGAGTTGTAGTAATGCGAACGTAAGCGCAAACTGCATACGATTCTCAGAATGTCTGGCGCTGACAGGCTCGTCTCCTGCTGGTGGTCCGATGTGTATTGTACCATGATTTTGTAACTTTGCAGGCAGTCGTAAGCTGAACGTCTGTAACGTGTGACTCTAGTTTTATATAATTCATAAATTAATTTTGTATTATTTTTAAAAAGTCTTCGAGACGCGGTGGATCTAAAACTGGCGCAGCCGGGTCGGATATTCATTTAAAGCTGTGTTCGAGGACTCTATAAATCGGTTATCGGACTTATCAGCGGAATATCCCCGAACCAAATAAATTTGTTTTGCCACGACAAGTGAACTTTTTAAGTGGAGTGTATAATAGTGCAGAGTTTAGCGAGCACCTATAACGGAAGATATCCTGGCGGGCGGATTGTGAGTAGATCTTTTACAATTCCTCTCTTTCCCATATTATTTCCTGTTGGGTGTGACTCATTAGATTTAAAATTAGTTATTTTTCTTGATTTTATTTCGGACTAAAATTGCTGATATAAAATTTCGGGAAAGTTATTAAGTTTTTAATAAATAAATAAATAAGTTTTTTTTTAATAAATAAATGTAAATTATTTTGTTCATTTAAAATCAGTGAACAATTCATTTAGAAGGTTATTTGATTTTCGGTAGTTACTGCACTGAATCGGCAGAGTTTATATAAGTATTTAAGTAATAATTAGTTGTAAAATAGTATAAAACAAATATGGCTCAAGAAAACCAAAACGTAGCACCGGCGCAATTAGTGACTTTGGTGCCTTCCGAAATGTTATCTATAATTCCTAGATTCGGCGGACAGCCTGAACATTTGAATTTTTTTATTACAAAAGTTGAATATGTGTTGCGTAACTATTCAGCGCAAGGAAATTTGGCACAGGCAGTGTATTTGTTTCATGCTATTACGAGCAGGCTTGTAGATAAGGCGGCGGCTCTACTTAGTGAGAGGCAGGCCATAGTGTCCTGGGAAACGTTAAAGGATGTATTACTTCTACATTTTGGTGATCCGCGTTCGGAAAAGGTATAGCAATTGAATTAGAGTCTCTAAAAATTAAATCGGGAGAATCATATCCAGCTTTTTGTGGTCGCATACAAAGTGTACACAGTGCGTTATTTGCTAAAGTGAACCAGATCACCGATGAGGGAGTCAAAGCGGCCAAAATGATAATATACAATAACAGTGCCTTAAAAGTATTTATGTACAATTTACCCGAAAATATGATTCGCATATTACGCTTAAGGGGTTGCCCTTCACTTGAATTCATAATTCATAATTCATTTATTCATTGCAGAAACATGGTGTAAGATAGTTGTTACAATACTCGTATAATATGTGATCAAACATGCTTCGTCAAACATGACATGCAATGTATCTTTACTCTAACACAATGAACTTATTTACATACAAAATTGATATTAATTGAATATATCATCTGTAATTTAGAAACTCGGTAACATTATAAAATACTTTATTATTTAGCCATTGGAATAATTTTAACTTAAAAGATTTCACATTTAATATTTTTATGTCATATGGGATTTTATTAAATATTTTAACATGCATAGCTAAACAATTACTTTGAAACTGGGTCGTCCGCGGTACACAGTCCAACACCAATCTATCTGGATTCCTAGTATTTCGAGGGTATGTCTGAGAAGCTTTAAGGTATAGTTCTGGATGCTCTTTGACAAAGACGCATACCTCAAATATGTATAGACATGGAACTGTCAACAAGCCAAGTTTCTGAAAGAGTGTTTTACATGAAGTCCACGGCGAAACCCCACACAATGCCCGTATGCACCTTTTTTGTGATATGAATACTTTGTTCATAAGAACACCATTACCCCACAAGGGCAGTCCATATCTTAAAATCGAGGCTACATGAGCATGGTAAACTGTTAACGCAGTACTCTGATTTGTCACATTTCGCAATCGCCTAAGTACATATACAAATCGATTTATTTTATTACAAATTTTATTAGTTTGACATTTCCAATTAAGATTACTATCAATTGCAATACCTAAGAAATTCCCATTATCTATTTCATTTATTATTGTATTGTTGTGATGTATTTTTAATTTTAGTTTTGCATTACCTCTGTTTAAGAATTGTATATAATTAGTTTTCGATAAATTTATATGTAAATTATTTATTTCCAACCAACTTATAAGAGATTTGATTGTTTGGTTTACATCAGCCTCATACTCATTTATACTTGTATTTTTGTTACACGTGACGACAATTGAAATATCATCAGCAAACAAGGTGCATTTGTGTGAGGTAATTGAAGGGATATCGTTAACGTAGAGCAGAAATAACACTGGACCTATAACGGTTCCCTGTGGGACACCAAATTTGTTCAATTTAAATTCGGAAGAAAATGATGATACCGTATTATTTTCGTTTCCGCCCAGTTGGTTAATTACTACGCATTGCGTTCTATCCTTCAAGTATGAAGAAAACCATTCCAGAGCCCGTCCTCTGACGCCAACCGCTTCTAATTTACTTAGAAGGATCTCATGGTCAACCAGATCAAAGGCCCTTGACATATCGAAAAACAATGCAGTAGTATGGTTACGGTTATTCATATTATTCAATATACTTTTAAGAAGTGAAAAAACAGCTAAAGTACTTGATTTCTTTTTTTGGAAGCCATATTGATCATTGTAGATAATGTCAAATTTCTTACAATAATTTAATAATCTCTTAAGCATACATTTCTCAAACAACTTTGATATGACAGAAGTTAGGGCTATAGGACGATAATTAGCTAAATCATCTCTATTACCCTTTTTGTGTAAGGGTTTAATTACTGTTAATTTTAATAAGTCCGGGTATAATCCGCATTCGAAAGATAGGTTAATTAAGTAGGTTAGAATAGGAGCTAATTCATTTGCACATAATTTTAAGACCTTAGAACAAATCTCATCAAAGCCTTCCGAATTTGTACTTTTCAATGATATTATTTCATTTCTAACTTCATTTACGGATACAGGCGTTAAGAACATTGAAGATCCTTTTCGGTTTATAACATTGGTATTCCTAGAGTCTACTTTCGGTTTCTGCAAATTGTTTGCTAAATTAAGAAAATAATCATTAAATGTTGAAGCTATCAATGTGGCATTATGTATCAATTTATTGTTGCATTTTATTGAATTGATATTAGAATTATTACAATAACTGTGCGTTTCCTCTTTAATTATTTTCCAAGATGCTTTGGTCATATTCTTACTTTTGTAAATATAACGTATATTATTATTTTTTTGTGCGTTAAGTATACATTTTTTCAGTATTGTTGAATATGATTGACAGATATTTTTATTGCGTTTAGTTTTACACTTATAATATTGAATTCGATGTTCTCGTTTCCGTCTACAACTCCGTTTTAATCCTGGGGTAATCCATTTGCTTTTCTGATTTCTGCTGTTAACTTTAATTCTAATTTTTGGAAAGCAAAGTCTATATAAGAGAGTGAAAATGTCATGAAATCTATTAAATGCTATATTAAGATCACTTGTCTCCAGGATGTCAGAAAAGGACAGACTAGCAATATAATTTTTGAATTTAACAATGTTTTCAACACTATAATCTCTTTTATATAAAATATAAGTATTCGGCTTTATTTTAGTGTTCTTAATAGGGAAACATAACAATTGGGCAGTATCATGATCAGACAGTTGAAGCGGCAAAACCGACCCTATAGCGTCCTTGACATTACTTAATATGTGATCAATACATGAGCATTTTCTTGTAGGTTCAGTAATGTGTAGTGACAAGTTATTATTTTTACATAGATCACTAAGATGATCAGTATAGTTACTATGCCTTAGAGTATTTATATTAAAATCACCAGCTATAACAATCTCGTGTTTTTTGTACTTTTTCGTTAATTCAAATAACAAATGGTCTAGTTTATTTAAGAAAAAAGTAGGATCGGATGCTGGCGTTCTATAAACACAGATTATAATTAGATTTAATTCAGCAATCACTAGACCACAACACTCAAATGAAGTTGGTATGGCGTAAGCTTTTACAAAAGGAATCTCTTTAGATGCCCAACCAGATTTAGTCAATATACAAACACCTCCTCTATGACTATTACGGCAAAAAACAGCCGAAACGTCGTATCCATTAATATTCAAATTGTTCTCATGACCAGTTTTAAGAAAGGTTTCTGAGAAACAAAGAACATCAGGTTCCTCAGCTTGTCCCTTCAAGTCCGCAATAGCAATTTCTATCATATCCCTTTTAGACAAAACTCCGGCAATATTCTGGTGCAGTACTCTAAAGATTTGTTGAGATTTTCCACATGAGTTAGACTCGAAAAAGCCTTCGAGTTATTGGAGGAAAATAGAAAGGAATAGTGCCCCTCCGTGTCGCATTGTGCGAAGTATTAATATTATTAAGAACAGAGCGACAACTATCGAGCTCAGAATATTTTTTGAGTAATGGTGGAAAATAATATGGAATGGTCCCTATTTTTGAATTTTTGTTTACATCACGTGTCAACTTTTGTCGTTCAGAAACTTGTAAAATATGCTTTTTTAGATTTTTTAAATTCAAATAATTACATTCATAATCAATTGTATCAATAATATGATTCAGCCTTTTGCATATATCTATTTGTTGGTTATAATAATAAAAATTATGCAAAAAATGACAATTTCTAAATCTGTCACATATTAATCTAATGCTATTATTTAAGAGTTTAGTACTCATATATTTATTTTCTAGTACATTGATAACAATAACAGTATGGTTTTTAAATTTCTTTAAAATAGTATAGAGCTCAGAAGTTACTGTAATTGGGTCACAATCATTTTCTCCAACACAGATGACAATTTTATCGCTTAAATTTAGGTTGACATTTTTACACGATCTTAATACTGTTTCCGCATCGGCGTATGGCTTCGTTACCGAGGAGATGATGTAGTCCTCATAGTTAGTGTTTATCCTAGAAGTCATCAACTTTGAAGCCAAGCCAGCACACTGCTGAGTACCAAATATTAATAATCTGTTTCGGGTGTTAATCAAATCTCGATTTCCGACATCTGCATCAGCATTATTCTGAGTTAATTTTGGGGAGCTTGCTGGGGCAGCTGCATCTATTTCAGAATTGTTTTTTTTCCGCTGAGTTATTTGTGCGTGTTGCGTTACGTTATGCGTGTTTCGACCAACAGGCAATTCATCTAGAGTAACATTTTTAGATGTGTTCATCGTTTTATTCAGTTTAAATTTCTTTAAGTTAGACGAAGTGCAAATAGTCATTAGTTGTTTGATCTTAGACTCCTGTTCACATACTTTTCTATGCAGTTGTTGATTTTCTAAGCTTAGTTTATCAATTTCTGTATGAGCACTACTTAACTGAGTTTTTAGATTTACGATTTCGTCTTTAAGGTCAATTATTTCATCATTGTCACGAGTTGAAAGATCAGGAAGACTTCTGACCGTATTATTAATTGATATTGGTGACGTATCTACATCAGTAAGAGATTCAGATCTTTGGAATTTCTGCAACATTGCTTTCTTGTTTCTTCTTGTGACATAATTAGTTTCTTTGGGTGTTAGAATTGTTTCGTCTGTTACGTTAGAAATAAACTGAGCACCATGAACTGATGACTGAATGGAGTTAGGTGTGCTACATGAGGCAGAACTAAAATTATTTGTGCGACGAGTACCCTTATTCTTATTTATCAATTCAATACATTCATAGCATTTCCAAATAACCCTGTTATCTTTTGTCATTAAATAGAAGCGCTTCGAGGACACGCTAGCACAATCAATATCGAAAACTCTCTGACAGATACTACATGTGAGACGTTCATTGGTTTTTATGTGGTTAGAACATTTTGCGCATCGGGGTAGATTTTTATTTGCGTCCAATATTTTTGTAGCCATTTTATTAGACAGTTTTCTGTTCATTATCTATCACAGATAACCTTTCCCTTCCTAAATTATATTTTATCTCAAAAAGTATTAAGCAGTAAATAAGGATCGAACTCGGATCGTACGTATGATGAAGTAGTAACAAGGGTATTAACGAATAAGCCAACGCCGTCGTTATTTTGAAAAGCGAAATAAGCAATCTCTTGTATATTTTATTTTTGACAGTTTACAAGAGATGGCGTGACTAGTGCTAACTGCTTCAATAGCAATGCTTTGTGCATGATCTGATTAAGCAGCAGTGCAATGATGGTAGTGATTTGTGCAAATAACGTTCACAAATAAACAATTTGTAAAGTCAGGCCGGGGTCAAAGTCCGAATCAGTTTGAATTCTATAAACTGTTTCTTAAAATTTTACACAGTAAAGCACTTTTACACTTTTATTTAGCACAATTTTGGTCCTTACTTTTTATATTTGTTGTAGATATATGCTTTTTGTAAGTCTTTTAATATTTGATCGAATTAATTACAACGATCGCCTTCACTATTTAAAATGTAATTTTCTTTTTTCTTTTTTTCCGAATCACTTAGATAACGATATTATACACTATTTTTAGTCTAATACACCAATTAATAACATTGTGACTATGTATTGTGGATAAACGTTTTTTTTTAGAAATATTTTTATGCGCAGGCAACGTTTACGTGACAGTGGCGCCACCGCGATTGAGACGGCTTTAGGCTTAGTGATGGAAGAGGTTAATTTTCAAAACCAGTATAACATTAAACGCAAGCAGCTAAGTCATCTGGCAGAGCCACAACAGAGCTCGTCAACTACAGGTTTTAAATGGGGATTACCACAAATCGTAGGACCACAGCCAAACATTCAGCAACAATTTAGGATGCATCCCAATAATCAACAAATTAAATTCGGCAATCCGAATCAACAATTTAAATTCGGCATTCCGAATCAACAATTTAAGTTCGGCATTCTGAATCAACCCCAAATTTTTCGACCAAATCAGAATATGAATTATCAAAGACCGTCATTTATCAAAATTCTCAAGGTTTTCAATTCGGCATACCGAATCAGCAGCCGGCTAGATTACGAAACTTCGTACCAGCCACAAGGTTACCGACCTCCGGTAAATAAAAATAATTTTAATAGACCTAATTATACACAAGACCTTTCGACTCCTGACGTCTCCATGAGGACTGTTGCTAGGCAAAATATGTTAGACGCGACGGAATATCCAAATGAATCGTCAAACTTTGACCTAGACTATAGTCAAGAATTCTACCCAAATGAAGTCAATTATTTCGAACCCACTGAACGTAACAAATGTAGTGGGTTATTTTCAATAAACAACGAACCATATTTAGATACAGCACCTGAAATTAAAGAAATAAATTCGGACGAGGAAAATTTTCATTTAACGGCCTCGCGAAAAGACCACCGGAAGTAATAAACCTCAATTGTAGTAGTGTGCTCACATTGCCTCATATTGAACTACCAGAAATGAATGCACGATTTATGATTGACACTGGTAGTACTCGGTCATTCATAAGCCCCCATAAGGTCGACGAATATTTTCAAAATTATAAGACTCACGAACCATTCGAAGTCGTAAGTACCCACGCGCGGAGTACACATAATGACGTCATCATAATTCCGCTTATGAAAACTTTCAATAGCGAAAGCCGACATAAATTTTACATAGGCACTACGACGGCCTAATCTGCTCCGACCTTCTAAAACAATTAGATGCGACAATAGACTTGAAGAACCAAGTTCTGCATACGCGAAATGCTGATATACCCATTATTTATAACTCAATGCACGAAATACATTTGGAACAGCGTTCAGACTCGCGTCAAAATTCCGACTAAACTTCAAAATGGAGATGACATAATTGATTATGTGGACTTTGGACAAGGGTTTCGTATGTCCAGCGCAATAGTTAGGTGTACAGATTCATTTGCAACCACGGTAATTCAAAATTGTTCGGAAAAAACCCATTTCCCTGACTTTTACAAAACCCTTCAAAGTTACTGAATTCGAAAATAATACCTGCGAAGTTAACTTAACGACCAGTAATTACGAAATTGATAAAAAACTTAAACAAAATTTACAACGCTTGCGCCTAGATCATATGAACCAAGAGGAAAAAAAGTGTATATCGAAACTCTGTTATGAATTCCGCGATATATTCCATGCCGACGAAATTCCATTGTCGTTTACAAATGACGTAAAACATAACATACGTACAAAGAACGAAGATCCCATCTACATAAAACCATTTCGACAGTCTCCTACACAAAATACCGAAATAGAGAAACAAGTCGAAAAATTACTCAATGACAACGTAATACAAGAATCGCATTCACCATAGAGTGCTCCGGTGCATCTCGTGCCCAAAAAGGCGGACACAACCGGAGAAAAGAAGTACAGAATGGTTGTCGACTTTAGGCGACTTAATGAGATAACTGTAGACGACAGATATTCACTACCGAACATTACAGAATAATTTGACAAGATGGGCAAGTCCTCTTATTTTGGTACTATTGACCTTGCGAGCGGATACCATCAGATTGAGGTCTCTGAGGCTGACGTGCTCAAAACAGCGTTTTCAACACCGTCAGGACATTATGAGTTTACCAGGATGCCGTTCGGACTTAAAACGGCACCAGCAACGTTTCAACGAACTATGAATAACGTCTTGAGAGGGTTGCAAGGAACACATTGCTTAGTCTACTTAGACTATATCATTGTATATTCGAACACCTTACAGGAACACATAGAAAAGCTCAGAAAAGTATTCGAACGGCTTAGAGCGACCGATCTTAAGGTCACTCTAGACAAAAGTGAGTTCCTCAGGAAGGAGGTCCTCTATTTGGGACATGTAATATCAAAAAATAGTCTTAAACCTAATAATGATAAAATAGAAGCGATTTTAAACGTTCCATTACCTCTCTACAACAACTCCTACAACAACCACCGAAATCAAGAGTTTCCTTGGATTGGTGGGTTATTATAGCAAATTCATTAAGGATTTTTCTAGAATTACACGACCCCTCACTGTGTGTCTAAAGAAAAGAATTACAGACGAGTTTAGAGAAGCACTAGAAATATGCAAAGAACTACTAACTAGCGCTCCATTGCTACAATTCCCCGACTTCGCAAAGCCATTCATTATTACTACGGGCGCCTCAAACTATGCCCTAGGGGCAGTGCTCTCTCAAGGACCTATCGGTAGTGACAAACCTATTGCATATGCGAGCCGAACATTGAACGACGCGGAAACGAGATATAGTACTATAGAGAAAGAACTGCTGGCGATTGTGTGGGCAATAAAACATTTTCGCCCATACCTTTACGGAAGGAAATTCACCATATATACAGATCATAGGCCACTTGCATGGCTGAACTCCATAAAAGAACCAAACAGTAAACTAATAAGGTGGAAACTACCATTGTCAGAATATGATTTCGACGTCGTCTATAACAAAACGAAAACAAAACACAAATGCCGATGCTCTATCCCGGATAAGGTTAAATGTAATAGGCAAAGAAGACACTGAATCACAGCAAGTTAATGTGGACGATACGGAAGACAGATTACAATCTTACCTAGATGACGTTGCATCCGAAATCACAAGACTAAAACAAGAACGAAGGAGAAAAACCAGATAAGGATGTTATCGAGCTATCTTCAGAATCTGGAACCTCCAACTCTAAGAACCTTGGAAATGAAGTTGAGTCCGAATACCCTATACGGACAGAATCCGAAGACACTATCAGTGTGCCCGACGAAACTTCAATCTCCAAGACAGATACTATACATTCTGCACTTGACATACATGCACATGACATAGATACGGATGGTATCCCAATCCTTGAGGAAGCTATTGACACTAAGCCGAATCAGATTCTGATATTTTCTTGGAATAGAGATCATATTACGGTTAAAGAAGAAGCAAACAGAAAATACACTTACCTACGAATATACCAGATTTAGTAAGACAGTTTCTGAAAGAATACATTAGACCGAAAATAAAGTACTTTTTATACTTCGAAGAAGAAGCCCACCAGAAACAATTTACAGAAGCAACTATATCTCTCTTCAACAGATACTGTAAAGTTATTTGAATGCACAAAAAGGTTAATATACGTAGAAGATGAAGAAGAGCAGAGACAAATAGTATTAAAATACCATCATGTAAAGACCTGTCACCGAGGTATAAATGAGACTCTGATGAAGCTGAACTAGTATACTTATGGAACAACATAGATATCACAGTGGCCAGCGTAATTAGTTCATGCGAAGTTTGTAAGCAAATGAAATACGATCGGAAACCATACAAACCGGAGTTATAGCTAACACAAACGCAATCTAAACCGTTTGAATATTTTTTTATCGATTTGTTTTCCATTGAAGGCCGGTACTTCCTAACAATAATAAATGCCTTTAGCAAATTAGGGCAAGCATTTGAGATTTCTAACCGTTCCACGCCGGAAGTTGTCCGCGTACTAATAAAATATTTCGCGATTTACGGCAAACCTGAAAAAATAAGTGCAGATCCCGGATCTGAATTTAATAATACACTTTTGAAAGAAACCTTGAGATTTTACAAAAATGTCCTACACATTGGTACACCACACAACCCTAACTCTATGGGTCTTAGAGAACGATTTCACTCAACCATTGTGGAAATCTATAGAATAGCTAAATACGAGCAAAAACTAACCGACGCTGCATTCATTATGACATACGCTGTTATGGCGTATAACCATACAATCCATTCAGTTACCGGTCTTACACCATTCGAAGTAGTCTTCGGACACACGAGCTCAACTAGTTCTTTTAATGTTGAATTTGACAAACAGTATACTCAAAAATTAGTAACCGATCATCCCAAGCGAACTAAACACCTTTATAGATTTATAACAGATAAAATGATAAGGGATAAGGAAAGGGTTCAGTCAAATCGTGGAGGTGAAACAAAATTTAATATAGCTGAGGGGGACGAAGTATTCATTAAAGGAGTAAATACGAGGCGTAGCAAGGACAAGGCCCGCTTTCAGAAAGCGCAAGTGTCGGGAGAGATAGTTAGAAATACAGTACCGGTCATTACAAAGAGTCGCGACACTAAGATCCCTATTAAGGATGTAAAACGTCCTTCACAGGTTCGTGCTTCTCCTGGTGGTCCGCAGCAGTCAAAGCCAGGCCCCTCGACTGCAAAGGATTGACCGGAATCCAGGGATTATACCCATAAGGGAAGGTCGAGCCATGATAAGTGATGACAAGTGGTCCATCATCAAAACTATAGATTTAAGCCTAGTACAGGAAGATTTAGAGTTTAACAATAACCGCTATGCAATCAACAAACAAGTAATTACATATTATAATAATAAATTTGTTAATTACGAGCTTGCTGATGTAAAGACTCCAGCAGATCAACTCAAATATCTTACATTCGAAAAATTTAGGCAGATAGTTCCGTCCATACGACGAAAGCGAGGCATTCTTAATCCTTTAGGCTCTCTCATAAAAACGTTGACTGGCAATTTAGACAATGAAGATGCCATAAAGTATGATACACTTATTAATGATATAAAAATTAATCAACAAAGTAATTCTAGAAAAATCAGCTTGGTCACTAAAATGCTGGAGTCCGTAATAAATAATACTTCTATTAGTAAGAACAATTTTATCCAATTGGATAAAGAGATCTGGGAGATAAGAAAAGTGCTTAACGAAACAATGACTGAACTTACCGCAAACAAACTTATTCATGTATATAATCTATTTTTACATAATTACCAGATGCTCTATATAAGATTAGATGAAATTGAAACGGCCATAGCCTTAGGAAATTAAAAACATTGCATCAGTCGATTATAGACCCCTATGAATTCGTAACTATTTTAAAAGATATTGAAAAAATTGAGAACTTAGCCTATAGTGTAAATTACAATAACTTAATAAAGCTCAAACAATGTCTAGAAATAAAAGCTTATTCAAAGGAAAATCAAATTACCTTTATTATCGAAGTTCCTTTAGTAGAAAAGGACATGTATAATTAATATAGAGTCCTCCCACTCCCCGTCATCAATTTATTTTTTTGGTATATTTGTGTATGTAATAATCAATGACCTTAACAAAACTGTCCTCATAATCCCTAAACAGCCTTACCTTAGTGTAAATGGATCGAAAACTTTTTCGCTGACTCGCCCCTGCAAACAGTTGGAAAAAGAACTCTACATGTGCTACCGAGAGCACATAGCACGTGGAGCCATGGAAGGACACCAGGAGAAGCACGAACCTGTGAAGGACGTTTTACATCCTTAATAGGGATCTTAGTGTCGCGACTCTTTGTAATGACCGGTACTGTATTTCTAACTATCTCTCCCGACACTTGCGCTTTCTGAAAGCGGGCCTTGTCCTTGCTACGCCTCGTATTTACTCCTTTAATGAATACTTCGTCCCCCTCAGCTATATTAAATTTTGTTTCACCTCCACGATTTGACTGAACCCTTTCCTTATCCCTTATCATTTTATCTGTTATAAATCTATTGTCATATATTTTTATAAAATTTAATGTTGTCGGGTCGGATCTCGACCCTCAAAGATTGAGCTCACTACAAACAAACAAACAAAATTCCCTAATGTTGAGCTGTATGATTTAGGGGCCGGGCGCCAGTAGTGATACTCCGAATGCTCTCAGATAGCGGCCGTAGATATCGAACCTTTAATCTTCAGGGAGGTGAAATAAATCCTAGATTGGTGGATCATATTTTATTGTAATAAACTGACTCTAATTACAAAGCTGGAGGTTATTATTAATATAAGTAACACAGGCGGACAGACCAGGCTTATCATCTAGGTGCTTTATATAGTAAAGTGACCCCAAGGTCAATAGCACAGTACTGGGTTAGTAACACTGCCTTAAATCTAAGTATAGGCTAAATACAATGAGTTCTAGGTCTATCAAGCCTTCGTAAAGGAATAACTAATGTGTATTAAACCTAACTTTAACTTTCACTTTTCTAAGACAAATAATTTTGACCCCAATTACCAAATAAGAGTAATGGGCTCACTAAAGATGTATAATGATGTGGGGTTTGCAAAGAATATTCCAAAAAAAGCTAAGTATTCAAAGAGATCAGGTCGCCGGTGTGCGTTCGTGGGTGTGGTCGAACTTCTCGGGGCAACGAAACAATAAAAAATAACATACCCGGGACCGGGACTAACGTTACTTCGTATTCCAGATCGGTAGCTAGACGCCAAGGTGTTCTCGCCAAACGCGACACTGGGGTGCTCCGCACATGGCCTCCGAAACATGACGCGTCGGTTGCACGGCGAGCCTCGATCATAATGTGGTGTAAAATAACTTGAAAAACCACATGACCCCAAATAACAAGGCACAATAGACTCTTTTGCGTCTATTGCACCATTAAATCCAAAAATCGACCTTCAAAATGACTCCGCATCATTAGCAGGGCGTAAAAACAAAAGAAAAGAACATTTCATGTTCTTTTTATGAAAATTTCGAGAGTTTAGATTGTCAACGTTCACTTCGTAACAAAATCGGCAGGAAAGTGAAAATTCTGCTAATCGTGGGCGGAAGCTTCGCGCTGCTATCTGGCGGCGGAACTCCACAACAAAATATTGCCATAATAAAAATATGGTAAAAAATATCGATTGTCATAATAACCGAATAAAATTATGAAGCAAATGAAAATTTCCGAATAGGAAATTAATGTTTTTTAATAAACATAAAACCCAACAAAACTATGAATTGGCTTTACGCGGCCATTCTATATTAATTACGAATATTAAACGCCGTGTCATTCATTCAATCTATAAGTGACAGGAGCTGTCAAACTCTATTTGAACTGACAGCCAGATGTTCTTCAAAACAATTTATAGGTTAAATTCGCGAAAGAAATGAATTCAATACACATTAGTCTGTTTTTAATGTGTATTATCTTTAAATAAATAGGTTTGTGCATGTGACGTCGAATATAACGTCACATTACACCCCTCCCAAATTATAATAAAAGAAATGAAGTTTCTTTTATTAACAAAACTAAAGACTAATTGAAAATCCGATCCAAAGGATTCTCCAAAATCTCAAAATATTAACTAAAACAACAAAAACTCTTCCACCAAAGATGAATGTTAGCTGCTGAAACAACAAAAAGTTCCCTAAAAGCAACCAACCAAAACTTTCAAAACAAAACCAAGTACAGTTAAGCAATTCGCTACTGACTTCCAAAACTTCTAACAAAACTCATAAAATAATTTCTTAAAACTCCAAACAAAAGTTATAAAATAACTCTTGGGACTCCTAACAAAACTTCCAGAATTACTTGAAACTTCTAAGAAAATTATATGAAATAACTCCTGAAACTCCTAATAAACTTACAAAATAACTCCTCAGTACAGTTAAGCAACCTTGCCACTGACTTCACGAACTTCCAACAAAATTCTCCTAACAACTCCAACAACTTCAAACAAAATCAAAACGACTCCTCAGTACAGTTAAGCAACCTTGCCACTGACTTCACAAACTTTCATCAAACTAAACTTCTCAATAAAGCTATTCAAACAAATGTAAATACAGTGAGGCACCAACTCCGCTGTCTCCAACTCCGAACATACCCACCCCTTCGAGTACAGTTAGGCAACCTCGCCACTGACTTGATCATGTTCCATACTAACCCCAAAACACCGCATAATGTGATCGGCCTAACACCACCGAACTTCCGAGCACACTAGCCAAAACCTCTACAAAACCAAAAGCATGTTGTGACCGGCTCAACACTACCGACCTTCCGAGCACAACAGCCAAAAATGTCCACAAGGAACCAAACAAAAGCATGTCGCGACCGGCACAACACCACCGACCTTCCGAGCGCAACAGCAAAAAAAAACATTTGGGAAACAAATGCATAACAAAGCAAAGCAAAAGCCAGTTGTGACCGGCTCACCACCACCGACCTTCCGAGCACAACAGCAAAAAAACATTTGGGAAACAAATGCATACCAAATACAAAACCAATTGCAAAACAAAGCAAAACAAAAGCCAGTTGTGACCGGCTCACCACCACCGATCTTCCGAGCACAACAGCAAAAAAAAAGTCCGCAGGGATCTAAACAATCCAATACGAGCCGCCAAAACCATTTAGTCGCCTTCTACGACATGCTTGGGAAAAGCAGATGACCTATTCTAATCCGGAGCCAACACGGAACAAAACCATTTAGTCGCCTTCTACGACATGCTAGGGAAAAGCAGGTGGCCTATTCTGTTTGTAACCCGGGCCCAACACGGGGTGAAACTCCAATTAGTCGCCTTCTACGACATGCCTGGGGGAAAAGCAGGTGGCCTATTCTGTTTGGTACCCGGGGCCAACACGGGTTAGAACTCCAATTAGTCGCCTTCTACGACATGCTTGGGAAATTAGCAGGTGGCCTATTCTGTTTGATACCCGGGGCCAACACGGGTTGGTGTTTCTTCAACAAAAACGGAAGAAAAAACCAAAAGTCACCTGGATGTCACCGATGGCCAATACGGGACAATCCAGTAAAAAAGAAAAAATGGGACTAGCCCAAGGTCCATGTCCATGTAAGTCACATCCAAGAAAAATAGATCCAAAGATCCCAACAAAGTGTAATAAAAATAACAAACAAACAAAAGTGTCTAAATATACAAGACACAAACAACTAATCCAACAAACAAAATAACATGACAAAAGCATGTCCAAACATCTAACACGGGGAAACGTGTAGACAAACAAAACAAAATTACACGACAAAAGCGTGTCAAAACATCTAACACGGGGAAACGTGTAGACGAACAAAAACAAAATTAAGATCTTTGATGCGGGGCAAGCGTGAAGAAAAAGCAGTGCTAATTATCCAAAAATGTACCTAAGTTATAGTTTAGAAAGTTCAGAACTCGAATCCAGCAACTCAATATGACCTGTCATACATCACCTTTCAATTATTGTGCCATTTACCTTTCATACAACATTCAGACATCAATCTCAACAAAGGCACGGGATTTCCTACCAAATCGCCAAACACAAGTCTGACTTGAAGACCTAAAACAATTAAAATTTAATGATGTCCTTAACATGATAACGACCTTTCGAGCCTTTTTGTAAATCTTTCAATACATAAACATTATTAGAAACTTTTTCAACAATCTCACATTTTATAAACTTAGGTGCAAGCTTAACCGAAAAATAAGCAGGAGCGCTCGACTGCACAAAGCTCCTCCTCCAAACAATATCTCCCACATCCAAAGAAATGACTTTCCTGCCTTTATTATAATAATAAGCATTACGTTTGTAAGCTTTTAACAAAGAGGCTACCACCTTAACAAAAAGTTCACTAAGAAAGTTTAGTGATGAAGCAAAAATATTACGACTTCCCACTACTAATTGTGACAAGTCGTCAAAAGAATTACTAAAACGATGTAAAGAAGCGTCTATAATAACTTCTCTACCAAACATAAGAAAATTAGGTGTAAAATCAGTAGCTAAATTAAGACTACTGTTCAAAGCAAATTGCACATGGGGCAAAAATCTAGACCAAGTGCGCTGATCATCCTCAACAAAGCACGCTATGCAAGTTTCAATCACCTTATTGTATCTCTCAACGGGATTATTCTGTGGTGTATACAAAGTATTGTAAAATATTTTAGTAATATTAAATGTTTTCAGAAAATCTACAAAATGTTTAGAGGTGAACTGAGTACCATTGTCACATAAACCTTCGGACAACCAAATTTCAAAAATATTTCCTTTTCAAAAAGTTTATTTATAACTCTAGTAGTGGCATTAATCATGGGGAAAATCCAGCAATATTTAGTAAATACATCTACAACCGAAAGTATATATTTATGTCCTGAATAAGTTTTAGGCAAAATTCCAATAATATCTACTGACAACATAACCATTGGTTTATCTACTTTTTTCGGATTGATCATTAAACCAAAAGGTGAAGAAGTTGAATGTTTATATGCCTTGCAAGTATCGCATTTTGAAATATATTCTTTTACATCCCTGAACATTCCTTTCCAAAAATGATGTTGTTTAATTCTTCCTAAAGTTTTATGTATACCAAGATGACCAGAATTTACATTATCATGATTAGACCTAATAGTATCCAAAGTATGTTCCCTAGGTACAACAATTTTCCAACACAAGCGTTCATTAGGGTCAAATTTATTCTTACAGTACCTATATAAAGTATTATTTTCAACTCTGTAATTTTTAAATTTATTTGGAAACTTCTGACAGCCAATAAAAATCTTCCTATAATAAGGATCATAAATTTCTTCATCAGGGGAAATAACATCACTATATGCAACTCCAATAGCAGCAACTTCAATGCGCGATAACGCGTCAGGTACTTTATGTAATGAACCTTTCTTATGAACAATATCAAAAGTAAATTGAGAAATCCTAGCGGCCCATCTAGCCAATCGTCCACTAGGGTTGTTAAGTCCTAAAAGCCATTTCAAACTAGCATGATCGGTAACTACAGTAAACTTCATACCCTCTATGTATGGTCTAAAATGCTCAATTGAATCTAAAATCGCTAATAATTCTCGCTCGGTGGTACTATAGTTGCGCTGATACTTATTCAGTGACCTAGAATAAAATGCAATGGGATGTTGTTCACCATTCTCATCTTCTTGGCTCAAGACACTACCAATACCAAGAGAGCTAGCATCGCAATGTAGGAAAAATGGTTTCCCAAAGTCGGGGCACTGCAATACTGGTGAAGACACTAAAGCGTTCTTCAAGTTGTTAAAAGCTTCTTCAGCACTATCATTCCACTCCAACGGTTTCCTAGAATTCTTACTGCCACCTGTCAAACGAGTTAATGGTGCAGCAATGTCGGCAAATCTACTAATAAATCTACGGTAATATGAACATAATCCAAGAAAACTTCTAAGTCGTTTAATAGTTAGGGGACGAGGAAAGTTTAAAATTATTTCAAGTTTAGATGGGTCAGTATGTAAACCATCTCTGTCTACTATGTATCCTAAATACCTTAAACGATCTTAACAGAATTCACACTTTTTCAAATTAACTGTCAATCCGGCTTCCTTTAAAATGTTATAAATTTTAAGTAATTGTTCAAGATGTGTATCAAAATCAGAGCTAATGCATATTAAATCATCCAAATAACAAAATACTGTACTATCAAATTCAGGTCCAAACAATCGATCCACTAATCTCTGAAGTTCTGCGGGAGCGTTAGTTATTCCGAACGGCATTCGCACAAACTCGTAAAGTCCCTTCCCTGGTACTACAAACGCAGTTTTTTCACGAGAAGACGATTCGAGGGGAATCTGCAGAAAGGCTTTAGAAAGATCAATCGCTGTAATAAATCTAGCATCTCTAAGGTTATCTAAAATTTTTGAAGTATAAGGTAACGGATAAGAATCCTTTACAGTAACAGAGTTCAACCGTCTTGAATCTAAACACAATCTAACTACACCGTCCTTCTTTTCTACAGCTAAAACAGGAGAACACCAAGGGGATTTAGAAGGTTGGATAATACCCTCTTTCAGCAATACTTCAACCTCGTCGTAGAGTTCTTTCTGCTTAGCAAGACTCAATGGCCAATAACGCTGCTTAAATGGTTCACTGGTTACATTAATTTTATGTTCTACGAGGTGTGTACGACCTAAGCCTCGTTTCTCATATGAAATATCTTCAAATAATGTAATAATGTTACTTAATCTAAGTTTCTGAGAAGGAGACAACTCATCGGCAGAAGTTACAGCACAAACCTGAAATTTATTTGAACTTACAAGGGTGACGCCTTTCCATAAGTCTTTAGCTAGGTCAAATTTAAGCCAGAAATCAAATCCTAAAATAATCGGTGGTCTAAACGAAGGTATAACCAAGAATGTCACGGTCTTAGTAGTATCATCACACGTGATCGGTAAGTCTATAGTCCCTACAATTTGCTGAGATGAACCGTCAGCTGTGTACACTGTACTACAAGCTGGTTTAATTTTGTATCCCATACACAAAAATTGCTGGTGGCTATGAGAACCCAGAACGCAACTACTTGAACCACTGTCCAACAATCCTGAAAATCCAATCTCATTAACACAAAATTCCAAATAAGGTCTAGCATCATTAGTTTTGGTAAATAAAATAGGGGCAGCTCTATAATTTTTGAAAAACACTTTTAAATAATTTATCCATTCGAGGAATTCCTTTTTACAGGTAACTGTGTCTGGTTTAGTATAGTGGACTTCTTTTCTATGCATCGAAACACTCGCAGTATTATGACATACAAATGCTCGATGCGGCTTAATTAGTTTTTTGGCGGATTACACACACCACAATTTTTAGTAATAGTGCCTAACTTGCCACACTTAAGACACATCATTCCCGGTATAACTGTACAATTTTTAAAATAATGACCTGTTTGTTTACATTTCAGACAAATCATACTGCTATCGACTAAACCTGCTTTAGTGTATTGTACACTCTTCATTGGTGCAGGGGGCGTGCGGTCTATGAATAACTCCAAGTCTCTAGCCAAGTCCATGAATTGCTCAGCTGAAACAATCTGTTTCCCAAACAAGTAAGGCAGATAAATAGGGAGCATGTTGTATTTTATTATATTTACTAAAGTTATGCCCAAAAGTGGAACTGTTAAACGTCCAGCCATATCTAATATTTCTGTAATAAAGTCTGGTAAAGATTCACTATGTTTTTGTTTTTTAGTTCTAATTTCGTACTCTAAATGATATTCATAATCTTGTTTATCAAAACGCTTTAAGAGCTCAGCCCTCAGCTGTGACCAAGAAGCTATGCGAAAACGCACAGAACGGAACCATTTGATGGCTATACCACTCAGAAGGTCGGCGAAAGAACCTATCAACAAAGTTTCATCAAAATTCCTATATAAATAATATTCTTCAACGCTATTAATGAAATTCTATCACATGAACTACCATCAAAATTAATTTTACTGCAACGCAGGTCATAAACTCTGGAACAAGGAGGCAAATTATTCCTAATATATTGATTAACCGCAAAGTTCAAAGTATTAAGTGTGAAACTACCACAAGGATTAGCAACGGGGGTATCAACTCCTAGAAGATCAACACTATCAACTGGTGGCGCAGCTTCCATTTCAACATTCTTCTGTAATGGGCCTTCCCTACCCTCTATCGGTGAAGTGTGTGTTTCCTTTTCCATCTTTAAATGTTATTTTAAATGTTTAATAAAAGTTTTTCAAGTTAATTGTTGGTTAAGTTATTTCTCTACAATTTACACTAATTACATCACTATTTCAACTGTTTACACTGCAACTACTTATCATATATACTACAATAATGATATTAAATACACTTATCTACCCTAGCAGAGAGTAATACTATCAGCTTTCAAAAACTATACATTATTTTGGCTTGAGGAGACTAGTTAAACAAATTACACCTCATAAACATCAAAAATATAATAAACAAATTGTAAACAAAATATAAATGTCCATACAAAACCATTTTTTAAAGGCGTGAACAATAAAGGTTATAAATAAATAAACCAGCTGATATTAAAGGCTGGAAACAAAGTTACAAAAGCTAAATTCTTTGCAAACACTTGTATGATCCAATAATCCAGTCAAGTCCCTGTTCGCGGAGACAATTGTAATATATTTTTAATACAACCACCCTCCCTTAAGGGAGGTGGAATAAATCCTGGATTGGTGGATCATATTTTATTGTAATAAACTGACTCTAATTACAAAGCTGGAGGTTATTATTAATATAAGTAACACAGGCGGACAGACCAGGCTTATCATCTAGGTGCTTTATATAGTAAAGTGACCCCAAGGTCAATAGCACAGTACTGGGTTAGTAACACTGCCTTAAATCTAAGTATAGGCTAAATACAATGAGTTCTAGGTCTATCAAGCCTTCGTAAAGGAATAACTAATGTGTATTAAACCTAACTTTAACTTTCACTTTTCTAAGACAAATAATTTTGACCCCAATTACCAAATAAGAGTAATGGGCTCACTAAAGATGTATAATGATGTGGGGTTTGCAAAGAATATTCCAAAAAAAGCTAAGTATTCAAAGAGATCAGGTCGCCGGTGTGCGTTCGTGGATGTGGTCGAACTTCTCGGGGCAACGAAACAATCAAAAATAACATACCCGGGACCGGGACTAACGTTACTTCGTATTCCAGATCGGTAGCTAGACGCCAAGGTGTTCTCGCCAAACGCGACACTGGGGTGCTCCGCACATGGCCTCCGAAACATGACGCGTCGGTTGCACGGCGAGCCTCGATCATAATGTGGTGTAAAATAACTTGAAAAACCACATGACCCCAAATAACAAGGCACAATAGACTCTTTTGCGTCTATTGCACCATTAAATCCAAAAATCGACCTTCAAAATGACTCCGCATCATTAGCAGGGCGTAAAAACAAAAGAAAAGAACATTTCATGTTCTTTTTATGAAAATTTCGAGAGTTTAGATTGTCAACGTTCACTTCGTAACAAAATCGGCAGGAAAGTGAAAATTCTGCTAATCGTGGGCGGAAGCTTCGCACTGCTATCTGGCGGCGGAACTCCACAACAAAATATTGCCATAATAAAAATATGGTAAAAAATATCGATTGTCATAATAACCGAATAAAATTATGAAGCAAATGAAAATTTCCGAATAGGAAATTAATGTTTTTTAATAAACATAAAACCCAACAAAACTATGAATTGGCTTTACGCGGCCATTCTATATTAATTACGAATATTAAACGCCGTGTCATTCATTCAATCTATAAGTGACAGGAGCTGTCAAACTCTATTTGAACTGACAGCCAGATGTTCTTCAAAACAATTTATAGGTTAAATTCGGACTCTGCTTTTTGGTCGAGTGCGTGATACACGTGGTATCATATATTTCTGTGGTTTTTTAAGTTAAAAACACCTATTGACGTACCGTATCTGTAGATTTGTGTTGGTGGAGGTAAATTGTCTATCTATTAAGTGTTTGACAGGTAATTTAGTGGTTAGAATGGACGAGGAGACGCCCGATCCGGGCGGAGGCACCGTCGCCCAATGTTCCCTATCGCCTCCAGTATTTACTCCGCTCGTTCCACAAACACCCGAGGTTCTTGCGATTGAGGTCAACCGTAAGCGCCCTCAAGTAGACAGTGACGAAACGCAATCGGTTAAGAAAACAATAATGCACCCTTCCCAAGCCTCCGCATCTTTGCAGGTAACGTACACTCACCCTGATTTCTTGGACAATAAAACAACCTACACAGATACTGATGTGGCTCCGTTTGTTGTACACGTTAGTAGGCTCGAGGAATCTGCAGGCGCCACTTTGCGCCCAATACAATTTGGACACTTTTTATTCCGCCAGAATATAAAGAATATTACCAAGGATGGTGTCAAACGTGTAGGGCGAAACCGCATTTCAGTCGAGTTTAAAACTGCAGCTGATGCAAATATGTTTATGGCCAATCCTGCACTATTAAAGCTAAGTTCGAG
This sequence comes from Pyralis farinalis, assembly GCA_947507595.1. NCBI lineage: Eukaryota > Metazoa > Arthropoda > Insecta > Lepidoptera > Pyralidae > Pyralis > Pyralis farinalis. The sequence goes on from OX382281.1 coordinate 3,072,591, forward strand.
GCAACCATTCCATCCTTTAATGTAACTCGAATGGGTATTGTGAGAGCTGTACCTGTGGAATGGTCTTTGGAGGAGTTTGTCTTGGCTATTGAGGTCCCCTCAGACTATGGAACAGTAATAAAGGCACGTAGGTTGAATAGGAGAACTACTAATGATAATAGTAACACAGTCTGGGTCCCTACCCAAACTGTAGTATTAACATTCCGCGGTCAGAAGCTTCCTTCAAATATCTACTGTTTTTATACTTCTATGCCGGTGGAGACATATGTTCTGCCGGTAATACAATGCTACAAGTGTTGCCGGTATGGTCATGTGACTTCACAGTGTAGATCAAGTCCACGCTGCTTTATCTGTGCCCAGAGTCATGAGGGAATCTCGTGCTCTAAGCCATCTCCCACATGTTTGTTTTGTTCTGGCAATCATACAGCCAAAGATATGTCCTGTCCTGAATTCTCCCGGCAAAAATCTATTAAGCTCACGATGTCTCAGGAAAACATTTCCTATCTGGAGGCTTCTGCGAGATTCCCTCAGTCGAGGAGATCTTTTGCAGATACCATCAGACTGTCTCCCTCTCCACTTACCTCACATATTCCTTATTCCACACCTATACCATCAAATCACCCCCACAACGTGTCAAAAATGTACTCTCCCCAGATGTCATATAGGAAAACAGTTGTTACTCCTCGCCGTACACCATCTCCAGCCTCAAGTCTTGGCTATGATAGGCGTGCTCATAGTGCTATCACAGAAACTCCAGTCTCTGTGATGCCCAATGGTAGTGCATTAAATGTTTCCCCCAATGACAATCTGCTCGAACTGTTGCTCTCTACGTTAATGAGTCTACTTACACGCTTTAGTGATACTGAATTACCATCCAGTATCCACCAAAAACTTACTGAGCTGATTTCTATGTCTGTTAACATTCCAAGCAATTCTTCAGTGGAATTGCCGGAGCATCAAACATAAAAAAGCAGATTTAATTCATCTTATCAACAAATTTGAGCCCATGGTTTTTGCCGTTCAGGAGATGTGGCTTAGACCTGGTGCCCATTTCAGGGTTTCAGGCTATTCGTGTCTCCGGGATGACAGAAATGATGGGCATGCTGGTGCTTCTATCCTTATTTCCAAATCCTGCATATTCTCCCAAATCTCTCTTCCCCCACACTCTGATAGCATCAATGCTGTGGCTATCCGTTCCTTTAACATTTCATTCCTATCTGTTTACATTCCTAACCCTACTCTTGCTATCATCAATGAACTGGTATCCATAATTTCCTCCCTTCCCCCGCCAGTTCTGATCCTTGGTGACCTAAATATTCACCACACCTCATGGGGTTCCCATTTCAGTGATTCTTTATCAGCCACCTTCCTTAACTTGGTTGATGATCTGAATCTCACCATACTTAATGATGGATCACCTACTCGCCGTGTCCTTCCCACACAAAATATACAAAGTGCCGTGGACCTTTCACTCTCTTCCCCTGAGCTTGCATCCCTACTTGCGTGGGAAGTACTTAGTAGCACCTATGGAAGCGACCACTACCCGCTGCTTATTTCTATTCTAACAGCTGATAGTATACCTAACACTCCTTTTAAGCCCCGTCTTAAATATAGTTTGACTAGGGCCGACTGGTCCCGGTTTACTGATACCACTGGTGAGGCCATTTCACAGCTCCCACCCATCCACGAAAGTAATGTGCAGTCCCTGTATTTGGATTTTAAAGATGCTATCCTGTCAGCTGCCAATAAAAGCATCCCATTAAAGAAGCCACCAAAAAAAAAAACATCTCCACCCCCTTGGTGGGATCAAGATTGCTATGCAGCTGTTAGAAGAAGAAAGGTAGCGGAACGTCAGTATTCCCTTGATATGTGTAGGGATAAATACCTTAATTACCAGAAGGTGGCTGCTGAGGCAACCAAATTAATTGCAAAGAAGAAGAGAACTGGGTGGCACAGCTTTTGTGAAACCTTGTCTCCTAACTCACACCCCTCTATGGTCTGGAGAAACGTAAAAAAATTCCGCTGTGGCACAAATAATGACCTAAACATTTCTACAAATGACTGCTCAGTATGGATAGGTGAATTTACACAGAAGTTAGCCCCTCCTGCAGTCTCTTCTTTTGAGGAAACCTTGACGTATACCAACCCAACTTATTCATCTGACCCATTTGATGCACCATTTTCCCGAGAGGAATTTGATGCTGTCATTAGCACCCTAAAAGACTCTTCGCCTGGTGCAGACGGAATTCCCTTCTCATTCATAACTCGCAGTGGTCCTGCTACTAAAGAATATTTTCTGGAAATATTGAACCAGTTCTTCATCTCAGCCACTCCACATAAGGAATGGAAATCCCAAATTGTCATCCCTATACTAAAACCGGGTAAACTGAGTACTGACCACTTGGGCTATCGCCCTATTGCCCTTTCGTGTACCATGGCTAAGATTCTTGAACACCTTATTAAGAATCGGTTAGAATGGTTAATAGAGAACAAGCAAATTTTACCTAAAAGCCAATTTGGGTTCAGGAAGGGTTTTAGTACGATGGACAGCCTTGGCACACTTGTCACGGACATAAGATTGGCGTTTTCCAAACGCAGTTACTTGGTGGCTGCTTTTTTAGATGTGTCGTCCGCATACGACAATGTACTTCTTCCGGTACTCAGGCAGAAAATGCTGAAGCTGAGTATTCCAGTGAGGATTGTCAATTACATATCTAATTACCTTTCTGATAGATCTATCCTTATTAACTTTCAAAATTATTCCAGTGCTCCAAGACAAGTGTGGAAAGGCCTCCCACAGGGGTCTGTGCTCAGTCCCCTCCTGTTTAGTATATACACATATGACTTAGAACTTTCTGCCAACAGCTTTTGTAGTGTACTACAATATGCCGATGATTTGGCCTTGTATACCTCATCTAATAATGTAGCAGAAGCCTCTTCAAGGATGAATTCAGCCATATATTATTTGCAGGATTGGCTCTCAAACCACGGGTTATCCATTTCAATCCCTAAAAGCAGTATTGTTGTTTTTGCACGTCAAAGAATTATACCGGAGATTTCAATTGTTTATGATGAGCAAACTTTCCCTATAAAAGACAAAGTTAAGTTTCTTGGTGTAATTCTAGACTCTAAATTAACAGGCACCCACCATGTTTATCACATTGTCAAAAAGTCAGAAAAGAACATTAATGTTCTTCGTTCACTTTCTGGAGTATGGTGGGGTTCTCACCCTTATACGCAGAAATTAATTTATAATGCCCTGGTCCGCAGTCATCTGGACTATGGTTCTTTCCTTCTGGAACCATGTAACAAAGATGCTTTAAAATCCTTGGACAAAATACAATCGAAATGTCTTCGCATCATTACTGGTTCCATGAAATCCTCTCCTATTAATGCCCTGCAAGTTGAATGTGTGGAACCTCCGTTGCATTTACGTAGGCAATATCTATCAGATAGATTTTTGCATAAAGCCCTACAAGTATCTGACCACCCACTACTAACTAAGCTGCATGAACTGTCAGAGTATATTTCCGCTGGTGAATACTGGACACACAAAGACCCTCCATGTTTGTTTAACAGTTTTGTTTCGTTTCTTCGACTTCCATGCCCTGTATTTCAATGCAGGGTAAACCCTTTATTTGACATTCCCTATCAGGCAATCATCTATCAGCCTGACATAGTTTTCAATTTAGGTATAGAGAAAGATTCCCCATTTGCTGCAGCAAGAATAAATGCTGAAATAGATAAATTCTGGAGTGACCGGGTGGCTATGTACACGGATGCCTCAAAATCCTCAGAGGAAAGTTGTGTGGGAGCCGCCGTTTGGATCCCGAAATACAGAATTATATTAAAATTTAAATGCCCTTCAGTGTGTTCAGTGTTCACCGGCGAAGCCACTGCTATCCTGGAGGCTCTATTATATATAGAGTCTCACAATATACCTAAGACGGTTATCTTCACAGACTCTAAAAGCTGTTTATCCGCAATAGCGTCTCATCAGTTCAGCAGCAAAGTCAAATCCCCTGTTATCTTGAACATTAAACAGGTTCTATGTAGGTGCCATATCAAGGGCTTACTGATTTGTCTTGCGTGGATCCCTGGACATAATGGTATCCCAGGAAATGAAGTGGCTGACCAATGTGCTAAGGATGCAATAGGTAACGGATGTTCGACCCCTCAGTGTACAGCTTACTCGCACGACTTGGTACCCCTTGCCCGTGTCAAGTTGGCAGGCGGTTGGAACAAAATATGGTCACAAACCCGAACAATGAAAGGGAAATTTTACAGTTCCATCCAGGACCATATACCATCCAAACCTTGGTTTTTCAAGTATCCTGATACCAGCAAGCGAGCTACATCAGTGATTTGCCGTCTCCGATTAGGCCATGTTTGCACAAACACGTTTCTGGCAAAAATCAGGGTGAGGGATAGCTCTCTGTGCGAGTGTGGTCTGGATGAGGGTACTCCAGACCATATCTTTTTTTCCTGCCCAAAAAATTCTTCCTCTCTCTATAACTTACTCCCTTCCTCTATTCCCCGTCCTATCAACATTAAATCCCTCCTTACATTTGTTAACTCCCCCTCCGTTGTATATACTTTGTGTGCGTTTATTAACACTAATAACATTAAATTGTAATGTGTATGTCTTATAATGATACTAACCCTTGTTTGTGATGTCAGTGTATGTCTATTGTTTCAGGCATGAAGACGGAGCGTCATAGTGTCTACAGCACTTGCTGAACTATTTAATATACTGTACACTCACAAAGCCACTTCTTAGCAGAGTCACATACTAAGAGTAGTCACATACTCAGTTAAATAATAAACTGAAATATGAAAGCACTGACATTGGCGAGAACACTAGGATCGCCATAAAGAAGAATAATAATAGGTTAAATTCGCGAAAGAAATGAATTCAATACACATTAGTCTGTTTTTAATGTGTATTATCTTTAAATAAATAGGTTTGTGCATGTGACGTCGAATATAACGTCACACTATAAAGGTGTTTAGTTCGCTTGGGATGATCGGTTACTAATTTTTGAGTATACTGTTTGTCAAATTCAACATTAAAAGAACTAGTTGAGCTCGTGTGTCCGAAGACTACTTCGAATGGTGTAAGACCGGTAACTGAATGGATTGTATGGTTATACGCCATAACAGCGTATGTCATAATGAATGCAGCGTCGGTTAGTTTTTGCTCGTATTTAGCTATTCTATAGATTTCCACAATGGTTGAGTGAAATCGTTCTCTAAGACCCATAGAGTTAGGGTTGTGTGGTGTACCAATGTGTAGGACATTTTTGTAAAATCTCAAGGTTTCTTTCAAAAGTGTATTATTAAATTCAGATCCGGGATCTGCACTTATTTTTTCAGGTTTGCCGTAAATCGCGAAATATTTTATTAGTACGCGGACAACTTCCGGCGTGGAACGGTTAGAAATCTCAAATGCTTGCCCTAATTTGCTAAAGGCATTTATTATTGTTAGGAAGTACCGGCCTTCAATGGAAAACAAATCGATAAAAAATTATTCAAACGGTTTTGACGTAATTCTCCACGAATATCACCGCTTGTTCTCCAATTCGTGTAAAAAATGAAAGAGTAAAAATAGAAATGATACAACCGGATCGATGGATACTGTACAGCAGCCTCAAAATCTTAGCAACGACTCGTTGCGGAACTGAGATGATTAGAGAGTATATTTTTAGAACTTATATTGTTACGATAGAGTACGACTGTCAATTAGAAATAGAAAATGTCAAACTGAGGAGACAGAGTACCAGAGCCGCAGTGATCATTCCTCCAAAGTTACCCATTATCAACTTTTTGGGGGTACCAACGCCAACGGCGGCCTTACGAAGGCCTATGAATCTGGACGAGCTGGACCTGCAGAATCTTCATACATTGGCATATGTCTTGAAGACAAGTGATAGTGAAACAGTGGCCCAAAGTCAATTTAGTGAAAGTGCGACAAAAACGCGAAGTGTTAGCATATAGGAACATTACTCCTTTATATTGTGTTAGCTTTATGTAGTATCATTTATGTAATCATCTGTTGTTTTAATTTATGTTAATTTTGTATTATTTTTTAAAAACTCTTAGAGAAGCGGTGGATCTAGCTCTCATACAAATCACTCTCATAAAACACTAGCATAGAAATAAAACAACACGAAAACTCGTGTAAAAACATCTATCACGAAATTTCGCATACGTAAACAAACTAAAAACAAAATAAGGTCTTTGATGTGGGTGCGAAGTGTGAAGAAAAAGCAGTGCTAATTACCCAAAAATGTACCTAAGCTGTAATTTAGTAAAACCAGAACTTGAATTCAATTATTTGATATAACCTGTCATACATCATCTATCAATTATCACCCTAGTTACCTTTCATACAACATTCAAACGTCAATCGCAACAAAAGTGTGAGCTTTCATAGAAAATCACCACATTCCAGTCTGACATGAGTGTCGAAAGCAATTAAATTTTAATTATGTCCTTGACATCATAGCGACCTACAGAACCTTTTTGTAGATCTTTCAACACATAAACATTGTTGGAAACTTTTTCAACAAGTTCACATTTTATAAACTTAGGTGCAAGTTTAACCGAAAAGTAAGTAGGAGCATTAGACGCAATAATTTTGGTTTGGGTGATTGGGTTTGGGTGAACGATTACGATATATTAAGTATCACTCGCGCGATGCCTCCTCTGCTGCTTACACAGCAACTCCTTGGGAGCTTACTGGTGACCTCACTCATTCGCAAGAACACAACAACCCTCAAGGGAGTTGTTATTTGGCTGCGGTTTTCTGTGAGGTGGATCTCTCTTTCGTACATCCACAATGCAAACTGTCTACTAGCATTACTGTGTAGATTTTACATAATGATTGTATCTCGATGTAATCTGCCAAACCCAGCTCTCTCTTCTATACATTAGCATTGGGTCAGTACAGCATTGTTTATAGCAATCTGCACCTGGCTCTGGTTCTTACTGGCAAGAAGTTTTCCCAACAATTCATTCACACTATTAGTGAGTGAATGCAGAGTATACACATATACTCTGCATTCACTCACCTCTCCACATCAGCAGGGTACCTATCATCCCTGATAAATGTGCATCCAAGATATACAAGCTCATTCACTTGCTCCAACACTCCATCATCAACTGTTATTCTTGTGTTCCTTCTGTTTCTTTTTTAATAAATTATATCTTAAAAATATTTATAAAGAAGTTTTCGCTGAATTACTTGCCGCTGTATAAAACACAGGGCGGAGCTAACAAGGAGGAGAATCAACATTTCAGTATTAACATTTGTTATGAGCTTTTCTTTACTGCAGTGACAATTGAGCAGTCAGAACCCGTTATATACGTTTTCCCATACATTTCGCAGTCGTATTCGACCACCCGGGTTTCGAAAGGTTAATAAAAATGTAAACATAAAAACATTTGTCTGTTCTCGTAAAAAGGTATAATATGTGACACAAAAGTAATACAAAGGCTCCTATAGGTCAGTTCCCCATGTGAGGGAACACAGGCCATGCAGATATCAGGAATATAATCTCTATAGAAAGTTCAAGTAGTGCTAGATAACAGACAAGGCAATGGCGGTATAACCACACCCCTAGCTAGGCAGCTGGCTGGAAGAGGCTAATGCAAGCCTTGAGGCTTAAATCCTCCCCAAAAATCTTGTCAGCACCATGTGGGAAGTGGCATGAGTAATCACCCAAACCAAAATTATTGCATTGGGAGCGAGACAAAAGTAAACTACCCCAGGAAGGTACCAGCACCACCAGTGCTGGAGAATTCTTCCCTGAAAAATGTTCGGACTGCCCCAAGTATTCTGGGGGAGGGGCTACCTCTCGGTAAACGCCGATGATAATAATACACAGAACATCACATCAATTTCTGACAAAGACTTAACAGCTAACAACTCGTCTTCCAGCCAGAACAGTAAAAGGCGAAGAACATTAGCCTCTCCTCCTGAAGACCAACAATTATACTAAATATATAATCAGTATACTCGGTAAATCAACCAAAAAACTATAACCTAATTATAAACTACCTCCATTCATTCTATATGGGATTGAGGATATAAATAAACTTGTAAAAACCATAAAGGAAATGCTAACACGGATTATCATTATCACCGGGCCACTTTCTCGTCAAACTGAACATGACGAAATGAAATAGTGTCACTATGTAATTTTTATTCAAATTTTATTTAAGGGATGCGAATAAGCTCAAATGTGATAGTAGATCTCTCTAGATCTGATTATGGCTTCGGGGCTGATTGCAGATGGATAAAGGAAAAGAAAAAAAAAATTGTATTTAAGAATTCTGGAGTGACCAAATTTTTTGGAAACTGCAGTCTAGGCGATTTATTCCATTATAATGTGCATACTTTTCAAGAAGGCGGTAAGTTGCCATTGGGCCGAACGCGAGTGCGCATTTTCCACCGCATGTTGTTCAGATTACTAACAAACTCTCTTCGAAGCTAATAATTCGACTTTACACTGGCGAATTGCCCGACGAATTGAGTGCGTCGAGTTTGGCTGTGGAGACGCGTGACAATTTATGGATATTGTATTTTATTGTTAGCACCGGCGCGGCGTCGTAGTGTGGAACGACGTGACGCGGCTTTCCAGTATTGTGCAATTTTCATTTTTATAACCTGTACATTTTGATTAGGCGTTATTAGGAGTCCCATTCAATTCGATTAGTAGACCTGAGAAAATTAGAACTTTAGTAAACACTAGTATAATTTATTGTACACAACTACATCACTAACTTAGCTTTATGGACCTGTTTCTAGTGGAATTTAAGTAAATTGTAAGGTGCTACACCTGAACGTCATGAGTATTAAAACATTAATCAGATTTCCAATATCTTATATCACAGCAAACAGGGACGACAAACTCAACATTAGACTCAGAGACCTGAAATGGCTTCTGGGTAGAAATTGAGTTTGGAAAATAAACTTTTGGTTTATAAGACCATTCTTAAACCCATCTGGACTTATCGGATCAACTGTGGGGCAGTGCTTGTACCTCCGATATATACATTTTACAGAGGTTCGAAAATGTTATATTAAAAGCTGTCTCAAACGCTTGTTGGTTTATAACTAATAACGAGGTTCATCAACTACTCTGTATTCCCACAGTCAGGAGAAATTTCAAAATCCTGCACCAGATATAAAAAACGCCACAATCATTCAAACCAATTGGCTCAGCAACTACTGCAAAGAAGTCACAAACAAAGGTATTCTTGAATTGGACAACAGATTTGCCAAGCAACTAATGAAGAGATCTTGTCAATGGACAAGTGACTCTGACCGCCAAATTCTCCAATCAACTCATCAGGGACTATTAAAAAAAAACTACATTAATCCTGTAATGTTCACGTCAACAAATGGAGGTTGAACCCTGTTATTGAGATATGCAGACTGTGGAGTGATGACGGCGGATCAGATATTAAAACATGCTACAAGTTCGGTAAGTACTTACTGATATATCGGTCAATTTCTCGTAGACACGTTGGAGCGGGCTGTCGACTATATTGTGAACGGGTACGTCTATCGCCAAGCAAAGCCTGCACACAGTTTTTATAGACATTTTGTTTAAAGTAAATCAATATTTAAAACAATCAAAGGGATAACAATTCACTGAAACCGTAGACAGACAGAGTATATAGATACTCTGTCTACTTTTTCTTTTTTTTTTTTTTTGTTTTCGTCCCTTTATGGGACAGGCTAAGGTCAATGACCATGCTGCCTCGTCTTCAGTAGAAAATCATAGATTCTTAATAGCTTTTCCGTTACAGGTTCAGTCTAACGATATTAACGTCTTCCGTAATATTATATTTGTAATTCTCTTTTTGTTCCATAACCATTAAATCCTTGTATTCATGCCATATCAGGACAATTTTGAGCTAATTTTCTCTTCTTTCTTGTGTTTTCATAATCTTGTTCATAATACGATTTGTCAGTCCGGGTAATAAGTTGTCAGCGTATAAGTCGACAGTCGAAACGAATTGTCAAAGTCATATTGAATCAAATCAATTACCTATACATAAACCTTTTGTTATTATTTAAACCTACCATAACCTAAACTAAAATAATTATGTTCACATAAGTACGTACCTATATACAATCTATTAGAGTCGCATAAATTATATTTACAAATAAATGTAGAAGTTGTTTTAAATTTGCTCAACCGTGTTCAATATATATTTATACAGTGGGATATAAGTGGCAGAATTTCTAAGAAGCTCGTGTATGGAGCGCGGTACCAATCCTGCGTTGCCGTATAGTTCTAGCAGCTCATCCATTAGCACAAGGCGCTGAATGCCAAATGATGAGCAGGTGAAAATTATGTGAGACAAAGTCTGCTCTTCGTGGGAGTCACACCGGTCACAATGACAGCTACTGACCATTTTTAAACGATGAAGATGGTAGTTCAAGCGACAGTGTCCAAAACGGAGCCTGCAAATTGTTGTATAGAACTTTCTATTATTGTAAGAACTGCTTTTGCAAAACCAAGGTGATGATCCTACGGGGACATTGAGGTTAGCATACCATAGGCCTTTATTTTCAGTTAGTGTTGTATAATTCCATTGACATTTCCAAACATTAGTGACCCTTTGTCTAAGGATTGAAACAACATCATTACAGGGAAGAAATATACATAGACCACTGTTGCAATCCGGGACTGGAGCTGGAGAATTACATATAGTTTTTGCCAAAATGTCAGCTTTTTCATTTCCTGTCACACCAATATGTGATGGTACCCACATAAATTGCACTTTAATGTTATCTACTATATCCAAATCTAGCCATGTTTGTTTTATTGTATGTATGAGGTAATTTGTATTAGCATCTAGTTTATTTTTTTTAAGGTTTTTAAGTACTCTCATACTATCAGTAACTATGACCCATGTGCGACAGCCTTGATTTTGGTATTTTATATGTTTTAATCCTGCAAGAATACCCACAGCTTCTGCAGTAAATATGCTAGCATTAGAGTTTATTTTGTTACCAACTCCTGAGTTAAGTACACTATCAAAAATTGCATATGAAACGCTCAAGTCAGTTTTCGAGCCATCTGTGTACAAGAATCTATGTCCAACCAATTCAGAGAATCTATTATAAACTTGTTCTTTGGTGGATAGCTTATGATCAATAATAATATTAATTGCAGGGAATTTGCTATTAAAAGTACCTTGATAGCATGGCGGAAGGGTGGATCGATAGATTTGAAAACTTCTAAGGAATGTAATGTATTGAGAAAAGCCTTGAAGAATGTATAGAGTGTTGGGGGTGGATAGGAGAGAGTAATGCAGCAAATTAGAAAACAGGTAATTATTAATATTGCCATATATTTTTAATACAAATTTTTCTTTAAGATATGTAAATCTAGGTGTTAATGGAAAAAGCTTACATTCAACCTGCATTGCATTTATAGGAGTGCTTTTAAATGCCCCAGTAATAAGTCGTAAACATTTATTTTGAATTTTTTCCAGGATATCCACTAACTTTTGATTGCTAGCAAAACAAAAGAATCCATATTCAAAATGACTACGAATCAAAGATTTGTACAGAACCAATAATATTTTAAGATCAGCTCCCCAAGATGTTCTACATAGGGATTTTAAGATATTAAATGCTTTATTGGCTCTTGCAGATATTATTTGAATGTATTTTCTCCAGGATAAATTATGGGTGAATGTCACTCCCAAAAACTTGGCTTCTAATGAAACAGGGATAGGTACATTGTTATAGAGCACAACTGGATTATTACTACTACTTTTCCCAAAAATGAGTAATTTTGACTTCGATGGGTTTATATCAAGATTTAAATAAGAAAAGTATTTACACAATTCTTTCAACGACTTATTAACAATATTAGTAATATCTGTTATATTGATGCCAGATGCATAGACAATGAGATCATCAGCAAATTGGAGATTTTTAACTTCAGAACCCAGAATTATATTTAAACGACGAATGTACAGTATGAAGAGAAGAGGTGATAATATTCCACCTTGACAAACTCCTATAGATGTTTGCCTAGGACCATATAGCTTACCATTATATTTAACAAATACTTGTCTCTCAGTTAAGAATTTTTTAAACCAGTATATTATTTTATTAGGAAATCCTATATTAAGTAGCTCAGTGCAAAGAATGTCAATGTTTACACTATTAAAAGCACCAGCAATATCAAAAAATATGGCTAATAAATAATTTCTATTATTGAGACTGTGCTGTATATCAAGATGAAGTTGACAAATACTCTCACGAGCCGATTTGCCCCTTCGAAATCCATATTGATTAGAGGGTAGTAGATGATGTTGTTCAACAAAGTACTCTAGTCTCTGTTTCAATAGTTGCTCAAAAATTTTTGCCACACAGGATGTAAGTGCAATAGGTCGATAAGAATTTGGAAGTGATTTAGGTTTATCTGGCTTTAAAATTGGTATTAAACAATCTGATTTCCATGTGTATGGTACTTCATTACTCTGCCATAAATAATTAAGTACATTTAATAAAACTTCTAAACTGTATTCACTAAGTTTTTTGAGCATGATATATGGAATTCCATCAAGGCCAAAAGCACTGTCTTTTCTGGATAAAACTGCAGCTACCAATTCTTGCATGGAAAAGGGTTCAACTAGAAATTTATAGGGATCATTGACTTCATTTTGTGATGAAAGATTTGGTTTATTGCTTACAAAGTCCGGGGTATACTTTTGCAGAAAATCTTTAACCCAAGTGTCATCAGTGTTGTTGTAGGAATAAGTTTTATTAAATTTGCGCATATAATTCCAGATTCTAGACATAGGAGTACATCGATGAAAGGAGTTGCATAGATCAATCCAGCTATTTGTTTTTTCTATTTTTAATGTACGTTTTTTGAGGGCTTGTAACCTTTTAAATTCAACATATGTATCTTCTGAAGGATTATTTTTGAAATCTAGATAGGCCAATTTAGATTTTCTGACAGCTTCGGAACATTTCTGATTCCACCAAGGTTGGATTTGTTTTCTCCTAGTAGAGTTACTAATAGAAGCTGATGGGGTATGAGGAGGGAGGGATTTTTGTATTGCTGTATGGAGAATATTACAGAAAAGATTATAAGCTTCTAAAGGTGTATGATTTTTGGGTTGAAAGGTTGTTAACAGGATATCAACCCATTTTCCATATTTGTTCCAATCTACTAGTTTGTAGTTTGGAAACATAGGCAAATTTGTAGTGTTCATATCAGGAGGTTGAAAGTTGCTATTTACGTTATTATTTATAACAATTTTTATAATTATAGGTAAATGGTTACTACCGAGCGGATCATTATAGACAGACCAATCACAAGAAAGAGCTAATGATGAAGACACCAAGGATAAATCTAAGGCATTGGGACGCCAAGTCAGTGAGCCCACTGTAGTCACTTCACCGTTATTGAGAAGCACTAATTCATTTTCGTCAATCACCTCCAAGACATCTCTACCTCTAGCATTATCTGCGTTACATCCCCACACTGTATGATGAGCATTAAAGTCTCCTGCAAATATCATTGGTTCAGGCACTGATTTTATTATGGAATCTAATTTATGTTTGTCAAATGATGGAACACTGTTTGTGGGACTGTAAAAACTAACTATACTAATCTCTTTATTTTTGATAATAATCCGTACACAAATGTTTTGTAATGAATTGTTGTAATAGGTATTAATTTTGCTGTAATCAATACTGTTATGAATCAGAATAGCTACGCCATTGTGATTGTTACTAGAATCATTTCTTTCCATTTTGTACCCTTTAATATTAAATGTTTGATGAGGTTTTAACCAGGTTTCAGATATAATTGCTATATGAATATCATTATCGTATAAAAATTGGGTTAATAGAGACTTACTGCTAGTAATGCTTTGTGCATTCCATTGCATTATATTGAGTGTATCCATTATTTTAGAAGGGGAGTATTAGTTCTAAATGTTTCCTGTAATATTTCTCTTACGGAAGAAGTATTAATAGGTGTATCTTTTTGTCTAATTACAATTTTTGTAATAGCTTGTATAAGCATATCAATGAACAAATCAGACTTGGACAAATTTTGTATGTGCGTCTCTATTGATTTTGTATGTAATTGCGGAAAAGCAGATTCATTAAATAATTCAGAATATCTAACAGTTTTGGACTTAATTTTATTTTCTTCAATTTTCTGTTTCTTCTGAGGGCATGTATTTGAAATGGCAATGTGGTTACCACCACAATTAGCGCATTTGGGTTTAGTGTAATCTGATGTACATTGCTTATAATTATGGTTTTGGGTGCAAATTGAGCACACTTCAGCATTTTTACAAAACTTCGCTATGTGACCGAAACGCATACAGCGTAGGCACTGCTTAAGTGGAGGAATATATACGCTCACCTGATGTCTCCAGTTATCGAGATAAACATGTTCTGGGAGTTGTGTAGAAGCAAACGTGACTGCAACTGTTTGCGTGGGTTGATATGAGACTACACCAGATTCATTACGTACCCGCCGCATGAACCGTCGGACTTGTATGACATTCCTGGAACTATCAATGAGGGAAAAAATTCGTTTGTTAGTTAAGTCAGTCGGAACCGAAGTAAGTACACCAGTCACTTCAGTGTCAGCTGCAGGTATGGTGGCTTTGACGCTTAGTTCATCCATTATCTTGTTATTTTTTAGGAACATGTTGGCGTTGTTCGAATGGTCAAAGGTAATTGCAACTTTAAATTTATTTATAGAACGTAAATGTAGTATTCCTGTAACGCAGTGTTTTCGTATGGCATTTGAGATGGATATTCTGTCTTTATCTGAGAATTGTTGATTCTCATTTTTGTGGGACACGAATACGACATATTCTGTCTTATTACTATTTTCAGGGTACTTTCTGGAATACCCTGGTACCTTAAATATTTCATATTTATTTTGCTGTTCATTATCGTCAGAATCGGACGATGACGACTGTACCGCTCCGTCAGGGTCAGGAGGATCTGTTTTGCGCTTCTTCACTTTACCCATATTAATTAATTTATTATACGTCCTATATATTAGTATCTATAAATGTACAATATTACAACGAATGAAACTAAATACGCGATAGTATTAAATTAACAAAAAAAAAAAAAAAATTTTTGAAAAAGAGCGCCTTTTCTTATCAAAGTTCCCGCGCTTTTTTTTTTTTACTCTGTCTACGACTGAAACATATATATTTTTTTGTTCTTTTTGTCCCCGAGGGGACAGGCAAAGGGATCTAGCCCATACAGCGTAGTCATCAGTTTAGAACCATTTGAAAATCTTAATTCTATGTTCCAGCTTCAAGAACTCTGCTGCAAAAATACTTGGGGAGAGGACCTACCCAATCAACCCAGTTTAAATACCTCTCATAAAACGATAGTGATTTTACAAGGTTTTCTTGATGAACTTATTCACGTCTTCTAATAAGTGCATAAACGTGTTATTATATTTGAGTTTATATTTGAGTTTTTCATTACTGTATAAATTCACTAGCACTTATGGTACAAAATACTATCGAAACTGTCACACAAAACTAATTTTATAATGAATTATAAAAACTTCTTGGCAGTAAAAACCTAAGCCAGAAGGCGCAGCTGGCTATACACAATGCAGTGCTGGTCCCAACGCTTACTTATGGAAGCGAGAGCTGGGTATGGCAGAGAGAGCATGAAAGTAGGATAAACGCGGTTGAAATGCGAGAGTTGCGCAAAATCTGTGGTGTAATGCTTGCAGACCGTATCCGCAATGATGAGGTTAGAAGCAGAGTTGGTCTGAAAGAGAGCGTCGGTTGTTAAAATAAGAAGAGGCATGCTCCGTTGGTTCGGACATGTAGAAAGAATGCATGATGAAAGAATGACGAAGCAGATATACAATGCAAAAGTAGAAGGATGTAGGAGCCGAGGAAGGCCAAGACTTACCTATCGTGATCAGATTGGTCGTGTTCTATCAGAAGGTGATGTCAGGAGCCCTAGAAACCGGCGAGCGTGCATGAAAAGAGCAATGAATGTGAAAGAAGCGAGTGAGGTATGTAAGGATCGAGTCGCGTGGCGCTCGGTTCTCTCTGCCTACCCCGTAAGGGATTTGGCGTGAAGTTATAGTAGTAGTAGTAATTATAAAAATTTCAAGTAAAACAACAATTTACTCGTTACTCGTGAAAAGCGCGGGAAGAAGTCCAATTCGCACATATAAAAGTAGAAATTACCACGATACAAGACTAGTTACGGTTTAGACAATTCAACAAAAGGACTCGCCATACGCGTGATTCTGTTAGTAAATAATTCTGCCATTTTTGACGGGGGACGAGGTAACTACTACAAAGAAACGAAAATAATGTTTTAAGGAAATGTTAACCTTATTTCGAGGCACCTACAGTTCAAAGTTATTTTCTTACCGCTGCCTGCCATCTGTTGTGGAATAGCTGAACTTCTTCGTAAATCGAAGCTGGTAGATTCAAAATAACGAAACGTCTTATATACTTTTTTTTTGTCTTTAGCTAAATGAACTCTATTATACAGCGTGAAGGACTGTTTTGTTTTGCAGTTTGTATAATTTACGCTAATTTGGGATAGGAGACATGCGACCAAAGTCGCGGAATATGATTCGACTGTATCAGTACTCGATTACTGAATCGATTTCTCATGTATTAATCGTTATGACACCATTTTAATTTCTTTTATATGAAAGCAAATTAAATAATACTTGCATGTGAAAGGTTACTCAATATTTTTGCAAACTAGAAGTGTTCGATCTTTTTTTGCATGACATAACTGCACAGTTTGGCATTTTTAGTGTAACACTTTATGTTACCTGAGCGATAACGATTACAAGACTGTTAGATAATCGATTACGCACGAAGTATTTATGCGCGCAATGGATCACAATATCTTGTACCATGACACAGGGGAATGATCCTGCGAGGCTGGTCCTTTAGTAACATGTCTCTGAGTGACGGTCACATTACGAAATGTTCGTCTTAATTTCAACATTTGATTGGACGCTCGATGCGATCATAAATATTGTATGTACCACTTTTGTCATTATCAAGTGTTCTATTTATTTATAATTTATGTATAAACTAGCGTAACGTACAACGCTTATGTTAACGATTTGTGTAAATAGCGAACGATTTCGATACAAAGCAACTATTTTTTATTTGTTCTTTGCGGTGTTACTGGTGTTATTGCCAATGTACAATTGCAAAGTAGGGGTGTTAAAAATAATAGATTTTTCTTTTAGTCGATTATTATTTTCGAATAATCGATTTTTTATAATAGATTTTCAAAGTAATATTAATCGATTTTTAATAAATCGATTAAATAAATTACGCGACTAAATCGAATTTCATAAATAGCACCATCTATGGGCCGAATGAAAAAACTCGAAGCATTATTACTTACAAGTTGATTATAAAAACGGCGCCATCTGTAGGTATGTATGCGGGTAAAATAGTTTCAGTGTGGTGAGATCTGAGATTATATAGTTGTTGGTAAACAATATAAATGTCTTCTAACCGTAAAATACCTAAAAGCGGCTGGCGAAAGTATTTTATAACGAAGAAGGATAATACCACAGTAATATGCATGTACTGAATTGGACTTATACTTTGCGGTACCGCTATCGGATCTTATGGTAGATCCTCTCAATATCTGGCAGAGCTCTGAAGGGACTACTCCTAAGTTAACCGAATTGGCGCTGAAGCATCTCTTTGTGATGGCTACTTCTACTCCATCCGAAAGATTATTTTCCAAAGCGGGAAATATGATCAGTAAAACACGAATTATCAAAATTATTGTTTTTAAACTGCTTATTGGAAATATTATGGGAATAATTATTCTAATTAAATGTATCATTTTTTAGCATCTTGTGACAACACGTTAATGTTGTCGTTTAGCTTTTTCACTTATCGTTTAATTTTATTTTAATACTACTCTTATATAAAACGAGACTGAAAATTAGTGCCAATAATTATTTTTCGTCTTTTGATTGTTTAAACTTAAAGATTAACCAAAGAATTGTTTTATATTTTTGTTTTTGAGACAATAACGTCGTCGTTTAGTTTTTTAGTTGTCATTTAAGTATTTTATATTAATACTAGTCAAATGTGAAATAGGGCGGGACATTTGTGACAATAATTATTTTTAATTTTGTTATTGTTTAAATTTAAAAATTAACGAAAGAATTGTTTTATATTTTTGTTTTTGAGACCATAATGTCGTCGTTTAGTTTTTTTAATTGTCATTTTAAGTATTTTATTTTAATACTAGTCAAATGTAAAATAGGGCGGGACATTTGTGACAATAATATTAGTCAAGCCAAACAAATAAAATTGCAAATCCAATTAATACACTTTACTTTCTCCGTAATTTCAATAGTAAGATTTCCTTTTCACAAAAATATTCGTCTTCCACGTCCAACTTACTCGATTGCCCGCCAATAATGTGTTTCGTTTTACATTTTACATTTCAAACTTATTATGATGGCGCCACTGAAGCGGTTTCCGGTCCGTTTCAATGGCGCCAACCAATAAAAGAGACAAAATAAAAGTTATATCATAAATCGAAACTTGAATTTAAAAAATACTTAAATTATAATCACATTACTTAAAAATAAAATAATTATAATGTCACTATCAAAATAACATTCTTCATTAGTGGCAATCATTTGACACATAAATTATGAATGAATAGAATGCGACTTAATATAAATATCAACAATAGACTTAACGAACCTAACAGCTTGGCCGTCCTGTAAAAAGCGAGTCCCTTCGCTTATAAAGTAGCAAAAAAAAAATCACATGAAAACACAATTGAAAATCCCTTATTAATTAAGAATTAATAATAGTTGTTTCAACTTCATATAACAGCATCAATATATTTAACTTACGTAATATAGTACATGTGTGTACAGTACATAGCACATCTGTATTTATTTTATAGGCTATCAAAATATACACAATTAGAGATTTTCATTGTTATTACATTTTTTTTGACAATCCGAATTTTCAGATTCACTGTCAATATCCCTATTAAAGCTCATCCAAGGACGTACTCTACTCGCACCAAATCACCCTCCCTCCTTGTACTGACTATAACATTTTCTACGACTGTTAAATCTGTCTCTGATCTTATCCTGCTGCTGCGTGATTCTTTCACAAGCCTCAATTCTAACATTTTGTATTATTAATGTTTAGTTATTAGTAATGGTTTTATTTAACATATCGTTAATTACAATAATTACAGATGCCAATATGTCTTTCGTTCTACAAGTAATATTAAACCCAAATAATAGCTCGGACGGGTTCGTGAGTCGTATTAATGTCTATTTGTATATCTATAATGTTATCATCCCAAGATTTTTGCATCATCGGCCTTAATCAATGTGCACTCGCTTCCTAAGTCGATGTAACACACTATTGTACATCAGTTATTTTTGCTTCTATAATGTATTTATATTAGAATTGTCGTGAACGCTAACCTCAGCTACTTGTTTCTCATTTTTAGGGTTCCGTACCCAAAGGGTGAAACGGAACCCTATTACTGAGACTTCGCTGTCCGTCCGTCCGTTCGTCCGTCCGTCTGTCACCAGGCTGTATCTCATGAACCGTGATAGTTAGACAGTTGAAATTTTCACAGATGATGTATTTCTGTTGCCGCTATAATAACAAATACTAAAATATAGAATAAAATAAATATAAGGGGGCTCCCATACAACAAACGTGATTTTTTTGCTCGTTTTTGCTCGATATATAATGGCAACAGGTAGACGTTTGAAATATTCACAGAATATTTAGTTATATATTTACTTTAAAAATAAATAATTAAATTAAAATAAAATAAATATTTAAGGGGGGCTCCCATACAACAAACGTGATTTTTTTTGCCGTTTTTATAGATAATGGTACGGAACCCTTCGTGCGCGAGTCCGACTCGCACTTGGCCGATATTTTTTTTTTCATTAGTAACGTTATGACTTTGAACAGATATTACGCTATCCGGTCTGCTCTTACAATTAGATGACGAATGCCCTGTACGTTCGCATTTATTACATTTGATGAGAGGCTTCCATCATCTTAAACTTGGATGACCGACTTCGTCACAATTAAAGCAACGAATTGCATTGTAATCGGTACCTTGTGTTGTAAATCCTGATCGCGTACTTGTTATTTTAAGTATTTTATTTTAATACAAGTCACATGTAAAATAGGACTGGACATTTATGACAATTTTTTTTTTGATTTGATTTATATTTTATTTTTTGCGACAATAAGGTTGTCATTTTGTTGGGGTGCTCATTTCATTTTTATTATAATAAAACGTTTAATGATACTGAGAATTTGTATCAATAATGATATTTGGTTTCATTATTCCTTACCTTGAAAGTTTAAAAGAGCATTTGCTTTGATTTTTAGTTTTGAATTGGTTATTTTTAGGGTTCCGTACCCAAAGGGTAAAACGGAACCCTATTACTGAGGCTCCGCTGTCCGTCCGTCCGTCCGTCCGTCCGTCTGTCACCAGGCTGTATCTCATGAACCGTGATAGCTAGACAGTTGAAATTTTCACAGATTATGTATTTCTGTTGCCGCTATAACAACAAATACTAAAAAATAGAATAAAATAAATATTTAAGGGGGCTCCCATACAACAAACGTGATTTTTTTTGCCTTTTTTATAGCTAATGGTACGGAACCCTTCGTGCGCGAGTCCGACTCGCACTTGGCCGATTTTTTTATTTATATTATTTTATTTGATTTTTAATCTGATTAATTGTTAATATGAATCTCTTAGGTTTATTATTGGAATATGAAAAGCATGTAGGATTTTAAATAATGGACAAAAATCGTTTATTTATTTTCTTTAAAATCGATTATTGACAAATCGATTAATATTGAGTAAAAAAATCGATTTTTATTAAATAGATTCTTTTCCATTAATCTCACATCCCTATTGCAAAGCAACTAAAAATATTGTAAAACATCTTGTTTCTTTTTATCCCCAAGGGGAAAGGCAAGGGGATCTAGCCCATACAGCCAAGTCAGCAGTTCACAACCATTTGAAAATCTTAATTCAGGAACTGTGCTGAAAAAATACTTGGGGAGGGTACCTCGACCCAATCAACCCAGTTTAAATACCACCCGTAAAACAATAGTGATTTTTACAATGTGTTCTATTTGTGTGATACATTTGAGTTTTTTCATTAGTGTATAATTGCACTTGCACTTATGTTACAAAATACTATCGAAATTGTCACATGTAACTAATTTTATACTGAATTGTAAAAAATGCAAGTATAACAACAATGTCACTCGTCAAAAGCGCGGGAAGAAGTCCGTACAATGCTTAGACCATTCAACAAAAGGAGCCGCCATACGCGTGATTCTGTTAGTAAATAATTCTGCCATTTTTGACGGGGGACGAGATAACTACTACATAGAAACGATTACAACACGCGCAAAAACATTTTGTGTTGTTATGAACGCACACATGAAAAAATGTTCAACACTAGGTCATTTTACGTACACTACTAAAATATTCACGACAACATGCTAGCAAAATATACTATAACTAGCTTATGCCCGCGGCTTCGCACGCGTATATTTTGGAATTTCAGCAGTTTTACTTATTTTTATTTTACTTCTTATTTTTTAGTACAGTCGGCATTAAATAGTTAGTAAAAGTATCAAATATCCTTATTTGTGTAGTAATGAAGATATCACGGCCTGTTCGGCTTTCATTAACTATTTGATACTGGCTGTATACACTCAAAGCATCTCTTTATTCTCAACATTGCCTATTTTAAAAACATAAAAGTTTCAAGCCACTTGAAAAAATATCTGCCTGGGTTGAAATTCAAAAAAATCTTCCTTATATCTCATATGCATTACAAAAGGAACCTATTGGGGAGTCAGTGAATTAGACAGGAACTCCATTTCTATTAATATAGATTAGCGTCTCGTTCAAACACAATTTCAACCCTGTTTATTACTAAACAGAATATTTCAATTTCTTTTTTTTTTGAAACCAAAACAACACTATTTGGAAGGTAGCAAAATTCTTTGATTCAATATTTTCTTTATAATAAGTATCTGTCGATGGCTAACCTTTAATGTGTGGAGCGGTGACATGTCACCCCCCAACCCCTGCCTCACCGATGTTATGTGGCAATACCAAGCGACCAGCAGTACACGACAAGAAGCCTGCGAGAGAGTTTGCAATTAGGTCGGCCGCTAAGCGCGCCATTAGATGTGAATCGTACTTTCTTCACACCGATTTGAAGCAGTTACACGCCCACATATTACGGGCGTATTAGCGTGGTGCTCCCGGTGTAATGGAATGAGACTTTGGTGAAAGCAGCCTTTACTTCAAGGACAGCCTATGGATTTTATTATGGAGACATAACACAAGAGGGACTTGCCACGACCCTTAGAATACTCGGCGAGACACCAAACGCAGATCAGGTGAGTCCATCGACAGTTGTTATACTCAACATAATTATTTTTGGTCCTACGAACCGTATCTACTTCCAGAAAGTGTTGTTTTTATCTAAAGTTTCATTTATTTTCATTTTTCTTTCAAATAAAAACGTGCGTGTCAGTTTGATTCAAAATGGCCGAGCGGGATTCTCACTCTAAGGAGGAGGTTTCTAAACCAAATATTGCTTATCAACAAGATCTTTTCGAACGTGATATTATTTTAGATGATTTAAAACGAACATTACAATTTGCATCTACAGATAAACAAAAATTTCTTTCGCGTACGAATGACCTAGGGGAAAAACAGCGTAAGTTCAATAGAATTCAAAGTAAAATTGAAAAACATTTGATGCAGGATAACTTATTTAACAAGGAGGAACAGATCACATATCGTAACGATTTTGATGATTCATACTACGCGATTATTACTTACTCAAATAAAATAAAAGATTCTTATTATGAAACGAGACGTGCCAGTCGGGTAGGGTTTCGTACAGAGACAAATATTTCTACGCCAAAATTGCCAAAATTACCATTACCTATGTTTTTTGGTGACAGGACTGATTGGAGTTCATATTTCGATTTATATAACTCGCTTGTGCATAACAATGATGCCTACACAAATGCGGAGAAATTCCGATATTTACTTTTAACTTTGAAGGGTGAACCGTATAATTTAGTAAAATCTCTGCCAGTTACCGATGCTAATTATTTAGTGGCTTTACAAATTCTAGTGTCCCGCTACGAAAATAAACGAATAATTGCGTCTACACATGTTGATAATATTTTAGATATTCCATCTTGTAACGAGAAAAATACTAATAGTTTACGTATTTTATTAAATACATATCAGGAAAATATCAGAGCCCTAGAAGTTTTAAATCTTCCGACTAGTGAGTGGGGTTTCATTTTATTGACAGTTTTGTTACGCAAAATTCCTGTAAATATTCGCAAGCGTTATGAATTGACTTTGAATTCACCTTCAAACATTCCATCCATAAATACATTAATTCATTTTCTAGAACGTGAACTGTCGGCTTGTGAATTTTCTGACATGAATGGCGGGCAGGTGAACAAAATTTTCGTCAAATGTGACGGTGTTGTAAATAAACCGCCAACTCGAACGTTTGCAGCTAACTTCACCCCTAACCGCGACTCCAATATTTCAACGTCATTTAATAATCGACCGTCTTCTCCTAGCGTTAAGGTTCATAAATGTTTGTGTTGCAATGCTCAACATACGTTGACAAAGTGTTCAACATTTCTTAACTTTTCACCTCAAGAAAGGTACAATTTTATTCAAAATAAAAATGTTTGTTACAATTGTTTACATGTAGGACATAGCGTAAATCGGTGCAGATCAAATTATGTATGTATATCGTGTCATAAGCGTCATCATTCATTGATTCATTTCGATAATAAAAATACTGAGATACCTACAAGTGACCGCTCACACATCCTAACGAATAAACAATCGATTGATCGCGCTGATACCGTAGACAACAGGGTGCGCGCAGAACGAGTTTTAACGATGGCATCGTTTGACAAACTGCAGGCGAAGAGCCGGCCGCACGCCGCCAACCGCGGGTCCATAGTTCTGTTATCAACAGCTGTGATCGATGTGTGCGTGAGTGATGAGACGCGTGCTACTGTGCGTTGTTTATTAGATTCTGGTAGTCAAATTTCTTTCATAACGGAAGATTGCGTAAGGCGATTAGGTTTAACTAGGAGAAAAATAAATAATTCGCCTGTATACGGTATTAATGAACATAAACCTATTTATCCCACGGGATTAACGTCTTTTACAGTGTCACCAAGGAATAAATCGGAGCCTTCTATTCAAGTGGACGCTATGATTTTATCTAAATTAATTACTACCAATATGCCTACATGTAAACTACCTTATGAGCAGTGGTCACATATTAAAAATTTGAATTTAGCTGACCCTCATTTCCATACCCCTAAACCTATAGATATGTTGCTTGGCGCGGATATATTTCCATATATTTTATTACAAAACACTATACAAGGCCCTCCGGGTTCTCCTGTGGCTATTAATAGCATTTTCGGATATTTATTGTTGGGAAAGGTAGATGTGGATTATTCTTCAGTGTTAGTTTCTAATCCGGTCCAAGTATATCATTGCTCAGTCCAT
Organism: Pyralis farinalis; assembly: GCA_947507595.1. NCBI lineage: Eukaryota > Metazoa > Arthropoda > Insecta > Lepidoptera > Pyralidae > Pyralis > Pyralis farinalis. The sequence goes on from OX382281.1 coordinate 3,097,255, forward strand.
AGCGACTTTGACCTTCAGCGTTTTTGGGAATTGGAATCGGTTACAGAACAAAAATCGCTCACTCCCGACGAAATCTTATGTGAGCAGAATTTTATTGATACACATATCCGGAACGATACCGGACGCTATGTTTTACGTCTGCCATTCAAACCTGATGCCCCGCCTCTCGGCGCATCACGTGATATTGCTATATCTCGATTTCGTAAATTAGAGTATAGACTCGAGCGTAATTCACAACTCAAACAAAGTTATCACGCGTGTCTTCAGGATTACTTAGATCAGAATCACATGGAGCCCGTGAATAGTCAAGCAGTTGCGTCTCAATGTTATTACATTCCGCACCACGCCGTGGTCAAACAATCTAGCGACACGACACCGACACGAGTGGTTTTCGACGCGGGTTCAAAGACCGCAAATGGTATTTCTCTTAATGATGTTTTATTAACTGGACCAAAGCTTCATTTAGATATTGTCGAAGTGCTTCTAAAATTTCGTACTCATTCTATTGCATTTACTGCTGACATAAAACAGATGTACCGCAACATATTAATTAGTGAATCAGATAGGGACTTTCAACGTATAGTATGGCGCAGTTCTCCCGACGAGCCTATTCGCGATTACAGAATAAGAACTGTATGTTTTGGTGTGAGTTCGTCGCCCTTTCTGGCTTTACGTACCATACGACAGCTCGCTCATGACGAAGCGTCTCGCTTTCCGCGCGCTGCTCAAGTACTCATGAGTGACGTTTTTGTCGATGATGTGGTATCAGGTGCTGATACAGAGTCAGAGGCGCTCACTCTGCAACAGGAATTAGTCGGCATTTGTCAAACCGCTGGCTTCGAACTTCGTAAGTGGCACACTAACTCCCCTAAGTTATTAACATCAACTCAGCCGGTGAGTTCTCATGGTGAGCGGCACATACAAGTTCCTTTCGCCGAGATGGAGAACGATATAAATGTTAAAGTCCTCGGCCTTCAATGGAGTCCATACTCAGACACTTTCTCTTTCAGTGTGAAAGTTTCATCTGACACGTGTACAAAGCGTAGCATTCTGTCCGAAATCGCTAGAATGTACGATCCTCTCGGCTTACTATCGCCTGTAATCGTTTTTGCAAAACATCTAATTCAACGACTGTGGATTGCGTGCGTAGGTTGGGATGATACCCCACCCCGTGACATAATCGATTTTTGGTTCAGCTTCACAAGTGAACTACCACTCTTGTCAAAATTAACTTTTCCTCGTCATATGTTCCCTTTCGGCGGGAAATTTCAAATTCATGGTTTCGCGGACGCTTCCGAGCGAGCTTATTCATCTTGCATTTATTTACGAGTTGAAAATAGTGTGGGCGATGTAAACACATCGTTACTTTTAGCTAAAACTCGAGTTTCACCTACTAAACGAATCTCGATACCGAGACTCGAGCTTATGGCGGCCTTACTATTAGCGCGCCTATTTCAAAAAATATTACCCACTTACGGAGAACGTATTGACTTCGATCAGCTGTTCGCCTGGTCCGATTCAAGTATTGTACTAGCGTGGTTACGTTCGTCCCCTCACGAGTGGAAGACTTTTGTTTCTAATCGTGTGACAGAGATTCAAAATATTATTCCAGCGTCTGGTTGGCGCCATGTTCCCTCGGCAGACAACCCCGCAGACGCTGCTTCCCGAGGCATGCTTCCGGCATCCTTTAGTAAAAATAATTTGTGGTTCCACGGACCTCATTGGTTGCGTGAGGAACAGACTTCATGGCCTATCCTCAAGGTGATTTCTCCTACCGATGAAGAAAAGCGGAGTGTTGCGATTGTGACCAATCCATGTACTACTTCTGCTCCCGAGGACGTAGAAATTATTTCACGTTTTTCTTCTCTCGGTAAACTTGTACGAGTGACAGCCATAATTTTCCGTTTCTATAATAAATGTAAAAAATCTAAAATCTGGTATCCTGCACACATTACGGTGTCAGAGTATAACTTTTCGTTAAGTAGACTTATTTACCTAGTGCAACATTCCGTTTTTGCAGAAGATATATTAAATATTTCTAACGGCAAACAGCCTTCCAATCAATTACGGAGATTAAACCCGTTTCTTGATTCAAATAAGTGTTTACGTGTCGGTGGTAGAATACACAAGTCTCTTTTGCCTTACGAATCAAAACATCAACTAATTTTACCTAAAAAACATCCTCTAACTCTGCTTATTATCAATGACGTACATATAACGCAGTTACATGCTGGCCCTCAAAGTACACAATATACCTTGTTACAGCGTTATTGGATTCTATCAACTCGTGATATCGTTCGACAGTGCATACACCGATGTGTTAGATGCGCGCGCGCGCGCCCCGCTGCACTGCAGCCCCGCATGGCTCCGCTACCGGCTGTACGCATACGGCAGACCGACCGCTTATTTGCCAAGGTCTCATGCGACTTTTGTGGTCCATTTTATGTGCGCGCCAACAAAGTGCGTAATGCAAAGGTAGTCAAATGTTATGTATGCGTGTTCGTATGCATGAGCGTTAAGGCCGTACATCTAGAATTAGTTTCCGAGCTTTCTACAGAAGCTTTCTTGGCTACTTTACGACGTTTCACGTCACGACGCGGTTTATGCACGGATATTTATTCAGACTGTGGGCGTAACTTTGTAGGATGTGATAGGTATTTAAAGGATTTGTTTGAATATTTACGTACTGATACAGTACAAGCTACGCTCAATGCAAAAATACTTGAGCAAGGTATAACTTGGCATTTTCAACCCCCATATGCGAGCCACTTTGGTGGACTTTTCGAAGCGGGTGTTAAAAGTTTCAAACACCATTTTCAGCGTGTCGTTGGGACACGAGTCTTAACTTACGAAGAGATGCATACTCTTCTTTGTCAAATAGAGGCCGTACTCAATTCCCGGCCCTTATGTGTGTTAAGCGCAGACCCTAGGGATCCGTTACCCTTGACTCCGGCACATTTTCTTATCGGCGGGCCTATGCACGCCATTCCCGATGTGTCCTTAGAAGATACACCTTCCAGTCGCCTCGTACGATGGCGACTAATTCAACAGTCCACTCAGCATTTTTGGAGACGCTGGAGTCTCGAATATTTACATGAAATTCAACAACAAAGTAAATGGTATAAGGATCAGGGTGTTTCAATTCGTGAAGGCATCATTGTTGTAGTACGCGACGATAATTTGCCTGTGCTTCAATGGCGACTAGCACGCGTGCATGCTTTACATCCAGGGCCCGACGGCGTAACTCGTGTCGTAACTTTACAAACGGGAAATACGTTTTTCAAGAGAGCAGTGGTTAAGATCTGTCCTCTACCGGTAGAGTAAATGAATATGTTTTCTTTTCCGTTACCTACGTAACATTAGTTTATAGATATTCATATCGTTTCATAGTTTTAGTTTAATATAGATTTCATTTCAAGTTAATTTCGTTAAAAGATACTGCGTATTTTTAAGGTGAGCGGCATGTTTATTACTAAACAGAATATTTCAATTTCTTTTTTTTTTTGAAACCAAAACAACACTATTTGGAAGGTAGCAAAATTCTTTGATTCAGTATTTTCTTTATAATAAGTATCTGTCGATGGCTAACCTTTAATGTGTGGAGCGGTGACATGTCACCCCCCAACCCCTGCCTCACCGATGTTATGTGGCAATACCACGCGACCAGCAGTACACGACAAGAAGCCTGCGAGAGAGTTTGCAATTAGGTCGGCCGCTAAGCGCGCCATTAGATGTGAATCGTACTTTCTTCACACCGATTTGAAGCAGTTACACGCCCACATATTACGGGCGTATTAGCGTGGTGCTCCCGGTGTAGTGGAATGAGACTTTGGTGAAAGCAGCCTTTACTTCAAGGACAGCCTATGGATTTTATTATGGAGACATAACACAAGAGGGACTTGCCACGACCCTTAGAATACTCGGCGAGACACCAAACGCAGATCAGGTGAGTCCATCGACAGTTGTTATACTCAACAAACCCCCTTTTCACCACACCTCACCTCGCTAAGGGTGGAATTTTTGAAAACGTTGAAACCAATTTTACTCGTACGTTGCCGACTCTGTACTAAAAATAGAATAAATAATAATAATTAATCCGAATATTGCAACAAATTTTTTTTTGTTATAATAATCAAAGTGATCACCTACGTCGAAGTACGAAATACGAATTAGAACATTAAAATCAGTCTTGTTTTTTTTTTGACCTGACTATTTAGTAAGCCCCGAGTGGGCTGTTACTACGTCACCAGACTGAAGAGGCGGGCGTGAGTAGACATGTGTAACACTGCGCTGCGCCGCGCAATTGTGCTGATACAGTAAACTTCGCGAATGTATCAGTGTAATCAACACAGCGCAACACTGAGTTGAGTACCGACGACGGACGACTGAGCGACTGAGCCCTGAGTCGACTCATTGTCTCTTTCACTCACTAACTAAGTCAATGAGTTGAGTGAAGCGATCATGAGATCTGAGATTCAGTACTGTTGCGCGTGTTGCGCTTTACATGTTCTGTGCTAATGCGTACAATCTTGTTGCGCATAGCGCAATTTTGAGTTAACTCAATAAGCTGATACAGTAGGCTGCTTCAGAGTTACTGTATTGAAGCAGAGATTTTTGCTGAGTTGGTAGGCGTGAGGCGCCACAGCCTAAAAAACTAACTATAAACGACAGCCTAAGGGCCCACGAGAGGGGGTCTAATCAAATCAGTCTTTTTTTTTTGACCTGACTATGTAGTTAGCCCCAAGTGGGCTGTTACTACGTCACCGGACAAAATCAAATCAGTCATCACTGAGGTCTATAGTTAATGAGCTACAAAAGAAACTATAACGTGTTTCAATCTGGCTTATGGCGCCATCTCTTAGCAATAATTGGAAGTAATCGAAACTAATATTTATGCCTCTGTTTTTAACCCCCGACGAAAACACGACGGGGTGTTATAAGTTAGACATGTGTGTGTGTGTGAGGGTGTGTGTGTGTCTATGTGATTCTGAGTCTTTATGTGTCATCGTAGCTCCCGCACGGATGAACCGATTTAGATTTAGTTTTTTTTTTGTTTGAAAGGTGTATTAGTCGGGAGAGTTCTTAGCTATGTTTTGTGAAAATTGGTCTGAAATGAAAGGGCGAATGACGAACTGACTTTCTGGACTGTCGGGGAGGTTTTAAATTTTAAACAGTTAGATATTTTCTGCATTCGGGTTGCCCACTTGTCGACCGCGGCACATCCGTGCGCGCACGGCCCGTTAGATAGAAGAGTTTCGACAGGTTCGAATCCGATAATGTAGGTAAAAACGAAAATTTTTTATACTTATTAGTTTAGAAAAAAATATTTCACATTTGGTTCATGACTTTCAATGAAACACCTTAATATTGAATTTCAATCGAATAACTTCAAAAACGGAAAGTTTCATACTAACTTTGCATCCCCGTTTTACCGCCCTTAAAAGATGATTTTTGAGAAAAATATTTTACTCGTGTTTCATGCCTTTCAATAAAGAACCTTCATGCTGAATTTCATTCGAATAACTTCAAAAACGGCAAAGTTTCATACTAACTTTGCGCCCCCGTTTAACCCCTTAAGGGATGAATTTTGAAAAAAAATATTTTACTCATGTTTCATGCCTTTCAGTAAAGAACCTTCCTGCTGAATTTCATTCGAATAACTTCAATAACGGCAAAGTTTCATACTAAATTTGCACCCCCGTTTTACCCCCTTAGGGGATGAATTTCCAAAAATCCTTTCTTAGTGCTCCCCTATGTTATAAAAGAAACCCCTGTGCAAAATTTCAAGTTTCTAACCCTTATAGTTTAGGCCCTGCGTTGATATGTCAGTCAGTCAGCTTCTCCTTTTATATATATAGATATTAGAAACGTAATAGGGATTGACGAATATTGATATTATTATTTCAAAATGTCGATATTTACGACGATAACGGTAAATGAAAAAGATGAACATATAAATATTCTATACTTAACATTGGGCCCTTGCGGGCACTTAGACACGTCTTACGTTTTTTTTAATAATTCCTTAGTATATTTTATGCATTTCTCTTAGTTTTCATCAAGTTTGATCTACCAGCTTTTCAGAAAATTGACATTACAATAAATGTATGTCAATCAAGCTATACAATTATAATGATCTATTTATAACTTCGCACCTAAGGTACATCCTATGTATGATATTATTATTTATTATTTTCACATATATTACACATGAGTACTGCATTACACGAGTTATTGGGAGATATTAAACACACTTCAAGTCTATGGGAATAAAAAGTAAAAATATTATTTTCAATACAATTTGCTTACGTATGTCTCTACTACTAAGACTAGATCAAGTGTTACATTTTTATGTTTTTAGTGATCTTATGGCGATTTGTTCCATGACACTAAATTCTAACAGCTAATCACGGAGTGCAAAGTGAAATTGATCATAGTTTTTCTTCATGTTAGTAAGTAATTTGTGTAGACTTGATACACACTACGAGAATATGATATCTATAGATATAATAAAATTGTAGAGATCGAATGTATGTACATAGAAAAAAACCGAGTCATGGAGATGTTAGAAGTGAAAAAGAACACATCCAGATTTTTTTAATTTTTTGTCTGTTTGTACGGGCTAATCTCCGAAACTGTTGGACCGATTTAAATGAAATTTTGCAAGGTGGTACCTTGCATCCCCGGTCAGCATTTTAGATAATTTTAAAAAGAGTTCCCGTGGTATAGTTAAAAAACTATAGTAACTTATACAGCTTAGTACACAACTAACTTAAATAAAGTCATTTTGACCTTAGTCAAAGAGTGAGAACGACACGTCGTCTGGAATAGCGGCCACTTTGTTACCCGGCGGCAAAACTGCTCATACGATATTTAAAATCTCCATAGATTTGGACATAAGTGAACAGCCTGTCTGTGGTATCTCTAAAAAAAGTGATAAACCGAAGGTTTTACGCGATGGCTGTTTAATAATCTGGGACGTGTGCACTAAGGAACACCAAAAAGTAGTAGAAGCGGTTGATAGAACCTTCAGAGATATCCGTCAAAATGACCTACCTATGAGCGGCGTAACGATGCTGTTTTGTGGAGGTTTTAGACAAACGTTGCCAGTAGTGCCACGGGGAACAAAGGCCGACGAGATAACTCGATCGACAACAGTGCATCAAAGTTGATGACACCTTTTCAAGTTGGTCTACTTTGAGAGCGGTGTGCCACAGCCACAGACAGGGCGGTGTGTTATCACCACTTTTTTTCTCGATTTTTATTAATCAATTCACTCATATTATTTCTACTTTCTACCACATGGGTGCAGATGACTTACAAAAATACCGCCATTTTGTACCATCAGATAAGTGCTCAGACGTTCAATCTGTTAATTCGGACTTTGATGCTGTTAGGGACTATGCTGCATCGTTTGGTCTACTTGTTAACCCCACTAAATCACAGTCGATGAATATCGGTAGCAGCAGGATAATGCCTAATCCTAGTTTGTTCCCAAAGATTGTATATGATGGCACCGATATACCATATACTTCTAAATCAAAAAAACTTGGGCCTGGACTATAATTTATCTTGGTCTGCTCACGTCAATAAGGTTAGCAAACGAATGCACTATTCATATCACTCTCTTAGGCGTCTCCAGAATTTTCTCCCTTTCTCCTTGGTCTGCTCACGTCAATAAGGTTAGCAAACGAATGCACTATTCATTTCACTCTCTTAGGCATCTCCAGAACTTTCTTCCTTTCTCCACTAAAGTTATGCTTAGTAATGCCCTGTTTCTACCCATTCTCGACTACGCCGACGTATGCTATTTGGACGCAAGTGAGAAACTTTTAAATAAACTTGAACTATTGCAAAATCTTGCAATTAGGTTTATTTTTGGACTTAAAAAATATGTTCACATCACTGAATACCGCAACCGACAGAACTGGCTCCCTATTCGCTCCCGTCGTAACATCCATATTCTTATTTTTCTTTTTAAGATCCTCCATGATCCTGCTGCTCCTGCGTACCTCCAGAGCCGATTTAACCTCTTTCCCCCTACCAACCGCTCTCGTCGTTCCTGCCTTACCAAGACGCTGCTGCTCCCAACGGCTCAAAAATTTTTTTTATAACTATTTTACCTACCGTGCTGCTCAGTTGTAGAATAAATTACCTACACGTATTCGTGAAAGCCCATCTGTTTTCTCATTCAAAAAGAAATTGAAAGATTACTACTTATCCATTCATAATGACTGTATGTATTTGTATATATGTGTATATATACATATATATGTATGTAAATATATTTATTATTTTATTTTATTTATTTTCTCGGTTATCTCTGCCTACCCCGTAAGGGATTTGGCGTGAAGTTATAGAATAGAATAGAATGTATGTAAATGTGTATATGTATGTATAACTCTTATTCAGGCACAGCTATTCCACTACTGACAACATGACCCACTGTTGGAGGTTGGCTGGAAGAAATCTCATTTAGAGATAAGCTCGACTTCGAACTATGAACTTTAAATTTTGTAACTTTTTAATTTGTTGCGTGCAATATAGGACATATATAAACTGTAATATTTTCAGACGATCACGCATTGCACGAAGTAACGCGTCCTTGGCCTGTCAGTCCGTGTCGCCGAACACGTTTTACCTATGTTTTTTTTTTTTTAATAGCTTTACATCGGAGTCGTTCGGTACTTACACATATATATATATATATATATATATATATATATATATACATTAATATAATTATATAAGTATATATATTTCACAAATACTTGTTATATGTAATTGTAAATATAAGCGTTGTACGTTACGCAAGTTTAATTAGGTTATACTTAAATAATAAATAAACAGAATACTAGATAATGAAACACGTGCGCGGACCGAGCGTCAAATGCTTAAATTAAGAAGAAGAACATTTCGTAACTCGTAGACAGAGGCATGTTACTAAAGGACCAGCCTCGTAGGATCATTCCCCTGTGTCATGGTACAAGATATTGTGATCCATTGCGCGCATAAATACTTCGTGCGTAATCGATTCTCTAACAGTCTTGTAATCGTTATCGCTCAGGTAACAGCATAAAGAGTTACACTAAAACTGCCAAACTGTGCAGTTATGTCATGCAAAAAAAGGTCGAACACTTCTAGTTTGCAAAAATATTGAGTTACCAAGTATTATTTTATTTGCTTTCATATAAAAGAAATTAAAATGGTGTCATAACGATTAATACATGAGAATTCGATTCAGTAATCGAGTACTGATGTAATCGAATCATATTCAATGACTTTGGTCGCATATCTCCTATCCCAAATTAGCGTAAATTATACAAACTGCAAAACAAAACAGTCCTTCATTCTGTATAATAGAGTTCATTTAGCTAAAGACAAAAAAAAGTATTATTAAGGACGGCATTCGCTAACGTAGCCATTTACTATTATTTAGCTATAGTTTGTAAAGTTGAGATATATGTGAGATATGTTTGTATAGGATCATTTAGAATTATGTTATATGTGAGATATATTTGTATAGAGACATGTAGAATTATACAATAGAAACGATTTAAGACCACGTGCAAATATGTCGGTGAGTCATTTCCTGCCCGGCCAAATCGCGCGCTACGAGCGGCCCGTGATCTGGCGCGGGCTAGTAACTGACTCGGCTATGACCGATCCCACTTAAGCGCGCGCGGACCGCAGTCGGCGCGCTTCAACGTCGGGGTCGGTACCTTGTATTATAGAAAAATAAGTTCTTACGTGAAATATAGAATCAATCATAATCTGGTACCGAGGATTTTATTTATACCCCGACGCTCATCGAAACCACCCAACAAGCACTCGGCTCATCAAAACGTACAGTCCACTTCGAAGAGCTACAGTTTCTTGGTCCATTCGGAGCCGGATCGGGAAAGAAGAGTTCCAGCGCATCACACCAACCAGGAGGACAATAGGAAGACTGCCAACTGAAGAGGCGAAATCCTGCTCCTGTAGTCACCGGTGCCTGTTGGGATAAGAAAAACGAAGAAAGAACGTGCCATCGAACACCGGGACCGCAGCCAAAGAGGGCTGCACTTCAGCGCCGGTTCCTGTTGTTCGAGATTACGCGGGTGGACCGCGGGCCTGGTGGGGGAAACCCTACGGTGACAACTGAAACCATACAGGTCAACGCCGTATCAAGGCGGTGCAGCTGAACGAGCACAGCTGCCGGTATAGCCTTTTTCGAGGTTGCCGAAAATCGCTCGACCTGCGCCTGTACGGAGGTGATACGGTGTGAGGGCCGGACTGTAGGCACAGCTGACTGCTGCCAGACAATTCCCACTGGCAGTTTAGCACCTCACTACTGTACACTTCCCTCTACAGGGGGTTCCTACCTTTCCGATCCTGCTACGACATCCATCCTCACTCGGGCTCCCCACGGTAGTGTGCCTGAGTGGGTCTGATAGGGAGTGGTAGGGACTGTTAGGAACCGGAAGAATGCCGATCACCAGAAGCCAGAAGGAAGAACATGGGAGGACGGAAGAAGAGCCGAAGAGGATTGTCTACGACTCGCCAGCTTCACCGTCAGGCCAGAATATGCCTGCGACCGACCGATTGACCGCGATACCACACGCCGGAGACCGTCACAATCCCGGGGATAGGGAACCGCGTACAACCGACGACGAAACTCAGTGCAACGTAGAACCGCCGCGTGTTAGGGACCGCGCCGAATCCGTACGATCCACCACGTCTACTGCAGCGCGTATTCGTCAAGCGGAACTTCAAGCTGAAGAAAAACTCGCAGAGATTAAACGGCGAGAATTACGGCTAGAGGCGGAACTAATCAGGAAGAGATTAGCGCTCGACATAGCCACGATTAGAGAAGAAACTGACAGAGAAAGCCTGCCCGCCGAAGACATACGAGAAAGGGTAGATGAGTGGATAAGGAAACATCAAATTAGTCAAGAACTACCATCCACGACCGAGCTCATAAGAAGCCGCGATCCTCCAAAGCTACCAGGTGCGCCACGGGGGGAGCGAGACGGCAATATGGGCGAGAGAGACAGACGCGACAAGGAACAACAACGGTTTGCACATCCGAGACAACGAAGATTAGATGAACGATCGTTAGAAGGAGACAGGGACCGACGGAGAGCACCCTCACCACGGAATAAGAGAGATGCTGAGCCCGCCGACCCAGACTACAGACCGTTGAGAGATTTAACGCCGCAACACGAAAAGGTAGCTGAGATAGCGGGAGCGCTCCAAGGAATGTCGAGGCCCGTGCCACGACAGGCGCAAGATCTACCTACGTTCAGCGGCGAAGCAAATGAATGGTTACCCTTCAAGGCAGCCATGAGAGAATCAACGAAGATGTTTCGCATCACGCCGGCAGAAAACTTGGCTCGACTGCGCATATGCCTCACGGGAGAGGCGAAGGAGACCGTGTCCGCGTTACTATACACCGCCACGGACCCGATGAAAATTATGGGAACGCTCGAGCAAGTATATGGACGACCGGAAGCGATTATCGATCGAACGTTGGAAGGCATCAAGAACTTACCAGAACCCGGCAAGACAGCCTATGAATTGAACACGTTCGCCACGAAGCTGCAAAACATCGTACAAGTGCTTGAAAACTTAGACGATAGAGGATATTTGAATAATCCCATGCTGATAAAGGAAGTTATAAGGAAATTAGGAGAACATCTCAAGTCTAAATGGTGCGACTTCGCCGAAGAAAGCGATCACTACGCCGAGCCACCTATCGTTATGATGTCGAAATTCCTGATGCAACAAGCAAACCGAGCCATACGACACGCCTATGAAAAGGTAGAGCCGAGGGAATTCACGGCAAAGCGCACGGAGGGGCCCTCCGCCAGACGCGGGACGCCCAGGCGAGCCGCCGCCACCGTGCTGAACACATCGAAAGAAGCCGCGAAATCCAACGAGCACACCGAGAAAGGCAAGAATCAATGCTTGTGTTGCGGAGGAAGCCATAAGATAGCGACATGTGATAAATTTAAAGCGCTAGCACTGGAACAACGATGGGAATGGATTAAAGGAACCGGTATTTGTTTCAAGTGTCTAAGCGGGAAACATAGACGAAATGAGTGTAAAGAAAAGCCGTGTGGGGTGCACGGATGCGAGTACGCACATCACGCTCTACTACACAAAGACAGACACTCAGAGACAGTGGCCAACATGAGACAAGATATAGCCGCGCCGCAAATACTGCTTAAAGTCTGCCCAGTTGTAGTACGAGGACCGAAGAAGTCTGTGCGCGTGTACGCCCTGCTAGACGAAGGTTCGACACTTACACTAATCGACGAAGACTTAGCAAGCGAAATTGGAGCGGAAGGCCCACCGAGCGATTTGTGTATCAACAGCATAAGCGCTAGACAATGCCTACCTGATAGCAAACAGGTTTCACTGCAACTGATAGCGAATAAAGGGAGACACGTAGTCAAAGCAAGGACGATGAAAAATCTCTCGCTCGGCGGACAGAGGGTCGACCGCCAATGTTTAAATTACACGCACCTACGCGGAATCAAGCCGAGGGACGTATGCTATGACAACGCTAAGCCTCGACTGCTGATAGGAACGGATAACTGGCATCTAATAGTGACGCGCAAGCTACTGACAGGCAAACGGAACGAACCCGCAGCATCGCTCAGCCGGCTGGGATGGACGATTCACGGATGCGTCCCACGCACTACGATACAAGACGACAGAATCCTACACATCGCGGCCGTAGATAGACGAGACTCGACACACGAGACGGACGAGTTATACGACGCGGTGAGAAAGCATTTCGAGATCGACTCACTAGGTATCACGACAAAAGAGCGACTCAGTGCAGCGGACGAACAAGCCGTGAACCTCTTCAACAGCTCCACGCGATTAGTGAACGGACGATACGAAATAAGATTACCGTGGAAGGAAAGCGGCAGGACGATGCCACCGAGCTACGAATGCGCATTAAAAAGATTGCGTGTAATAGAGAGGAGAATGGACCGTTCACCCGAATTCAAGGAAAAATATACAGCCCAGATCGAAAATATGCTCACGAAGGGGTACGCCACAATAGCCACCGGAGATGAACGACTTCACCCACGACAATGGTACCTACCGCACTTTGCGGTAACGAATCCAAACAAACCCGGTAAAATACGAGTCGTTCACGACGCGGCCGCAAAAGTCAACGGAGTCTGCTTGAACGATACGCTGCTTGAAGGACCCGACTTATTGCAAAACCTACCGGGATTGTTATGCAGATTCCGCGAACGAAGCGTAGCCGTCACCGCAGACATTAGAGAGATGTTTTTACAGATTAAAGTCTGCCCAGAGGATCAACCGGCTCAGATGTTTTTGTGGAGAGGCGATGATAGAAAAGGACCGCCAACGCAATACAAGATGACCTCATTGATATTCGGAGCTAAAAGTTCACCGTTTTTAGCGCACAGCGTACGGAACTTGAACGCGAGAAACCACGCCGCGGAATACCCACACGCGCTCGTTGCAATCACACGAGATCACTACATGGACGATTGGGTAGGGAGTTACGACAGTATAGACGAAGCGAAAGTCGCAGTCGAACAAGTGACGCGCGTGCATGCACAAGCAGGATTTCAATTGGCGGGATGGAACGCAAGCGATCCGCGTATATTAGAAAATATTCCGAGTAGGGAACGCGCTACTTCCACGTTAACGTCACTCGGTACTACGGAGGAGCAATACGGACGCACGTTAGGCCTAATATGGGACGCTAGCACCGACGAGCTAGCGTTCAATACGAATTTGGCACGCGTACCCGACGACGTAAAAGAAATGCGCCGCGCGCCTACCAAGCGGGAGATGTTAAGTACGGTGATGTCGATTTTCGACCCGTTAGGATTGCTTAGTTACTTTACCATAACCGCGAAGATATTACTACAAAACGTGTGGCGTCTAAAAATAGATTGGGACGATAAATTACCCGAGAGGGAATGTGACGATTTTCGCGAGTGGTTGAACGGTCTAAAGGTGATAAAGGAACTACGCCTACCCCGTCTGTATCACCCGACGGGGGGAGTGGCAAGCTGGCAACTTCACGTATTCTGCGATGCGAGCGCTGATGCGTACGCAGCAGCAGTTTATTGGAGAGCAATAAGCCAAGATGGCACGGTGCGAGTAAGCCTCGCTATGGCAAAGGCAAGAGTGACGCCTATGAAGACTCAGAGCATTCCGCGACTGGAACTACAAGCGGCGTTGATCGGAGCTAGGCTGGCAAAAATGGTCATCAAAGAACACGAGCGACAACCGGTACAAGTGACATACTGGTCGGACTCACAAACGGTGTTACACTGGATACATGAGGATAAAGTGCGTCACACGCCATATGTAGCCCATAGAGTTACGGAGATAAAGGAATTAACCGAACCGACACAATGGAGATGGGTCCCGACGGACCTAAATGTTGCAGACGAAGCAACCCGAGCAAACAATGATAATAAGAAAAGCAGCGATAGATGGTTCAGTGGACCTGAATTTTTGCAAGATGAAGAGGAAAATTGGCCACAGTCGGATGAGCGTAGCACGGAGAGTGAGAGTGCCGAAGTGCACACGATAAGGCCGAGGGAGCGTAGTGTACTAAGTATCGAGCGCTTTTCTCAATACGAGCGCTTGGTACGAGTTATTGCGAATGTCCTACTCTTCCCCCGTCGATGCCGCAGCCGTGCTACTACGCAGAATCTGGCACTTATAGAAGAGGCCGAACGCGCACTTATACACATCGCACAACGAGAGAGCTTTTCGGACGACATTGCACGTATACGAGAAGGTCGACCTATAGGGAGAGACAGCAGGCTACGAAAACTGGATCCCTACATCGACGAGAACGGCACACTAAGAGCTAAAGGCCGAATCGCAGCAAGTACAGTCACTACTATCGACCCTAACCCGATAGTACTGGACGGTCGACACCATTTCACCCGTCTGTTAATCGACCGAGAACATCGGCGCGCACACCACTCGTACAATGAGCGCGTTGTTAACGACATAAGACAACGGTTCTGGGCACTAAAGCTGAGGCCGACTGTACGACTAGTAGCAAGCAAATGTGCGACGTGCAAGATAAGGAAAGCCACGCCAGTGACGCCCGTCCTAGGAGACCTACCGAAAGCACGCATGCAACCTTTCACACGCCCATTTTCATATTGCGGACTTGATTTCTTCGGTCCGATGATGGTGAAAATAGGACGGCGGCGCGAGAAGAGGTGGGGGGCTCTATTTACGTGCCTGACGACAAGAGTTATCCACATAGAACTCGTGGCAGGATTATCGACGGACTCGGCAATTATGAGTCTACGACGAATGGCGGCTCGACGAGGATGGCCGCGGGTTATGTACACCGATAACGCTACAAATTTTGAAGGAGCCGACCACGAACTCAGAACAGCTGCAATTGAATGGGAACCGGCCCTCAAAGAAGCCGCGCTTACGAATAGAATGGACTGGAGGTATATTTCGCCCGGAGCTCCGCACCAAGGAGGAGCGTGGGAAAGACTTATTCGCTCGGTCAAGACCGCTCTGAGGACGACGCTACACGAAAAGGCACCTAAGGAAGAGGTATTATCGACACTGCTCACTGAGGCCGAGTTCACGATAAACGCACGACCGCTAACACATGTAGCAGTTAGCGAAACAGATACAGAGGCGTTGACACCTAACCACTTCTTACTAGGAGGCCCGATAGCACTACCAACCACCGGCCCATGTGAAGAGGCAGACAGAAAAACGTGGCGCGTAGCACAAGCCTTAGCTGACGAATTTTGGAGGAGATGGGTCAAGGAATATCTCCCGACATTGATACCACGAGGAGGGACTACGGATAAGCCGAATCCACTAATGACGGAGGGCAGTCTAGCAGTAGTCGTCGACCCTAACCTACCGAGGAACATGTGGCCGCGGGGTATAATCACTAAGACATACCCCGGCCGAGACGGCTTAATAAGAAATGTGGACTTACAAACTAGAGCGGGCACGTTCAAGCGTCCTGTGACACGGCTCGCCGTCCTCCCAGTTGACCCATGATAAGAGGGCTCGGAGTGTGAATCCTACGCCGGGGGGAGACTATTAAGGACGGCATTCGCTAACGTAGCCATTTACTATTATTTAGCTATTATTAAGGACGGCATTCGCTAACGTAGCCATTTACTATTATTTAGCTATAGTTTGTAAAGTTGAGATATATGTGAGATATGTTTGTATAGGATCATTTAGAATTATGTTATATGTGAGATATATTTGTATAGAGACATGTAGAATTATACAATAGAAACGATTTAAGACCACGTGCAAATATGTCGGTGAGTCATTTCCTGCCCGGCCAAATCGCGCGCTACGAGCGGCCCGTGATCTGGCGCGGGCTAGTAACTGACTCGGCTATGACCGATCCCACTTAAGCGCGCGCGGACCGCAGTCGGCGCGCTTCAACGTCGGGGTCGGTACCTTGTATTATAGAAAAATAAGTTCTTACGTGAAATATGGAATCAATCATAATCTGGTACCGAGGATTTTATTTATACCCCGACGCTCATCGAAACCACCCAACAAGCACTCGGCTCATCAAAACGTACAGTCCACTTCGAAGAGCTACAAGTATATAAGATGTTTCGTAATTTTGAATCTACCAGCTTCGATTTACGAAGAAGTTCAGCTATTCCACAACAGTTGGCAGGCAGCGGTAAGAAAATAACTTTGAACTATAGGCGCCTCGAAATAAGGTTGACATTTCCTTAAAACATTATTTTCGTTTCTTTGCAGTAGTTACCTCGTCCCCCGTCAAAAATGGCAGAATTATTTACTAACAGAATCACGCGTATTACAGTCCTTTAGTAACATGTCTCTGCTCGTAGAGGGAGAAAATAATTATTTTCTCCATCTACGGTCGTACGTAGGGATGAAACGATACCTCCAAGGTATCGATACTTTTACTCGATACAGTATCCGTGTTAAAGTATCGATACCTACTCGGTATCGTTTGAAAAGTATCGATACTTACTCGTATCGATACATTTTTTTTTGTTTAGGGTAAATAAGAACAACAAAAAGTATTGATATTGTTTATTCTTGAAAGGAATACACGTATACTAAAATTTTAAATGTACTCGCAATTTGATCTTATACTAACTGCTGGCGGAAGGATACTATATCAACACAAACAATTATATTAATAAAAAACTTTAACGAAGACAACGCCTAAAGGAATTACGAATTTACGAAATATTATAAGTATGGCATGCACAAACAAGACTGCCAACTGCGCAAACCCCTGAGGATGTGTTCAAAAGTTCAATATACTTTCACGCGAAAAAGATGCGTTTTAAAATGTCAATATTAAATTCTTAAAACACATTTCTGTCAACATAGATCGACACGTCGTCACAGGCTCACAGAAAGCTCATCAACCTGTTTAAATAAAATCGTGACATAGGCGTACCGATACGAGTACTTTTCAAAATTTTGATCGATACCTACTCGATACTTAGTTTCAAAGTATCGATACCAAAAGTACTTGGTATCGGAAGGAAAGTATCGAGTAAGTACTTGTATTTACTCGTATTGTTTTATCCCTAGTCGTACGCAAAAATAGACGTAATAAAAATAGCAAACTCCGTCTCCCGAACTAAACACTGAAGCACCTCCATAGTAAGTCAGTCGCTATACGTGTACGAGCCGACACGCACACATTCACACCATAGTAAGTCTACCGCCCTCCATTACGCACCGACACCACGCCGCGTGATGACCTTGTCGAAAAATAATAATAATGCCGTCGTGCGTGGTGAAGAGCCGTCGGAACCATAGTGGTACAATTAAAAAAAGCCAAGGGATTACTTTTCATAGGTAAGCAAGTAATTTTTCTGATTAACTAATCGTTTGCACTTAAATTAATTTTTCAAAACAATAAAACGACAGATGTTGCCATAACTCACATTTCCAAGTTAGCGTAAATGTGGGAGATCATTTTTCTTTTGTTCTCTTGTAATTCTTACTTAATTCAGATACCTAATTTTGTTTAAATAGACATATAAACTTACATCCTACGATTCTTTTACTGAACAACTATTATTCATACCTTTAATATTTTTTAGATTTCCATCGTCAAACGATGCATGGAAGAATGATTGGGTACAAATATAGATGCAAAGCCGGTTGTCAACGATTTCAACCAAGCGATTAAAAACGGTTGTTTTCGTTTTCAACCGTTGTAAACGGTTATAAATGGCTTGAAACGGATAATTACAAGTTTTTTTTTAAATGGTATCAGTTTTTTCTTCTAGGTAATTGACAGAATGCACCAATTTTATGTAGGTACTTAATCGTTTTTTTTTTAAATTAAAGATAAGTACTATAATTTATATGTAAAGTAACTTTCATGAGATACTTCAGCGTAGGTAAAAGTACCTTTATTTTGAAATTATCGCTTCAATTGTTTATGTAAGTAAGCACAAAAATGAACGATTTAAGTGATGTCTAGATGAAACTGTAAAACAGTGTCTACGTCTTCGTGGGTATATTGTAATGTAGGTTCTGCTAACGTAGGTGCGACAGAAGGTGGCTGAGCAGACTCATATGACATTACGGTAGTCGATGAGGTCGGTGTTCCTGGGATTGATTTCCATGTAGTCATACATGTGATTTTCGCTACCGTGGCTAAAAAAAGCGGAGCTATTGACGTGACACCTTTTCTATTTTAGTCTCTAAAATTTTATTTATCATCGTTAGGACATTTTGCATTTAATTAAATGTTCTTTCAGTCTGTTAGCCTGTTTATATTGCGCATTGCAATAATTGCACGTTACGTGTTATTGCGATAATTTTCAGAGATGCTTAGAAAACGTTCCTAAACACTACTACGGTGGATGGCGGCATTATTGTTCGCGATTACACAGTTGAGACTAGTAGGTAGTCACTTTTTAAGTCCTATTATCGGAAGTCCGAAAATATTTTTCATACAATTATACATCATTGTGATCACTCTTCATAAAAATATTTAATACTAATGATGATATATCACTAATAATACAGCTGGTTTATACCAATATTTGTTTGCATATGATTTCTTACACTAATGATCGGTAATCCTAATCATTTTAATACATAAGGTTAATATTTATAAATTTGTTATAAATTAATATTTTTTTTCATATATTTCTTAATAAGTGTTATTTATCTGCAGTGCATTGCAATGGAAAAAAATAAAAGGTAGTAATTAAATTAATAGGTACGAGCGAAGCAGGGAGTGTTTGGTGTTACAGAGCGAAACAAAAAATATGAATAAAACTTTTATGTTAGCCAATATGGACTCGATTGACACACACACACTTGAATGAATCGGGGGAATCCCTGTCTGCATGAAACCAGTTCGCGAACGCATAGCGGCAGCATGGCATGATGCACGAAGTGGCTAATGAATTGAATTTATGATGAATTCGGTGGTTCAGTCGTGAATGACGCGACTTTGACACCAACGCTCGTGGGTTCGATTTCCACATAAGACATTTGTATGTATGAACATGTCTGTTTGTGTTGGTCTGGGTATTTTCAGGAGAGGTAGGGCGCATCAAAGCAGCCCGTCTGGGGAAGTACCTCCACCTCACAGAAAATTGCACCCAAATAACAACTCCCTAGAGTTGTTGTGTTCCTGAGTATGAGTGAAGTCACTAATAAGCTCCTAAGGAATTGCTGTGTAAGCAGCAGAGGAGGCATCGCGCGAGTGATACTTATTTTTTACAAGGGTAATAGGCTACGGTAAGTACTTTACATCAGGTGGGCCGTATGTTTGAATGTCTCCCGTCGTTGTATAAAAAAAATGAATTACGGAACAAAAACTGTAAAAACGTAATCTCCTTTTTTTAGCTCGCAGTAGGATAAACAACCGGTTTTCAACCGTGGTTTATGAGTTATCAACGTCTACTTTGGATAAATATCCATTTTCAACCGTTGTTTTACAACTATAGGTACAAATCATAAGAGAGTCCAGGAAAGATAGCTAGATTCCATCTAAATCCAGTGTAATATGCAGTATACATTTTGAGGAGTGGCTGCCGTCTTCTGTGAAGTGGAGGTACTTCCCCAGTCAGGCTAACGTCGTGCCCTACCTCTCTTTCGCCAGAGCCTCGTCTGGTCATTAAAATTGGTCTATTTGTTTGGGCATTATTTATTTCAAATAAGCATACTTATGTTTGTCCTACATAATAAAAATAATATGTAATGTTATATTTCATGTGTTTAAATTATTTTCATCAATACCTATTTTAAACAACACAAGTCACAAATCAATAATCCACAAAATTCGAGTTCCGAAGACAGTAACGAATCATATAATTTTTTTATTTCTTTTTAGAAATGGGAAATTTTCTTCCATCTGGCAACCCACTTGACACTCAACCTCAGAGGAAAGATACCCAGAGGTGACAAGGAAATAATAATACCAAGATAGAACGTGATAGATGTATACAGTTCCTCATAAGAAGGAAAGAGACAGATAAAATATTTTTTGTCCTTGTCATAGTTTCACTATTTTGTGTTAGCCACAAAAACAAATTCGTGGCAAACAATCATTTCGTTCCTTGTAGTACAACAAATTTTTTTGCATAAATTACTAAATATAAGGGAAATATTAGTGCATATTTGTGTTCTTTTGCTTGTTTGGGATTGTCTTTTTACTTTAACAATGGTACGTTGCTGTGTAAAAGGCTGCAAAAGCCTCAGTTAGTAAAAATACGAAAACATAACCTTTCATACGTAAGTATAAAGTTTTAATAGTTGTTATCAAATATTTTGCGAAAATTAGATACACATGTAGTTTTTAAATAAATTGTATGTATAATAACGTGAAAACAATGAAAATATCGGTTTAATTTACAAAAAGTATTTCTAGTAAAAACCGCCTAAATCTTAAAGGTTGTCTGTGTGTAATGCCTTAGCCATTTTCTGTTGTATTTTCAATTTATCGGTATAATGAGTGGTTTAGGGTTACCAGTATGTAGTATGGGAAAACACCCCGAAATTATGGGTAAATTATATGGGTACAGACACCTTTTTGTTAACTTCTTACTTTTTGTATACTTCTTTGTTTATAATTTTTCGTCAAAATGTATTTATTTATTTTTAAATTAAAAATGTTAACTTGTTTAATCTTAAATGTATGTTTATTTTTTAGATTTCCTAAAGTCGTCAGTGTGCGTAATGCATGGATTTTTGCTACTGGACGACAGAATTGGAAGCCGAGTACAGTCGCATATGTTCCAAACATTTTAAAGACCACTGCTTTCGGAAGAAATTTATTTGGATAAGTCGTCAGTTTCAACATCCACCATACACGTAAGTTAACATTTGTTGACCTGGTTCGTCAACAAATCAAATGTTCCTCTGGCAATTTACATTGTTTTTATTTATTTATTCACACGATACAGTTACATAGTACAAATTATTATGTTCGCCAAATTGTTATAACAGTTTGTTGGCGAGTATATATGATGATAGGTATTAAAAAAATAAGGAACTAAATTAGATGATTTACATGCCTGCCTGTTCGTCTGCTAGTCTGTCTTAGAAAGTTTCACGTACAGACTTGAAATTTTACATAGTTACATTTTAGTCGTAAAAGCGTATAATTGAAGTACAAAAACATATGAAAATATTCCAACGATTCCGACAATCCGTAATTGAGTAGTTTCGGGACATATCTTCTAAGGTCTTTTGGTTGAAATAAGAACCCGTACTCCAGTAATGAAGTGAGTATGGGTTGATATGATGTTGATGGGTTGATTATATTTATACAGGTAATTGTGAAATATATGGAGGGTAGTCGTGTAGATTATTCTATACCAATTATTTATACCACGTTAATCAAGTTAATCACGCACACACACATGCTTTTGTGTCAACACATAAATGTTAATCAAGCATTTTATATTGTCTGAATTTGTAAACTTTTAAATATGTAAAGTTCAACTAAATTATAGTATTGACAGTAGTTTTAATATAATGTTAGTACTAGCCTGTCGATATTACATGCTAATAATGCGTTACAAAATTAAAATTGACCTATTTTCCAGGGCTTCCAATAGCGACGGACACTACATTAACACCATGAAAATTAAAGCTTACTTTTGAATTGAGACCGAAAACATTACTGGCTAAGTCACGCAAGAAGAAATTAGCTATATTAAGGTCATAAACTAAACGACTTGAAAAAATGGGCCAAGTGCGAGTCGGACTCGCGCACGAAGGGTTCCGTACCATTATCTATAAAAACAGCAAAAAAAATCACGTTTGTTGTATGGGAGCCCCCTTAAATATTTATTTTATTCTATTTTTTAGTATTTGTTGTTATAGCGGCAAGAGAAATACATCATCTGTGAAAATTTCAACTGTCTAACTATCACGGTTCGTGAGATACAGCCTGGTGACAGACGGACGGACGGACGGACGGACGGACGGACGGACAGCGGAGCCTCCGTAATAGGGTTCCGTTTTACCCTTTGGGTACGGAACCCTAATAAAAATGCTGAACTATCTGTCATTATACAGAATTTTAATGTAATCGATGTATAGATGATAGATATCATTATACAAGTTAGAGGAAAAGAGTGAACTAGGGAATTAAGGGACCGTAGCAGTTTACCATCTTTTGAGTACAATATGTGAAAGGATAATCATTGATCAATTGTAGCTTTAGTTTAAGTCTAATGAAAACCATGATGCGCAATACAAAATGTTTGAAAACAAAGATTGTTTACCTTTGTTTAATATTTATACTTAAACCATCCCTGGCACTAATTCTTTTTTACATGACAATTATTGAAAATTTTTATGCAATATGTTTAATTTTAAGAAGGAATAATCCGCATTTATTGTGTAAAGAAGATTTAACTAAAAACCGTGTATGTAAATGTGACCATGAATATTCGACGACTGTTTCATTCTCACGATATTTATACACGATGTAGAAAAATCGATCTAATAACATTGATTTCAAGAATAAAAATCTATGAAAAAATAAACATTAATATGTTTGTAAGGCACGAATATTTTTATTTACAAATTGTCTATAAAGTGTTTTTTATCTTTTATCTCATATGTATGCCTATATTTAGTATCATGTCATCGCTTGTACTTTAAAATATATGTCTAAAATAGAAAAATATATTGTTTAATTTATATAACTCTGCTAGGTTTGACCAATCTCCTATCCTTATTCCAATGATTTCACAGATCTTACTGAAACTAACACAGGCTTACTATTAATTAATAGATCTATACAGTAACTCGATTTGCGTAAAAAAATACTATTCTAATAATATTAAAGTGCAAATATGTTTGTTGATCTATTCAGATACTGTAGTTTTCATACGTATGTAAATATTAACTTTTATTACTTTGTGTGTAGAAATGGCTGTATCGACTTATTCGATTTTTTTACATTGCTAATATCATATTATGAGTATATTATTATAGCACACTATACACATTCTATGCAAGTTTCTTATGGTAAACAGTTATCTGGGTACATTGTAAATTTCAAATTGCCGAAACGCATTATGTAGTGGGGTAAATTTTCCACAGTCTAGTAACCTTGTTATTGAATGTACTTTTGTTGCCGTCCCTTACGGGTATACGCGTTTGTCAACTCTACTCTAGGTATATACTTTCTCTGAGCACTCAACATAGTGAATGCCGCCATTGATTGTGGTGCTTTAGTTTCTTTGCTTCAGTTAAGTTCATTTGTTTCTCAGCGACATTCCGTCTGACTTTTTTATTACGTATTTACGTTTATGTGCGCAAAGAATATAATACTCCCTGATGGGAGGTCGTACGTAACAGTATTTTATTCGTAATCAAAAATAATATAATTTCCTACGTAAAATGCCAAATAGTATAACTAGTGTATTTTAAAAGGAATTCCTTTCATTGTTTGCAGTAATAACACAGTTCATAATTTTGTGCAATTCATTTATTAGTCAAGACTCAAGACCAAATTAGTTGTAAAATGGCGTCCGCTGGAAACATGTGCAGAGTTTGTCTGGCGATGGACGCACCTGTCCGCGATATAGCCGGCAGTCCGCTACAAGACCTTTATGAAAGACTGACCGAGATCTCTGTGAGTATCGTGCAACACGTAATACTGTATTTAACATTCTTCAAACAACACACGGTGTATTTACTGTTGGTCCATGACCTACTGCCATGGATTTTCATATTTAAAGCGAAGCATACTCTTTTCACTTACATAATATATTGTTATATAGTATACGTATTAACTTTGTGTTTTTTTAAGGATATTTCAACAATAATGTATAGTATTTTCAATTTCAATGTTAGAAGGTATATAATGTACATTGTGATGGAACACTACACTACAATAACTTTGCCAAAGATATTCTTGGGGGCATGGGGCCCCCACGCTAAATGCATGCAGAAAACTTCTTACAGTCTGTTCTTGGTATAACTGAGTGAGACTAATATGAAGAATCAAATGCTACTTTCAGCCACTCAGAACATATTCCTGGCTAGTTGTATAATTTATCAAGTCACAGTAGATGTAGATAGATGTAGAATAAAAATTGTAACCGCACAACCCACCACACACCAGAGAACATTCACTGAGTTAGAATACTACTCTAAACAGGGCTCAAGGGAGCTAAGTGACTGCAGATGTTTCTGGTCTTCCCTCAGCCACATGTATATGGACAGAGGAGTTAAATTAGCACTCAAAAGCCTATATGTTCCAATCAACATTGTTACCACTATATATTTAGAATCAATATAACATTTGTCTCTATTATTTGAGCTAGGTTAAAAGTTTTATGAGCACTTTGTTGGTGCTCGACTCACAATAAATTAGATCCCATTCCATTGAAGTGGTGATTGAATTGAGGCAGCCGTTGATGGTAGCTACATAAAATTTGACAGATTGGAGCTGATGATGTAAGCTGTTTAGACTTTTACCGACCTCTAAATGTCTCCATTGGATCATTTTGCCCAATCAATGTGAATTTCATCAAAGTAATGAGCTTTTCTTAATTGCTTAAGCGATCTTACCTTGTATTGATGATGATGAGCATGAAATGTGACACATTTAGGTCGAAGCGATATAACTTCATAAAATGATATAACACAGAAATGACTTTGTTGACGACGGCCATCGTCGAGGAACGCAAAACACTTGTATTATATATAGCCATCGTCGTAGAACGCTAAAAACACTTGTATTATATAAAGCCATCGTTGAAGAACGCTAAAAACTTTGTATTATATATAGCCACGGTCAATGAATGAAAATATTTTGTATATTGTATAGTACTCATAATGAAACTCGAACCGAAAATAAAATATTTTTGCATGATGTAATGACCAATCACAGAGCGTACATTTCCACCAGCACGGTTACCCCGCGCGCCTTCCTCACCCCGCCGGAAACTACGTACTGTGATTGGCCGACCGACTCGCCTGCCTAGTTACTAGTGAGTCACCTAAGTTTTGTACTTAAGCACGGCCGACCGCCGTGTTTAGTCAGTCGCAGCCATGTAGTCACAGTCACAACAGCGAACCAGAACAATAAAGAAACAGTCCGATCCGGAATTTGAAGTTTCGATTTGAAGAATCCTATGGTCCCTACAGCCCACCCACGGTATCAGCGACCTACCCCATCAGCCGAACGTTGACAGCGTGGTCCTTCGAGCCGGATCGAAAAATCAAGAAACTGTGAAACAGAACATCATGGTGACTACGAGAAGCCAAAATGGAGCTGAAGAATCCCGGCAACGTGTCTTCAAGGAACCACCACGCTCACGCGACACGTGGGCACGATCGACGTCGAGCGCCGCCGCCCGCCTACGGTTCGAAGCGAAGGAACGCCTCGCCATTATTCGGCGCAAGGAGCTAGAAATAGAAGCTGAGCTCATTAAGAAGAAATTGGACGCCGAGCTCGAAGATGAAGACAGCTCTCCAGAGGAAGAAAACGAGCCGGCCAAAAATATCGAACGAGTGCACGACTGGTTGAACGAGACTACCCCAGACGCCGCAGCGACTGAACGGGGGGAGCCGCTAAGCGCTCACTCAGTACTAGAGCCAGTCGAAACAATGGATCAAGCTCAAGCAACCACTTTCACGTAGGAGAGAAGAGCGAGATTCGATTGGAAGCCGACGCCTCAAGTACACACACAGCAAGTACGGAAGCGATCGCCAACGCCGAGAAGCCGCAAAATAGACCAACTAGCCAGCACTTTCGAGAAAATGATATCGTCACGCCCGCCGCCACGACAAGCAACTGATCTACCTCGCTCGCGGGCTCGCCATCGGAGTGGATTCAATTCGCCGCAGCGATGAAAGAAACTACGCAAGCATACAAGTTCACAGCGACAGAAAACCTTGCAAGACTTGCAACTATCTATGAGCAGAGGCCCGCGCTACAGTAGCGCCGTTATTAAGCGCCGCTACACATCCAGACGTCGTCATGAAAACACTAGAACAGTGTTATGGAAGGCCTGAAATCTTACTCGACTTGGCCTTCGATGATGTTCGACGTCTGCCACGACTGGGTCCGACCGCAATGGACCTGAACGCCTTCGCTGTAAAAGTGCAAAACATCGTCGCCGTCCTGAACAACATCGAGCCTGCGTCACCTCAGCGGCCTCAACGCGGACGACGTGGTCTATACCAACGCGAAGCCTAAACTGCTCATCGACATCGACAACTGGCCACTCATCGTAACCAGAGAACCGGCCGCCTCGAGAACCGAGCTCACCGCCTACACCACAGAGGACGAATCACTAGAAGATTTGGTAGCAAATTAAAAATCAAATTTTCAAGAGATATTAATTTAATCAAGTCACATGCTAAATACCCTTGATGACATTTATTGAACCTATTTAGGTTAGGTATCTTGTCTGTGTGGCACCATGTTAGAGTCATCAACAAATTAAATACAAGTTAATTTGACAATTGCCTTACATTTTCTAATAAACCACTTTATCACCTTATTTCTCACATGATTATCTTTTTGTGTGCCAAAATAAAAACTGAATTTATTGATAATTTGACTGACATTAATATGATGTGAGACGTGATGCTGTCAAATGACAGTGAATGTTTACGTCGGTGACTGCATTCGTAAGTTGTTAATATTTCGGGTAAAACTTGGAATTTTTAATAAGATTATTCTCATGCCCTCCATGTTTTACAGTAATGATTTTTATGTAATATTATTGCTAAACCAAACCCTCCAATGTGTTATAGATTTGGTTGATATACCGTTCCGGTTGCTTCGAGCCAAATTATGTATAGAAAGCTGCCATTCTCCTTTTGGCATGCCAGTGTCTGGTAAAATGTGTGAACATATTTATGTAACTTCTAATGTATCTGTTATCACATTTTAGCAAAATATATTTGGTACTAGTAGAGCGACTGGAAGCAGGCCGACTGCACCTTAGTCTTTAAAAGCAAGCTATTGGAGAGTTGTGTAAGCATGTAGCGTTGAAATGTGTTTGAAGTGTCTGGGTGACAGTGGCTGCCTTTCATCCAGCAGGCTACTTGTTTGTTATGTGAGTGTTGAACAATAATGAAAGCTCATTGTCATTGTCTTAATGTTTTGAATTTATGCAATTCTTTTTCAGATTAACACACTGTGTCAGCCGGTGGCCGTTTGTTACCTGTGCTACTTCCAACTGAGAAAGAGCCAGGACTTGATGATGAGGTCTGTGAGGGCCAACAAAGTGCTCACAGAGATACTGCAGGGCGTTGAAATAGTAAGTTGGATATAACTACTATTATATGAATAATCTTAATGTAGGTAAAAATTTACCCATCCAAAAATTTTCTATTAGTCCTAAAATTTTAAAAATGTTTTTCACGAACGAATCTCGAAACAATTGCAGTAAGGCAGCATTCAATTATTACGTAACGCAATCTGTGGGGAGCGGAGGGGGTAATCTTGTCACGTTAAGATGCGTTATAGGGGCGGGAGGGTGGTTCGAACAGCTCATTACGTAACATTGTTTTTTATATAAAATAAGAAGTAGAGAATAAAAATTCCTAAGTTGTCAACCCTTTTCGTTTATCTTTTACGGGAAATCTCTCGATTGTATTGTAAGTAATGTGTTCCTGTGTGTGAGTAAGGTCGCCAGATAACTGAGAAGTTGTTGTGCGGACAGCGGGAGGACCGGCGGATGTCGAAACGCCACAAGCAGTGTGGGCGCTGCAGACTGGCGCGGCGGTCAGGGAGACCCGGTGAAACGCCCGCAGGTTAGTAGGGTTCCCGAACCCGGGGGTCACTTAATCTCTGTCCCGGGAGGCTGAATCGCTAGCCTGTGTAAAGTCCCTGTTGCAGTGGTCGTGTCTGAGAAGGAGACCGGGGTGGACGCGGTTGCTGCAACAGGCGGGACCGGGGGCCCTTCCGCCGCGCCAACAAACCGCATAACCCGCACTGTACTGTGGTGAAAGACGCCGCGCTTTTGTCCTTCACTCTGTTCCTTCATCGACTTCTCATATTTTACCTCATCACGCATTATGGCAAAACAAAAACGGAAAAATAGTTCCACAGCGGCCACCCCCTCCACAACGTATGTGGACTTTTGCAGCATCAAAGGTTTGCACTTGAACGTCAACGCGGTCCATCATCACCTGGAAACCGCGCGGCTGACCATTCTTTAACACAAATATCCTCACCGGCGGACACTTCTTACGTGCATTACCCTGGGTACAAACTAGAGCACCTATTTGTGCGTCGTGCCGGGGTATGCTTGTTCGTTTGGGAAGATATTT
Source organism: Pyralis farinalis (assembly GCA_947507595.1). Taxonomy (NCBI): domain Eukaryota; kingdom Metazoa; phylum Arthropoda; class Insecta; order Lepidoptera; family Pyralidae; genus Pyralis; species Pyralis farinalis. The sequence continues at coordinate 3,126,040 of OX382281.1, forward strand.
GTTGTAGCATATTGCATCATCTTGAAGACAGGGATCTATCGATATTATGGGTACGCGTGGATCATGGCGGCCACACCCGGATCTACGCGTGTCTTTACAGGTCCAATAGCGGCTGTGGCGTAATCACACCTTTATTTTCAAAATTTTGAACTGAATGGCTGGTTTGGGTCAAATTATTGTTGCACACTTTATATTTCAGAAGGTCGGCGATTCTTACCTTGGCACCACCACGCACGTGGCATGAAACTCTGTAGCCGGCCGGCTGAGCTGCTTTGTGGTCTTGAGGGATACAGTTCCTATGTTAAATCATGCAAAACACACACACAACACAATTATATAGTTTGAGGTACAAGTAGTGTTCAAATTTCCGTAAAATAGATAATTAATTTGGTTGATGCACTCGCTAACTGTTGTACGGCGGAAGGCGGACGAACGACTACGAATCGCGCGCTACCACGGCGAAAAGAGCGAACCAATTGTCTTTGGTCGCTACGTTAGAGATGTAACTTAATTATAAACCCAATTGATTTACCCGTTCGAAAAATCAAACATTCAACACCCCCACCGAAAGCATCATGAGGCTTTCACATTAAAACAAAAAAAAAAACAAATTACTTGACTGAGGGTCTAGCCCTGCGCCAGAGTATATAATATAATATAATATAAGAAAACAAGAATATAACCTAACCTAATAATTGCCCCCATAATCGGTTGAAACTAATTAATTTAATTAATATAAAGCAAGAGGCTTAATTTATTTGTAGGCCTCTGAATAACTTGGCGTTTGGTACGCAACGTCACCTTTCGGACAATACCGTCCAAACCGGGATGAAGCTTGTCTATAATACCAAGGGGCCAATGGCAGGGATGACTTTGGTCGTCATTAACGAGAACCAAATCTCCTACCTTAAGATTAGGTGGCGAAGTAAACCATTTTGCTCTTTGTTGCAATGTGTTTAAATAATCTTGGCTCCATTTTTTCCAAAACAATTGCGAACAATTTTGTAAATATTACCAACGTGACAAATTGCTTACAGGAAGGTTGACTTCTGGTACAGCTGTCAGAGACCCACGAGAAAATGTCCAGCGGTTAAAACGTTGAACTCGTTAGGGTTGTCGCTAGCAGGTAACGCACCTAATGGCCGCGAATTCATTATAGCTTCTATTTTACAGAACACCGTCGCAAGTTCTTCGAAAGATGAGGCCTTTTGGCCGACCGGACTTACCAAATGGTATTTGGCGGACTTTATACCTGCCTCCCAGAGGCCTCCCATATGGGGCGCGCTAGGAGGGTTGAAGACCCAGTTAATTTGGCGCTGAGCACAGCCGTCCAAAATGACATTCCGATTGTGTTGGTCAGAGAAATACCTTTGTATCTCGCTGAGGTGCTTACTAGCAGCAACAAAATTAGTACCTCGATCCGAATAGAGGCACGCGCATAGGCCACGACGAGCTACGAACCTGTCAAGAGTCGCCAGAAAACAATCTGCCGACAAAGAAGATAATACCTCTAGGTGCACGGCCTTGGTCGAAAAGCAAACAAATAAAGCCAAATATGCTTTATTTACCTTTGCGTTACGACGCAAACTTTCTTTAATAAAGAAAGGTCCTAGGTCTACACCTACATTTTCGAAAACTTTGTTAGGCATTAAACGAGGCGATAGTAGTTCCCCCATTTTAGGCTGTAGCAGTGGAGTGTTGCATTTGAAGCAAGCTCTACACACTACAGTACTGACCGGATAACGCTACGAGCGGATAATATCCAGTAGTTTTGGTTAATAATATTTTGTAACGTACGAGGCCCAGTATGTAGATACAATTTATGTAAATATTCAATTAATAGGATTGTTAACCTACACTTCTTAGGTAACAATACCGGATGCTTAGCATTATACGGTAGGTCAGCATGGGAGATACCGACCCCCCACCCTGAGGAAGCCCCGTGTGTCGAGGAATGGAGATAATTTCCTTAGTGAAGGAACATAGTGTTCACCTTGCGACAAGGTCTTGAGTTCCTGAGTAAAGTAAACTAAAAAAATATATATTTCCCCCGAAACGTCAGTTTTAGCACGGCTAAAACGTTTTAATATTCGAGCTACAGTTCTCTGTAATTTAGAAAAGGATGAACATTGATTAAAAAGTCTTTCACTAAATTCAGCTCGAGTTTCCGGTATGTCATTCGGTGGTGCAAGAAGGCTAAAAGTGTTAGCATTCCATTTTATTTCCGGAATATTAGTTTCGTTTCTGTGGAAAACCGTTGTGATAGGCCAATTTCCCTCCAAACATAACCACTCGGGGCCTTCCAGCCACCGAGATTTTAAAGCCAACAACTGAGTTGGTGTACTTCCACGGGAACCTATGTCCGCTACGTTGTCTTCACTGCGAACATGACGCCATGAGTGTGGTGGTATATCTTCTACAATTTGTGTAACACGGTTACAGACAAATGTCTTCAGTTTGTATGCGTCCGTTTGGAGCCATGCGAGAACAATCGTTGAATCCGTAAGGGCTGTGATACGAGTAATTTTTACTCGTGTCAAAATATTACAGATGTACTTCATCTGTTTACTTAGAAGTGCAGCCCCCATAAGTTCCAATCTAGGAATCGTCATTACTTTAACAGCAGCGACATTCGATTTTGCCAACAGTAGTCGCGCCTTACTCAGTTCACCGCTTCGAGACACAATATATAAGAAGCGTAACCGCGCGGCGAGGCATCGCAGAAGGCCACCAACTCGCATTGAGACTGTTCTGGGAGCAGTGCATGACGGTCAATTTGCATTTCGGACAGTAGTTCTAATTCCGTGATAAAATCTAGCCACTGACTGCAGACATCGAGATGCAGCTGTTCATCCCATCCAATACCTAGCTTCCAGAGGTCCTGAAGAATGCACTTTGCTACGAAAGTACATGGCGAAATGAAACCTACCGGATCATAGATCGATGCTAGTATTTTCAGAACCGATCTCTTAGTAGTTGCAGTATCACGTTTGTTTACTGAGAAGTTAAAAGCATCGTTTAACGGATCCCATTGCAACCCCAGTAACTTGATAGACATATCATTTTTAGGGTTCCGTACCCAAAGGGTAAAACGGAACCCTATTACCGAGACTCCGCTGTCCGTCCGTCTGTCACCAGGCTGTATCTCATGAACCGTGATAGTTAGACAGTTGAAATTTTCACAGATGATGTATTTCTGTTGCCGCTATAACAACAAATACAAAAATATAGAATAAAATAAATATTTAAGGGGGCTCCCATACAACAAACGTGATTTTTAGGGTTCCGTACCCAAAGGGTAAAACGGAACCCTATTACTGAGGCTCCGCTGTCCGTCCGTCCGTCCGTCCGTCCGTCCGTCTGTCACCAGGCTGTATCTCATGAACCGTGATAGCTAGACAGTTGAAATTTTCACAGATGATGTATTTCTGTTGCCGCTATAACAACAAATACTAAAAAATAGAATAAAATAAATATTTAAGGGGGCTCCCATACAACAAACGTGATTTTTTTGCCTTTTTTATAGATAATGGTACGGAACCCTTCGTGCGCGAGTCCGACTCGCACTTGACCGATTTTTTTTTTGCTCGTTTTTGCTCGATATTGATAACGGCAACAGGTAGACGCTTGAAATATTCACAGAATATTTAGTTATATATTAACTTTAAAAATAAATAATTAAATTAAAATAAATATTTAAGGGGGGCTCCCATACAACAAACGTGATTTTTTTTGCCGTTTTTATAGATAATGATACGGAACCCTTAGTGCGCGAGTCCGACTCGCACTTGGCTGATTTTTATCTTTATCGAACGTAATCTTGTTCTCGCGATGCTCGACGGGCCCACGCAATAATAAGTGTTCGCAGTTGCTCGACAACTTCTTTAATATAAATCCACCACATTTTAATAACCCCACGAGTTCATCTTGCAACGTGGAAGCTTGTGAAAACGTTTCACACGACCATAAAATATCGTCCATGTAAACTCCTCAACGCAGAACTTCAGCGGCCGAAGGGAAACGTTCGCCTTCGTCCTTAGCTAACTGAAGCAGCGTACGAATCGCTAGATATGGCGAACTACGAGTACTAACTCCGTATGTCACGGTCTTCAGTTCATAAGTTTTTATAGGTTCGTCCGGTGATGTTCTGTATAAAATATGTTGATATTTACGATCATTTTCTTGAACTAAGATCGCACGATACATTTTACAAATGTCACTTGAAAAACAGTACTCAAATAATCGAAAATTAATAATAATCGTATTAATATCACGGTATAAATTAGGTCCCGTCAACTGTATTTGATTGAGAGAAACGCCTGTACTGGTTTTTGCCGACGCATCGAACACGACACGAAGAGGCGTCGATGTACTGTTCGGATTATGTACTTTGTGGTGAGGTATTACATATTTACTTGGTTCACTGCCCGTATACACTTCCATATGACCGAGGCGCTCGTATTCCGACATAAATTCGGTATACGCTAGCTTTAACAGTGGAGTACGTGCGAGTGAGCGTTCTGTACATAATAATGTACGCTCCGCACTAGCACGTGACTCGCCCAATGGCAATCGTTCTGGAATGAACGGTAGCGGGACGATATACCTACCTGTTTTATCACGACGATGCTGCGTTGCGTAAATCTCCTCGGCCAGCTGATCGAGGGCGCTAAGGGTGGTATCACAGGGCACTTTTTCGACCTCCCAAAAGTCGCGTAAAATTTTATCTAAACTTTGTTCCTGCTTAAGTGCCAAAATGGAAATTTTGTGAAATTAAATTATTGTCGTAGTATAATTTTCCACTAACGACATAACCAAAAATAGTTTCAATAATATTCGGAATATTCGATTTAATAGTGTAAGGTTTATCTTTAATTATTTCCGACACGATGTCATTACCTAACAGAACATTCACGGGCGACTTTTCATAGAAAAATGGATCGGCTAATTTAATATGTTCATATTCCTTAAGAACATTGCAAGGAAAGGAAACATCAGGCATTTCGGAAGATACCTTAGTCACGACTACCATATCCACTGACAGAGTCGGAACGTCCGATTGACGCGGTTTGACATCACATGTAACCATCCCGAAATTTTTCACGGCTTCACCGCCCAGTCCGTACACGGTAAACGGACATTTTTGTCGTCGTAAGCTCAAACATTGAGCACAATCTAAAGTTATAAAAGAACTTTGTGCGCCGGAATCAAGGACAGCACGGCAGCCTTGAGACTGACCCGCTACGTTGAGAATATGCGTCCGCGCCGTTCCTAATACCACGCCGTAACTACTTCCTCCGCTCACGGAATGAAGGTTTTCGTTAACAGGCTTGTCATTCACGGAATGCTCTTGAGGTATTAGAACGTTAGCGGTGGGCCGCGGCGGTGTCAAACCATTTGACTCGCGCGACCTCATGTGCACTATATGGGGCTGGAGGCGCCGGCGCCTCCACCAGAACCCCTATCACGGTGTAGCAGATAATGGTGTGGCAAGTTGCACACCCCACATAATAAGTTACTTTTACAACTGTTTGGGTCATGTCCCCCCTTCATACAGTTAGTGCACAATTTTAACGAATTATCACGGTTAATTCTTTCTTACAACGACAGTTTACGAAAATGGTCACAACGATAAATTATATGGTTTCCCGTACAGTGCACGCAAACAACCTTAATCTTACTTGCACCACTAGTAGTAGTTAAACCCATTTTATTTATAGGCTGACTCGTCCTAAAACCCGATTGCGAAACATTGGCTTTACTATGAATGAAATTCCGTTGTGATTTCACTCCCGATCTGTTATCTTGCGGTATAGTCCAAGCGCTAGTATGCGGGGAGCTGTTCTCGAGTACTTTAATTTGTTTTTCTAACAAAATTAATTAATTCTATGAAAGTCGGCAAATGTGTCGGATCACGACTTTCTTTGAATAATTTTCTTGTGTATGGATCAAGACCCCGTAACACAACATGACAAAACAAATAGTCATCTAAATTCGAAATCTCTAACGCTTTAATAGCCTTTAATATAGTCAGATACTTTATAATATGCCCTGCTACACAATTTGGCTTTAACAGTAGTTTTAAATTTGTTTATTGACAATTCTCTTATATTGCTGGGAAGTTTGTTATAGAACCGTATACATTGCCCCATAAAAGAATTACTTATTTTGTGGAGACGGCTTGCATGTAACACAAGATTATGCTTATATCTAGTATTTATACTATGAGTATCACTCTTATTACAAAATGAGTCTATGTTTTTATGGACATACAAAAGATTTTCATAAATGCTAAGTGTAAATATTTAAATATTAACAGGCTCGTTTAAATATTTTGGCATAATTTTTTAGAAGTTCTTGAAAAGTCGGATTGTGATTACAGGTCCTTTCTTCATAAAGTTCATACAATTTATTCCGACTTTTGTAAATACCAGGAGTTGCCCAATCACTGAATGTCATACGGTCACTTACAGACAGTTGTTTTGGAGTAAAGATTGTATTAAATTCACTAGTGATTAAGCTAAATAACGAACTGTACAAGTGGTCCGGAGTACCGTGACAGGGCAACAATACAATTTTTTCTGCTATATTAGACTTAAATCTTTCTAAGCGGCTTTTACTAAATGGTATATAATTTATTTGCTTTCTTTGTATTTTTGAAGAATTTGAAAATGAAACCAACTTCGCACGCTTCCGCACATATATCCTACCGTCCCTGGTCCAACAAAAACGCCAGTTGTTTTTTCTTGCTGCCTCTCTGGTTCTGTTGAACAGCTGACGGTTGGCTCGAGTCAATCTTTCATTGACATAGAACCGACACGCCCCACCGGGCAGTTCAGTGCCTTCGGTGGTGGCACCACGACGCACTCCCGCCGCCTGCAGCATCTCACCACGAAGCGCACGCCGCGCCAGGCGCACAGCTATGAGACGTGGGCGCCGGGCGGTGCCACCGCCCACCTCACGCGCCTGAATCCTCCCGATTCGATTGAGGCTAACAATGTCGCGATCCTCCAACGAGACACCAAGTTTACTAGCGAGAGTCTTTACTACATGAGACACAACTTCGCCCTGCTCCTCGGGGACACATGATATCTCGAGGTCGTTCATAAGAAGATCCTGGTCTCGCTCATTCAACTCACTTTTTAGTCGGGCTATAGTTTCAATAAAATGCCCATGGGTGGGCTGTACCTCCGACATCTCATCCATACGATTCTCAAGGACTTCAACGCGCACATTGAGGTTATCAATCCTCTTGTCGCACGCCTCGATTTTTGAAATAGCAACTGATACAGCCGAAGTGTGCTCCTCCATTTGCCTGCGTAGTGCTATAATTGGATGTGAAAATGAACGCATCTCCAGAACCAAAGACGAGTCCGTCTCCCCCTCCCCACGTGTCGAATCCAGCTTGTTTGCAACTCGACGCTTTCGCTTAGTTACATTTTCTTCGCCAGGTACTGGGGTGGTGATATTTCCTACTTTCTGCTGACTAATTTTACACAAGTCACACTTCCAAGAGATCTTATGCTCCTTAGTCATGCTGTTGAACTTGTTTTCGGATACCGACGTGCACTTGCGATCATATGCATCACGACATAAATGGCAACGCAGATATTCTTTGTTACTAACAATGCCACTTCGACATTTCACGCATATAAGTTCGGTAGGTGCCATCACCGCGTGTTGCAATTGCAGGCTTGCAGGTAATATCAACTAAATAGATGTCGAACCGATGACGTGCAAGTAGCGGCCAGCCGATAGAAAGGGGTGCACGAACAAACCAGAGCGAGATGCGACGTACTGATAACATCTTCCACGTGAACAATGTAATTAGTTTTCAAAAAAACAAAAATATATCGTCACTGCATACACCGAACTGCCAGTTAATTATTGTACGATTAGCACAAGCATAGTCAAAGTCAAAATCTTTTTATTCCGTAAAAATGGTTACATTTGTTTGGAATCGTCACAATTGACGAGCTCGGTGGCGCAGTGGTGAAACGCGCTGTTACGCTACTTTGACACCAACGCTCGTGGGTTCGATTCCCACACAGTTCAAACATTTGTGTGCATGAACATGTCTGTTTGTATTGGTCTGGGTATTTTCTATGTATAATAAGTATGTATTTACAAAAAAAAAAAATGTATTTACGTATGTTTATCAGTTGTCTAGTACCCATAACACAAGCTTCGCTTACTTTGGGGCTAGGTGGCGCTGTGTAATTTGTCCGACAATATTTATTTATTTATAATTTTTTTCCCTACCGTGCAGTTCATGACTAGGTGAGCACTGATAAAAATACTGCCAAAAAACTCAGGCATCCCTCTTTTGGTATCCAAACAAATTTACATAATTTATTAATTACATTATAATTGGATCGACTCAATCCCAGGCATTTTTATCATTAATGTAGTCAGATACTTTATAATATGCCCTGCTACACAATTTGGCTTTAATAGTAGTTTTAAATTTGTTTATTGACAATTCTCTTATATTGCTGGGAAGTTTGTTATAGAACTGTATACATTGCCCCATAAAAGAATTACTTATTTTGTGGAGATGGCTTGCATGTAACACAAGATTATGCTTATATCTAGTATTTATGTTATGAGTATCACTCTTTTTACAAAATGAGTCTTATGTTTTTATGGACATACAAAAGATTTTCATAGATATATTGTTTGCGACTGTTAGAATATTTATTTCTTTGAATTTTTCTCTAAGGCTCTCCCGGGGACCAAGTTTGTAGATAGCTCTTATGGCTTTCTTTTGCAATAAAAAGATGGTGTTAATGTCCGCGGAGTTACCCCAAAGAAGAATTCCGTATGACATAATACTATGAAAGTAGCTGAAATAAACTATTCTAGCCGTATCAACATCAGTGAGCCGTCTAATAGTTTTCACTGCATACGCTGCAGAACTTAGTTGTCCTGATAATTTTTCAATTTGTGGGCCCCATTGTAGTTTGGAGTCAATTGTTATACCCAAGAACACAGTTGTCTCCACAGGGGCTAAATTAGTTCCATTAACATGTACATTGGTAGTCACCTGTCTTACATTAGGTGTTGAGAATGCATAACTTTAGAGAGAGCATCGTTAACTTCGTCATAATTACCTGTCTATTAATTTTGAATGTCAAAGAGGTATCATCCGCAAACAATACAATCTCATGTTTATCCTTTACATATATCGAAACAATATACATAAAACACACTTAATCCAACAATGTTTACTACTACATTCGGACCTTAAAACGGAGGCACATGTTAAACGATGTTGACAGTGCAACGCGAGCGAATGAATGACGGGGGAGCTGGACCACCTACCATCTCGTGGCGCGGTAGCTCAATGCCGGAGATCTCCATTACCCAGCGAGATGTCCGGTGGGCATTACTCTTTCGACATTCATAAATCGAGTGGGCCAGATGGTATACCGGCAGTGGTGCTGAAGCTCCTAAGTTGTGTTCTGTACTAACGCGCCTTTTCGTGCTTTCCTATCCCACGGGACAAGTCCCGATTTCTTGGAAGACGGCTAATGTGCACCCGGTGACCAAAAAGGGGCGACAAATTATACCTATCGAATACAGGCCTATTGCTATAACTTCGCTTCTCTCCAAGGTGATGGAGCGTGTGATAAACACGATTCCTAGGATACCTAGAGGATCACGACTTGATCAGCGACCGTCAATACGGTTTCCGTCACAGTCGCTCAACTGGCGATCTTCTAGTGTAACTTACACACCGCTGGGCTTTGGCGATAGAGAGTCAAGGTGAGGCATTTGGATGTCAGCCTAGATATGGCAAAGGCGTGCGATCGGGTTTGGCACCGGCGTCTTATATCGTAGATGCCATCATACGGCCTGCCCGAGGGTTTGTGCCAATGGGTTGCCAGCTTTTTATCCAACAGATCCATAAAAGCCGTGGTTGACGGTGGATGTTCCGATAGTATGGATATCAATGCTGGCGTCCCTCAGGGTTCTGTGATGTCTCCGACACTGTTTCTGCTGCATATCAATGATATGTTGTCAATTGATTGCATTCATCGTTATGCGGACGACAGCACCGGGGCCACTTGCTATACAGGCCGTGCAAACATCCCTCGTTCTCTTGTGGAAGAAAGACTACGGCATGGGATTCTTCAAGAAATGCGTGAAGATTTTTTACAGGGTCTGGGAACTCGTGAGTCACACCCCTTGTGTTGCAAATGACCATTGGCTACGGTGACTGTTTACCATCAGGCTTAGCATTACCGTATGCTTGATTGCCACCTTAGTGGTACAAAAAAAAAGTCAGTATTGTTATCAATGCAAACATAAATGTTTAATACATGAACGGTTATTTTTCAGGAACAGCAAGAATTTGTTGCAGCGGTAAAACAGTATCAACTGAATGGTCTATGTGTAACTCCTGTTGAGCTCATCAGCATTACAGGCACTGAATACAGCTTGATAAAGGAGGAGATTAAAGAGGAACATCTGTCATCCCAATGTAGAGGAGAAATGGACACTGACAGACTCCCACTTGTGGAACGTTTCATGTTTGAGGACTCTGAACATGAAGATACTATTGAGAGACCAGCACTGGAGGATATGTATGACACTGAGAGTGGGGTATTGATAAATGAAGGAAATGTAAAACGGGAGGCTTCAGATGGAGCCGTCGATATTGAGAGACAAGAATTGATAACTGAAGAGAATATCAAGAATGAATTAGAGGAAATGGAAGATATCTATACTGCAGTGGTAGTAACACATGAAGAAAGTAGAACGCAGGAGGAGTTAGAAGGAGCACAAGTCGATGAGGACAAGAAGGCAGAAGGTAACAGTCACTATATGACCGCCTGGTAAAACTGCTTTTTAAAACTTATTGCATTTATCTGCCACATTTAACTAACATTTTCGAATCTCAATGACTTTGTTTTAACAATGTAAGTGTACACAGCCTGGCACAGTGTAATAAATAATGATAGAAGGTTATTAAGATCACAAACATACACAAATTATTAGTTTGTGGTCTATTATAATTCTGAGAAACAAAATACAGTGCAGTAGCTGGCTTTCTCATATCTCTTCTTTCATTTTTTTTATCTGTACACAAGACACACCATATTGTTATTTGTAAAATTGTGTACACAAATTTGTATCTTAACAGCATCACCAACACCAACTGTGATCATCGTCGGTTTTGATAATCAAATATACTCATATTGTCCACTATTATCACTATAATTATATTTCTCTTAATCACGACGGCAGTTGCACAGGAATTATTGTTTCCTAATTTAAAATACCTCTTGTCCTGCCTAGCATGCCTCCACTTCACTGGTATGATGCTTATGTCTCTCACACTGTGTTTGCTGACCTATTCATCCGGCAGGCTGGTTTGGTTCAGGCCACTATATCATTCAGACTTAAAACTCTGGAGCATAGCACTTGAGTTTGAGTGTGACAGCAGTTAAATGGTTAGAGTATGACTCAACTGAGAAAATCATAGGCTAGAGCATTTTTTTAACTGGATCTCAGTGTATAGTTAGGGGCTTTGGAAATAAACTGGTAACCTCACTTGCAATAAGACAAATGTGCTCCAGGGAATTGTTAGTTGATTGCGGTCTTATATGAGGTGGACGTAATTCCCCAGACTGTTCGCCTTGACAAACCCATGTGCATGTGCATCAGGAGATCTTTTCATCAGTCCTTACAAAACACTAAAACACGTAAAGAGAGGTAGGGTGCATCAAAGCAGCCCGTCTGGGGTCTGGGTGTATCTCCACCTCACAGAAAACCGCAGCCAAATAACAACTCCCTAGAGAGTTGTTGTGTTACTGCGTGTGAGTGAGGTCATCAGTAATCCCCAAGAAGTTGCTGTGTAAGCAGCAGAGGAGGCATCGCGCGAGTGATATTAAATATATCTCAAGCGTTAATAGGCCACGGTACCCGCTTTACATCAGGTGGGCCGTATGCTTGAATGCCTTCCGACATAGTATAAAAAAAATACCGACTCCGAAAACATCTGCTATGAAAAAATGCGCTAAAAAGGTACAAAATAATTGTTTTATTTCTTGAATAGACTATAAACAAACATTGTAGTGTTTATTTGTACTTAAACAGAAATTAGGAATATATTTTTAGACTAGTTAGAATAAAACCAATGTATTATATATAATACGACTAAAACTAATTTAAACGATATATACAACCTACAAAATAGGATACTCAAAAACATCGTACCTAAAAACATTAAAGAAAAATATCGTGACGAATATTCCAAACTATTTAGGTTTTGTGGTGTACTTCCCGTGCAAAGCATGATCAAGTTATCAGTACTGAAAGAAGAATTTGTGAATACGGGCCATCTACAGAAGAAACATCGCAGAAAATAAGCTAAGACCACTGCCCAACATGGACACTTTTGTCGTACCTTCACGTAACAATAAATATGGTATGAGAACATATCAATACATGTTACCAAACATTATTAACAGCCTCCCAAAAGACATACAAGAATTGTACCTTACCAGCCCTAAGACAATTAAAAGAATAAAAAAATATTTCATTTGCAGTGAGAATTTTGATTACGCGTTATGATACGTAAATTAACTACAATGTAGGATTTTGCATGCATGCATCTTAAATGAATTAATTAAGTCGAACTATTGGCTGCGTATAAGCCATTATGTGGCTTTGTAGTCACAAACATTTTAAACTCTGCGATACAATATTTGGAACTAAATAAATAAAAAAATAAAAAAAAAACTTTAGACAACAGTATACATATGATGTAATTTTTGGAGTCTGTGCCAGCCAAGGTTTTAAGATTTTTGGGAAATTTCTCAAGATTTACAAAATATATTAAAGTTACGTCAATGCGATAATGCATCGACACCTAAGTAGACTGTTTACAAACATACATAACCAATGCGCTGGCAGCGACTCCAAAAATAACAATAAATGTATACTATTGTCTTAACACATTGATTTTATTCGAACTATTATTTTAGTCTAAAAATAAACAAAAATTAAATGAATATTAAGGGTTAAAATATGAAATTGCCGATTTGTACTGAAAAAATAAAACTTTTTTTTCTAAGATGTATGTATGTATATCTTCACGCCAGGTCCCTTGCGGGGTAGGCAGAGAGTACCAAGCGCCATAACACGCGGTCCTTACACACTTCATTCGCTTCTTTAACATTCATAGCTCTTGCTTCATGCAAGCTCGCCGGTTTCTAAGGCTTCTGATATCACCTTCTTATAAAACACGACGAATTTGGTCATGATAGGTTAGTGTTGATCTTCCTCGGCTCTTACATCCTTCCACTTCCGCATTGTATATCTGTTTCATCATTCTTTCATCCTGCATTCTTTCCACATGTCCGAACCACGTAGCATGCCTTTTCTTATCTTAACCAACCAACTCTCTTTCGTACGTCATCATTACGACCGCGGTCAGCAGCACACTCTACGTACATAAAGACATCTTAAGCTGTTCTACGTAATACGACTAGCTCAATGATTCAGAAAAGAGTATTTAAGCTACCTGTTCCCCAAACATTTTGCTCAGCACTTCAAAACATTTCTCTTTCCTTTGGTTTAGAACAGATTGTTGAGGAGATGCAATTTAAGGGGCTGTAAAAGATTTGACGCAAAAATAACAAAGAATCTGTTAATGTCTATGGACTATGAAGAGACGGAGAATTTACTGAATGATCATGTGTTAACTGATCAAATTACGATTTGAGTATGGACTTTTCAGACGCGCTCACTCTCCCGGACGATAAACAAAACATCCACACATAACTCACACAAAAACACACGTGCACACACACATTCATACATACACACAAATACACGAGCAGCACCTTAGAAGGAAAAAAAAGATATTTACATAGAAGTAACTAAGCAGATGAATGAATAGTATTGGTAGATAGCCTCTGTCGCTTGTTGCATACCACACTCGCAGAAGGGTACCCTCAGTATAAAGTAGCGATGGATGTGGGTATTTATTACAATGTAAACTCTTGTAATCGCTGTTCGCCGTTATACTGTCACAAATTCCGTGTAATTCTCATGTATTGACGCCCCACGATACAGGCCGAGCCTAGTGTGGAGTCATAGTAATACTGTGTTCTTATGTTTAATAAAGATTACTTACTTACATAAAATGAATGATGTAACTCTGTACAGGTGCCGCTGCGGCTGAAGAGGCCAAAGAAACACAAGCGGACAAGACTCAAGATGGAAGAACAATGACATCAGACAGCGAGAATGTTCTAGAAAATCCAATAATGTGTAGGGCAGTTACGCATGAAGAGACAACCAACAGAAATGTTAGCCCTTACTTATTACGGTCTGTTAAAAAACCTGCAAATAATAGACAAGTTTCAAAAAACGCATCTATGTATACCGTGATAAACAAAGGTAGTGGGAGTGTGAACAGTGTTCGTGAGTGCGCTAGTACTGACACAGATGTCGGCAATAGCAACAGTAAACAACTGAAGATGGTCGTTTGTAAACACGACGAAGTCAGTTCACCAATATTTACTAATGAGGATTATTCAAAGAGAACTGGTGAGAAACCTTTTGAATGTGAGATATGTAAAGTTAGATGTAGTGGAAAGGCTCATTTAAATATACATTTAAGGACACACACTGGTCAGAAACCCTTTGAATGTGATATATGTAAAGTAAGATTTAGTCATAAGGGTAGTTTAAAGTGTCATTTAATGACACACACTGGTCAAAAACCCTTTGAATGTGAGATATGTAAAGTTAGATTTAGTCATAAGGGTAGTTTAAATAGACATTCAAGGACACACACTGGTCAAAAACCCTTTGAATGTGAGATATGTAAAGTTCGATTTAGGCAAAAGGGTAATTTAAATAGACATTCAACAATACACACTGTTCAGAAACCCTTTGAATGTGATATATGTAAAGTTAGATTTAGTCAGAAGGGTCATTTAAAGACACATTTAATGACACACACTGGTCAGAAACTCTTTGAATGTGAGTCATGTAAACTTAGATTTAGTCTGAAGGATCGTTTAAATAGACATTTAATGACACACGCTGGTCAGAAACCCTTTGAATGTGAGATATGTAAAGTTAGATTTAGTCGGAAGGATATCTTAATGGACGAATTGTTAGGGATGGTAACACAGTCTGAATCCAAACCCAGACTGTGGTGTTAACATTTAGGGGTCAAAAGCTACCAACCAACGTCTTTTGCTTTTATACTTCAATGCCTGTGGAGACATATGTCCTTCCCATAACCCAATGTTTCAAATGCTGTAGGTTTGGACACGTGACTTCACAGTGCAGGTCAAGCCCGCAATGCTTTGTCTGCGCTCAGAGTCATGAAGGGATTTCATGTACGAAGCAGTCACCGACATGTATGTTTTGTTCCGGAAATCACACGGCCAAGGATCCCTCCTGCCCAGAACACTCATGTCAGAAAGCCATTAAACTGACAATGTCTCAGGAAAAGGTGTCATACTTGGAGGCCTCAGCTAGGTTTCCACTGTCAAGACGGTCCTTTGCAGGCGCTGCTAGAGTTACCCCTTCACCAATCCCTCCCCAGTCTCCTCGTTCCTCCCAACAGTTTTCATATGTCAATACACAGCTAAACTCCCCTCAGTCAACTTCCTATCGTAAGACTATTTCCCCCTCTCATCGTCACATTTCTCATGCTTCAGGCCCAGGATATGACAGACGTGCTCATGGGATGATTACGGAAACCCCAGTTTCTGTTCTCCCTAATGGGTGCGCGCTGAATGAATTTCCAAATGACAACCTCTTCGAATTGCTGATTTCCACTTTAATAAATCTCCTTACCCGTTTTAGTGATACCCAACTTCCACATGGAATACATCAAAGACTTACTGAGCTGATTTGTGTAACATCAAACATTCAAAACAATTCTACAATGGAATTGTCGGAGTATCAGGCATGAGAAAGCTGATGTGTTATATATGATAAGTAGTAACCCTATCATCTTTGCCATCCAGGAGATGTGGCTCAGGCCTGGGTCCCACTTCAGGGTCTCGGGCTATTCATGTCTCCGGGATGACAGGGAAGATGGACATGCTGGCGCATCGATTCTTGTCTCTAGATCTATAACATTTTCACAAATTCCTCTTTCTGCTCACACGAATGGCATCAATGTGGTTGCTGTTCGTGCACTGAACATATCATTTCTATCTGTATACATACCCAATCCTAATCCCTCTATCCTCAGTGAACTGTCATGTATCATTTCTTCTCTGTCCCCTCCTGTTGTCATCCTTGGAGACTTCAATATCCACCACACATCATGGGGCTCACATTCTTGTGATACTTTATCTACATCTTTTTTGGAATTAATGGACAACCAAAACCTCTGCTTGCTTAATGATGGCACTCCTACCCGCCGTGTCCAACCATCCCAAAATGTCAAGAGTGCTGTGGACCTATCATTTTATTCTCCTGAACTGTCATCCCTAATTTCATGGGAATTCTTGGGTAATTCCCATGGTAGTGATCATTACCCTATCTGTGTCTCAATCCTTTCTCCTCATAGTTCCCCTCTGATACCATTTAAACTCAGATTGAGGTAGTGTTGCCAGAGCAGACTGGACCAAGTTTGCTGACGGAACTGATGAGCTGATTTCTCAACTTCCAGCCGTAGACCAAAACAATGCCCAGTCAATGTACATCGTTTTTAAGAAGGCTCTCATTGAGGTTGCTGATAAATCAATACCTTTAAAAAAGTCTTTCAAAAGGAAGACAGCACCTCCACCATGGTGGGATCAAGAGTGTTATGCGGCAGTTAAGCAAAGAAAATTAGCAGAACAAAAATATACCGCTGATATGTCTTTGGAAAACTATTTAAAGTATCAAAAACCCGCTGCTGAAACTACGAAGATTCTAGTAGGAAAAAAGAAATTAGGATGGCATAATTTTTGTGAGACTTTATCTCCGAACACACAACCCTCTATGGTGTGGAGAGGTGTTAGGAAATATAGGTGTTCTACATCCCATTGTAACATTTCCTCAAATGATTTTTCAACATGGATTGAGGAATTTGTGCAATCATTAGCTCCCCCTTCAGCTCCCTCTTCTGAGGAAGTTCTAAGGTGCCATAACTTAGATCCTCCTTCTCATCCATTTGAAGCACCTTTCTCTAGAGAAGAATTTGAAGCTGTTCTCGAAGGTTTGAGGGACTCTTCGCCTGGTGCGGATGGTATCCCTTATTCGTTTATTATAAAGTGGTCCAATTACTAAGAGATATTTTCTCCAAATTCTCAATAATTTCTTCATGTCTGGCTTTCCACCAGAAGAATGGAAAACTCAAATTGTTATTCCAATACTAAAACCTGGTAAACCCAGCTCTGATCCTTCTGGGTATCGTCCCATAGCTCTCTCCTGCACCATGGCGAAGATCCTAGAACATCTGGTTAAAAACAGACTTGAGTGGCTCATGGAAAACAAGGGCATATTACCTAAATCGCAATATGGGTTCCGGAAGGGATTCAGCACAATGGATAGCCTCAGTGTGCTGGTTACTGACATTAGGGTGGCCTTTTCCAAACGTAATTACTTGGTGGGAGCATTTCTGGATATTTCATCTGCATACGACAACGTATTACTTCCTGTGCTCAGGCAGAAAATGCATAATCTGTGCATCCCAGTGAGGATAATCAATTATATCTCAAACTATCTATCTGCTAGATCGATTGTTATTGAGTTTCAAAATTACACAGGCCCTACAAGACACGTTTGGAAAGGGCTACTTCAAGGGTCGGTACTTAGTCCCCTATCGTTTAACATCTACACTCATGACTTAGAGCTCTCATCTAATTCCTTCTGTAGTACTCTACAATATGCTGACGATCTGACACTATATGTCTCCTCAAGCAATCTCACAGAAGCCTCTTCAAAGCTGAACTCAGCCATTTATTACCTGCAGGACTGGCTATTGGAGCACGGGCTATCTATTTCTATCCCCAAAAGCAGTGTTGTAGTTTTTGCTCGTCAAAGAATTATCCCAAATATTTCGATTGCCTATAATGGCCAAACTTTTCCAATAAAAGATAGTGTTAAGTTTCTCGGCGTAATCCTTGACGCTAAAATGTCAGGCACCCACCATATTAATCATGTGATCAAAAAAACTGAAAAGAATATTAACATCCTACGTTCCCTTTCAGGTGTTTGGTGGGGCTCTCATCCATACACTCAAAAATTAATTTATAATGCTCTGGTGCGTAGTCACTTGGATTATGGATTTTTTCTCCTCGAACCATGCAATAAGACAGCTCTCTATTCCCTGGATAAGATCCAGGCCAAGTGTCTGCGTATCATTACAGGCGCCATGAAGTCCTCCCCAGTTAATGTCCTTCAGGTTGAATGTGTTGATACTCCACTTCAGTTGCGCAGGCAGTATCTGTCAGACAGATTCCTTCACAAGACACTTCAGCTATCTAAGCATCCGCTTATAGCTAAACTGCATAAGTTAACTGATTATATCTCTGCAGGTAGGTACTGGATACACAAAGAATCGCCATGCTTATTTAAAAGTCTTCTATCATTCTTGTGTCTTCCATGTGCAGTATTCCAGTGTAAAGTCAACCCCCTATTTGATATGATTTGAGGCTATTTTTTTCGTTCCCAAGGTAGTCCTGAACCTAGATATACTGAAAGGTTGTCCATTGGCATCAGCAAAACTAAACTCGGCCATCGATAAGTATTGCAGGGACTGGCTTGTCATATACTGATGCCTCCAAAACTGATGAGCAAAGTCCTGTTAGGGCAGCTGCATGGATTCCTAGGTACAAAATTATTTTGAATTTTAAATGCCCAACAGAGTGTACTATTTTCACTGGTGAAGCCACTGCCATTCTAGAAGCGGTTTTATTTATTGAAGCACATAACGTGGTAAAAGCAGTAATTTTTTTTGACTCCAAAAGCTGTCTGGTAGCAATTACTGCAAATCAGTTCCGCAGTAGATCTAGGTCTCCAGTAATTTTAGCTATTAAACAAGCATTATACAGATGTCACATTAGAGGTAGTCAGGTCCATCTTGTATGGATACCTGGTCATAGTGGTATACTGGGAAATGAAACGGCCGATGGCTGTGCAAGAAATGCAATACATGGAGGATGTCTGTCTCCTCGATGTACAGCTTACGCTCAGGACCTAGTCCCACTCTCCAGAACCAAACTATTTGCTGCTTGGAATGGGTTATGGAAAAAGTCTAGTGCTCAAAAAGGCAGATATTATGCATCTATCCAGACCTACATTCCATCTAAGCCATGGTTCTTTAAATGCCGAGAACCAGGTAAGCGTGCAACGTCAGTCATTTGTCGTCTACGAATAGGACATGCATGTACTATTAATTGTTGTCGAAATTCACCTCCCCTGTATGACCTTCTTCCTGCTACTATCCCCCGTCCTGCAATTTCACATCACTTCTGTCCACTATGATCTTTTCCCCCGGGGTATATATTTTATGTGATTTTATTAACCTAAATAATATCAAACTATAAGTTGCGTGTCTACTATAACCTACTAACCCTTTGTGCTGTACTATATGTCGTGTTTGTTCTTTGTTTTAGGTAAATCAACAGCAACAGACCAGTATTGGTCTTACAATTGCCTATAAAACTTAGCGATTGTACACTCACAAGGCCATTCTGTCGCAAAGTCACCTACTGAACATAATCACTTACTAAGCATAGTCACTGATATGACTAAATGTGCTAAGATTAGATGATATAAGCATGGTCATTGGCGAGAACTTCAAGATCGCCATAAAGAAGATAATAATAACTGTACAGTTTTAGCCCCACTCAAAACCATAATCTACGTACCCAATTCCCCTAGCACTATTTTAGTTTTATTATTTTTATATAATATTTATTTTTCTCTCTGCCTACCCCGCAAGGGACTTGGCGTGAAGATATACATACATACATACATACTATTTTAGTCATCAGATTACCATGAGGTTCGTGGAGAGTTCTGTGAGTTTGATTATGTCTTTATTTTCATTATGTTGAGGGCATATTTGTCTATGTAAGATTTTGTATACTTAAATGATTTTATTTAGCCTATATTTATTATTTAATTTCAAATCTTAGGGGAGCAGTTTTTAACATCTACTAAACTAATTCTTATGAATAACAATGATTCATAAGAATTGGTTTTATAGATGCAGTTAAAACATACACATTTTTGTGATAATACAACATTGTAATAATTACAATTTGCTAAGGAAGATCTGATCATGAAGTCAGGAGGAAGACGGTGGAACTCTTAAACAGTTATTATATATAATAACCTCTTCGTCTTAGGGCTTGCTTATGACAAGTGTGGCATAAAGTTCACTTGGCGATGTGGGTATGACGAAGGTCTCATCTCACCTTATTGTATACTGTAAGGGAAATAAATCATTTAATTTTTATATCTTCATTTCTTAAAAAGGTTTAATGTCAATATTTATCAGTTGTTATTGTAGTCTCTTATGAAAAAATCTAACATAAGTACATGTGTTTTGTTTTATTTATAATATCATCCTAGTGTGTATCAAGTCTACACAAATTACTTACTAACATGAAGAAAAACTATGATCAATTTCACTTTGCACTCCGTGATTAGCTGTTAGAATTTAGTGTCATGGAACAAATCGCCATAAGATCACTAAAAACATAAAAATATAACACTTGATCTAGTCTTAGTAGTAGAGATATACGTGAGCAAATTGTATTGAAAATAATATTTTTACTTTATATTCCCATGGACTTGAAGTGTGTTTAATATCTCCCAATAACTCATATAATGCAGGTACTCATGTGTAATATGTGATATATGTGATGATAATAAATAATAATATCATACATAGGATGTACCTAAGGTGCGAATTTATAAATAGGTCATTATAATTGTATAGCTTGATTGACATACCTTTATAGCAATGTCAATTTTCTGAAAAGCTGGTAGATCAAAAGTGATGAAAACTATGAGAAATGCATAGAATATACTAAAGAATTATTTAAAAAAAAAGTATGTATGTATATCTTCACGCCAAGTCCCTTGCGGGGTAGGCAGAGAGAACCGAGTGCCATAAGACGCGGTCCTTGCATACTTCACTCGCTTCTGTGACATTCATAGCTCTTTTCATGCACGCTCGCCGGTTCCTGGGGCTCCTAACATCACCTTCTGATAAAACACGACCAATTTGATCATGGTAGGTTAGTCTCGGCCTTCCTCGGCTCCTACATCCTTCCACATTTGCATTGTATATCTGTTTCGTCATTCTTTCGTCCCGCATTCTTTCTACATGTCCGAACCAACGGAGCATGCCCTTTCTTATCTCAACACCGACACTCTCTTTTAGACCAACTCTTTCTCTCACGTCTTCATTATGAACGCGGTCAGCAAGCATTAAGCCACAAATTTTGTGCAATGCTCTCATCTCGACCGCATTTATTCTACTTTCATGCTCTCTCTGCCATACCCAGCTCTCACTTCCATAAGTTAGCGTTGGAATTAGAACCGCTTTGTGTACAGCGAGCTGTGCCTTCTGGCTTAGATTTCGGCTGCCTAGAAGTTTACCCAACGCTCCATTCACCCTATTCCCGGCACTCACTCATCTCTCCACGTCAGCGGTGTACCTACCATTGCTGCTAGAAGCACTTCCAAGATATACAATCTCATTCACTTGCTCCAATACTACATCATCTACCATAATCCTAGTACATATTCGTTCTAGTTGTCTCTCTTTCAAATACCATTATCTTGGTTTTCTTCGCATTCAATTGTAAGCCTTTCTTCATACAATCATCTTTCATTGTTGTAACTAGTGTTTGCAGTTCGGATGATGATTCTGCTGTTAATGCCGCGTCGTCTGCATAAAGCAGGCAGTTGACCACTGAGTCACCCATTCGCATTCCCACATTCATGTTTCTTATTCTCTGAAGACAACTGTCCAGATACAGGATGAACAGCCCCAGCAGCAATGCTTTCTCAAAGTCCACAAAACCGCAGAAAACCTTCTGGTCTAAAGCCACATGCTTGCATACAATGTTGCGGAGTGAAAAAACTTGATCCGTACATCCTCTGCATCTTTGAAATCCTCCCTGTGCTTCCCAAAGCATTCCATCGGATTTCACCCTTATTCCCCTTTCAATTATTTCCATACACTTTAGCTGCTAAGCTGATCAAACTGATGGCCCTATAGTTGGCGCAGTCCATATGTGAGCCCTTGTCTTTATACAAGGGCACGATGACTGCGCGTCTCCAAACGCTCGGGACCCTTCCGGTTCTCCAGCATAATTTACTCAAAAACCAGAAGGCGTCCCTAACATAGATACCACCAAGCTTGATCATCTCAGCTGTTACCATATCGATTCCCGCTGACTTTCCATCTTTCAAACTCTGTATCGACCATTCAATCTCATCCATAGTAATGTCTTCATTGTATGCTGGTACTGCCGAGTCAATCACAGACTCGTTCACAATGCCAGCGTCATGGACATAATCATACATTTCTCTAAAATATTGTCTCCACCGTTCTAACACTTCCCGAGTGTTAGCAAGAATGCCACCAGCTTTACATCTTATCTTGTACATTCTGGATGCTGACGAACCACTTCGAGACTTCTTTACCTCTCTCCAGAAGAGTTTGGTATTTGCCTCGAAGTTCTTCGTCAGCTTCTCTTCCTCACTCATATGTAGTCTTTCACGCTTCTCTTTCACTAAAGCTTTCGAGTCATTCTTGCCTCGACTGTATATTTCTTTCTTCATTTCTTTCATACCATCACTCTGGTGCTGGAGATGATACGTAATGCAGCCACGCTTTCCTCTTTTTCCACGGAGGATTGAACCTCCGCATCCCACCAGGCATCTCCTCTTAGTGTCTATGTCTATTTGCGCATCCACAAGCTTCTTTCGCACTGTCCACCATACTTTCTTTCAGAACTTTCAGAAAAGAAAAAAAAGTAAGACGTGTCTAAGTGCCCGCGAGGGCCCAATGTTAAGTATAGCTAGTGATGGGATTCGAGTTGCTTTTCACTCGAGTGACTCGAGTAGTTTTTATATTACTCGCACTCGAGTTAAATTTTTGACAACTCGAGTTTCGAGTGACTCGTACCACTCGAGTGGTTTATACCGAGCCGAGTGAGAAATTCAAGTTGTGACAAGTTTACCCGCTGTAGGTTCTCTAATTACGTAGAAATCTGTTTGTGTGAGTTGTTACTGTTTAATGTTTTGGTTATTTATGACTGTGTGTTATTAGTAAGTGGTGAAAATGAGTAAACGTGGTCATTTTTTGACAAAAATTGAAATATTATAATTTTCGGTTTTTTGTTCTAAACAAAAAACCGTTATTAAATTATAATATTTCAATTTGACTGATAGTTGATATAAGAGATTTCTTGATTATATATGACAGGTTTAGTTTGAAGGAAAATTCTATTTTTTACATTTTGTTTAGATTTTTTTACATTAATGCGAAAATGAATACACATTTACTATGTAAAATTAAAAAATCGTTTTAAAATTTTGGTCACTCGAGTTTTATATTCCGAGTGACTCGAGTCAATAAAAATCACTCGAGTTTTATCTTCACTCGAGTGGCATTCGAGTGAGAAAGTTACCAGTACCGAGTGACTCGAGTGAAAAAAAAACACTCGAGTCCCATCACTAAGTATAGCATATTTATATGTTCATCTTTGTCATTTACCGTTATCGTCGTAAATATCGATATTTTGAAATTATAATATCGACATTTGTCAATCCCTATTACTTTTCAAATATTATAGTATATTGTGCTAGCATGTTGTCGTGAATATTTTAGTAGTGTGCGTAAAATGACATAGTGTTGAACATTTTTTCATGTGTGTTCATGACACCACAAAATGTTTTTGCGCGTGTTGTAATCGTTTATATGTAGTAGTTACCTCGTCCCCCGTCAAAAATGGCAGAATTTTTTACTAACAGAATCACGCGTATGGCGAGTCCTTTAGTAACATGTCTCTGAGTGTCTGAGACATATCATTTTAATTTCAAATTCAGTCGCACCTTTCAGAGATTACCCAAACAAAAATTGTTTTCTTGGTACAAATACCATATATGTATTCATTCATATACATTTAGTAAAAAGCTTGGGCAAAATGATCCAATGGAGACACAATTAGAGGTTGGTAAAAGTCTAAACAGCTTACGCCATCAGCTCAAAATCGGTCAAATTTTATATAGCTACCATCAACGGCTGCCTCAATTCAATCACCACTTCAATGGAATGAGATCTAATTTATTGTGAGTCAAGCACCAACAAAGTGCTCATAAAACTTTTAACCTATCTCAAACAATAGAGACAAATGTATTGATTCCAAATATATAATGGTAACAATGTTGATTGGACCATATAGGCTTTTGTGTGCTAATTTAACTCCTCTGTCTATACACATGTGGATGAGGGAAGACGAGAAACATCTGCAGTCACTTAGCTCCCATGAGTCCTGTTTAGAGTAGTATTCTAACTCAGTGAATGTTCTCTGGTGTGTGGTGGGTTGTGCGACTACAATTTTTATTCTACATCTGTCTACCTCTACTGTGACTTGATAAATTATGCAACCGGCCACGAATATGTTCCGAGTGGCTGAAAGTTTAAAATTTGATTCTTCATATTAGTCTCACTCAGTTATATCAAGAACAGACTAAGAAGTTTTCTGCATATTTAGCGTGAGGGGTCCATGCCCCCAAGAATATCTTTGGCAAAGTTATTGCAGTGTAGTGTTCCATCACAATGTACATTATATACCTTCTAACATTGAAATTGAAAATACCATACATTATTGTCGAAATATCCTTAAACGAAACACAAAGTTAATACGTATACTATATAACAATATATTATGTAAGTGAAAAGAGTATGCTTCGCTTTAAATATGAAAAACCACGGCAGTGGGTCATGGACCAACAGTAAATACACCATGTGTTGTTTGAAGAATGTGAAATATAGTATTACGTGTTGCACGATACTTACAGAGATCTCGGTCAGTCTTTCATAAACGTCTTGTAGCGGACTGCCGGCTATATCGCGGACAGGTGCGTCGATCGCCAGACAAACTCTGCACACGTTTAAAGAGGACGCCATTTCACAAAAAATATTTTATTTTGGTCTTGCCGTTTTGCCTAATTTTTTTTTTTGGTTCTTTTTATCCCCGAGGGGAAAGGCAAAGGGATCTAGCCCATACAGCCAAGTCATCAGTTTAGAACCATTTGAAAATCTTAATTCTATGTTCCAGCTTCAGGAACTGTGCTGCAAAAACACTTGGGAAGGGTACCCAGACCCAATCAACCCAATTTAAATAGCACCCGTAAAACGATAGTGATTTTTACAAGGTTTTCTTGATGAACTTATTCACGTCTTCCAAAAAGTGCATAAACGTGTTATATTTTAGTTTTTTCATTACTGTATAATTTCACTAGCACTTATGTTCCAAAACACTAACGAAATTGTCACAGGTATGATCAGTTAAGTTATATACATGTTTATATACATATTTACAGTTTGATACTATTAAAATTGATAAAATTATAGAGTAGCTTGTAGTATAATAATGGATACATAAGTATACAAGCAATGCTGGTAGGTTGAGGAACACCCTCAGAGAAAGTATATACCTAGAGGTGACAAGCAAATAATAATACCAAGATAGAACGTGATAGATATATACAGTTCCTCATAAGAAAGAAAGAGACAGATAAAATATTTTTTGTCCCTGTCATAGTTTCACTATTTTGTGTTTGCCACAAAAACAAATTCGTCGCAAACAATCATTTCGTTCCTTGTAGTAAGAGTTTCATTAATGAAGAGTAAAGTTCGCTTTCAAACTGTCTACCTTGGTCACTAGTAATTTTCTTTGGACAACCATATCTACAAATCCAATTATCATATATTGCCTTACTTGTTACCTCTGCTGTAATCTCTGTAACTGGTATGGCCTCAGGCCAACGTGTAAACCTGTCAATCATTGTTACCAAATATCTATAACCTTCACTAGTAGTCGGGAGTGGACCCACTATATCCACATGTACATGCTCATATCTTTCACTTCCAGGGAATGCTCCTAATCCTGATACCGTATGACGTTGAACTTTAACCTTCTGACAAACTAAGCATGCCTTACCCCATTTACTAATATCTCTATTCATACCGGTCCAAAAATACCTCTCAGTTACCATTTTCTTAGTACAATTAATTCCTGGGTGACTTACATTGTGCACCTTATCAAATATTAACTTCCTGAACTCTAATGGAATAAATGGTCTCACATTGTTCTCTGTAATATTACAATAAACTTTACTGTTACACAACGGTGAATACATTCTACGTATTACAATCTTATCGTTTTTTCCTTCCAATAAGCTAATAAGTTGCTATCATATGTACTATACTTTTTCTGCGTCGTAGTAAGTCCTTTAGAAAAATAACCTAAGGATTTCCATTCATCCCCAACCTTTTTCTGTAACACAGCTCCTACACCTGTGCTAGATCCATCACACATTAAAGACAACTTACTTTCCGTCTCCGGATATGACAACGTACTTGCGTTTACTAAGCTCTTTTTACAATGCTCAAAAGCACCTATGGACTCTTCAGTCCACTCAATTTTCGTCTTATCTTTCTTTTTTGACTTATGCAAAAATTGGTTCAACAGCCTCTGGTTATCTGCTGCATGCTCTACATGCGACCTATAAAAATTCACCATTCCCAGAAATCGACGGAGTTGCTCTACCGTCTCAGGTCTAGGAAATTCCTGTATAGCCTTGACTTTTTCCTGTAATGGGCGAATACCCTCTGCGCTAACCTCGTAACCAAGAAAATCAACTTTTGCTTGCCCAAAACTACACTTTTTCAAATTAATTGTTATTCCGAACCTTTCAAATCTTTCAAAAACCTGTTTTAAATGTTCCTTGTGCAAAGTGACGTCATCGATCGTCGCGATTATTACGTCATCAATGTAACAAAATAAAAAGGAATTGTTATCGCCATTTAACAACTCTATACCTTGTAAAACTGTACTATTCATCCATCTCTGAAACGTTTGAGATGCGTTACGTAACCCAAAACCCATTTTCATAAATTCAAAAAGACCAAATGCAGTCGTTATAGCTGTCTTCTCAATGTCCTCAGGCTTTATAGGTATATTATGGTACGCTCTATTTATATCTAACTTAGTGAAAATGGACTTACCTGTCAAACCGTACGTAAAATCTTGTAACCTGGGAATCGGGTACCTATCTGGTTTCGTCATTGCATTCAGCCGCCTGTAGTCTCCACACGGACGCAACTGCCCGTCCTTCTTTTCCACCACGTGTAAAGGACTGGCCCAGGGGCTCTTCGAAGGTCTGCAAATGCCTAATTCCTGCATTACCCTAAATTCTTCCTTAATCGCCTTATAGCGATGCGGAGGCAAAGGCCTTGGCTTTGCAAAAACTGGTCGCCCTACGGTCTCTATATGGTGGTACGTATCATGACAACTGGGTTCCCTATAATTAATCGGCTTAGTAATGTCGGCGTATTGTTCGAGCAATTCACGGAATGGATTGTCCCTATGAATGCTAGAAATTGTCGGCTCGACGCTACTTATTACCGAGACGTACCTATGCAAATTGGTCAGACCGTCAATCAATTTTCTCTTACTAAGATCAACAATTAAGTTATGCGCTTCGTAAGAAAAAATCCGCGCCAATAATCGACTGTCCTACATCACAAATTATAAAATTCCATCTAAATGATCTACGTAACCCTAAATTTAACTCTATATAAATAACACCATAAGTTCTTATCTCTGTACCGTTCGCAGCAAAAAGTTTATATTCGCATTTACTCTCTATTTTTTTATGTTTCACTTTACTCACCGGTATCACTGAGACGTTTGCTCCTGTGTCTACCAGGTATTGTATACCACTATTATAGTCTCTCACACATAAACGGTTGTCGTGTCATGGGTGCCGCCGTCCACCGCCGACGACCGCACCGTACTTAGTTTCCCTGACTCGCTGATTTTTGTTGCAGCTGCGACCAACTGCACGGCGACACGCAGGTCCTCGCTCTTTCTCTGTAGCGGAAATGACTATCACACAACCAATCATCACTTTGTGGTGTCCGCCGCGTAGCTTCCGGATTCCGTCCTCGCGAATTCGATCGCTTGTACCTCCATCTAGGGTCAAAATTGCGGTGAGGGCTTCTCTCTCTGGTCCTTATAGAGTTGACTTCCTCTCTTAATCTATTAACCTCGACTGTCAGGTCACGCATGTGTCTCACCATCTCGGTGTCTATCACTGATGAGGATACCGACGCTATCTCGCCCGTTTTCAAATTTTCTAATATCTTGTCAGCGATAGCCGCTAAATTTTCTAACTTAGTATCTCCACTGACCGCTAGAACTGCTCTTACGTTCGCAGGTAGCCGGTTGGTCCACAATTTCTTTAGGGGGTCGCCTGTGATACCTACGTTTTTAGCCAGTTCGGTCATCCTACGTAACAACTGTGACGGCTTCTGTGTACCTAGTTCCATTTCGCTTACGAGCCTTTGAAACTGCGTCTCTGCGCTTTCCTCATACACTGCCAATAACCTCTTTTTCAGTTCGCTGTACTTCTCAGTGGCGGGTGGTGACTGTATCAAATCACTTACTTGTCTTAAGGCATCTCTATTAAGTTTCGCTACAGCCAATTCAAACCTTGTGCTGTCACTCTGTTTCTGGGGTGCCATAACGGTCTCAAAATGCGCGAACCACATTCTTGGCATGTCGGTCCAAAATTCCGGTATACGTGTTTGCACGGATATATGGAGACATCCATGGTGGTATCTCTGACCTTTGCTTCCTCCCCGTAATTTTCTTGGAAACTCATTTTTTACTTCCACGTGTATCCAAACGCGCCGCTCCGTTAAGTTACAAGGTGGTTGAGTCGCCCACCGGAAACACGATCACGTCGGGGTCACCAATTTGTACGCGTGTTCTTTCTGATTACGGGGGAATATCTACGGGGCACTAATAAATACCAAAGTCTGCACTTGAAACTGTATATATTGTCTTTCACTGTATACAAAGTTCTTAACAAAATTATCTGACTCCAAATTACAATTTAACTGAATTACATGTTACATATACTGAGTGCCTAAGTGTACAGAACCTTAACGAAGCGGTTTTACTGAGCGACTGGCGAGCCGCACGCTCTAGACCTCGCTGGCCGCGTTTCGTACAATCAGCATTGTTCTGCACAGTGTGTCGCCACAATACGATAGAAAAAGAAGGTCATGATATGAAAAAGGAGCAGTTAGTTGTCCGTGAACGATTGAGATCAAAAAAGAATACAAATATTAAATTTATAAGTAATAATGAATATATATGTAAAGCGACATGGAGAGTTATTAATAATGAAATGTCTAACTCTACGAGTATATTAAAGGACAATATAGAAAGTATAAAAATCGACAACAAGACAATAACAAATCCAACAGAGATTGCTACTGCATTTAATAACTATTATATCGACTCAACAAATCGCGCTAATAATTATCACTCAAGTGGTACTCATACTAGTTATCCTAGAAGTAACTCTATATTTTTAAAGCCTCGCAACCCATCACTATTTTGATTCCACCTTTTCAACCTGTACGCCCACCAATTTGCTAAATGTGGCCTCTGGGTCTTATGCCCTGTGGCTCTGTCTACCCCGTAAGGGATATAGACGTGACAGTATGTATGTATGTATGTATGTATTTGTAATTTCATTCTTTTGCTCACCTCTTTTCCTTTTCTTGTCATTGGGAAGTTGTATACTATATGTTATGTTTTATTGTATGTATTATTCTAATATGTAAATTATGTATGATAATTATTTTCTCTCGTTCTTATTGCACCATACCTTTTTGTCACTCAGTTTTCCTCTTACCGAAGGTAGCCTGGAAGAGATTGCTGTGCGATAAGGCCGCCTGTTGTACAATTATTCTTGTTTTGTAAATATTTTGTAAATTGTGTATTTAAATTGTGCAATAAAGTGTTAAAATAAATAAATAAAAATGAAAAATCTATCGTAATCTAATCTATCGATGTAAAAAGATTTCACTTATCGTAAACAAGCATACCCAGGCTTTAATTTCCGCGGTCAAAATTATTGCAAAAACTAGTAAATCATACACAATGACCTTCTATACACATGGACTTCGCATACACGCGCTAATAAAGGAACGACAAAAGTGTGCTTAAAGTCAAAGTAAGCACACTTGCGATTTAGTCGTTTGTTGATAGCAAAGCTGTAACCATGCCGAAGTGTGTTATAAAAAAGTGCCGAAATAATACCGTAACGATGAAAAAAAAGATGGTGTGACCTATCACCGATAAGTTAAATTAATTCATGTTAGATAACACGCGAAAAAGTGTAAATAATATAGTAAAACAATTTAATTTCATTAAATACAATTACCTATTAATATATATTCCCATTTCTTTCATTCACACGCGTCAGTAAGAGACAAAAAACACGCGACAAGAACACAGTCAGAATAGAAAACTATAGAGTCGCTCTTTTTATTTAATGTTAAAAAACTTTTTATTTATTTTTTTTATTTTTTTTTTAACGTAGGACATTAGCAGGAACACCGTTCCTATATGAAATCTATATGTTTGTCTGTGTGTGCGTTTGTCTGTGTGCGCGTTTTTTTAAATATTCGAATTTTGACTTCAGATTCGGATTCAGCATAAAAAAGTAGAATAGGATTGTTCAGGAACACCGTTCCTATCACTTAAGGAACATGGTCAAAATGGCCGAAAAATAAAAAATAAAATTGAATTGTTATATATTTGTTTTTGTTATAATTGATGGTTTGGGTCCACGAGACATTAAAATAAATAAATAAAATGGGAAATAAATAAATGAGTTAGTACTTAACATTTTTCGGCAGAGATTAAATTTAGATTTTGATAGGGTTGTGCGAAAGGAACTGTGGGACATATTGCCGAGATATGGGATTGACGGTTCACTGCTCCGTGCTGTGCAGTCCACTTACAAGGATTGCTCAGTATGTGTGCGGATAGATGGTGGCATCCCACCCTGGTTTGATGTCAAAATTGGTGTCAAACAGGGTTGCATGCTACCTGCTAGGCTATTTATCCTGTATCTCGGTAGTTGTCTGCAGAGAATAAGGTCAACGAATGTGGGATTGCGCATGGGTGACCTAGTGGTGAACTGTCTGCTGTATGCAGACGATGCCATGCTATTAGCAGATACACCATCTGAACTGCAAACACTGGTCACAACGATGAAAGACGAATGTATGGAAAAAGGCTTACTACTGAATGCGAAGAAAACAAAGATAATGGTATTTGAAAGAAAAGAATTCAGAACTAATGTAAGGATTACGATTGATGATGAAGTGTTGGAACAAGTGGATGAGTTTGTATATCTTGGATGCGCTTTCAGCAGGGATGGAAGGTACACTGCAGATGTCGAAAGACGAGTGAATGCTGAGAATAGTGTGAATGGAGCGTTGGGAAAACTTCTTGGCAGTAAAAACCTGAGCCAGAAGGCACAACTCGCTATACACAATGCAGTGTTGGTCCCAACGCTAACTTATGGAAGCGAGAGCTGGGTATGGCAGAAAGAGCATGAAAGTAGAATAAACGCGGTCGAAATGCAAGCGCTGCGCAAAATTTGTGGCGTAAGGCTTGTAGACCGTATTCGCAATGATGATGTTAGAAACAGAGTTGGTCTGAAAGAGAGCGTCGGTGTTAAAATAAGAAGAGGTTTGATGCTCCGATGGTTCGGACATGTAGAAAGAATGCAAGATGAAAGAATGACGAAGCAGATATACAATGCAAAAGTGGAAGGATGTAGGAGCCGGGGAAGGCCAAGACTTACCTACCATGACCAAATTGGTCGTGTTCTATCAGAAGGTGATGTCAGGAGCCCTAGAAACCGGCGAGCGTGCATGAGAAGAGCAATGAATGTTAAAGAAGCGAGTGAGATATGTAAGGATCGAGTCACGTGGCGCTCGGTTCACTCTGCCTACCCCGCAAGGGATTTGGCGTGAAGTTATAGATAGATAGAGAGAGATTAAATTTAGAATAGTGATCAAAATAACTAAATATTTTATCTTCAGGCATATCTTCATGAGATTAACCAAAATCTTATGCTTCACTTCCGACTACTGAAACAAAGCCTACGCGTACGAAGTCACAGGCGCCCGCTAGTATTTCATATATTCGAAAACTATATATTTTTTTATCTTGAAGAAAAAAAAATACAAAAATCAACAGCACATTGCTACTCCGTAACTATCTTTGTTCTTGTCAGCTAATAAAATCAAATACGTAGCTTCGACTAGCTGATTGTTATGCATTGCTGCTTAATAACTGAAGTCATTGTGTAAGACTAGAGTGTCACCAGCAATGTATGAAAAGAGCAGTAGAAGCTATGTATAGTGAAATTTGATACATGTGCCATGTTTGGGCTTTGTTATTCTATGACGTGCTATGTCCATGTGTATAGAAGGTCATTGATCATACATCAAATATTTATCATAATCTTCCCGTAGGAATAAGTGATGTTGTTATTATTTTTTACTCACATCAGGATTTCTTTTTACAGATAAGGGGATATTACCAGTGGAAGCCAAACATACTGCAGATACTGCTGTAAATGGAAGTTTTGGTAAAGGTGAGAAGAACGAAAAGAGCTTTAGTAAACCTCTCTTAGGGCCAGCAAAGCCGAACTCGGTACATAGTAATACATGGAAATATTCAATAACGACCTTAAAAAAAATGAAATTTATAAAAAAGAATACTAGTAAAAAAGAACATGTACCTACAATAAATAATTGGGTGTGGATAAACACATTACTAGCTAAATTAAAAGAAAAATACCATATACTCGTAACATCGGTCTGGTTACGGCATCTTAATCAAGACCCAATTGAAAATTTCTTTGGGTCAATTAGAAGCCATGGATGCCGTAATAATAATCCAACACCAGACCGATTCGAATCGGCGTACACCACGCTGTTAATAAATAGTCTCTCTAGTGTCCACGCTCCCGGAGCTAATTGCGAAATCGACAATTGTCATGGTTTAACTGAGGTATTAGTCACAGGTGGCTGCAAAGTTAATTTAAATTGTGATATGTATATTCCCGATATTATAATCACACCTGTCGGTGCATCACTATTGCATGACGCAGCCTGCGGGGTGGCGTCGTGCGGATTCCCGCAGCCTGCGGGGTGGCGTCGTGCGGATTCCTCGGACTTGGTCCGCGTCGCCGCCACACTCAGCCGAACGACACGCCAGGCACCGGTCGTTGTACTTGTCGGTTTAATATCTCATTTTAAATATACCAAATTACAGTCCACAATATCGAAGTATCAATTATCACCCGTTAGGGCCTAATCACACCACTTGAAGACAAAAATGACCCACGAGAAATTGGCGGGCTACAATATGTAAGTGGTTATTTTATTAAAAAAGCCAAAGAAAAAAGGTCTTCAAGGGGTGTGCTCAATGTACAACTGATTTAATTAGTCTAAAAGAAGCAGAATACATTAAATATCGGGAGTATACAAGTAAAAAATGGCTTTGCAGCCCAACTGACTCTCTCCTAAAATGCATTTCCAATCTGCAGGATATCAATAACGTAATTATTAAAGAAAATTTACAGAAACCTCTTTTGAAAGAACGAATAAAAACAATTGTATTTATTTACGTTGATTTCAATTTTATAAATTGTGAAACTCATAAAGATAAATTAATAGCATTTTTATTGACCATATCCTGCAGATTTTTCATCCATAATTATTGTAAAGAAATAAATAATATACTTACAAATAGGAGAGTGTGATGATGATTCAGATTCATTTAAATGTAAGGCAAAAAAATTGTGTCACAAATGTTTTAAAAGACAAAATAAATAATTAATGTACAATTAGAGTGTTTCATTATTTTAATTCCGGTCCGAAGATGGTAGATATACCTAATATACCTATATTTGAAGGTGCTGTATACGTAACAATGTGTAGGTACGTAGCCATAGCTACACGTACTTATGTATATTAGTACTAGTTCTCAAACTCATGTCCAGAGGGCGGCACTAGGCGTTTCCCGTCTTGCCTATAAAAATGTATCTCTATTTCCTATATATAATAAAGTACTCTGTGGTCCAAACTAACAGCTAAAGCCTCGCCTTTGCGTTGCATTTGCATTGACGATCACTTATTAACCGGCGATCCTCTAAGTGGTCTTAAGAGTTGCTAGTTGACGATATTTTCCATGATATCGAGAATTATTGCTATAGGCCTATAGTTGGACGGATCCCAGCAAGGACCTTTTTTGAGGATTGGGTGTACTAAAGCCTCCTTCCATGAGCTGGGGACCAAGCCAACCGAATAGGAATACCGAAACAGGCGCGTTAGAATCTGAGTAAATCCGGAGCTCACATCTTCAGCACAATGGATGGAATTCCATTCGGCCCGCTCGACTTATGAATGTCCAGGGAGATAAGGACTCTACGAATAGCTTTTTGCGAGAAATGAATTTCAAGCATAGAGCTCTCACATCGCTGGATGGTCGGTGGTGTTCCTCCCTGGTCATCAAGGGTCGAGTTGGCTGCAAAAAAGAGCCCAGGAGATCGGCTTTCTCCTTTGTAGTATGGTCCAGCGATTCGTCCACTTTGCGTAACAGAGGAAACGACGACTGATAGAATCAACCTTCAAAAGCTTTAGCGGGAGACGAGTCCCGGAGGCAAGCGTACGAGTCTCTCGCCAATTTTGCTAACAAATTCTGACTTTGCCCTCGCGTTCAACACTTCAAAAACTTGGAGGCAGCCCTGTAGCTTTTTTTTAAGTGAACGTATTTAAATCACCAGCCGCCTGAGCATTGAACCAGGCTCGATACGAATCCTGTTTACGTCGAGAGGCATCCTTGCAAGATCGATCGAACCGTTGGCGGGATTTGTCACCTATGGGCACCGCAGAGCTAGGAGTAAAAAGTTCCATACACTGCAGAAACACATCGGCGACAGCGTCGGCACAGGCGCTGGGATCGTCCAGCGAGAAGTAAACCTGCCCCCAGGGGTAGGAGAAGAAAATGCGCAGCTCTTCCCAATCCGCCGACCTAAAGTACCACACACAACGGCAGCCTGCTACTCAGGTCGCGTTAGGAATTCAAGTGGCACCTCACTACGTATCAGGCAGTGATCAGAGGACAAATCTTGAATTTTAACATAAAGCAGAAAAGGTCTCGCTGGAAACAGAGTTGATCTGAAAGATTTTAAAATAAGAAGAGGCATGCTGCGTTGTTCAAAAGAATACAGGAAGAAATAATTACGAAACAGATATACAACGCGGAAGTAGAAGGATGTAGGAACCAAGACGAAGAAGGTCAAGACTTACCTGCCATGACCAAATTGATCGAGTTTCATCAGAAGGTGATGTTAGGTGCCTTCGAAACCGGCAAAGAGAGTAAAGAATGTTAATAAAGGGAGTGAGGTTTGTCAGGATCAAGTCATGTGGCGCTCGGTTCTCTCTGTTTACTTAGTCTGGCCATAAATACTGTTACAATTAAAAATAAACAAAATATTACATTTGAATTTGGAATCTGTCATTTTTATATGATTGTTCATTGAGTTTTCTCATTTTGGCGCCAATACATTGTACAATATTTTGCGATATTAAAATGGAGTGGGGTGATAAAGAGAACCGAATGGCTGTGATTGCATTACATAAAGTAGGTATGGAGCTAAATGCAATTTTTAAAACTCTCCATACGCTTGGGTATTAGTAAAATGTTTGTGTACCGAACTATTAATAGGTACAATGAGACCTCCTCTGTTTGTGGCAGAAAAAGATCTGGCCGTCCGTCCGTACGTAGTGTTCGTACGAAAAAGGTGGTCAAAGCAGTAAGGGAAAGATTCTAAGAAATCCTGTCCGAAAGCAAAAGATTTTATCTCGGGATATGAAGATAGCACCTAGAACCATGTCGCGTATTTTAAAAGATGACTTGGGACTTGCAGCCTATAAGAGACGTACTGGTCATTTCTTAACTGACAATTAAAAAAAAAATAGGGTGGTAAAATCGAAACAACTACTGAAGCGGTACGCAAAGGGAGGTCACAGAAAATTTTTGTTTTCGGATGAAAAAGTTTTTACCATCGAAGTTACAACAAACAAAATGATAAGGTGTATGCCCACAGTTACGAAGAAGCGAGCGCGCGTATTTCGAGGGTCCAGCGAGGGCATTATCCTTCATCAATCATGGTTTGGCTTGGAGTCTCATATCAGGCTTAACTGAGGTGTTTTTCTGTGAAAATGGTGTGTAAACCAGTGCCGTGGTTTACCAAAATACCGTCTTA
The DNA here is from genome assembly GCA_947507595.1 of Pyralis farinalis. Lineage (NCBI taxonomy): Eukaryota > Metazoa > Arthropoda > Insecta > Lepidoptera > Pyralidae > Pyralis > Pyralis farinalis. The sequence goes on from OX382281.1 coordinate 3,162,424, forward strand.
ACAAACTTAGTAGAACTCTTTCTCAAACAATGTTCAAAAACAGTAACTGGATATTCCAATAGGACTCTGCACCAGCTCATAAGGCACGAAGCAAAACTGGTTGACCGCCCGTGGAATTGACTACATCGGGCATGAAGACTGGCCTTCTTCTAGTCCAGATTTAAACACACTGGACTACAAGATATGTCAACATTTGGAGGAGAAAGTCTGCGCTATACCTCATCAGAATTTGGAATCTCTCCGAGCATCTCTGGTTACAGCAGCGGCAGAAATAGATATAAATGTAGTGCGTGCTGCGATCGATGATTGGCCGCGTCGATAAGGGCATGTATTCAAAATGGAGGAGGGCATTTCGAATAATGTAAGTAAAATTTTATTGTACATTTAATTATCTTTCATTTCATACATAACATTTACATAATTATCAAAAATTCTATCATTAATTACATCAAAAGTTTATGACAGAACTTAAGACATCCAGAAAGCTTTCAACTCTAACTTCGTAATCGTTGTTTAGTGCCTAGATGACTGCATTACACCAGATGATATCAACAGCAAGCTCATGGAAGCTGTCCATACAGTGGGAGCTAAATTTCTACAGCCTCGCCCAAAAAGAATCCAAATGGTCTCAACTCTCACGCAGAATCTCGTGCAGGTCAGATGTGAACAAATACGAAATGATGATGATTATTATTTTATGACATAGAAAGCGAGCACATAGAATTAATAGGGATCGGCGCAAACTTGGTTCAAGAATTTCCACAAAGAACAACAATGTTGCCATCCGTCGACCGACAATTCCATATGCCGAAGTACTTCTTAGCCGCAACAAAACCACTGCTTCGTCTGTTTTAGCAGGATCAGACCTATTTAGACTAAGATCACAACATGGTGTTGTTTAACGTGTGTGTTCAAACAGACTGACCCGCGTAACGACGTCATGGACCTCCTGACAATCAAATGATCCCCGGCTAAATCACTATGGTGATATGTCACATTCGTAATGTCTGCAATTTTTTATATGAATTAGAATGACTCTTCGTCTTGGATCTGCGTTGACATATGTACTATTCAAAGGGAGACTGACTAATGTGTGTTATTAAATTAAAAGTGATATGATCCGGATAAATCTAATTTCATATAACTCAGATTCAAAACCTGTGTCTCGAGTTGAAGAACTTCAGTCTAATTCTAACTTTACATAACTCTCATTCAAAGGTTTCTCACCAATATGTGTCATTGAATGTGTCTTTAAATGACACTTCCGAGTAAATCTAACTTTACATATCTCACATTCAAAGGGTTTCTGACCAGTGTGCGTCATTACATGTGTCTTTAAATGACACTTTTGACTAAATCTAACTTTACATATCTCACATACAAACGGTTTCTGACCAGTGTGTGTCATCAAATGACACTTTAAACTACATTTATGACTAAATTTAACATGACATATCTCACATTCAAAGGGTTTCTGACCAGTGTGTGTCATTAAATGTGTCTTTAAATTACCCTTCCGACTAAATCTAACTTTACATATCTCACATCCAAAGGGTTTCTGACCAGTGTGTATCATTGAATGTTTCTTTAAACTACCCTTCTCAGTAAATCTAACTTTACATATATAACATTCAAAGGGTTTCTGACCAGTGTGTGTCATCAAGTGACACTTTATACTACTTTTATGACTAAATTTAACATTGCATATCTCACATTCAAACAGTTTCTGACCAGTGTGTGTCATTAAATGCGTCTTTAAATTACCCTTCTGACTAAATCTAACTTTACATATCTCACATTCAAAGGGTTTCTGACCAGTGTGTGTCATTAAATGTTTCTTTAAACTACCCTTCTCAGTAAATCTAACTTTACATATCTCACATTCAAAGGGTTTCCGACCAGTGTGTGTCATTGAATGTCTATTTAAATTTGCCTTCTCAGTAAATCTAACTTTACATATCTCACATTCAAAGGGTTTCTGACCAGTGTGTGTCATTAAATGTGTCTTTAAATTACCCTTCTGACTAAATCTAACTTTACATATCTCACATTCAAAGGGTTTCTTACCAGTGTGTGCCATCATATGACACTTTAAACTAATTTTATGACTAAATTTAACATTACATATCTCACATTCAAAGGGTTTCTGACCAGTGTGTGTCATTAAATGTGTCTTTAAATTACTGTTCTGACTGAATCTAACTTTACATATCTCACATTCAAAGGGTTTCTGACCAGTGTGTGTCATTAAATGTGTCTTTAAATGGCCCTTCTGACTAAATCTAACGTTACATATCTCACATTCAAAGGGTTTCTGACCAGTGTGTGTCAGTAAATGTGTCATTAAATTACCCTTCTGAATAAATCTAACTTTACATATCTCACATTCAAAAGGTTTCTCACCAGTTCTCTTTGAATAATCCTCCTTAGTAAATATTGGTGAACTGACTTCGTCGTCTTTACAAACAACCATCTTCAGTTGTTGACTGTTGCTATTGCCGACATCTGTGTCAGTACTAGCGCACTCACGATCACTGTTCACACTCACATTAATTTTGTTTATCACGGTATACATAGATGTGTTTTTTGAAACTTGTCTATTATTTGCAGGTTTTTTAATGCACCGTAATATGTAAGGGCTAACGTTTCTGTTGGTTGTCTCTTCATGCGTAACTGCCCTACACATTTTTGGATTTTCTAGAACATTCTCGTCGTCTGATGTCATTGTTTTTCCATCTTGAGTCTTGTTCGCGTGTGTTTCTTTGCCCTCTTCAGCACCTGTACAGAGTTACATCATTCACTTTATGTAAGTAATCTTTATTAAACATAGGTTAAACATAAGAACACAGTATTACTATGACTCCACACTAGGCTCGGCCTGTATCGTGGGGCGACAATACATGAGAATTACACGGAATTTGTGACAGTATAACGGCGAACAGCAATTACAAGAGTTTACATTGCGATAAATACCCACATCCATCGCTACTTTATACTGCGGGTACCCTTCTGCGAGTGTTGTATGCAACAAGCGACAGACGCTATCTACCAATACTATTCATTTATCTGCTTCGTTACTTCTATGTAAATATCTTTTTTTCCTTCTAAGGTGCTGCTCGTGTATTGGTGTGTATGTATGAATATGTGTGTGCACGTGTGTTTTTGTGTGAATTATGTGTGGATGTTTGGTCCGGAAGAGGGAGCGCATCTGAAAAATCCATACTCAAATCGTAATTTGATCAGTTAACACATGATCTTCAGTAAATTATCTCTCTCTTCATAGTCCATAGACATTAACAGATTCTTTATGTGACTTATGCGTCAAATGTTTTACAGCCCCTTAAATTGCATCTTCTCAACAATCTGTTATAAACCAAAGGAAAGAGAGAAATGTTTTGAAGTGCTGAGTAAAAGTTGTATATGTTTGGAGAACAGGTAGCTTACATACTCTTTTCTGAATTATTGAGCTATTAGGTAGAACAGCTTAAGATGCCTTTATGTACGTAGAGTGTGCTGCTGACCGCGTTCGTAATGATGACGTACGAAAGAGAGTTGGTCTGAAAGTGTCGGTGTTATAATAAGAAAAGGCATGCTCCGTTGGCTCGGACATGCAGAAAGAATGCAGGATGAAAGAATGACGAAACAGATAAACAATGCAAAAGTGGAAGGATGTAGGAGCCGAGGAAGACCAAGATTAACCTGCTATGACCAAATTAGTCGTGTTTTATCAGAAAGTAATGTCAGGAGCCTTAGGAACCGGCGAGCTTGCATGAAAAGAGCCATGTATGTTAAAGAAGCGAGTGAAGTGTGTAAGGACCGCGTCTTATGGCGCTCGGTACTGTCTGTCTACCTCGCAAGGGACCTGTCGTGAAGATATACATACGAGTTTAATTTTTCAGTACAAATCGTCAATTTCACGTTTTAACCTCTAATATTCATTTAATTTTTGTTTATTTTTAGACTAAAATAATAGTTCGAATAAAATCAATGTCTTAAGACATTTATTCTCATTTATGGAGTCGCTGCCAGCGGATTGGTTATGTAAGTTTATAAACAGGTCTACTTAGGTGTCGATGCATTATCGCATTGACGTAACTTTAAATATATTTTGTAAATCTATTGAAATATCCCAAAAATCTTAAAAGCTTGACTAGCACAGACTTCAAAAATTTCACAATATACATGGTGTTCTTAAATAATATGCCCAAATTGAAATGGGAAATAGTATTATGTATGCTGATTATGATAGTAAATATATTTTATGCCCCACGTGTTACAAATTCTTTCATAGAAAAAATAAATCCCGTCTTAAAAAATAGCTTTCTGTTGTATGAAACCAACCAGTAATATAATACTTACAAGCATGCCATGCGGTATATACGGTACGCAGGTACACGCAGGCGCGCTGAGCGGCCCTTTGTAAAAACGCCGACTGCGCATCTATCTGCGCAGCCTTCTACGTAGCCACCGCGCCGCGCTGTGTAGATGACGCACGCGCGGCACTCGTCTATCAGTGTGTTTCCCAGTGTCGCGCATTACACTGGGAGACACATTACAGAGACACGTTACGTAAGGTTCAGAGACATGTACGCAAACGTGCATACATTTGTATAGAACGCCAGGGTGGGCTTGTGCAACAATTTTGTATCTAGTCTATAATGTTATCGTAACAAACAATAAATACTTAAATTTAACGTTATTACATTAATTTGACAGTCCAAAGCCTATGTGAAAGTGTGATGGAAAGTTTGTGACCTTTTTTAAGAAAAATGGATCAGCTGTTATATCCGGTAAGTATTCTAAATTTCCATTTTTATTTAACTAGATAGGTAGCTCAGCGCTACTCTACCGGCGTTAACTAAGTAGGTACTCACCGAATGTGAACGCACATAAGCGACGTTTCTGGTGTTAAAAATGTCCAAATGCTACGATAAATGCTTACAATCAGGAAGGGCCTAAGCTTGTTTGCCACCTTAGTGGTGTAAGTGTACCTTTTCCTATATCGAACCTCGTACACAATTACCAACAATAGACATATCAATTTTTTTATCGTTCCCATAAACAAACTTAGAATAATATTCTAAGTAAACAAACCACTCATGAAATAATGCATTGAAAATGTATCTAAGTGTAAACTAATCAGACTTAGTGATGGATGTTTGTTACTTCGTATGAAGCAATCAGCTGTTTCATCAATGTGATTGAACGAAAAGCAATATTAATTACGAAGCATTTTGTAAAAAAATATTCAATGCATACCTAACAATGTGGCCTGAATGCTTTGGATCAGGCACATCGTTTTTTTTACTACGTCGGGAGACAAATAAACATACGGCCCACTTGATGTAAAGTGGTTACCGTAGCCTATGAACGCTCGCACTAAGGTTTATCGCACGCGGGTTGCCACCCCCGTTGCTCACACAACAACTCCTCTCACTGCTTTCTGGTAACATCACTCACTCACATCACATCAACAACCCTCCAGTAAGTTGTTATTTTGCTGCGGTTTTCTGTGAGATGGAGGTACTTCCCCTGTCGGACTGCTTTGATGCGCCCTACCTACCTATGTAAAAAACATTCTTAGCTGGCATAGTTACAGCTGTCATAGGTATTTTTTTTTGTATACAACGTTGGGAGGCGTACGGTCGACCTGATGTAAAGTGGTTACCGTAGCCTATAAACGCTTGCAACACAGGAAGTATCGCTTGCGCGTTGCCACCCCCGCTACTGATACAGAAACTCTTCAGGAGCTCACTCGTAACCTTACTCACTCGCAGGAATAGTTGTTCTCTGGCTGCAGTTTTCTGTGAGGTGAAGGTACTTCTCCAGACGGGCTGCTTTGACGCGTCCTACCTCTCTTAACTGAGCTTTACGACAGTAATTCGAGACAGGCTGTGGTCGGCGCTGCGTCAATGGCGTGTTCGATTAGACTGACGATCGGTCGGGGTTGATACCCCGTCAAACTGAATTATAACGGCGGGGCAATCATTATGCACCATGAACTAAGTAGGCACTTTATTTATTTGATTTCCCAAACTTTTTTAACGATGCCGGGACACGAAGTTTCTTGTTTTAGTCTAAAAATATTATGGTTTATAGTCATTTCAAGAAATAAAACAATTATTTTGTACCTTTTAGTGCATTTTTCATAGCAGATGTTTTTGGAGTCGGGGGTTTTTTTTTTATACTACGTCGGGAGGCATACAAGCATACGGCCCACCTGATGTAAAGCGGGTACCGTGGCCTATTAACACTTGAGATATATTAAATATCACTCGCGCGATGTCATGCCTCCTCTGCTGCAAACCTCATTATTTTAATTTTGGAAAACTGGCTAGAAATACTTTGACTAATTTAAAAATAGAATGTTCCCGCTTTGCGAAAATAAAAATCCATTTTCAAATATGGAGTGGTCGAAGAAGGAAGATAGAGTCGCGGTTATCGCGTTGCACCGCTGTGGTTACGCGCCAAAAGAGATTTTCAACATTCTACAAAAATTTAAAATAACACTACAGTTTATTTATCGCACTACGAGGGTCGATCAATAAGTACCCGTATTAGGAATGAAGAGGCAAGTTTTTCACAAATACGATTTGCCAAACTCCAAAATACGCTTCTGTCTCGACGATAACCTCCTCGTTTGAGCTGAATTTTTCCCCCCGAGCCACGTTTTCATGTTGGGGAACAGAAAGAAGTCGCACGGAGCCAAGTCGGGCGAGTGCGGTGGGTGCGGCAGCAATTCGCAGTGCAGTTCATGCAATTTGGCCGCGACAATTCTGGACGAATGTGCTGATGCGTTGTCGTGGTGAAACAGCACTTTTTTCTTAACCAAATGGGGCCGTGTCTCCTTCAATTTTGTATCGAATCGGTCCAATAATTCACTGTAGTAATACCCCGTGATCGTTCTTCCTTTCTGCAAAAAGTCCATGAGTATTATTCCCTTGGAATCCCAAAAAATCGTGGCCATGACCTTTCCGGCCGACCGTCTTTGCCTTCTTCGGAGCAGATTCACCCCGAAAAATCCATTGTTTTGACTGTCGCTTGGTCACAGGCGTATAATAATGGACCCAGATTTCATCAACGGTGATGACTCGCCGCAAAAACTCCTGCGAATTTCGCTTAAAGAGGTCCAAACACTGCTTTGACATTGACAGCCGTATCCACTTGTTGTCCACCGTAAGCAATCGCGGCACCCATCGGGCCGACACCTTTCTCATGCTTAACTTATCATGTAAAATATTAATTGCCGTTCCGTACGACACGCCTACGGCCTCTGCTACTTCGTGCACTTTCGTTCGGCGATTAGCCAGAATCATGTCGTGGATCTTTTTAACGATTTCCTCGGTAACCACGTCTGCCGGCGGTGTGGGCGCTCCTCATCAAAAACAGATGTACGACCACGTTTAAATTCTTTGAACCAATATCTTACGGTTGTCACAGATGGTGAAGTGTTCCCATAGACAGCATCCAACTTCGCTTTTATTTCTTCGCATGTTTTCCATCCAAAAATGAAAAGCGAATTACGGATCGATATTGTTCTTTTTCCATTTTATCGAGAAACACGTGTGATACAACTGGCTGCCAAATAAAAACTAACCTATGAATCAGTCGGAAATTTAGTATGGTGTCGTGTGACAGATGGCAGTACACGGCCATATGCCACCTTCCCTCAGCAGCGCCGCCTGTCGTCACACACGAGTACTTTTGATCGACCCCCGTATCAAACGATATACTAAAGATTCAAGCTTCGAAGATAGTAACAGAAGCGGCCGACCACGCACAGTTAGGCCACCAGCGGTCATCAAAGCAGTGAAGGCGCGAATCCAAAGAAATCCCGTGCGTAAACAAAAAATCTTAGCTCTACAGATGAGATTACGCAGAACCACTGTCAAAAGAGTGTTAAATGAAGACCTGGGACTACGAGCTTATCGTAAAAAAACCGGACATTTATTGAACGAACGTTTGAAAAAAAATAGGATGGAAAGATCCCGCGCTTTGTTACGGTGGTATGCGGGAAAAAAATACCGCGAAATTTGATTTCGGATGAAAAAGTTTTTACTATCGAAGAAAGTTACAACAAACAAAATGATAACGTGTATGCCCACAGTTGTGAAGAAGCTAGCGCGCGTATTCCGAGGGTCTAGCGAGGGCATTATCCTTCATCAATCATGGTTTGGCTTGGAGTCTCATATTCAGGCTTAACTGAGGTGTTTTTCTGTGAAAAAGCTGTGAAAACCAGTGTCGTGGTTTACCGAAATACCGTCCTAACAAACAATGTTCAAAAACAGACACTGGATATTCCAACAGGACTGCACCAGCTCGTAAGACATGAAGCACTCAAAAATGGTTGACCGCCCGTGGAATTGACGATACGACATGATTTGGATTAAATAGACTGGCACGACCTTTTATCGAGCTCTGACATAAATGCATGCGTAGATATTTTTTATAAAAAACTGAATGAAGTCCAATAAATATCCTGTTTGGTATAGCAAACCTTTAATCCTACTAATATTATAAATGTGAATGTCCGTTTGTTTGTTACGCTTTCACGCGAAAACTACTCAACCGGACATCATGAAACTTTCTACACATATTCTTGGAGGTATCAGAAGTAAAATAGTATACTTTTTATAAAAAAAAAGTTATTTTTAACGAAAAATAAAAAAGTTGTTTGTCAAAAAATATTTTTTTTAGTCACGTTAACATCGCACTGTATTACCGACAGTCACGTCAACATCGAGTTGAATTAAATATACTATGGAGACTATACACTATACTTTCCATAGACTATAATTTCAGCAGTTTGGAATTTTTCTTTATTGTTATTTCCTTATGTCACTATATGCATCCTACTAATATTACGAGTATAAATGTGAATGTCCGTTTGTTTGTTACGCTTTCACGCGAAAACTACTCAGCCGATCATCATGAAACTTTGTACACATATTCTTTTAGGATACTTTTTATTAAAAAAAAAATGCGAGCGAAGCCGCGGGTAAAAGCTAGTAAAATATATAGGACAAAAAAATAAATACTATGAGCTCTTTAAGAAATTCAATAACCCACGAGATTATGACGTATTCTCTCTATTACGTGCTAGAGCTAAAAAAAATTATGGATCTATGTTATTTGAAGAGGCCATTTAACCTTTTTGGAAATTCGTAAATAAAAGGAAGGGACGTGTCTCAATTCCAAATGTCATGCAATTTGGCAACTCTTCTTGTTCAACTGGACACACTGGTGTCTGTGAGCTGTTTTCAAACTACTTTACCTCGGTGGTTGAAACGGTTCATCAGCAGGATAAATCCTCTGATATATCTAACGACAATCACCGGTCGACTGAGGGAAGTGTTTTGGATTCTATGGCTCATATTCATATAATTGAGAAAGACATAATGACGAAAACGAAACATCTCGATATAAGTAAACGAGCTGGTCCCGACCAAATAACCTCTATCTTTTGTCAAACGTGGGAAAGAGCTATGCACACCATTAAGCATTTTATTTAATAAATCTCTCACAAATATAATCTTTTCCAATCGATGGAAGATAGCTCATACTGTTCCCATTTTTAAAAACGGTGACAAGTCTAGGTGTGTTTTTTTTATATACATTAGTTCAGCATAGTGGCACCTCTTTGCCTGATGGTAAGCGAAAGAGGAGCCCAAATCGCAACTGCAACTGACAAAATACTACACCGTATCCTGTCAATTGACGCTGCCATGCTGACCCGCAAGATGCTTCTTCACGCTTCGTTTGAAGGATCCCTTTATATATAATATAGTAGGAAGGAGGGAACACATGTGCAGGCAAGGCGTTCCACTTTTTAGGTAGGAGTTGCCGAAATTTTTGGTACGCGAAGAGATATTCTCAACAGTGGAACGATGACATCGCAAGCCCGCACGGGTTTTTTTTTATATACTACGTCGGGAGGTATAAAAGCATACGGCCCACCTGATGTAAAGCGGGTACCGTAGCCTATTAACGCTAGCGATATATTAAGTATCACTAGCGCGATACCTCCTCTGCTGCTTACACAGCAACTCCTTAGGAGCTTACTGGTAATCTCACTCGCACGCAGGAACACAACAACCCTCCAGGGAGTTGTTATTTGGCTGTGGTTTTCTGTGAGGTGGAGGTATTTCCCCAGACGGGCTGCTTTGATGCGCCCTACCTGTCTTAAAACATCCAGACCAAGACAATGTTCCTGCACACAAATGTTTGTCTTGTGTGGGAATCGAACCCACGAGCGTTGGTGTCAAATTCGCGTCATTCACGACTGAGTCACCGAGTTCGTCAAAAAAAAGTTAAAAGTTTAAACTCACTGGACTACATGATATGGCAACATTAGGAGGAGAAAGTCTGCGCTAAACCTCATCAGAATTTGGAGTCTCTCGGAGCATCTCTGGTTACAGCAGCGGCAGAAAGAGATATAAATGTGGTGCGTGCTGCGATCGATGACTGGCCGCGTCGATTAAGGGCATGTATTCAAAATGGAGGAGGGCATTTCGAATAATGTAAATAAAATTTATTGTACATTTAATTTCATTTCATATATAACTTTTACATAATTACGCTTTTGACTCTTTTCATGCACGCTCGCCGGTTCCTGGGGCTCCTGACATCACCTTCTGATAAAACAAGACCAATTTGGTCATGATCAGGGGCGCCGACTCCGTGGGTGCTCGGGGGCTCCAGCACCCACGGGAGGGAAATAGTGGGTGCGGAGCACCCATGACGATAGACATCATTATATAACTAAAATAATCCTCATCTCATTATCTGTTGTTCAGGTTCTCATTATCTGGTTATCCTAGTAAGCGCTTGCTTGCTTACTAGAATGTGTGCGACGCGTCCTAATGTGATCTCAGTTCCAACCAGATACTTTTGATGTAGAGCCGTTTTTTTTTGTTTTGGGCAGGGCAGTCTTTGGGGGACGCCTATGTCCAGCAGTGTACGTTTTTCGCCTGAAATCATGATGATGTACCTAGTCATCAAAAGAGCATGAGCACCCACGAGGTTTTTCAGAAGCCGGCGCCCCTGGTCATGATAGGTTAGTCTCGGTCTTCCTCGGCTCCGACATCCTTCCACTTTTGTATTGTATATCTGTTTCGTCACTCGTTCGTCCCGCATTCTTTCTACATATCCAAACCAACGGAGCATGCCCTTTCTTATCTTAACACCGACACTCTCTTTCAGACTAATTATTTCTCTCACGTCTTCATTACGAACGCGGTCAGCAAGCGTTATGTCTCAAATTTTGCGCAATGCTCTCATCTCGACCGCATTAATTCTACTTTCATGCCCTCTCTGCCATACCCAGCTCTCATTTCCATAAGTTAGCGTTGGGATTAGCACCGCGTTGTGTACAGCGAGCTGTGCCTTCTGGCTTAGATTACGGCTGCCTAGAAGTTTACCCAACGCTCCATTCACGCTATTCCCTGCACTCACTCGTCTCTCCACATCAGCGGTGTACCTTTCATTGCTGTTAAAAGCACTTCCAAGATATACAATCTCATTCACTTGCTCCAACACAACATCATCAACCGTAATCCTAGTGTTCGTTCTGGTTGTCTCTCTTTCAAATACTCTCTCTGTTTTCTCCGCATTCAATTGTAAGCCTTTCTTCATACAATCATCTTTCATTGTTGTAACTAGTGTTTGCAGTTCGGATGGTTATTCTGCAATTAACACCGTGTATAATTTAATATGTTTATATGTGAATAATCAAAATTAACAATAAATTAACTTCAGAAATCCTCCAGCATTTTTGTAAGGACTGATGAAAAGATCTCCTGATACACATGTACATGGGTTCGTCAAGGCGAACAGCCTGGGGAATTACGTCCACCTCATATATGACCGCAATCAACTAACAATTCCATGGAGCACATTTGTCTTATTGCAAGTGAGGTTACCAGTTTATTTCCAAAGCCCCTAACTATACACTGAGATCCGGTTAAAAAAATGCTCCAGTCTATGATTTTCTCACTTGAGTCATACTCTAACCATATAACTGCTGTCACACTCAAACTCAAGTGCTATGCTCCAGAATTATAATAGACCACAAACTAATAATTCGTGTACGTTTGTGATCTTAGTAACCTTCTATCATTACACTGTGCCAGACATGGGTGTGTACACTTACATTGTTAAAACAAAGTCATTGAGATTCGAAAATGTTAGTTAAATGTGGCAGATAAATGCAATAAGTTTTAAAAAGCAGTGTTCTTTACAAGGCGGTCATATAGTGACTATTACCTTCTGCCTTCTTGTCCTCATCGACTTGTGCTCCTTGTAACTCCTCCTGTGTTCTACTTTCTTCATGTATTACTACCACTGCAGTATAGATATCTTCCATTTCTTCTAATTCATTCTTGATATTCTCTTCAGTTATCAATTCTTGTCTGTCAATATCGATGGCTCCATCTGAAACCTTCTGTTTTACATTTCCTTCATTTATCCAAACCCCTCTCTCAGTGTCATACATATCCTCCAGTGCTGGACTCTCAATAGTATCTTCATGTTCAGAGTCCTCAAACTTGAAATGTTCCACAAGTGGGAGTCTGTCAGTGTCCATTTCTTCTCTGCATTGGGATGACAGATGCTCCTCTTTAATCTCCTCCTTTATCAAGCTGTGATCAGTGCCTGTAATGCTGATGACCTCAACGGGAGTCACACATAGACCATTCAGTTGATACTGTTTCACCGCGGCAACAAATTCTTGCTGTTCCTGAAAAATAACAGTTCATGTATTAAAAATTTATGTTTGCGTTGATAACAATACTGACTTATTTTTATAACACTAAGGTGGCAATCAAGCATACGGTCTGCTTGATGGTAAACAGTCACCGTAGCCTATGGACATTTGCAACACCAAGACTCACTCACGAGTTCCAAGTTCTCTAAAAAAACTCCTCACGTATTTCTTGTAGAATCCCATTGTCATACGTAAATTTTATGTGGTGGTGTCCGCCGATTAAAGGTTTAAAAGCTGGGGAATGTATCAAATGACTCCCTCAAGTGATAAGAGGTGAGAAAACATGAATAAAATGACAATTAAACATTATTTCGGGCGCCACTCACCTCCTTATCATAAAATGCCCCAAGACAACGCAGCGGAGACTCGAACTCTTATATCGCAAGCGGGTTCGAATGTTCCTTACCCATATAGGCTAGTGTTCACATAATATTCTACCAATTCGTACCAAATTGTATTAAAATAAGTTAAGACATGAGACGCTCAAATTATTCGTCACATTACACCCCTCCCAAATTTCCCCTCACAAATCTTACTAAAGATCCCAATCAAGATCCATACTAAAAGATCCTCTAAAGTTCCAAAACATCAGCCAAAAAGATAAAGAAATTCCTACACCAAAGATAAACATTTGATACTAAAAGAAATAAAACGTTTCCTAAAACCTCATATCAAAACTTACAAAATAAACCTTGAGTGCAGTTAGGCAACTTCACCTCTGATTCCTGAAACTTCCAACAAAAATTATAAAATAACTCCTGAGAGCATTAGGCAGCCTTGCCACTGACTTCTGAAACTTCTAACAAAACTCTTAAAACAACTCCTCAGTGCAGTCTTGCCACTGACTTCTGAAACTTCTAACAGAACTAACCAAGCAAAACAATACAGTTACGCTCCAACGCCGCTGTTCTAAAACTCCGAACACGCCCACCCCTTTGAGTTGGGCACCTTCGCCACTGACTTTGATTATATTCAAAAATAACCCCACAAGACGCACATTGTGAGAGACGCACACCGAACTTCCGAACACAATAGCAAAACAAAAGCATATTGTGATTATGCGGTACAATACCACCGAACTTCCGAACACAACAGCAAAAACAAATGCAAAACAAAAGCATATTGTGATCGGCACAATACCACCGAACTTCCAAAGACAACAGCAAAAACAATTGCCAAAACAAATGCAAAACAGAAGCATATTGTGATCGGCACAACACCACCGAACTTTCGAGCACAATAGCAAAAAAGTGTCCATAAGGATCCAAACAATCCAATTACGGACTATCTATCTATCTATAACTTCACGCCAAATCCCTTACGGGGTAGGCAGAGAGAACCGAGCGCCACGCGAGTCCATCCTTACATACCTCACTCGCTTCTTTCACATTCATTCATCAATTACGGACTACCAAATCCAATTAGGCGCCTCTTACAACATGCATGGCAAAAGCAGATGGCCTATTCTTTCCAAAACCCCGGGCCCAACGCGGGTGCAATACGGGTGCATAACAAAAAGGTTATTCTTCACCAAAAGTAGGAAGAAAAAACCTTAAAGTTACCTAGATGTCACCCACGGCCTTTCCGGGACAATCCAGTAAAAGAGAAAGGTGGGACTAGTCCAATGTCCATGTAAGTCAAACCAAGAAAACGATCCTAAGATCCTTACAAAATATAATAAAAATAACAAATAAACAAAAGTTATGCGCTTATACATAAGACACAAACAACTAAACCAACCCATGCGAGCTCTCACACAAACACTCGCACAAAACAATACAACATGACATCTATCACGAAGAATCGTGTAGACTAACAAAAACAAATAAGGTCTTTGATGCGGGGGGAAGCGTGAAGAAAAAGCGGTGCTAATTATCCAAAAATGTACCTAAGTTGTAATTTAGTAAGACCAGAACTCAAAATTCAGCTATTTAATATGACCCTGTCATACATCACCTCTTAATTACCAGCCTGGTTACCTTTCATACAACATTCAAACATCAATCTCAACAAAGGAGGAGTTTTCATACAGTCACCGAACTCTAGTCTGACTTGAGTGTCGAAAACAATTAAATTTCAATTATGTCCATGACATGCTAACTACCTATTGAACCTTTTTATAAACCTTTCAACAGATAAACATTATTGGAAGGTTTTTCAATAATTTCACATTTTATAAACTTAAGTGAAAGCTTAACCGAAAAGTAAGTAGGAGCCCTCCCACATCTAAAAAGATGACTTTCCGGCCTTTATTGTAACAATGAGCATTACGTTTGTAAGCTTTCAACAAAGAGGCTTCCACCTTAACAAAAATTTCAATAAGAAAGCTTAATGAAGTAGCAAAAGTATTCCAGCAACCAACCTCCAATTGAGACAAGTCCTCAAGGGAGTTACTAAAACGGTGTAAAGAAGCATCAAGAATAACTTCTCTACCAAACATAAGAAAGTTAGGAGTAAATTCAATAGCTAAATTTAGACTACTACTCAAAGCAAATTGTACATGAGGCAAAAATTTAGACCAAGTACGCTGATCATCTTTGACAAAACACGCAATGCAAGTTTCGATCACCTTATTGTACCTCTCTACTGGGTTATTCTGTGGTGTATATAAAGTGTTGTAAAATATTTTATCAATATTAAAAGTTATCAGAAAATCTACACCACCCAGAGATTTCCTAGAATTCTTGCTGCCACCTGTCAAACGAGTTAATGGTGCAGCAATGTCTGCAAATTTACAGAAAACTTCTAAGTTGTTTCACTGTTACAGGACGAGGGAAGTTCATGATGGTATCAGGCTTGGGTCTGTGTGCAAGCCATTTCTGTCTACTATATAACCCAAATACCTTAACCGATCTTTACAGAATTCACACTTTTTCACATTTACTGTTAATCCAGCTTTGAAGATTTTATAAATTTTGAGTAAATGTTCAATATGAGTTTCAAAATCTGAGCTAATGCATATCATCTAAATAACAGAACACAGTATTATCAAACTTGGGCCCAAACAGTCGGTCCACTAATCTTTGGAATCCGTAGGGCATTCACAAAAACTCATATAATCATTTCCCAGGTAAAAGCAGTCTTTTCGCGAGAAGACGATTCGAGGGGAATCTGCAGAAAAGCTTTAGAAAGTTTTAATGGAAATATCGCGTATTTTATTTATTTTGTTGAACCTGATGCCGCGTTTACACGCTCGCGTTCAATACGACATTCAACGGGCACAAACACAAGCACAAGCGTGAGAACGGGCTGTCCGACTGTTTGAATGTGCTCGTGCGTGCGCTTGCCGTGAACGGGGCGAGTGTCGGTTTTTTTGACACATTTCAAAGGATAAATGTGCTTGCGCCCGATTGCCTGTTCACACGCGCGCGATCGTTTCAGTATCTCGTGCACCTTCGCGACGACTGGACGTATAAGATGGCGGATTGGTCATGCGATCAAGCTCGGGACACTTTTCTATTTTTATGAATTCTGAAATAAAAAATAAATAAATAGGTACATAAAAAATAATTAAATAGGTACCATTTATTTAGCATTCAATCATCCATCTTGATTCAAAAAATTACATTATGTAAAAGGAAAAATGAGTAGATAGAGCCACTTAGGAAACATTTTTCGTCAATACCACTCAGGCATTGAGTTGCGATCGGAAAATACAGTTCGATTTTGGTGATTTTTTATCATCCACCACCTTCTTCTACGCAATTCTTCTTTTCCTCACTGCTCGTCGTCTATCACTTTGTTTTTTTTTTCCAATAAAAATAAGTTAAGCCGACTGTAATAGCCGCCACAATATCGACGTCCATGGTGTCCGCCATGCTTGGCATCGACTGGCGCGTCGCCACGCGTGTGAACAGCTTGTTTGGCGCGCCCGGCCCGCAGGGCTACTCGCCGTGCTGCTTGCCAGGCTGCTTCCCGGGCTGCGTGGCACGCGTGTAAACCTAGCATGACGTTTCAATCGCTTTGCAGCGTCCGTGGTCGCAGGAAGATAGTCTTCCTGTTGTTCCTGTTTAATTCAAAGCTTTAGAAAGATCAATAGCAGTGATGTATTTAGCATCCCTAAGGTTATCTAAATTTTTTGAAGTATAAGATAATGGATACGAATCTTTCACAGTGACAGTTCAACCGTCTTGAATCCAAACACAATCTAACTCCACCGTTGTAAGGTACAATGGGAATGTCATGCCCAAATTGGGTCCAATTTCCTATCTTAACTAAAAGAAATAAAAAAAACTCCACTGTCTTTCTTTTCCACTGCCAAGACAGGAGAACACCATGGGGACTTCGATGGTAATTCAACTTCATCAAAGAGTTCTTTCTGTTTAGCAGGACTCCACGGCCAATAACGCTGTTTAAATGGTTCACTAGTAACATTAATTTTGTGTTCAACAAGGTGAGTACGGCCTAAACCTCATTTCTCATAAGAGATATCTTCAAAGACTTCACTTAACTTATGCTTCTCAGAAGAAGTCAGCTCTTCGGCAGAAGTAACAGCACAAATTTGAAATCTATCAGAACTGACATAAGTAACACCCGTCCATAGATCTTTAGCAAGGTCAAATTTCAGCCAAAAGTAAAACCCTACAATAATCGGTGGTTCAAAGGAAGGTAGGACTAAGAAGGTCACGGTTTTGGTAGTATTGTCACATGTAACAGGCAAATCCATAGTACCAACAATTTTTTGGGAAGATCCATCAGCTGTATAAGCAGTGCTACAAGCTGGTTTAATTTTGTAACCCATGCACAAAAATTGTTTGTGACTATGAGACCCTAGAACTAGCGATGGGCGATTGCGAGAGGTTTTTTTCGATTGTCTCGATTGTTCGAACATCTCGATTGTTTTCGATTGTTTCGTCGAACATCTCGATTGTTGTTGTGTTCGTTTTCGGCGCGATTTCAACTCGAATTTGTGGTTGCGAATTGCGAGTATGCACGATGGCGAGAGGTTTCAGTCGATTGTTTTGAGTTATATTAGAACATCTCGATGGCCGGACTTGGCCTTGTCTTGTGATTGCGATTTGCGAGTTCAAACTAAGCATGCAAAGTAGCAAACTTACGTAGGTACGTATTATAGGAGAAAGGAATCACGAAAATAAATAAAATAATAAAAGTTTATAACGAATCATCTATTTTTAATGACTTAAATAAACTTGTGCAATGTATGCAATATAGTTTTTTAGTTTTAATACAAAAAATCACAGCGGCTCGACAAACAATCGCGACACATACACCTCGGCTCGATGCTTGTAAACAACCAGCAGCGAGTCGAGTCCGTCCGGCTAAACTGACCGGTGACCGATGAATGACTGACTGATGCAACAATCGAAACAATCGAAAAACCTCTCGATTGTTTTGTAAAACGGCGAGTCGATTGTTGACTCGATTGTATATTTTGACGACTGCGATTCTTTCGATTGTTAAAACATCTCGGAATCGCCCATCGCTACCTAGAACCCAACTACTCGAACTACTGTCTAACAATCCCAAGAAACCAATTTCATTAATATAAAATTCCAAGTAAGGTCTAGTATAGTTCCTTTTGTAAATAAAATAGGGGCGGCCTTGGACTTTATTCCGAGCATCGAGACGCACGCGTGTCATGAGATACAAGGGCTCGATGCGGCCTAATTAGTTTTTTTGGCGGATCACACACATCGCAATTTTTGGTTATAGTTCCTAATTTGCCACACTTGAAGCAAACCATCCCCTGTACGATTGTACAAGTTTTGGAATGGTGTCCTGTCCTTCTTACATTGCAAACACATAATGCTGTTCTCAATTGGAACTGCATTAGATTTGGTGTGCTGTATACTCTTAGTGGGTGTAGAACGCGTACGAACAACAAATATTTCAAGTTCCCTAAGTCCAGAAACTGTTCTACCGAGTCAATTTGTCTACCAAACAGGTGGAGTAAGTAAATAGGAAGCATATTATGCTTAATAATATTAATAAAAGTTGTGTCAAAAAAGGGGAGACTCAGTTGTCCAGACATATCTAAAATTTCAGTAATGAAATCTGGATGAGATTCATTATAACTTTGTTTCCTAGTACGAATTTCATTTTCCAAGCAATATTCAAAATCCTGTCTATCAAAACGCTTTAAGAGCTCACTCTTCAACTGGGACCATGAAGCAATGCGAAAACGCACATAACGGAACCATTTGACTGCTATACCACTTAATAAATCCGCAAAAGATCCTACTAATAAATGGTGGCAAATACACAGGGCGGCACACTTCTCGTGACATCACGACTTCATGCCAGGTGTGCCATCTTATCAAGCGAGCGACGAAAAACAGCCAATAAATCGCTCCAAACAAAGATCGCCTCTAAAATTGACACCAGAAAAAAAAAGACGTGGCTATTACTACATCTTCATTTACCACTGTGAACAAAGATAATAGCGTGTAACCACTGGTGACCACCACATGGGAAGGTAAGATTTTTATCATAATTTTTAGTCAAACTCACCCTCTCGAACTGGAAATATTCTTTATGTATTTATTGGAAGCGGCGCAATGCCGTAAAAATATAAATTTAGACCACTATTTGGTCTATTTAAAAAGATTGAGCGGGTTCTCATTTCCCGTCGACATTCTATAACCTCTCTCGAACAGAAAGTGAAGAAATCTCATTGCCATATGACAATCAAGGAAAAATATTTTTTAACTGGCATTCGACCCGACGGCAAATGTCCTTTAACTAAACAGGCTAGTGTTCACATAATATTCTACCATTTCGTACCAAATTGTTTAATAATAATTTTCCGTCCTAACATAAATCTCACACTAAACATACCAAAAGATTCCACATATGCATCAGCCAAGCTGAACGCAGCTATTGATGAGCTCTGGCCAGAATGGATAGCAATATATACGGATGCTTCCAAGATTTCTGAGGAAAGTTGTGTTGGGGCGGCTGTATGGCTACCCAAATACAGAATAATTTTGAGCTTTAAGTGTCCGTCTCTTTGTTCCATCTTCACAGGTGAAGCTACAGCAATTCTGGAGGCTTTGTTATACGTAGAGTCACATAACATAATTAAAACAGTCATTTTCACAGACTCCAGAAGTTGCCTGGTTTCAATAGCTGATAACCAATTCTGCAGCAAAACGAAGGCCTCAGTTATATTAACTATCAAACAAGCCTTGTATCTATGTCATTGCAAGGGTATACAGGTTCATCTTGTTTGGATCCCGGGACATAGTGGCATTCCAGGGAATGAAATGGCAGACCGGTGTGCTAGAGATGCTATACAGAATGGGTGTTTGTCTCAGCAATGTATATCTTATTCCCATGACCTAGTCCCGCTCGCTCGAGCCAAACTCAGGGCCGCTTGGAAAGGGATATGGGATTAGTCCAGGGCAGTAAAAGGTAGGCATTATGGCTCTATTCAAGAGTGTATACCAACTAAGCCTTGGTTCTACAGGTATAGAGATGCAAATAAACAAGCAACATCAGTCATATGTCGGCTACGAATAGGTCACGCTTGCACCAGTGTATTACTTGCAAAAATCAGGATAAGAGACAGCTCCTTGTGTGAGTGTGGCCTGGACGAGGGAACTCTAGATCACATATTTTTTAACTGCTCCAAGAATACATCCTCACTGTATGACCTCCTTCCCCCCCTCTATCCCCCTTCCTATAGATTTTAAATCCCTACTGTCATGTGTCTATTCCTCTCCCTTTATACATATTTTATGTAATTTTATTAACACTAATAACATTAGACTTTAAAGTGTTTGTCAAAACTAACAAATAACATTTTGTTCTGTCCTATATGCAGTGCGTGTCTCTATTTATTACAGGATTATCAACAGAACATCATAGTAACCTAATAACTCGCCAAAATTGGTTGTCTTCTGTACACCCACAAGGCCAATTCATTGCAGAGTCACCTACTTAGCATAGCCACATACTGAGATGAACACTGGCTTTTACAAAGAAAGCACTGTCATTGGCGTGAACAATACCAGGATCACCATAAAGGAGAATTGAATTAGTATTAAAATAAGTTAAGACATGTGACACTCAAATTATTCATCACACCATGCTGTAGTCCCTTGGAAAATCCACAGCTTAAGCTTTCTCGGAGGAAAACTTCAATGGAAAAGCACAGTACGCGATCATTGCGGCTCCAGTGTGTGAGGGTGAACTCCCCGCCGTCGGCGAGCGATGCCATTATAAAAAATAGCTGTCGGCATCATATCAAACAATTCTTCAGAAAACAACCCGTTGTACAATCGGTAGAACACACTAAGGGAGGCAAACTCTCTCCTTAAACTTAAGGGTTCAATACCGTGTGTAAGCTTAGGATTATCAACAATTCTCACTGAATCGAATCACACGGTCCAAGCTGGTATCCAGGTGTTCTCGCCCAAAGCCGGGCGGGCCCAGCGCCGCGTGCAGGCGGCTGTACTCCGGTACCTGCCGGAGTATGGCCACGTACGGTGCCCCCATATGGGCGGACGCCCTCTGCGCTCGGAACAAGGCTCAGCTGCGCAGAGCGCAGCGGGTCATAGCGCAGAGAGCGATAAGGGGGTACCGGACGGTTGCTTGGACGGCCGCGACCGCCCTTGCTGGCGACCCGCCCTGGGAGATAGTGGCGGTGGCGCTCGCCGAGGTGTACGTGTTTGTTGCGGAAAGGAGGAGCCTCGGCGAGCGCCCCACGTTGGAGGAGGTGGGGCGGTGTCGCCAGCGAGGGCATTCAGAGATGATGCGGAGGTGGGGGGAGGACCTGGCGCAGCCGCGGTATGGAGTCCGCGTTGCAGATGCGCTGCGCCCGGTCCTGGAGGCGTGGATGCGCCGCAGGCGCAAACCCCTCACCTTCCGCATGGTGCAGGTGCTCACCGGGCACGGGTGCTTCGGTGAGTACCTGCACCGGGTCGCGAGGCGGGAGGAGCAGCCAGGCTGCCACGATTGTGGCGCGGCCGAGGACACTGCCCAACACACGCTGGAGCAGTGTCCCAGGTGGTCTCGGCAGCGCCACGATCTGGTGTCCGCGCTTAAGCGCGGACCTCTCGCTCCCGAGCGTGGTCCGCTCCATGCTCGGGAGCGACAGTGCCTGGCAGGCGATGGCCTCCTTCTGTGAGACGGTCATGTCCCAGAAGGAGGCCTCGGAGCGGGACAGGGAGGACGATCCCGAGGCTGTCCCGCTCCGGAGACGGCGGACGGGAGTGCGGC
This sequence comes from Pyralis farinalis, assembly GCA_947507595.1. Taxonomy (NCBI): domain Eukaryota; kingdom Metazoa; phylum Arthropoda; class Insecta; order Lepidoptera; family Pyralidae; genus Pyralis; species Pyralis farinalis. The sequence goes on from OX382281.1 coordinate 3,184,370, forward strand.
GTAGGCGCTATACGCACCTATTGCCGCCTCCCTAATATGTGGGACTAGGGGTCAGGATGGGAACCTGGTCCCCTAAGTGGTCCCGCCGCCGGAGGGGCCGTCCCAATTTGCCGGGATGGCCCCTAGAGAGAAGAAGTCCGGCCCCTTTTGAGGGGCTGGCCAGTCGCAGTGGTGCCCTGTTGCTGACAGATCCGGGGCACCACACCAACGCGGCCGATGGCAATTCGCAGGGTTGTTTAGTGGGTATACCGTCGGGCAGCCGACGGGGAGTCCCACACTACCACCGGAGGCCACCCAGGTTTCACCGGTGGTGTGCGTAACGCATTTTTTCCCGCGTCACAAAAAAAAAAAAAAGGTGATGTTAACAGTTACATGACTAAACTCAACAGCTTAGTATCAGAATTGAAGAGTTGTGGAGAGGAAATATCAGAAAAAATGGTTATCACCAAAGTCATAATGTCGTTGCCGGAGAAAGGATAATGCCCATCAAAGTATGGACCATGGTACAGGCGTTGCATCAATTCCAAATTTGTTTCAGACGGTGTATAAAAAATAAATAAACCTTTAACATTAGTAATTTTAGGATTCAAAACAGGAGTTTCGAAGTTTTTTCAGAAAACGTAACATAACCTAAAAATCAAAATAATTCTCATCTGGTTTTGGTAGTTTTTACTAATCTTTGCTTAAAATGCCTACAGAGTGAATTAACGATCACTTTACCTATGTTGGAAACATTTACTTACACTTTAATAATTAATTAATTACCTACAAAAGTTTTCTTGGCATAGGTACGGGAAATATTTCATTATTTGAACATTGGAGTAGATGCTTGTTCCAAGATATGGCTGCCTGCCTATGTTTCTCGGTATCAAAAAAGAACACCGGTTTCTCGTCGTCATTTTCACGGTCAATTATAACCACAAGTGCTCAGCCATAGTACAACACTAACACAAGAAAAACGTCCCGTCGTTGAATTGTACACAAATAATGTTTACGATATCACAATTTAAGCTGATAATAATCTCAATCAACACAAAAATGGCAGTAATAAACAGCAGATATAATAAAGTACCTACTCTGTGCAGCAGATGGTCATTTCGTACAGCGTCACAAATGTTACAAGTGTTACCACACCATAGATATTAAATGAAAATCGATTGTTTGACTAGCGTAACTCGATTCTTATACACTGTATTCGATATGAATAAAAACCAAATACGAGTAGGTTTGTAGCGTGAAACCCGAACGATTCCTAAAATAATGAAATCAAAGTGTTTATGTTTTATAAGCGATGATGGTGATATACTAGTGCCTAGTAATGTTACATTTTTATTGTTTGTAATTATAATCGATAACAATATTAATCGTAGTTTTCTTTCAACATTTTTTTTATTTACTATGGCAACTTTTTTCATCAACATTCGGAGGAAATAAAAATCAAGTGATAAATTGTAGTCAATAGTATATCTTCATATTTTCTAAAATATATCCCCTGTCCAAAACAAGCATGGATTGGGCAAGAAGACTCCTAAAATGAGAAAAATAATTTATAAAATGTTTTTATCCTGAGGCATGAGACAATTCAGTACCATGAATGGGCATTATCCTTTGTACATTTCAAATCGGCTTGGGAAAGTGTCTCATCAAATGAAAGAAATTTGGATAACCTGTGTTGTGTAGATTATTGATTGAAGAGGAAAGATTTGTGGATAACAAGAAAAGTGAGTGTGTAGCCTTGGTGAGTAATGTAAAGTGTTATGCTTGTGGAAAGCTAGGTCATTACAAGTTTCAGTGCAAGTCAATAGAATGTCTTTACTGTAAAAAACCAGATCATTTGAAGAAGAACTGTTACAAATTAAAAAATAAGAACAAATACATCAAAACAATGGTGCATTCAGTGGCAGTGTAGCGCTAATGGGTTTGGTGGAGGACAGCGATGGTGTAAAATGGTTTCTCGATAGTGGGGCCTCGCAACATATGTGCAACAACAGAGATATTTTTTGTTCATTTAATACTTTAGCAAATAAGAAACCAATAAAAATAGGCGATGGTTCATGTATGTATGCTAAAGGTGAGGGCAATATTTGTTTGAAATCCTTTAATGGCATTCAATATCAGAATGTAACTTTAAAAAATTCCAAATTTGAAAGTAAATTTATTTTCGCAAGGTCAGGCGTTAGATAAGGGATTAAAGTTAATGTCAGATTCTAAAACTGCAAAATTTATTTTCAATGATAATATTATTGCAATGGGAACTAGAAACGATAAACTTTATAAAATGCTTTTTAAATCTGAGGTCAATATTTGTAGTTGTTATATTTCTCATACAGAGGGAAGTGGAACTAGTAGTGATTTTTCAAATAAAATTAAAACCCTTACTTGGTGGCATGAAACCTTAGGACATCAACATTTCAGGCATATAAGAAATTTTTTAAAGCATAATAATATTAATTACATTGACACAAATCAGACGTTTTGCAGTTCATGTATGCAGGGCAAAGCTCATAGAGAACCATTTCAGCGTAGCAACAATAGAAAAGAAAATACACTAGACTTGGTACATCTTGACTTATGTGGTCCCTTAGAAGTGAGTTCACATAATGGTAGTAGGTATATGTTTTTACTAAAAGATGATTGTAGTAATTTTAGATCTGTCTATTTTCTTAAAAAGAAAGAAGTTTATGAAAAACTTAGGGAATATATTCTGTACATGAAAACTCAGAAAGGAAAAATGGTAAAGACTTTTAGAAGTGATAATGGGTCTGAATCTGTAAATGAGAAAGTTAGAAATTTATTAAAAGAATATGGAATAAAACAAGAATTTAGTGTGCCATACACCCCTCAACATAATGGCAGAGCTGAAAGGGAATTTCGAACCATCATGGAAGCAACTAGGTCCATGTTAGCTAAAAATCACACTGAAAAGTCACTATGGGCTGAAGCTGCCAATACAGCTGTGTTCTTGCTTAATCACACTGGACCTAGTCCGGTAGGGAATAAAACTCCATATGAAGTTTTTGAAGGAAGGAGCTATGATTACAATTTTTTGAAGGGTGGTTTCGGAGAAGAAGTTTGGGCATACATAGCTAAAGAAAAAAGGAAGAAATTAGACATGAAAAGTAAGCAAGGAATTTTTGTTGGATATTCAGAGCAAGTCAAGGGTTACAGAGTCTACTATCCTATGAATAAAATAATTTGCATAGAAAGGGAGGTTATTTTTGTACCTAAAAATGAAGGAAGGAAAAGTTCCTACCCCACAGAAAATGTGATAAGACTTGATCTGAGTTCTGACGATGAAAGTGAAAATGATTCAACGAATATAAAGTTACAGGAATGGTATGAATCAAAAGATGAAATGCGTGATCAAAATTAAGAGATAGACATTCAGGAGACTCGGGAGGAAGAGACAGTTAATAATACATCTCAGTTAAGACCTAGAGAAACTCTGAAGAAACCTACTTATTTAAATGAATATGATATGTTATAATACTTTGCACTTGCAGATGAAGATGAACCAACAAGTTATGAGCAGGCAATGTCAAGTAAATATGCTGTATACTGGAAAAAAGCAACAGAAGAAGAAATGAAGGCATTAGAAGATAATGAGACGTGGGTGGTGGTTGATAAAGCAGATGTGGATCCCAAAAATAAGGTGATTGATAGCAAATGGGTTTTTAAGATAAAGAGGGGGGAGGAAGGAGAAGTAATTAAATATAAATGTCGTCTAGTTGCTAGAGGTTTTCAGCAAGAAAATTATATGAGTGAAAATCATTATGCTCCAGTAGTGAAATTAAATACTTTGAGAACAGTGTTATCAGTGTGCGCATATAACAGTTGGTCTGTTTATCAATTTGATGTATGTAATGCATTCTTAAACGGTGACTTGAAAAGTGAAGTGTATATGATGTTACCAAAGAGTCATGGTTCAGATAGTAAATTGTGTAAACTTAAAAAGGCTATTTATGGTCTCAAAGATTCACCGCTTAGTTGGTATGATAAATTTGATAGTTTGATGAGGTCTCAGGGTTTTGCAAAAAGTGCATATGATTATTGTGTTTATTTCAAAACTTTAGGATCTTTAAGGATTTATGTTTTAATATATGTTGACGATATTTTAATTACAGGATCTGATAACAATGAGATATCAAAATTAAAAATAACTTTACAAAATACTTTCAAGATGAGAGATATGGGTTTACTAGGAAATTACTTAGGGATCAATATCAAACAAAATATGTCAGAGGGTTTCATATCACTAAGTCAGAAAAATTATCTTGAAAATGTTTTAAAGAAACATAATATGTATGAATGTAAAGCTGTGGCTATACCAATGGATAACAATTTTGATTTTAGTGTATTAAAAAGGGAAAGATCAGAGTCGTATGAAATTGAAAACAAATGCAAGCAAATTTTGGGCAGTTTAATGTATGCTATGATAGGAACTAGGCCGGATTTATGTGCTGTTATTTCTATTTTATTGAGATTTCAAAATTGTGCGAGCAATGAATTGTTAACTTCTTTAAAAAGAGTCTTAAGATATATTAAGGGGACATTACACTTGACAATAATTTATTATAAATTTGATATAAATGATGAGGTGAAAGTGCTTAAAGGTTATGCAGATGCAAATTGGGGGAGATACCACCGACCGAAAATCTACCAGTGGTTATTGTTTCTATGTGTATGGTGGCATAGTATCATGGGCATCTAGAAAACAAAGCACTGTCGCCTTATCAACTACAGAGTCTGAAGTTATTAGTTTATGCTTGTGTGCAACTGAAGCATGCTGGTTGAGAAACCTGTTGTTGAATTTAAAGATTGAAAGTTTTGATGGTAAAGTTGTACTGTATGAGGACAATCAGTCCCCTATTAAATTATGTAATTCTCAAGGTCAGTTGAAAAGAGTTAAGCACCTGGATATTAAATTTCAATTTTTGCGAGACAAGATAAAAGATGGTATCATTCTTATTGAATATATAAATTCTGTAGAACAGGTAGCTGATATCTTTACTAAGGCTAATTCAAAGATCATATTTGATAAATTAAGAAGTAAGCTGTATAGATATAAAGACTAAGTTTTGTTCTGTTTTTTCTAAACTATTGTTTTTGTGTTTCTCTATGATTATAAGTTTAGAATGTTTTGTTTGTGGGGATGGTGTTGTTGTGGCAATCAAAACATTGGCTTTCTAATCTGTGTCGAAGTGGCTACACTGGTTCTTTCCTTGGTTTGTTCGTACACTCGTTATGTGTTTTCGTTGTTTGAGTTTTATAATTAGTTTCTGTAATTTGTGGAGTAAATAAAAGAAGTAACATTTACTTTCATAGTTTTTCTCTTGTGCAAGATTACAATAGGCTGCCATTCCACTGCACAATTATTACAACATTCACACATTATTGTCGAAACATCCTTAAATAAAATACAAAGTTAACACGTATACTATATAACAATATATTATGTAAGTGAAAAGACTATGCTTCGCTTTAAATATGAAAAACCACGGCAGTGGGTCATGGATCAACAGTAAATATACCGTGCGTTGTTTGAAGAATGTGAAATACAGTGTTACGTGTTGGACGATACTCACAGAGATCTCGGTTAGTCTTTCATAAACATCTTGTAGCGGACTGCCGGCTAGCGATGGGCGATTGCGAGAGGTTTTTTTCGATTGTCTCGATTGTTCGAACATCTCGATTGTTTTCGATTGTTTCGTCGAACATCTCGATTGTTGTTGTGTTCGTCTTCGGCGCGATTTCAACTCGAATTTGTGGTTACGAATTGCGAGTATGCACGATGGCGAGAGGTTTCAGTCGATTGTTTTGAGTTATATTAGAACATCTCGATGGCCGGACTTGGCCTTGTCTTGTGATTGCGATTTGCAAGTTCAAACTAAGCATGCAAAGTAGCAAACTTACCCAACTTACGTACGTATTATAGGAGAAAGGAATCACGAAAATATATAAAATAATCGAAGTTTATAACGAATCATCTATTTTAATGACTTAAATAAACTTGTGCAATGTATGCAACATAGTTTTTTAGTTTTAATACAAAAAAATCACAGCTTTATTGCTTTTTACTAATTATTAAATTTGTATTTGAATGAAAAGAGCTATGAATGTGAAAGAAGCGAGTGAAGTGTGTAAGGACCGCGTCTTATGGCGCTCGGTTCTCTCTGCCTACCCCGCAAGGGACCTGGCGTGAAGATATACATACATACATTAAATTTGTATTGCAGCAAGAACAATCACTTCAATTTGAACTCAAAAATATAAAACAACATCAGTTAAAAAGTCTCTAAAATAATATACCTATTCAAGGAAATGAATAATCAACAATCAAATAATAAAAAAATCTGTCAAAAAATTATTTATCTCTCTAATGTAATTTTTTATACCTATGCAAGTTTAATCAACGATCACAATCAAATAATAACAAAATCAGTCAGTAAAGTCTTAATCTTTATAATGTAACATTTTCTAGTTATAAATTGAATTACGCACACGGTGGCGGGCGGCTCGACATACATTCGCGACACATACACCTCGACGCGATGCTCGAACAACTAGCAGCGAGTCGAGTCCGTCCGGCTAAACTGACCGGTGACCGATGAATGACTGACTGATGCAACAATCGAAACAATCGAAAAACCTCTCGATTGTTTTTTAAAACGGCGAGTCGATTGTTGACTCGATTGTATATTTTGACGATTGCAATTCTTTCGATTGTTAAAATATCTCGGAATCGCCCATCGCTAGTCTAGACATTGTGTTGAAAACCCAAAAATAACAAATTAAAATTACAATTCAAGACGAGCTCGGTGGCTCAGTGGTGGAACGCGCTGTTACGCTACTTTGACACCAACGCTCGTGGGTTCGATTCCCACACAGTACAAACATTTGTGTGCATGAACATGTCTGTATGTATTGGTCTGGGTATTTTCAATGTATAATAAGTATGTATTTACAAAAAAAAAATGTATTTACGTATGTTTATCAGTTGTCTAGTACCCATAACACAAGCTTCGCTTACTTTGGGGCTAGGTGGCGCTGTGTAATTTGTCCGACAATATTTATTTATTTATTATTATTTATTAATTCTATTATAAAATTGGTAAAAATAAACAAATAATGACAATATGACAATTGTTTGACAAATTATTGATAACATAAAGCGTTGCTACGGTTACTTGACAATCGTCCTATAAAGTTGTTCGTATTGATGAAATATTATTTGGTGGCGCGTTACAGACTGCCTTTATTTTTAGACAAATGTCCTGAAGCGAAATATATATAGTGGACTGTATTTAGGATAAATTAACGGGAAAAATATATAAGGAATAAATGACTGCCCTAATGTGCAGTTTACGGCGTCTTCCAACGGCGGCTGGGCCCAGCTTTCATCAGCGTGCTTCTTGTTTGATTTCCACAGTAAATTCACGGTACACGATGGGTTTGTTGCGGGTATATTATTTTGATTTTGCGAACGACTAGCGGACGAATCCGCGGAAGCGAATATGCGACTATGATTCAATCGAACCACGAATGAATGGTTGAATGATGACTTTGGCGTCAACATTATTCGTTTCCACGGAAATGTCAGTACTATAAATTCGCTAACCGTAGAAAGTCAAATTCAAATTTGAAATCGCACAGCTGAAGATCAAAAAGATGTCTGCGACTTGTAGAGCTCGTGTGGACCGTATTATTTATATGCAGGAAAATGATAAAAGCGGAGAATAAAAATATGAGGGTGCAGACTAACTTGGACTTTATTTAACCAATTTGACACTACTCATTTTTACTATAGATGTAAACTTATGAAATAGTTATCATTAAAAGCAAGGTTTTATTTGTATTGTAAACAAACGGTACGGTCTTGAGGTAAATCATTGTTCGTAATCCGCGGCGTGATCTCCAAAAGAACAACTCTCCGTGGTCCTGGTTGAAGACTACTGCAGAAGACACAGGAAACAGGGAAGTCTCACAGAGGACATCAGTACAGGCAATGTTCGTGGGGTAAGTCGTAAAACTCTGGCAACTCCCGATATTCCCTTTGTATCATTCCTATAAAACTAACAGGCTCTTATATTCACGTGTGCTGTATTGTAGATTAGAATTGAAAATGTCTAAAGAACAAGGCAAGCGATGAAAAGCCTACAGAGTTAGATTTTAAAAATATGTCAATTTTATTACCCTCATATGATGGTAACAAGAAAACATTAGCATTTTACTTACAAAGTGTGGAAAATACACAAGATTTAATTGATAATAGGCAGGATGCTAGCTTAGGATATTTAATCAGAAATAAAATGACTGGAAAGGCAGTCGAAGGATTATCAGAATGCACAAACTTTAAAACTTGGGCTGATATTAAAGCTATTTTAGTACGGAGATTCGGAGAGGTGCGAGGCAAGTTCCAATTAGTGCAAGAAAAACATTTGCAAATAAGGTTAGAGAATTAGCTAGTACTTTAATCTTATTAGATCCCAATAAACGTGAATATTACGAACAAATGGATATAAATGTATTTTTGGATCAACTTAATCCAATTACTGCTCTTAGTGTAAGGATACAGAAGATAGATACATTAGATTGTTTTAGCTAATCAGGAAGAGGTTAAGTTAAAAAACAAAAGAATGTTCTTCGACCAAAGACAGGTGCCGAGATCAAATACACACAAACCCTCTCTACCGCAGTTATCGTTACCACGTTATAATACTAACGTAAATATAAAAAAAGAGACGGGAATCAACCATCGTCTTCTGGTGATTTCCGAAATAATAAAAATTTTAGTCACAAATCGGTTCATTATCAGGCAACTGACGATGAGATGCCAGTGATTGACGGAAAAACCATTGTAGATGAACCTTGCGATATAGAACAGGATGATTATCCGATTTTTTGCGTAAACATATATATAAGGTAGACGACTTGTGTTATTTATAAATACTAAGTTTCTCCTTCTTCCTCCCTGTTTTCGCAAAAAATCTAAAATCTACCATCTAGTTCGCTTATATGTATATATTTATATATAAGCGAACTAGGTGGTAAATTTTTGATTGATACAGGTGCTTCACAATCGCTGATAGCTCCATATATAGCTAAATATAAAAGCATAAAGTATAAAATTAAACCGGAGGTAAACTTTATAAAAAGCGCTCATGGTATAACTAAACATAGTCAAGTAGCACTAATAGAGCTTCCTTTTAACTTGTTTAAAAAAAATACTCTTAAATTTTTATTGTTCGACTTTGACTCAGATTTTAAAGGTTTGATTACCTTAGATCTTTTCGTTCTATTAGAAAACAAGATCGACATGAAAACTATGATAAAGATAAAGATAAAAATGATTTATTTGCCATTAGACCCTTACGGGCACTTAAACACGTGTTACATTCTTTAAATTAAATCATATTGTATCTTAATAATTTTCCAGTTTTTTTTAACTTTTAATCCCTCTTTTTTAATCTACCAGCATTTCGGAAATGACCATTGGCGAAGAAGAAATGCCAAAAGAAACTTGCCAATATCGGTCTTTTTTTTCATCGTTAAAATAATATTACAATAAGTATATGTGAGTGAACATATCGTGAAATCAAGTGGTACAATTAAAGATATATTAATACATGTGCTGAATCATTTCCAAACATCTCTATCAGTTAGATATTCAGCGATTCTTTAACCCTTCGAAACCCAGGTGGTCGTATACGACCGCGAAATGTATGGGAAAACGTATATAACGGGTTCTGACTGCTAACCCTTCTTGCACAGAGTATTTTTGATGTACCTTTTGAACATATTCTCAGGCAATTACAGAACTGTTTCAGGTAATTTATTATAGAATCGAATACAATTTACAATAAAAGATATACTAGTCTTAACAAGTCGATGTACAGGCATACGCAACCTATTCTTACTTCTAAGATTTTCACTAAATTTTGAAAATGACTCTATACTTTTACGAGCATACATTATGTTCTCATAAATATACTGAGAGGTAAGAGTGAGGATATTTATTTCTTTAAATAGTTCTCTAAGAGATACCCTGGCACCCATGTTATAAATAGAGCGGATGGCTCTCTTTTGTAATATAAACATAGTTTCAATGTCAGCCGCTATGCAGTTTAAATCTGCAGTCAAATCTATACAATTATTTTGTCGTTTACATTGTAAACTGTTTATGTTATTAATATTATAGGCCACTAAAGTGACCTTACTTATGGTCTTACATACGAAAAATCAGATGTAGAAATAAGATCTTACGATATAAAACCTTACACCACAATCAGAACAAATGGTAAATTTGTTCTGTAGCTACAAAGAAGGTGAATATATTTCAGTAGAACTAGAACAGGAGATGGTCTTATATTCCCAACAGCATTGGTATCTGTAAAAAACGGAAACAGTTATTAATTAATCAAACAAAAAGGTTACATTTAAAAATAGTTACTAATTGCCACTACAAACAATAAATAAATCAATGCTCAACAGAGAAACACCAAACATACCAGCTGTAAATCATATGAAACCTTGTAATAAGATTAACAAACTTTTAATGGAAATCTTAGGTAAACTTAGAACTGAACACATGAACACTGAAGAGAGACGTGAGATAGAAAAACTAAAAAAAAGTATAATTATATATATATATATATATATGTACATATATGTTTGTTATATGTAATTGTAAATATAAACGTTGTACGTTACGCAAGTTTAATTAGGTTATACTTAAATAATAAATAAACAGAATACTTGATAATGACAAAAGTGGTACACGTACGCGAACCGAGCGTCAAATGCTTAAATTAAGAAGAAGAACATTTCGTAACGCTTAGCTCTCGAGAGAGAGTTCGACTTCTTCCCGCGCTTTTGACGAGTGATATTGTTGTGATACTTGAAATTTTCACAATTCAGTATAAAATTAGTTTTATGTGACAATTTCGATAGTATTTTGTAACATAAGTGCTAGTGCAATTATACAATAATGACAAAAATCGAATATAACACGTTTATGCACTTTTTGGAAGACGTGAATAAGTTCATCAAGAAAACCTTGTAAAAATCACTATCGTTTTACGGGTGGTATTTAAACTGGGTTAATTGGGTCGAGGTATCCTTCCCAAGTATTTTTTCAGCCCAGTTCCTAAAGCTGGAACATAGAATTAAGATTTTCAAATGGTCTAAATCTAAACTGAAGACTTGGCTGTATGGGCTAGATCCCTTTGCCTTTCCCCTCGGAGATAAAAAGAACCAAAAAAAAAAGTAACCTGATGTTAAAAAAGAATATAATTTCCGGGACTTCTTCCCGCGCTTTTGACGAGTGACATTGTTCTTATATTTGAAATTTTTACAATTCAGTGTAAAATTAGTTTTATGTGACAATTTCGATAGTGTTTTGTAACATAAGTGCTAGTGCAATTATACAACAATGAAAAAACTCAAATATAACACGTTTATGCACTTTTTGGAAGACGTGAATAAGTTCATCAAGAAAACCTTGTAAAATCCCTATCGTTTTACGGGTGGTATTTAAACTGGGTTGATTGGGTCGAAGTACCCTTCCCAAGTATTTTTTGAGCACAGTTCCTGAAGCTGGAACATAGAATTAAGATTTTCAAATGGTTCTAAACTGATGACGTGGCTGTATGGGCTAGATCCCTTTGCCTTTCCCCTCGGGGATAAAAAGAACCAAAAAAAAAAATTATATAATTTCCGTAGGGTCTCGATAATGCACGACCAGTATTGCACAGCCAAATAATGTACAGCCAGGAATGCACGGCCAATAATTCGTGGTTTTGGCGTCCAATTATTGGGGTGTGCAATATTGGCCGTGCAATACTGGTCGTACAATATCTGCCCGTACTGATATTGTACGACCAAATAATGTACAGCCAGTATTGCACGGCCAAATAATTGAAACCATCTACATGTATACGAATTATTGGGTTGTGCATTATTGGCCGTGCAATACTGGCCGTACATTATTTGTACAGGGTGTAATGTACAGCCAGTATTGCACGGCCAGATAAAAGGAAACCATCTCTCATTGGTTGGAGGAAGTGAGCTCCTATTGGTCGGTTCACTTGCTCTGTTTGTGCTTCGTTTAGAGGGATTGCGGGGAATGTTTAGGCAAGTGGATGGTCAGTAATGAAGCTAGTTGTCGTTTTTAAATTGTAATATTCTCTTTGTCTGTGGTATGTAAACTGCAGGATTGGATCTGGGTACTCTTTCTATGTCATTTGGCTTCAACTGTGCTAACAGTTGCTGAAGCTCGAACTGAATTGAATGATTCTGAACTGTAGTCTTGGCTGTATTGTCTAAATCCCTTTGCCTTTTCCCTCGGGTAGAAAAAGAAACAAAAAAAAGTTTTATTTAAGTTTTGTATTTTTCTTTAAATTGCATTTGAGCTCATTGACATTGGTGATAGATATAAAAATATAACTAGGAACTGTGCTGTGTAGAACTGGTGAAATGGCAAAACAATAAAGTAAAATGTAATAGGGATATTTGTGCGATGGACATGCTACGATACTCTGCGACAGGAAAGTAACGTAACGTTTCTTTTCCGAATAAGTATTCATGTATGTGATGTTTAGTTATCAAATCAAGTACGTAAAGAACATCTGCTTGCAACATGGTATATACTTACAGCTTTGTGCTACAGTATATGGATGCATACTTTGGTTAGCGTAACATAGCAAAAAAATGAAGTGACTTCCTGAATAACATGAAATTTACTATGCTAGTGACAAATGATATGTTTTCATCTCTTATGAAAGGGAAATTTGGTTTGCCGTATCACCCATATATTTGATGATTCGGCCAATGTATAACTTGTTACAATTAAGGCCATAGCTAAATTAAAACTCTGGAGGTATGTATTCTGCAAATATACATGGTTATCACAAGGTTCCTGTAAAGTTACGTTAAAATATTATTATTATTATTATTATTTATTTCAAATATCAAGTTACAAGACTCACTTTGTTAGTATCTTATTCTAAGGTGTTATTAAATATATGTAAAAATAACTGCTAATTGATAGGCATGTGCCTCACGGGTGCATGTAGCCTACAGCAGTGCAGTAAATATGGGCAGTCTACTCTATCTGCAATCATTTTGAGGATGTTGTTGGGGCTGTCCCGGACCCTGCGCAACAGGGACGCACATCTTTTGCGCATCGTTGCAAAAAAGCAATCTACACGTGCCTCCGCGAACATTCCTGATGCGCTACAAAAACGGGGCAGCCCCATCAACACCCGGAACGCGTCATTATATTGGATCCGAAGGGCCGAGTAGGCCCGTTGCGTATAATCCCTCCACAGGCTGCAAGTGTATAGGGAAGTACAATATGCTCTAAATAATGTTAGTTTTACCTCCCTCGAACACCCCGCAAACCTGCGAGCAATCATATTCGCCCTAACCGCCAGAGCCCTTCGTTCCCTTTCAATATCTATATTGTCTTTGAGGTCGGACGCAACCACGTGACCCAGATATTTGAATGTTTCCACCCTCGACAATGGTGACCCATTCAATTTAATAGGGGGCACCTCACTGACACGGCTCCGCCCAGCCTCAAAGACCATATACTGACTTTTATTTACATTATATTTTAGCCCATGCCCAGCCACAAACGATTCACAAACACTCAATAATTTACGCAGTCCACAAACAGACGCACTCAGCAGGACCATGTCATCTGCGTAACTTAAATTGTTCACACAAACTTCATCTATATGACATCCGACATGCATGCTGCTGAGAGCCTCAATTAGCTCATTTACATAGAGGTTAAAGAGACTAGGTGAACTTAAACCCCCTTGTCTCACTCCACACTCCAGCTTGTAAGGGTCTGATAACTCATCCGCCCATCCAACACAGTTAACCTGGCCGCCATACCAATATTTTAAAATGCGTATTAAAGGTCTAGGAAAATTGATACTCTCTAATTTGTTCCAGAGTATATTGTAGGAGACCAGATCAAATGCCCTAGACAGGTCGAGAAAACAAGCGTAGACAGGTGTTTTCCGACCAGTATAGTATTTAACAGTGTGCTTAAGGCACAGTATTGCGCTTTCAGTGGACAGATTGGACCGAAATCCAAACTGATTTTCGTGAAGTTTTAAATATACATTCAGCTGTGTATTAAGCACACTGTCCAACACCTTAGCCAAAATAGTTGCCATAGATATAGGTCTATAATTATTTTTGTCAGAAGCATCTCCCGTTTTATTTTTAACTACCGGTACCACAATGGTTTTCATAAAATCCAGCGGTAAGTATGAATGCCGTATACACATTGTATAAAACATTGCAAGCACCCTGTTCACGTGAGGGCCCGCATTGCGAAGATGTTCCATACTAAGACCATCATGACCTGGGGACTTGCCTCCAGTCATAGATTTAATTGCTTTGGACACATCTTTTGCAGTAATACTATCCCCTGCTTCGTCAATTCTGATCTCATCATCGCCCGCCCCACACACAGATGTGCCTAAGGGAGATTTTACAATGAAATGGTCTTTAAATAAGTTTGCAATGTCTTTAGGACAGCTCACGCCACTCACACTCACCGGACGGCCCGATCGATGCCCCATTTTACTGGTACTCTTCCAGAAAGCACTGAAGTCCCTTTCGGAATGTTGCGACACCATCTTATCAATTTTAATTTGGTGTTGATGATCCTGACACCACTTCAAACGTGACTTAAATACTTTTTTACTATTATACATGTCGTTATATAATGGACCATGACTAGGCCGACCACAATTCGTCCATAAATGAAACTTATGCCTGGCAATCTCGTGAGCCGCTCTAACGTGTCTATTCCAGCCCGCTATTGGTTTTTTACACCTACGCTTATCATTATACAAGCGGCTGACAGTCGCAGCCTCCTCAAGGGCCGATACAATGTCAATATACATTTTATCCAAAATATTCCTATGACTGCAGTTAGTACAGCAACTATCCGCACAAGACACAAACTCTTGTGGAAAATCTATTAATCTCAATTTTTTGTAACACTCATCTCTATAAATAGTTATTTGCTTCTTAGATCTCTTCCCCCATGCAACATTATGTTTCGTGTAGAAGAATGGGACCCTACAATTTAATTTAGGCGTCAAAATATTTAAATCACATTCAATTACAAGAGGGAAGTGATCAGACCACATAACATCATACTTAACACAGACACTTCTCACAGATGATACTGCAGATTGTGTCACAAGACAATGATCCAGCCACCTCATCGAGCCATGTGATTGGCTTATAAAAGTGTATGTGCTAGACGATAAACCTAGGATATCTATATCTATACAGCACCAGTTCTGTTCACTACAATAGTCTGAAAGTTCCCTATAAAATAACTCCTGCGGATGAGCATTGAAATCCCCCATAAAATATACAGAGTCTATGCCACTCTCATCTACAATAGCACTTACCGCACTGAGGCAGTCTGTGAACTCCGATAGATTGTCCCTGCTGTCCGTTGGCATATATATACACATCACCATAACAGGACGGTCGTCCGTCAATATTTTTATTGCACATAAACGAGGATTATCACACTGTACCACTGATACATTTCGAAAGACCGCACTTCTCCACAGCAATGCTAAACCACCGTAAGGTCGACCGCGCAGCATACCCTTTGTTGTATCAACAGCAGAAACACCCGTCGAACAGAACCCGTCATCGATGGAGCTCAGGAACGATATTTCATCCGGCAAAAGCCAAGTTTCTTGAAGCGCAATTATATCCGAGAATTGACACAGTTCCCTGATGCTATCAACGGAACGCTTTACGTTCTTGCAATTAAATGAGACTAGTGTATATGTCGCTTTATCCATTATTATTGCGTTTAATTGCCGGTTAAAGAGGTATCTCTATTCTTATTTTTATATTTGTAATGTACAAATTTTCTAAATATAATCCCTTTTGGCCATAAATTCTCATCCAAAAATAGCGATAATTTGTCACTATTTACAAAAAACTTATAGGCTTTATGACCCGTTGTCTTTTTCATAACAATTTTTTCTAGTGACACTATCTCCTTAGTTTTCATAGAAATATAGTTAATTATATCGCTTTCTTCTGTATCTTTGTGTATGTTCGTTATAAATATCGGGGATTTTCGTTCAGCAGCTTTGAATTTTTCTACTCCTTCACTTGTAGCCATGCCTATTTGACCCCTATATCTATACTTCGATTTCTTTTTATACTGTACAGTCTGCCATCCATAATTATCTTCCTTTTGTACGTCTGGATTATTTAAATCCGCACGTCCGGATTCAGTTGACGTTGCGCCGACATTTGTTATGATCGCTATCTCTTTCTCCCCTAGCGCTGAAGTGCATGCGCCATCGTATACCACAGTCGTGTTTTGCGATGTAACCAACGGCGGGCAACCGTTGTTATTAGCATGAATCATAGACATATCACTAAGCGACGGTCGTGGCGATAAAATTTCGGAGGGTACAGTTTTATTTACTTCGGCAGTTGGCTGGTTTAATATCCTCATAGATCGATATTCCGGCACAGTACAATCATCAGGAACCAATGACGATGTTATATTTTTTACAGAGCTGCAACCATTTATAGTGGAGTTATGCATATCCGTTAAGCCTATCGGGCCACTATCCAAACACCAGGCACCCCGTCTCGTATTTACATTGCATATTCTTGTCGGAGAAATATTTTTTAGTGTTTGTACTTCACTTTTTAGTTCCTGGTATTGTTCCAGCGTAGTATAAGTCGATTTTATGTTGTCCAAATCGACTCGCATTCTCGTAATCTCTTTTAAATATTTCGTATAGTCAAAATGTTCTACCGATATTGGCGGCAGTTTTTCCAACTCACGTGCAACAAACACAGGTATGACATCAGGCTCTGCTATTTTAAATAGGTGAATAATGTCCAGTAGATCACGTTGCTCCTTGCCTTCCCTCTTCCGTGAGATTTTTCGCTTATCCATGGGTATGGCATCGAAAAATAACGATTTCGACGTTTGAATTTCAGCACTGGTAAATGCTGATGAACACAATCGCACCATTGATTCTTCATCCATCACTGATATTTTGTTTTGTATATAACATAACAATTCGTCTATGACGATATTACACACGGAACATTTCACCGTACCCGACATTACGACACAAAAATGTATGTTGTATGCATCGATAATTGCATTCGTGTGTCACTGCTGAGCGCGTAACACAGACAAAAGACATAAAAGAAACATGTGAGATGCTCTTAGTGCAATCATAGTACTACTGTCCATGCTATGCTTCACATAAGGTGTGCTTTGTACTTGTGACTTTGATAATATTAATAAAGGCTAAGAAATGATTAAATTTTAAGATAAGTGTAAATATATATTATATAAGTCTCAAGTCAGACTTTTGGGCACCTGGATACCAGCTTCGACCATGTGATTTGATTCAGAGACGAGCTGTGAGAATTGTCGACAATCGTAAGCTTACACACAATATTGAACCCTTAGGCTTAAAACGCACTAGCGGCTGGCCGTGATACGGCACGCCGTATTCCGGCTAACCGCATCGCCTCGGTACTAGTGCGGTCCACCGCAATCGTCAGTACTTCTAGAAATATTGCACATGATGGACGTCGAAGAACTTGCTGCAGTTATTTATCATAGAAAATGTTGTCAAATAAATAAACAGATTTTGGATATACCGTCTAATGGAGATACAACATGACGGTAGAGAGTTTTAATATTTTTATTTCAGAACTAAAGAAATTTGAAGATAAGTTGTTTAAGTTTAAGGAGAGATTTTGCTTCCCTTCGTGTGTTCTACCGATTGTACAACGGGTTGTGTTCTGAAGAATTGTTCGAAATGATGCCGACAGCTACTTTTTATAACCAACCGCTCGCCGACGGCGGTGAGTTCACCCTCATATACTGGAACCGCAATGGTCGCGTACTATGCGGTTCCAGAGAAGTTTTCTTCCGAGAACTCTCAAGCTGTGGAATGAGCTCCCAGCCGAGGTTTTTACAGCATGGAATTCTTCAAGAAATGCGTGAAGAGGTTTTTGAGGGTCAGCAATGCATGAATGATACCCCTGGTGTTGCAAATGTCCATAGGCTACGGTGACTGGTTACCATCAGGTGGGCCGTATGCTTGATTGCCATCTTAGTGGTATAAAAAAAATTAACTAACCTAAAATTTCTTTTAAAGTGAAATAACTAAATTGATTCTAGAGTTCCATTACAATAGTAATAGATTTGTGATATAATTTTACAATGAAATGTTTTGTACTTAATTCTGTGTCAAACCAACATTGTGTGAACATTGCTAATTGCATCAATAAAGATCTAATTGTGCTAGCTACTAAACCTACTGTTTTTTTTATACAATGACAGAAGCATACAAGCATAGGGCCCACCCGATGAAATTAAAATAGTTAATGTAACTTGAATAGAAGCTATGAATGCTTGCAATACATTAAGTATCACTCGCACGATGCCACCTCTGATGCTATCACAGCAACTCCCTCGCACAATCAAAAGAAGCATGTAGGGAGTAGTTATTTGGCTGCAGTTTTATATGAGGTGGAGATGTGGGTCAGATATTCTTCTTAAAATCACCCACACCAAAACAAACAGACATATTCATGCATACATATGTTTATTAGCTATAAAATTTTACATGTGCTTATGTTAATCCTTACCGGTTGCAGAAAAATAACAACTTAATTGAGCTAAATTACTGATCAGGTCTGAGTTTGAGATATGGTGCTGGTGTAGAATACTGTGTTTTAAAATGCTAAACTCACACATGTTTCTAAAGACTTCTAGAATATTTCAATCACATAGTCAGCAGGGAAATAGGTCACCTAGGAAATTTGATGAGTGAAAGTGCAAGAAACCTTAGCAATGTAAACCGTTGCTTTAGACCAATTCAGTCGGTGTACGAGGCTATATATATAGTACAAACAAAGATTGTAAAATATTAGTATAATATGAACATTTCTTGTGAAGGCTATCATGAGCATTATCACTGAGAAACAATATTCAAAGAACTGCTTAAACATTGCTCTTTATGCTTGGTTGTGTGTTTGCCAAACTCAGCTAGAGATAGCTGTGTACTCACCTGGAGTTTAGATGTGACAAGCCATGTATTGTAAATTTACTAAATACATGTGCCTGTCTGAATGTAAAGCCATATTTACTAAATGCATGTACCTGCCTGAATCTTATATAAAAATTTTGATTCTAATTTTTTCCCATAAAATGAAACAGAAAGATGGATTTGCTGCTAATTAAATAAATAAGTATTTATCGGTATATTATCTGTTACAGTCTACAAATTGTATTTATTCAATAAAATTTGTGTAGCTAAATTGTCTTTCATTCTATATGCCAGTACTAATGAAAATTAAATGAAAATACTATCATGCAGTGTTAACCTTTCTGTGGATGGATTTAATTAAAGCGAGCCTGAGTTTGCAGAAGTTATGACTCCTGGCTGTTATAGATAGATGTGACTGTTAGGTCTATTGAAATCACTTATCTTGTAGGGAGGTAGGCTTATAGTCTCATATACTAACAGTAGGATCAGTATGGTATGCAGTGGCAGTAAATTTTCAGTTCAACCTAATTTCAGGTGGACTAAGTAGTAGACATAATATGAAAGTGTAAGGATGTAGGAGCTGAAGAAGAGTTGTTACCATGATGATTTTTGTCATGTTTTATTAGAATATGTCAATACCTCTAGACATTGCAAGCGTCCATGGGAAGAATCTTTTTTGCTGCTATTTAGAACCAAAATTTTGGACAGCTTGTTGATATTGTATGTTAAAGGATACTAAACTCAGGCAAGCTTGTAGATGACTATAATTGTGTAAATGTAATTGGATTCCTAATAAACAATGTGGAGTAAATAGCTCATAATCATTGTCATCAGTAGCTAACCTCACCTATATGTTGACATATACCCGAATACCCTGAGAATTAGTAAATGAGGCTTTGCCAAATGTAATAAAGCACAATTATATATTTAAAAGTTAGCCGAAGTATCATTTTGAAGGTTGTACCCAAATAAAAATTTCTAAAGGTCGTGTTATTCTAACAAGTGATTATGAGCAAAGAAGCCAGTGAGATGAGTTATGGTATTAGTAGTGAAAAAGGAATTATAATGTGCTTATGTTGCAAGTAGGTAACCATAACCTAACTAAACATTAATGCAACATTTACATTCTAAGGATAATGACAAGTTTTGAAATAAAACAATATGTGTCACTTAAGCCAATTTCATTTTTAAAACAAAACATTTTTACATAAACATTACATAATAATTTGTAATTTTCTGTTCAGATTACAGCAGATTTTCAGTACCTATCTCAACATACAAGTAATGTCACTGGTGTTAAGAGTTTAGGACTAGTTTAGGAAATGTTTACCAACAGATATATTAAATGTTTCTTTATTCGCTGCCAATCGTACTTATGCTGACTATAACACATTCTCGCACTGACCATAATTATCTTTGCTATATTTTGAGGAATTGAAGCAGATATAGATGCAGCAAATTAAATATATCACTCATAGGCCCTACAAAGGATTCCACCAACTATTAACTTATCTACAACATGTTTCTATTATTAAGTACACCAGGGACGGATCAGTCTTGAGACATTTGCATCTATTAATTTGTGATCTTTGGATCCATCAGGCGGCACACATTCACTTTTATGATCGATATCTTCTAGTTATGGTAAGAGAGTCGCCTTAAGGGGCCGTACTTTTATATTAATTTGGTCATTACAGAACCTATATACCATTGCAGATGTCGGTCTGCAAGCTAGTGGCTTATACACTGCACGGCACAAGATTGGTATTTGTATAAACGTAGTCCAACAGCGAACGGCTTCGGCAGGAATGACGATTAACACTTCACGCCCAAAAAATGTATACACATGAATTACAGGCGTACATCGATAATGACTGGAGTCAGAATATTTTCGAGGTTATAATACCTAATGGTCAGGATGAAACTTAATATAAACTATTTAAAACTATGTACAATAAAATAATTATTAAAAAAAACTTGACAGTGTTTCATTTTTTTTATTTACTTAGGCAAAGTATCATAGTCAATGCCAGGCAATGGTTTTGTAACTAAACAGCCTTATAGTTTTTTTTTCCTTCCTGTGTACCCTGGCATCCGAGTAGCGACCGGCGCCACGTTTTTCCGGGAATCATGGTGTGAAGTGGGTTACCGGCTACAGGAGTGCAGGCGACCTGTGGGCCGATTCTACTAAAAACTGCAACTGCACTGCAGCGCGGCGTGTGTCAAAATGCGTACATTTTGACGATTTGGTATTCTGTTAAACGATCTGACAGCAGCGACGTTGCAGTAAATAAATGGCTATTCTGTTAAAAAACCTGCACTGCAACTGCACGTTTCCTGCAATGTAATCGTATTCTGATAAATTGTTTTGACATTTGTATACCGGTGACACATGTTTTGAAGGAGTTTACTTGCAGTTTTGTTAACGTTACTCTTGAGCAACTTTTGCGAAGTGAAATTAATATTCTGAAGCGGAAAATTATATTTGCTTTGTTTTGGGAGATGTTTGTGGATAAATATAATTAAGTAAAGCTTCTTTTCGGTTAGAAATACCTCCACTCCGGCAACCAAGGTCAATAGTGAAACTATAGGAGTCAACATTAAATAAAAATCCAGTTTTATTAGATTGAAATATGGCAACATTTCAGGTTTTAAGTAGTTTACTTGCAGGATACACACAGTTGCAGCGTAGTTGCATTGCCGTTGCAGTGCAGCATACGCGCAGTTTCAGCGCAGTTGCAGTGCAGGAAATTTTAGTAGAATACACCTATCGTCACTGCACTATTCCTGCACGACTCAAGTGACAGGCGTAAACGTGCAGTTGCAGTTATTTAGCAGAATTGGCCCACAGGCATCCTATGGAATGGATGTTACTAGAAGAAGACTTAAATTACGCAACAAAATCCGCGTAGGTACTTGGAATGTCCGAGGCCTTCTACGAAAGGGGAAACTTAACATCATAGAACAAGAGATTGATCGATGTAAATCCACTATTACTGGTATAAGTGAAACTCACTGGAGAGACAGCGGGCTCTTCGACACCGACAATCACACAATCTTTTGCTCGGGTAGCCAAACAAATGGCTTTGCTGGAGTGGCCGTGGCCATCCCTAAAGCATGGAACAAATCCGTTATGGCTTATGACCCCATCAACGAAAGATTGATAACCATTAAACTCAGTGCATCGCCTACCCCACTAAATATAATCCAAGTTTATGCACCAACTAGTACAGCGAATATCGAAGATGTAGAGGAGTTTTACAAGTCGCTTGAGGAATGTATTGCCCAGATACCGAAAAAAGAGCTTGTAATAATACTTGGCGACTTTAATGCGAAGGTAGGAGACACCAGCATGGATACAGGTCTACGGGATATAGTGGGGCACTACGGTCTAGGTGTAAGAAATGAACAAGGTGAGCGTCTGATACAGTTCGCAGCTGATAATAATCTAACTATCATGAACACAGTCTTTAAACATCACCCACGAAGACTCCACACTTGGACCTCTCCTGATGGTAAAAATAAGAACCAAATTGACTACATATTGATAGGAACTCGATGGAGAAGCTCAATATCAAACGCGCACATACTACCTGGCGCTGACTGTATGTCTGATCACGAGTTTCTTATATGTGCGGTTTCTACGTTGGTAGTTATTGTAATTTCTCGGAGGGCGTATTTAAAGCTAGATAATTTAGATTTTAGTTTCTTTATATGTGACTTCCAGTTTATGTGTGTATCCACGTTTAGACCGTGCATTGTAAATTCGTCATAGTAAAAAAATGGAATCAACTATTTTTTTACCATTAAATAAGAAATTAATACGTAAGGGGGTTTTTTGATATGGGTGGAAAACCATTAATTTCGTTTTAGTGTAATTAATTTCCAAATTGTGTTCGTCTAACCAATTTGATGTTTTTGTAAGAACTGTATTTAATTTTTCATTTATTGTTGAATTATTCTGGCATGACGTCAGCAATAACATGTCATCCGCGAATAGAATACACGACTCCCCGGCTTTCCCGGTGTTACGATGCTTCGAGAATTGACATATAAGAATTAAAGAGATTTTTTATACCTAAGATCATCATAGGTGGAGATAGGTTATTCCTTGATGCTGTTGGTGGCAATCATTTGTATGGCGTAGTTTTTTGAAGAAGCCTTGATGATTTGAGGTACTCCTTTTATGTATTTTATTGCAATATTTTCTTCACCATTTGCAATACGATGGGTGAATTCTTCTTTCAGATTTTTAAATCTGATCTACTGGTAAAGTAAAGTGTTTGGTCAGAAAACACTTAAATTTTTTTTTGTTTGGATTCTTTTTAACCCCGAGGGGAAAGGCAAAGGGATCTAGCCCATACAGCCAAGTCATTAGTTTTTAGAACCATTTGAAAATCTTAATCCCATGTTCCAGCTTCAGGAACTGTGCTGAAAAATACTTGGGAAGGGTACTTCGACCCAATCAACCCATTTTAAATACTACCCGTAAAACGATAGGAATTTTACAAGGTTTTCTTGATGAACTTATTCACGTCTTCCAAAAAGTGCATAAAGATGTTATATTTGAGTTTTTTCATTACTGTATAATTGCACTAGCACTCATGTTACAAAATACTATCGAAATTGTCACATAAAACTAATTTTACACTGAATTGTAAAAAATTCAAGTATAACAACAACAACAACGTCACTCGTCAAAAGCGCGGGAAGAAAAGAAAACACTTTAATAGTTGAGCATTTCAGTTTGTTTCTATTCTGATGTATTAGTCTAGTTGTTTCCTCTTTCTTAAAACAGACCTTAATTGAACGATTTTTCCCCGGTTTATACTTCCCGACTCGCATAATCTTGACGGGTTCAAGGCAGTTCTTTATAATAGCTTTAATAATTTTGTTCACCTTCATCCTGTCGCAGTCTTGACGTTGTTTGGTATCACTTGATTGAGATTCTTGTATACCCGTTATGAATATGTTCTTTTTCTTTGAGTTTTGATCCTGTAGCTCTGTCAATATTTCTTCGTATTTGGGAATTGTACTATGTGAAGAAGAACTGTTGGCTAATTTTAATGCATTTCACTAAACTTTGTATGTCAGCTTTAATCTCTGTCTGTTCTGAGACTATGATCATTTTTGTTCGGTCAGGGCCATGACTTTCTTTATGTCACACACCTGATCCTTGATGACCGCCATGTCTTCTTTTATTCTCGTAGTGCTCTCATTTTGTGCATTTATTGATGACGTTAACAACCCCATCATTGCTGTAATTTATTTTTGTATGTCTGCAAGCTGCGATCCAACATCATCCTCACTGTGCTCACGTTTATTACGGAAGGTAATAGTTGAGGCTTCGGAGACTAATGCAGTTGACATGCCTACGGTGGATAAGTTCGGCTGTGATTGTCTGCGCTCGATGGTCATGTCACATCTAGTAGGTGAGGGAAGAATACTCATATTTATCCGTGATACACAACACAAAAGTGAAAGGTGCACGCTGTGACAGGGAACTAGATAATTACAAGTGACAAGCCTTCGTACTGACCAGTAAGCTCAGCTCCGCCGCATATGCGGTTAGGAGAATTAGACAATTGACGGATGTGGCTACTGCGCGCTTAGTCTATTTCAGCTACTTTCATAGCATTATGTCGTATGGTATACTGTTGTGGGGAAAAGCGGCTGACATTGAAACTGTTTTTATATTACAAAAGAGAGCCATCCGCTCTATTTATAACATTGGCGCCAGGGAATCTCTTAGAGAACTATTTAAAGAAATAAATATCCTCACGGTTACCTCTCAGTATATTTATGAGAATATAATGTATGCTCGTAAAAATATAGAGTCATTTTCTAAATTTAGTGAAAATCTTAGAAGTAAGAATAGATTGCGCATGCCTGTACATCGACTTGCTAAGACTAGTAGATCTTTCATTGTAAATTGTATTCGATTCTATAATAAATTACCTGAAACAGTTCTGTCCTTGCCTGAGAATATGTTCAAAAGGTACATCAAAAATACTCTGTGCAAGAAGGGTTATTATAGAATCGATGAATATCTAACTGATAGAAATGTTTGGAAATGATTCAGCACATGTATTAATATATCTTTAAATGTATCACTTGATTTCATTATATGTACACTGACATATATTTATTGTAATATATTTTTAACGATGGAAAAAAAGACCCATATTGGCAAGTTTCTTTTGGCATTTCTTCTTCGCCAATGGTCATTTCCGAAATGCTGGTAGATTAAAAAAGAGATTAAAAGTAACAAAAAAAAAAAAAAAACCAAAATTATTAAGTTACAATATGATTTAATTTAAACAATGTAAGACGTGTCTAAGTACCCGTAAGGGTCTAATGGCAAATAAATGATTTTTATCTTTATCTTATCGTCAATTCAAATACTGATCTACGTCGTTGCAATAAGGATCAAACTTGGTTCCAAATATGAAATATATTTCTAAAATAATATTGCGACACGTCTACTTAGCGCTCTCGACGGAAGAATTCGCACGAACGTTCACCTACTCTCACAACTATTTAATATCTTGTACAGTAAATATGCTCCAAATTACCTTTGCGGACGAATGCCATTTCGACATGGTGACGACCGGCTGCGTTCGAGTAGTATTCCAATTCTTAACATACAAACTCATATTTCGAAAACTTACTCCAACTCCTTTACTGTAAAATCGGCAAAGCTGTGGAATTCACTCCCATTGAATGTAAGATTGGCGCCCTCTTTTGTGTTATTCAAATCACGTTGCCTTGGATTCTTCAGTATAGACACGGAAGCCCACAGAGTACTTTATTATATATAGGAAAGGAATAAGGTTTATCTTGAGCAATGTACTCGGTTCCACTACATTCCATGGTTTGAATGTGCTTTTGCTTAGGTACTTATGTTTGTATGATTTTTCTTTTACTTTTATTTTCTTTGTGTTATATTTATGCATCTGTTTTTACTATAGCAATGACTCATTGCATACTTATTAAACATTGTATTAGTTCATGATATTTTAGTTAAATAAGGTACATATAGTTTCTCTGCCTATATATGTATTACATATTCCTACCAAGCTTATAAAAATTGGCTGGAAGAGATCTCTTACAGAGATAAGTCCGCCTTTGTATATACTAAACATTTGTAACTCTATATGTTATATATATTTGTGCAATTAAGAGATTACAACAATAACAATGCTTATACAACTAAACCTAAAAGAGGAAAAAAGAGAGTAGCACGTTGTTTTTACGGGCACAAGAGACACAAGCCTGTATCATTTCTTTTTAAATAACGCTTTGCCTGATGGCAAGCGCAAGAGGAGCCCAAATCGCAACTGCAACTGCCAAAAGACTACACAGTGTCCTGTCAGTTGACGCTGCCATGCTGACCCGCAAGATGCTTCTTCACGCTTCGTTTGAAGGATCCCATATTGTAGGAAGGAGGGAACACATGTGCAGGCAAGGCGTTCCACTTTTTAATGGTACGACAAAGATAGGAGTTGCCGAACTTTTTGGTACGCGAATAAATGTTCGCAACAGTAGAACAATGACATCGCAAGCTTGCACGTTTGGTTCTATGATGGAAGGGAGAGGGTGGGATAAGGGAAAATAGTTCTTCAGAACACTCGCTTAAAAAATAATATAAATAAATAAAGGCTGATAAAGGCTTGATAAAGGCGGTAAAATACGCTTAGCGAGCCAATGTACCTACAGAGTTGAAGAGGTTCTAGTTTTTTGGTGATCTTTTTGCCGTCGATTATGCGGATAGCTAGTCGCTGCAACCTATCGAGAGCCTCGAGAAGATACTATGCGGAGCCGTCCCAAAGATGCGAGCAATACTCCACGCAGGCCCGACCTTGAGTCTTATAAAGCAGACAAAGCTAGTCCGGCGTGAAATACCAGCGCAACTGTTCTTTGTGGCTGATAGTGGA
Organism: Pyralis farinalis; assembly: GCA_947507595.1. Classification (NCBI taxonomy): domain Eukaryota; kingdom Metazoa; phylum Arthropoda; class Insecta; order Lepidoptera; family Pyralidae; genus Pyralis; species Pyralis farinalis. The sequence goes on from OX382281.1 coordinate 3,211,404, forward strand.
TATATGAACAGGAATTATATTATGATGAACAGGCATGAGAAAAGTGGATATACCAACAGTCACAATAAGGACTCCCAGCATGTTGGAAAAATCTTCCAGCATTTAAATGAGACTATTTACAGTGTTAGCTATAAATATTGAAGTGCATTTTTTTACAATCAAGGGGTGAATAACTTCCACTGTTACGAACTGTTATCAGCAAATCAAACTGAATTTCTGAATTACCAGCTCCTTTGTACATCATTTACAAACTCAAGTTTGTCTACCATTGGGGTAGACAGAGACTATGCAATTCAATCTATACAAAATTTTATTCTTTGGCTGCTAGGTTATGTGCATAGCACCAGTCAGCACCCTCCCAATAACATTTTAAATGCTGTTGCAACTATGGTTACTCTGATTGTCTTCACAAACCTGCAATATAAACAGCAACAGGGTAATAAAAATTTAAGTCAACTATAGTATGTTTCAAATGATCATAATAAGTTTATTATGGTATCGGATAGAGTATATGAAGTGTCCATAGTCCGCCGTAACAATTTCACATCAGGCGGGCTGAACACTTGTTTGTCACCCGACGGAGTATTAAAGTGTCCATAGGCCGCCGTAACAGTTTCACATCAGGCGGGCTGAACACTTGTTTGCCACCCGACGGTCTATACAAGTGTCCATAGGCTGTGTAACAGTTTCACATCAGGCGGGCTGAACACTTGTTTGTCACACGACGGAGAATTAAAGGGTCTATAGGCTGCCGTAACAGTTCCACATCAGGCGAGCTAAACACTTGTTTGTCACCCGACGGAGTACTAAGAAGTGTCCATGGGCTGGGTAACAGTTTCACATCAGGCGGGCTGAACACTTGTTTGTCACCCGACGGAGAATTAAAGTGTCCATAGGCCGTCGTAACAGTTTTATATCAGGCGGGCTGAACACTTGTTTGTCACCCGACTGAGTACTAAGAATTGTCCATGGGCTGTGTAACAGTTTCACATCAGGCGGGTTGAACACTTGTTTGTCACACGACGGAGAATTAAAGGGTCTATAGGCTGTCGTAACAGTTCCACATCAGGCGGGCTAAACACTTGTTTGTCACCCGACGGAGTACTAAGAAGTGTCCATGGGCTGGGTAACAGTTTCACATCAGGCGGGCTGAACACTTGTTTGTCACCCGACGGAGAATTAAAGTGTCCATAGGCCGTCGTAACAGTTTTATATCAGGCGGGCTGGACACTTGTTTGTCACCCGACTGAGTACTAAGAAGTGTCCATGGGCTGTATAACAGTTTCACATCAGGCGGGCTGAACAATTGTTTGTCACCCGACGGAGTATTAAAGTATCAATAGACTGTGTAACAATTTCACATCAGGCGGGCTGAACACTTGTTTGTCACCCGACGAAGTATTAATGTATCAATAAACTGTGTAACAGTTTCACATCAGGCCGGCTTAACACTTGTTTGCCACCCGACGGAGTCTAAAAGTGTCCATAGGCTGTATAACAGTTTCACATCAGGCGGGCTGCCACCCGGCGGAGTATAAGTGTCAATAGGGCTGTGTAACAGTTTCACATCAGGCGGGCAGAGCGCTTGATTGTCACCCGACGGAGTATAAATGTATCCATAGGCTGTGTAACAGTTTCACATCACGAATACTTGTTTGTCACCCGACGTAGTATAAAAGTGTCCATAGGCCCCCCTCTCAACTTCCATTCGCCTCGTCCGATCACACTTTTCGTAACGCTCTCGTTCGCCTGATCACACTTACTCACCCCCGCCTACACGCACTACACGCCAGCTTACCCCCCAAGTCAAGCGTGCCTAATGAAGTTTTACTTCAAAAAGGTGATGATAGAAAATATACCCTTTCAATACCGTATCCATAACAATTAACTTAGATATTGTTGTATTCATGTGAGTAAGGTGATGATTAGATACCACATCTACATCATGAGTGGCAACCATGCCTATATTCTGAAAATTCTTAAGAGTAGCAAACGGCCCACCTGATGTAAAGCAGTTACCGTAGCCTATGAACGTTTGTAATAGATTAGGTATCACTCGCGCGATGCCTCCTCTGCTGCTAACACAGCAACTCCTCAGGAGTTTATTGGTGACCTCACTCACACATAGGAACACAACAATCCTCTTAGGTAGTTGTTATTTGGCTGCGGTTTTTTGTGAGGTGGAGGTACTTCCCCAGACGGACTGCTTTTTGATGCGCCCTACCTCTCTTAAAACATCCAGACCAAGACAAACAGACATGTTCATGCACAAAAATATGACTTGTGTGGGAATCGAACCCACGAGCGTTGGTGTCAAAGTCACGTCATTCACGGCTGCGTCACTGTGCTTGTCGACTTTTGTTATGAGAAAATATAAGTACATAATATTTTCTTGGGTATATTATACCCAAGTAATATGGGTCGGTTTTCTTTTGTGTCAGCATCACAATAGGGTATACAAGTTACACTTTCAGACATTGAGACCGTGTACAAATTTCCAAATAAGTAAGTAGGTACCTACTTCTCAAAAACATCATCCAAGCAATAGTAATTTTGGTCAAACTGCAATAAATACATAGATAAGTAATGATCATTCGCACATAATCATTAAACTAGAGCTATCAAACTCATGATGGCTAATGTTATAGGCTATATAAACTCGTACCTATCAGATGCTCATAGGTTATAAAAATATTTGTATACAGGAATCGAACCTATAATACTTGCTGTCGATACAATCGTTGATGCTAGTCATTTTAAGACATCGGGGTTCTCAATACCTACGACTGCATGTTTTTATTAAGTATTGACACCTCTACCCCACATCTACCAGATAAAAGTATTTAAACATAATAAACCTACTGCTGAGTTACAGGTCTCCGAGAAATGCTTTATGCATAGTTTTCAAGTAAACTTGTTTTATTTACTTACCTACCCTCTATAAATGACTACCGCCTGCAAATAATACGTAAAAGTGTGGGTTTAAGAGTTTTAATGAAACTGGTACTGCAGTGTTACATATTTAAGTATGATGTGATGTTATACATAACCCCCAAATTTTATTATATTTCTTGTTTTTCATTTGGCGATTCATTCTCTTTATGGCGTTTTCTACTTTACCAAGATAACATGTACATAACAAGAATCACAAGATTAGCTCACGAAATTGCAATTAAGTAAGTTTGTCTGTGGAGATCTTATCAAAAATATCGAGCTATTTCGGAACCGAGCACTCGCAGATCTAAAGTTTATTATGCCCTCCTCAATCGTTTCTGAACGATACTATCTTATTGGCTTGAGCACTCGCCCACCAGTTCTGTCTAAACGAGGCACGAACCGTCTTGACATTGACAGCTGTTGGTCGCCAATTATTTGGCCGTACATTATTGGGCTGTGCAATACTGGCTGTACATTATCAGCACGGCCTGATATTGTACGGCCAGTAATGCACGGCCCGATTTTTGAAGCCTGACCATGAATTATTGGGTTGTGCATTATTGGCCGTGCAATACTGGTCGTACAATATCAGGGAGTGCCGATATTGTACGGCCAAATAATGTACAGCCAGTATTGCACGACCAAATAATTCAAGACCATGGCTTCCAAAAATCGGGCCGTGCATTACTGGCCGTACATTATCAGGCCGTGCTTTATTTGGCTGTACATTATTGGCTCCCATTTCCGTAGACAGCAGATACTGTGTCTACGATAATTTCCTACGGAAAATACACATACTTTATCTGAGTGCCCAATAGTCTTCCGTAGGATTATATTCTCTTTGCCCAATAGTACCTATCGTAACTAGCGTATTATAAAAGGAATTCCTTTCATTGTTTGCAATAATAACACAGTTTATAATTTTGTGAAATTCATTTATTAGGCAAGACCATCAAAATAGTTGTAAAATGACGTCCGCTGCAAACGTGGAGATGGACGCACCTGACCGCGATATAGCCGGCAGTAGCGATGGGCGATTCCGAGATATTTTAACAATCGAAAGAATTGCAATCGTCAAAATATACAATCGAGTCAACAATCGACTCGCCGTTTTAAAAAACAATCGAGAGGTTTTTCGATTGTTTCGATTGTTGCATCAGTCAGTCATTCATCGGTCACCGGTCAGTTTAGCCGGACGGACTCGACTCGCTGCTAGTTGTTCGAGCATCGCGTCGAGGTGTATGTGTCGCGAATGTATGTCGAGCCGCCCGCCACCGTGTGCGTAATTCAATTTATAACTAGAAAATGTTACATTATAAAGATTAAGACTTTACTGACTGATTTTGTTATTATTTGATTGTGATCGTTGATTAAACTTGCATAGGTATAAAAAATTACATTAGAGAGATAAATAATTTTTTGACAGATTTTTTTATTATTTGATTGTTGATTATTCATTTCCTTGAATAGGTATATTATTTTAGAGACTTTTTAACTGATGTTGTTTTATATTTTTGAGTTCAAATTGAAGTGATTGTTCTTGCTGCAATACAAATTTAATGTATGTATGTATATCTTCACGCCAGGTCCCTTGCGGGGTAGGCAGAGAGAACCGAGCGCCATAAGACGCGGTCCTTACACACTTCACTCGCTTCTTTCACATTCATAGCTCTTTTCATTCAAATACAAATTTAATAATTAGTAAAAAGCAATAAAGCTGTGATTTTTTTGTATTAAAACTAAAAAACTATGTTGCATACATTGCACAAGTTTATTTAAGTCATTAAAATAGATGATTCGTTATAAACTTCGATTATTTTATATATTTTCGTGATTCCTTTCTCCTATAATACGTACGTAAGTTGGGTAAGTTTGCTACTTTGCATGCTTAGTTTGAACTTGCAAATCGCAATCACAAGACAAGGCCAAGTCCGGCCATCGAGATGTTCTAATATAACTCAAAACAATCGACTGAAACCTCTCGCCATCGTGCATACTCGCAATTCGTAACCACAAATTCGAGTTGAAATCGCGCCGAAGACGAACACAACAACAATCGAGATGTTCGACGAAACAATCGAAAACAATCGAGATGTTCGAACAATCGAGACAATCGAAAAAAACCTCTCGCAATCGCCCATCGCTACCTAAAGCTCTTTTATCCTGGTATTTTTCCACTAAATTATTCCAAATCGAATTATAATTTTCACCGGACGGAATAACACCTGCGGTAATTTTTAATGCAGTGCCAGTTAATTTAGCGAGTAAATATTGAATTATTTGTGAATCAGTTAAATTCGCATTGCAATGGATATTCGCCTTAAAGGACTCGTAAAATACGGGCCAATTTTCTATCTTACCATCCAATGAATAAATATTTATCGGCGATAGCTTAATAGTAGTTTTAGCTACAGATTCTGAACGCGGTGAGCTTGAGGCATGACTTGTTTCTCCTAATCTCACTCGACACCTTTTCAATCGAGTGAAAACCTCCTCAAAAGCCATTAATGACTGATAATCAGGTTCAAATTCGGGCTTTTGTTTTATCTCAAATTCGTAAACCAAATCTAGATTTTGAACATATTCTTGGCGGAGAGTGTCAATCGTCTCACTGTCTGCCATAAATGCCTCAATGGACCGTAACTCAGCACTACTGGGCGATAGTTTTTTACTCGAATCATACAACGTAGTAATTCGTGCAAATATAGCATTATTTTTAGCTCGTAATATTTTAATTTTGGATTCCATATTAGATGGCAATTAGAAATGTAGGTATGCACTCAAATATACAAATATAAGCGAGTGTAAGTAATATGTAAGTAGATACTATTTACCAATTCACGAATAAATACTTCAATATGAAAACACAGTTGTAAATAATATGAAATAGCGGGCGGTTGTTTATATCGGTAAATAAGCAATTATTTGCGGTATGTAGCAGAGTGATTATCCAGGTTACTACAATAGTTTCAAATAAATAAGTAACAATCGTAAATCGGTTGCGTAAAATATAAATATCTACAAAATTTAATGCGAGCGGTGAGCGGAATAAATATGTATGTAGGTAGATAATCAAAACCGTCTACTTTTAAAATTATCTAATGTAAAGATGCGGTTTGTGTATATTTACGATGGAATTTCGTATAATAATAATATATGTTTAATGCGGTATGTACCTACTTCGGTTTCCTATGCGGCTCGAAGGCGTACCAAAGAAAATGTTGGGTTAATTTAAGGTCGCTGGGTTTTGGTAAGTAGGAAACCTAGGTAGGTTTGGAAAGCGGGAGATGTATAAGGCATAGATATAGGTTAAGAAAAGATGGAAACGCACACAGCACGTACCTTATAACAGCGGTTGATGATGAAGTTTCTTCATATGGGTTGGCGCGGGCGCAGGTGACGTTGGTGCGAATAAATGTCCACGAATACACTATAACTCGACACAGCACTATATATAATGTGGTATTAACAGTACATTCATGAAATATACTACGGATTAGCCGTTTTTAAATAAATTAATTAGCGGAGCGGTTGAACAATGTGTTTTCGACCATAACTCGGTGCACACTTTTTTGCAATGTCCAGTCGCGCCCTCTGGTTCGTTTTCATGACAGCTGACGAGCTCTCGATCTCTTTCTGATCCTCGTGCTTGTGCTTGTGCAAGAAAGAGACAGAGGAAGCAGGACAGGAAATGAATAGGGACGAACGCAAAAGTGGCGCGAACAGTAGCATTATAAATTAATACGACTATTAATATTGTACACCTTCTAAAGGTAGATTGTAAAATTGATCAATTGAAATGTATAATTTAACATCTGTAATATACTCGCAATCAACAATAAATAAATAATTTAAAAAATCTCTATTAAAGCAACTGACTATTTTATAATTACTAAAATGAATGACAATTGTCTCTTTTTTTAACCAATGCTGTTTCTATAATTCTCCATATTTTTCCAATATCAATGTTGTATTTTTCCAAAAACAATGGTATTACATTTTCACAGCCAGGATTGCCTTGAATTTTTGGTGTACAAAATTTAAGTTTTATTTTCCTTTTGTCTCATTGAGCGGTATAAATTTGCAGTCAAATCGATAAAAATAGTTTAGTTTGTCGTTTACAATGTAAACTGTTAAGACTATTGACATTATAAGCCACTAATCTTAATTCTAGATTTATTTAAAGATATATCTTTCGTCAAATAAAAATCACTAAAAAAATGATTAGTGTCAAAGAATACAAATTCTCATTATGACAACAGTGGTATAAGTTGTTAATATTGTATTATGTTCATATTAAATTTTGGTGACTGGCAACATGTATGAGATAGTGCGCATAAATGGTGCAGTGTAAGCCTTCAGAACCCGTTATATACCTTTTTCCATACATTTCGCGGTCATATATGACCACACGGGTTTCGAAGCAATCCTCTGGTTTTCCATTTGAATACCTATCTATACTATTTCCTATTAATAGAACAAAAGTAGTTTCGTCATCCACCTGTATATTCATAATTATGTCTATAATATGGCTATATGTTGTATTTGGCCTATAATTTATACATATAAATAAAATTGAAGTGTCTGTGATTTCAAAATAAAGCATTTATCTTAAGCTCATATTATTATTTTCACGTTACCAAAGCCTAAATACGCATTTTTTACTTTTTTGTCTGTCTGTTTGTTTGTCCGGGCTAATCTTCGAAATGGCTGAACCGATTTTGACGGAACTTTCACTGGTAGGTAGAGGACTGTTCAGAGCAGAATATAGGGTACTTTTTATCCCGTAAATATTTAGAGTTCCTGCGTAAAAAATGAAAAACTGTTAAAAATAGGGGGAAATATCTTCCCCTTAGGGGGACTTTGATGTTTTATTTTTATTAGTTTCATAGAATACGTTTTTTGTGACATTAAAAAAGTACGCATTTTTTTATGAAATAAAATACGTTGCCTCCCGTTTGTTTTTTTTTAAACAGAAAGAGTTAGAGGTCTATAGAGAAACAAAGGCTACTAAAAGCCCAAATCTCATGCGTGCGAAGCCGCGGGCTTCAGCTAATAATTAATAATATTGACAATTAGACTCCAGTGTTGCCAGCGACCAAAAACAACTACGTCAACGAGCCCCTCAAAAACAAATGCTTCTCATGGCAAAATCTCAATGGCCTTATGTCACACTCATAATGTTTGTCAATCTAGTATTATTTTATATATGATCTATAATGACTCCTGCATTGACATATGTCATATACAAAGAGCTACTGACTATTCAACGTGCCTATAAGTGACTTTTCAGAGTAAATTTAATTATTCAAAACTTATTCCTCGCCAATGAGCGTTATTAAATTTCACTTTAAACTACCCTTATGAATAAATCACATTTTACATATCTTACACATTCAAACGGTTTACCGACCGAGTCTTTAAAGAACACTTTCGACTAAAGTTACGTTTACATATATCACATTTAAAAAGTTTCTAGACCAGTGTGTCTTATTAAATGTTTCTTTAAACTACCCTTAGTAGTAAATCTAGAGTTACATATCGCACATTCAAAGGGTTTCTGACCAGCGTGTGTCATTAAATGCCTCTTTAAATGGCCGCTCCGACTAAATCTAACCTTACATATCTCACATTCAAAGGGTTTCTGAACAGTGTGTGTCATCAAATGACACTTTAAACTACTTTTAAGACTAAATTTAACATTACATATCTCACATTCGAAGGGTTTCTGACCAGTGTGTGTTATTAAATGTGTCTTTAAATTACCCTTCAGACTAAATCTAACTTTACATGTCTCACATTCAAAGAGTTTCTGACCAGTGTGTCATTAAATGTTTCTTTAAACTACCCTTCTCAGTAAATCTAACTTTACATATCTCACATTCAAAGGGTTTCTGACCTGTGTGTGTCATGAAATGTCTCTTTAAACTAGCCTTCACACTAAATCTAACTTTACATATCTCACATTGAAAGGGTTTCTGACCTGTGTGTGTCATCAAATGATATTTTAAACTACTTTCATGACTAAATTTAATATTACATATCTCACAATCAAAGGGTTTCTGACCAGTGTGTATCATTAAATGTGTCTTTAAACTATGCTTCTGACTAAATCTAACTTTACATATCTCACATTCAAAGGGTTTCTGACCAGTGTGTATCATTAAATGTGTCTTTAAACTACGCTTCTCAGTAAATCTAACTTTACATATCTCACATTGAAAAGGTTTATGACCAGTGTGCGTCATTAAATGTCTATTTAAATAATACTTTTGACTAAATCTAACTTTACATACCTCACATTCAAAGGGTTTCTGACCAGTGTGTGTCATTAAATGTTTGTTTAAACTACTTTTCTGACTAAATCTAACTTTGCATATCTCACATTCAAAGGGTTTCTGACCAGTGTGTGCAATTAAATGTCTGTTTAAACTACTTTTATGACTAAATCTAACTTTGCATATCTCACATTCAAAGGGTTTCTGACCAGTGTGTGTACTTAAATGTATATTTAAATAAGCCTTCTGACTAAATCTAACTTTACACGTCTCACATTCAAAGGGTTTCTGACCAGAATGTGTCATTGAATGTGTCTTTAAACTACACTTTGCAGCAAATCTAACGTTACATATCTCGCATTGAAAGGGTTTCTCACCACTGTGAGTAATTAAATGTTTCTTTAAATTACTATTTTCATTAAATTTAACTTTACATATATCACATTCAAAGGGTTTGTCACCAGTGTGTATCATTGAATGCCTCTTTAAATGACTCTTTTGATTAAATCTAACTTTACATATTTCACATACAAAGGGTTTCTCACCAGTGTGCGTTAATAAATGTCTCTTTAAAGTATTCTTAGCACTAAATCGAACGTTACATATGTCGCATTGAAAGGGTTTCTCACCAGTGTGCGTCATTAAATGTTTCTTTAAACTACCCTTTTCATTAAATTTAACTTTACATATATGACATTCAAAGGGTTTTTTACCAGTGTGTCTCATTAAATGTTGCTTTAAATTACTCTTTCGACTAACTCTAACTTTACATATGTCACATTCAAAGGGTTTCTTGCCAGTGTGCGTCGTTAAATGTTCCTTTAAAGTACTATTATTATTAAATCTAACTTCACATATGTCACATTCAAATGGTTTCTCATTATTTCTCTTTGAATAATCCATCTTAGTAAATCTTTGTGAACCCTCACTTTTCAAAAGATTCTTTGCGCTCTGTGTTCGTAAAGGTTTGATCACATTACCTGTTTTATTATACCTTAGTTTACGTAATGTGATATATTGTTGGACGCTTTCTCGGTTTCTGTCCTTTTTGACGGCATTATGACGTTTCATATGTTCTACTAGTAGACATTTGTCATCGAACATACTACCGCAATGCTCGCAAATAAACATCTTTGTTTGTTTACTGTTGGTGCTGTCGTCATCTGTGTTAGTACTAGCGCAGTTACTGACAGTACTACGTGTTCTTCGTTTCTCTAGAACATCCTTTCCGTCTAGTGTCAGTGTACATCCATCTTGAATCTTGTCCCCGCGTGTTTCTTTACATTCTCCAGCCGGAGCAGCACCTGTACACAATGAGTTACATCGTTCGTTGTATCTCGTGGTATTCTACTCACCAAATACAACGTGAAAGAAAAGTGGTGCGTTCAGATAACGCTCTAAACAGTCCGTTTAAAATCTGTAAATTACTCTCTTCAATCACTTGGTGCGTCACACAAGTCGCGTGGGCAATTTTGTGAGTAAATGATACTCCTTACGTTTCAAGCCTCTAAATGTTACAGTAGTCGAATTGTTGGAAGGATTTGTGACGTTCCTGTGAACGAGGAAGCTAACCAAACCCGGAAAACTCTAAGAAGGTTAACAAAGGGTGATCTTTGTTAACTTTCTTAGCTAGTTAATAGATGTGATTTTTTCCAGGTATGACAATCTCGCAATGTATTTATTTGTCGAAATATTCGACACCGCGTACAGTAGTCTATTAACGACACTACTCGTCTTTTTACACAATAATTTATCAATGGTAGATTTAAAATAACCATTTGACTTCGCGATCTGATATATTACATCAAGTTCTTTGTTGTAGTTGTCCTTAATGGAACGCTCATCAAACGGTGTATCATATTTTATACGCTGCGAGCTTGTGTTGCCGAGGATGGCTGGATGATGCGGGAATCGTGATATCGGTATGAGTGGGTTTATGATACTCGTATATCGGAAATTGATGGAGGGATTGATTTTTAGTTATGGTTAAATGTAAAAAGTGAAGTGAACTATTTTGTTCTGTTTCTAAAGTGAACTTGATTTTAGGGTGGATTTTATTTAATTTAGAAACAAAGAGATCCAATTAACGGTTGGTACCTGTCCAACATATGAGAATATCGTCGACATATCTATAGTAATAGAATACCTTCAATTCAATATAAGGGACGGCACTACGATGGATTTGTCACTTGTAGCATGTCATTCTAACGATTAACATCTACAGCGCCTGAGGATGCCTCGTGGAGAGGCGAAACACGTGTCGCAGTCACAACCAGGCCAGTCGTGGCAGCGACGGTGGTGGGGGTGCATGCGGTTTCCGTTCCAGATGGCGGACGACCGCAGCAGCAGCCGAGGCAGAGACTACCGGAGCAGCCATGGCAGCGTCGGCATGTTGCATCTACTAACGGTAGTGGGCGGGTGCTAGTCGGCGCTAGGCCGCATTAACGAAATGGTGGCGGAAGCACACAAAGCAGGTTAGATCAAATTGCATGTAACTTTCTTCCGTGCTCAAATCGACACGCGAAAAATTTTCCTTTTCTTGCAAGCATTTATAGACCCACGTATAATAACTGGTTTATATCAAGCGGACTAAATGCTAATGAGGTGTATGTCACAAAACTAGAAAAGTTTGTCATATTTATTGATTATTGCTCGTATTGATAGAAACAATATGAAAGCTCCGGTTGGCGAAGAGTAAGATTCAGTGAACATCGCTCGGCTGATGAGGTTTTGTTTCAGATCATAATTTATACAGGTTCCAAACGGTTGCCGGATGCAAGAGATAAGAGCAAGTACTCGAACAGACTATTGTAGCCACGCCGTACACAAACGTTGGTAGGACGTAGAAATAAATTATAAGGCTAGCAGAGCGACTAAAAGTGGAAAGGAATGATACTCGTACAATAGAACTTGGTGTTAATTTCAACTTGAATGTTCTTACACAACATATTAACGTTCTACATAAAGATCTACTTTGATACACGCATATTAATATTTTTGACATGAGGATGAATACCGGATAATAGCCTTGCAACGCTCATAGACTTTTCACTACTGCTATCCAATTTTAATAAGAAATACATTACAACTTCTCTAAATTAAAGAAAATTTATAAACTTATAGTGTATACTCACGTGCAACTTCGTGGTTCTCGGCAAATTGCTGTAATTTCTCAAGCTCTATTGCTTCTTCATCAGTGAATCCCTCGTACTCAATACTTTCCGCTGCAATACATGTTTGTGTGTCTGTCTCCATGACTTCATTGCGTAGAAGTGACAATGACTTCTCGTGTCTTCTATCATCTTCATTTATCAACGCACTTAAATCATTTGTCTTATTATCATCGTCACCATCTGAATCCTCAAACTTCAAATAACCTATACAGCTCCGCCGTTTTGTCCCCGTAACTTCAAATTTCTCTTGTTGTATTTCTTCCGAAACTATTATTCCATCGCTTTCAATATCTACTGCATGTCCTACTGGTTCACTTCTTCTTTCTCCCTCCGTCAAGGGATGATCTGTCTCAACACTCGCCACTCCGCCCAAAACCATTCTGTCGATGTGTTCTTCATTCTCAGATTCCTCAAACTTTAAATAATCTACACATATTCGTCTGTCTGTGTCAATTTTATCTTCACATTGTGGTGACAGAGGTTCCTCTTTGAGGTATTCATTAATTGCTTCGTGGCCAGGACCCGAAATGGCGACAAGTTCAAGCGGAGTTACACATAATTCATTCAATTGTTTCACTTCACGAATTTTGATTCTTATATCTTCTAAATTTACCTAAAAAGAAAAAACAATTTAGATACGTATTTACCCGGGATAGAGTGTAACCCTGAATGACGAAACAAATAATTAGAATATAGATATATAAGAAAAATACCGATATAAAGAGTGGACACGTGTAACACTGCGCTGCGCCGCGCAGTGTGCTAACTCAGTATACTGGGTCGAATGTATGAACATACTTCTTGGCCACCTACGCAATACCAGAAGTCGGTAGCAAAAGTTCAAAAAATAAGTACTACTCGTAAGTTAGTGAAAAAAATACAATATAGTTATTGAACTTGTGTTCCGTAAGTAAGGTCACATAACTCACCATCAACAAAATTCACGATTTAGTATGAAAAAGCGCCGCCGCCGCGTCGTAAGTCAACACCAGGCTGACTACCGACTGAGCGACTGATCCGACTCATTCCGATTCAAAAAATTCAAAATTTCTTTATTTTCTTCACACGAATTACAAATTATTTTACATGCATTTTCTATAACTATGTATTCTAAATGCGAAGACTGGCGCTTGAAACAGGTTGTAATCTGTGCTACAAGACACCAGGTCTTCATTCTCACTCGCTCACTAAGCCAACGAGCTGAGCGATCGCGGAGTAGGTATCTACAGATACAGCGTGCGTTCCGCACTTTGCTTTTTACTGTGCTATGGCGCAATTTTTAAGTAACCCTCAAAAGCAGGTACTGTAAGCTACGGCCGAGTTACTGGGTCGATGGAGAGATTTTTGCTACGTTGCCCATGTCGACGACGGGACAAACAAAAATGTTAGTCACTGCGATATTCTCGTCGCTGCTACTAATGTGCCGTGCAGTTCACATTGTATGTTTAGTTATCTTTTTTTTATACCATTTAGGTGACAAACAAGAATACGGCATATCTGATGGTCAACAGTCACCGTAGCCTACGGACATTTGCAACACCAGGTGTGTCACTCATGCGTTGCCAGCCCTCTAAAAACCTTTTACGCCTTTCTTGAAGAATCCTATGCTGTGAGAAAACCTCGGCAGGGAGTTAACGTGTGGGAGGTAAGAGTAAGGAAAAGAATGGTAGGCCGAGCGGTCTCTCGATGGTGATGGACCGCGTTGATGTTCGAGTGTAACCCCCCAGATGTTGCAAAAGTTCACATTCGTTGTGGATGGGGTGGCCGCTGAGAGTCTACATTACTTTTTCCCTATAGGCATTCTTCTTGAGGTTAATTAGAAATGAGAAGGCGTTGGGCGGACAGAGTGAAAAACAAAACCGCGGTGTCTTCCACCACAGTACAGTGCAGGTTGTGCGATTAGCTGGCGCGGCGGATGGAAGGGCCCCGGTCCCTCCGTGCTGCAGCAACCGCGTCTACCTTACCGACCGGACCCCTTCTCCGGCATAAATATTAATTGAAAATATACATCCATTTACGCTAACAACCCCAATCATGTGTAAACCTGAAGAATGTAACTATGTCTATAACTTTACGCCAAATCCCTTACGGGGTAGGCAGAGAGAACCGAGCGCCACGCGACTCGATCCTTACATACCTCACTCGCTTCTTTAACATTCATTGCCCTTTTCATGCACGCTCGTCGGTTTCTAGGGCTCCTGACATCACCTTCTGATAGAACACGACCAATTTGATCATGGTAGGTAAGTCTTGGCCTTCCTCGGCTCATACATCCTTCCACTTTTGCATTGTATATCTGCTTCGTCATTCTTTCATCCTGCATTCTTTCTACATGTCCGAACCAATGGAGCATGCCTCTTCGTATTTTAACACCGATACTCTCTTTCAGACCAACTCTGCTTCTAACCTCATCATTGCGGTCTACAAGCGTTACGCCACAAATTCTGCGCAACGCTCGCATTTCAACCGCGTTTATTCTACTCGTACTTTCATGCTCTCTCTGCCATACCCAGCTCTCGCTTCCATAAGTAAGCGTTGGGACTAGCACTGCATTGTGTATAGCCAGCTGCGCCTTCTGGCTCAGGTTTTTACCGCCAATAAGTTTTCCCAACGCTCCATTCACACTATTCCCGGCACTCACTCGCCTTTCCACATCTGCGGTGTAACTTCCATCCCTGCTGAAAGCACATTCAAGATATACAAACTCATCCACTTGTTCCAACACTTCATCATCTACCGTATTCCTTACAGTGGTTCTAGTTTCTTATCTTTCAAATACCATTATCTTTGTTTTCTTCGCATTCAATAGTAGGTCTTCCTTCATACATTTTTTTTTTAATCGGGACAGGCCCACCACTGTGTCTCCTGTGTAGCCAGAATTAACAGCGGCGACCAACAAAAAGGCAATGAACAGTGAAGTTCACTGCCGGCCCGGGGGTTAAACTACAGCTGCCTTGGAACTCACAACGAATTTAATCAGAAGAAATTTGTAGGAGTAGGAAGTTTTGGAATTGACTTCCCCTCTTGGCAAAGTGAGATACAGCAATATGACAAATAAGGCATTTAAAAACCTCAAAGAGATGGCTAGTCAAGTGAAGCTCAACTGCCGCGCACCATGGTTTATCAAATATCTAACACTATTGGGACCTAAACTGTGAGTTGTTAAACACATCGATTCCAATAATATAGATTGCAGAACCGCCTAAACGCCTGGTAATTCTCCCCTGTTGCCACCAAATCAGAATAGTATACTACCCCGGATGTGACACGCAAGGAATTTAACATATCGTCCCTCTCCCGACGCCAGAGATTGCACTTCCAGAGAACATGATGTGCTGTTTGTTCGAATTCATGATTTGTCGTAGAACAGTCATATAAAGGCGATGACACAAGTCGAAAAGAGCTTCGCCCTAAAGTTTCCATGCCCTGCTAAAAATTGCGCAACAGGATGATCCACTTCTAACCACTCTTTACTTAATCTGTCTCGCACTGATTGCAAGAACAGATACAAGTGGCGTCATTTAGTAGAAGTTTCCCATCTTTCTTGCCATTCAGACAGCAAAGTTTCAAGTACCTCGTCAATTGGTTTGAACAGTCGTAAGTATTTTATTATGATCGCGACGTTTTAGAAAATCAGGGTGCATGTTTTTAGAGGTGTAGTACATTGAAACGCGTCGTTGTATTTCCAAGACAACTGGTAACACACCTGCCAGCACTGGTAGTGCCTCGGTGCTCACAGTTCTATACGATTTACATAAAAATATTAAAGAGAGACGCTGACTTTGCAGTAACTTACGACGCGCAGCACCTATGGTAGCCCTATCAGCCCATGCAGGTGAACCGTACGTAATACATCCTAAATATGTGGCTGCGTAAATAATTTTTAACGTTTTAAAAGTTAAGCCCCAGGTCGAGGTGGAAATTCGAGTTAACGCATAAAAGTTCTTTTGGGCTTTTTCTCCAACCTGCTTTATGTGTTCAATGTAATTAAAACCTTTGTCTAACAGTAATCCCAAATAACAAACCGAGCTTTTATTTGCAACTGATACTCCATTGAAATGCAACCGCGGCGGAACCTGTAAATTTCCCTTGAGTTGAACAGCTGATATGTTTTGCGGGGCGCGAAATCGAGACGACTACGATAACCCCAATCTGAAATGAGGCCAAGGCAAGCACTGGCCAGTTTTTCTATACTTCATCTGCAATTAGCTTTTATTAACCTTCATACATTTGTCTTTCATCATTGTGACTAGTGTTTCTGCTAATAGGACGGCATCATCAGCATACAGCAGACAGTTCACCACTAGGTCACCATGCGTAATCCTACATTCCTCGATTTTATTCTCTGTAGACAACTATCGAGATACAGAATAAACAGCCTAGCAGACAACATGCAACCCTGTTTTACACCAATTTTGACACCAAAGCAGGATGACTGGTTCCATCTATTCGCACACATGCTGAGCAATCCTTGTAGGTGGACTGCACAGCACGGAGCAGTGAGCCGTCAATCCCATATCTCGGCAATATGCACCACAGTTCCTTTCGCACAACCCTATCAAATGCTTTCTCAAGATCCACAAAACCGCAGAAAACCTTTTGGTCTGTGGCCAGATGCTTCTCTACGATATTGCGGAGCGAGAAAACTTGATCCGTACATCCCCTTCCATTTCGGAATCCTCCCTGTGCCTCCCACAGCATTTCGCCAGATTTCACCCTCATTCTCCTTTCAATTATCTTTCCATATACTTTTGCTGCTAAGCTGATGAATCTATGTTGTCTTTTGCAAACTTTTGACAAGTAAATAGTTTGTGATTGTCCTTGCACAGTAGACAAGATTCTGTTCACTGTTTCACCCCAGAGATAAGTGGCATACATTAGATTAGAAGATTGCCAGTCGGTCGGTCTCGGCGGAAACCGTACTGACGATCGCTGAAGAAGTCATTATTTTCTAGGTAACCGAGAAGTTGGGCGTTCAATACACGTTCCATAACTTTACAAAGTATGGAGGTGATTGCGATCGGTCGATAGTTCGAAAGGTCTGCGCGACTCCCTTTCTTGGACACTGGTGGGACATTAGCAAGCTTCCAGGACCTGGGAACCAAACCAGTATTCAGAGAAAGACGGTACAGGCGTGTGAGGACAGGAGACAACTCGGGTGCACAGGTCTTAAGGACTATCGCAGGTATACCATCAGGTCCACTAGCTTTCTTCAAGTTCAGACAATGCAGCGTTTTGAGCACCTCTTTTTGGTAAATACGGATCTCCGGCATTACGGAATCGCAGTGAGGTAGCTTGGGTGGTGGCTAACTGCTTTTGCCGAGACGTGAGTTGCTTGCAAAAAGATTTGATTTCTCACTCGCTACATGAGCCAGTGATCCATCCGGTTACTACAGTCGTGGCAGTGATGGACGGCAAAAATTTGTTTCGATCGATTTGGCGACAGACCAGAAGGCTTTGCTCCCAGATGGGTATGAAGCAAGCTCGGACCCTATGCGGTCAATATGATCGAAACGACCTTTTTTAACCCTTTTTTTGCAGGACTTGGAGGCTTCATTACGGGCCTTCCTAGCCCTAAGATCCGGTGCTTTGCAATCTCTCGCATTGACCCATGCCAAATAAGCCGATTGTTTAAGTTCTTCGGCGCCAGAGCATTCGACGTTGTACCAGGGCCGAATCAAACCGCCGATGAGGACGTCGGAATGTGAGATGAAATACTCCATACCCTGACGTAGAACTCCAACTATTGGCACAAGTCGTCGGATCATCAGAAGAGAAACACGTTTGCCACCACGGATAAGATGAAAATAAATGACGCATCTCATCCCAATCTACCGACTTGTATCGCCATAACCGTCGGGTTCCCCCAGGGCTGGTATCAGGCGGGGAGAATGACGATACAGACTTCATCAGAGAGTGGTCGGAACTCCCCAATGGGTCTGATACAGTAACCGAATATCTGTCTGGATCTGATATCAGCAGAAGGCCCAGGCAATTGGCAGTGTGGCCATCGACATCCGGCACCCGGGTTGGTTGGTCGACGAGCTGAGTTAGGTCGAGGGATTGCGCAAATTTGCGTGCATAACGACCAGCGTGATCAGTGCACTGGTATAAGAATAGCCACTCTTCGTGGTGGACATTGAAATCCCCCAATAACAAGAGTTCAGCCGTCGGGTACCGTTCTTGAGCCTTGTCTGCAATAGCGCTGAGATAGTCGAACAACCGGATTGTGTCCTGACCGCCAGAATGAGACTTGTATACACGATTTTCTTTAAACCCGTGTTCACCAAGGTCCAGAGCACGGAGAAAGTGGGGATCTTAAGATTACGGAGACGTTTTGTACAGGTGTCATCACGAACGTACACACAAACCCCGGCGTGAGGCTTGATGCTACGGTTCAAGGTATACGCCGGGTAGTTGAGGTACGAGGTGCCAGGTGGACATCTGATTTGTGTCTCCGTAATGAACAGCAAATGAAGCCTCTCAGTTTCGAGGTGGTGGTGGACTGCAGTGAGTGCAGACCACAGATGTTGGAGTGGTCCATTTTAAGTGAGAGGGCGTGAAGCCGCTGTTTAATCTTTCTAATCTTAGTCGACCTTTTCAATTTTGATGTCGTCGAATGGTGAATGGAGGACGGACCGCAGTTAAACGCGGCACTGCTGGACCGATCCAACAGTAAGCGCTGTGACGGACAATAGATGGATTTTTACTTCGTGACCGCGGGGACGCCCTAACCCGTCTAGAGGTGTCTACCGGGCCCTCTCGTCCAGTCGCCAACCGGCACGATAGCGCTTCCCTCGGGATTTTTCGCGAGATGGCGAGACAGCCTTTGGCGAAAGGCTAGTCCGCTACTTGGGCCCCCAACTATATGCGGTCAGCCAGCGGAGCACTGTGCTTCGGATCCCCCTAGCCTCCAGAACCAGGAGCCCAGCGCCAGAACACCGCGACACTGAGGCCGATTGATCACAGCAGCGCGACCGTTCAGACCCGTCCCTCCTGAAGGCTACACCAAGCATCGTGGCGGAACACGGCTAGGCCGCTTGGCGACACTGCTTTGCTTGGTGGCGGATGAATGTCGCTGCCTTTAGCGCTACCCAGGTGCCAACAGCCTACGGACGCGGCCACGGTTGACCCCCTAAACACCTGATGCAGATAAGATAAAAAATTCTTTATTTGCAGTTAGACCCTCACGGGCACTTAGTCACGTCTTACATTTTCAATAATATATATTATTATTTTTTTAAGTTTTTCTCTTTTTTAATCTACCAGCATTTCAAATCACTATTGGCGAAGAAGAAATGCCAAAAGAAACTTGCCAATATAGATCTTTTTTTTCAAATCATCTTATACATATTACAATAAATATAATGATATGAGTGTACATATAGTGATATCAAGTGGTACAATTAAAGTTATATTAATTCATGTGCTGAATCATTTCCATACATCTCTGTCAGTTAGATATTCACCGATTCTATAATTCTTACATAGAGTATTGATGTGCCTTTTGAACATATTGTCAAACAAGGACAGAACTGTTTCAGGTAATTTATTGTAGAATCGAATACAATTTACAACAAAAAATCTATTAGTCTTAGCAAGCCGATGTACTGGCATACGCAATCTATTCCTGCTTCTAAGATTTTCACTACATTTTGAAAACGAATTTATATTTTTACGAGCATATGACGATGAACGCTACATGTTCTCATAAATGTACTGAGGGGTAACCGTGAGGATATTTATTCCTTTGAATAGTTCTCTAAGTGATTCCCTGGGGCCCATGTTATAAATTGAGCGGATGACTCTCTTTCGTAATATAAAAATAGTTTCAATATCAGCCGCTCTTCCCCACAACATTATACCACATGACATAATGCCGTGAAAGTAGCTGAAATAGACTAAGCGAGCAGCAGCTACATCCATCAATTGTCTAATTCTCCTAACGGCATATGTGGCAGAGCTGAGCTTACTGACGAGTTTATATATGTGGGGGCCCCACTGCAATTTTGAGCCTATCGTAATTCCAAGTAATATAGTATCATTACTAAATTCTAGTATATTATTGTCAATGAAAACTTCTGTATTGGAAGAAGCCACATTTGGAAGACCAAATTGTATACATTTGGTTTTAGTTGAATTTAATGAAAGATTACATGTATTGCATGTGAACCAATTTATAATGGCAGATAGAACACTGTTTACATTGTCATTATTTTCGCACCGGCGAGCAACATTAAAAAATCGGCCAAGTGCGAGTCGGACTCGCGCACGAAGGGTTCCGCACCATTATCTATAAAAACGGCAAAAAAATCACGTTTGTTGTATGGGAGCCGCCCTTAAATATTTGTTTTATTTTAATTTAATTATTTAATCTTAAAGTGAATATATAACTAAATATTCTGTGAATATTTAAAGCGTTTACCTGTTACCGTTATCAATATCGAGCAAAAAAATCACGTTTGCTGTATGGGAGCCCCCTTAAATATATATCCTATTCTATTTTTTAGTATTTGTTGTTATAGCGGTAACAGAAATAAATCATCTGTGAAAATTTCAACTGTCTAACTATCACAGTTCATGAGATACAGCCTGGTGACAGACGGACGGACGGATAGCGGAGTCTCAGTAATAGGGTTCCGTTTTACCCTTTGGGTACGGAACCCTAAAAATTAAAGAAGTGTCATCGGCAAACAGTAGTATATCCGCCGTTTTCTGCACCATGTAGGGCAGATCATTTACATATACTAAAAATAAAAAGGGTCCCAATATAGAGCCCTTCATTCAACTAAACTGACAGAACTGGAAAGAGCTCGGAGATTGACCCTTGAAGTTGGCCTTTCCAAACTTTCGTCTATTTCCTACCTATCAACTACACCAAGAAGCAGACATACGTACAGTGCGCCAAACATACATTTTATTAACTTTAATGTGTAAACACGCTGCGCTTTCAAAGATTGAGCGCGTACTAGACTCCATTACTCAGTATGTGAGACAAATAATGCCAGAACCTCTTTTGCTCAAAAAATTTACCTTATCCGTTCAGGAATACTGTACAACAAAATAAATAAGATACTAAACGTTGCGAACAGTACCAGGTATACATGTAAAATATGGTAACTAAATAAAGGTTAAAAGAAATGAATTACGATGAAACCGAGAAACTTATTGTTATACAAAAGTAGGAAGTATTTCAGAACTTGGTGCATTAATAAAGTAACTGTATCATTTATGTATTGTATGAATAATTAATTGTATTGCATTGTAATCTGTTGATATTGGAATAGGAGCTTACTGATGACTCTCAAAGCTGATTAAAGGCAATTTCCGCAAACCAGTTCTACAATAGGTCTCTATCTCTATCTCTGGTCATCTTGGCTATTAAACAGTCACCTTAGAAGTGGTCAGGTTCATCTTATATGGATACATGTTCACAGTGGTATACCGGGAAATAAAACAGCCGATGGTTGTGCTAGCAATGCGATACATAGTTGATGTCACTCGCAGAAACAAATTATTTGCCAGTTGGAATGGATTATGGAAAAAGTCTAGTGCTAATGCAGATATCAGATATTATGCGTCTATCCAAGCCTACATGCTAACAAAACCATGTTTTTTTACATACCAGGACAAGACTAAGCGGGCAAGATCAATCATCTGTCGTCAGCAAATTGGACATGCTGCAATGTTTTCCTTGTGTGAGGAGGATGTACAAACATTGTGTGGAAATTTCAATAACATTTTTTTTTTCATACCTCGTCGGGAGGCATACAAGCATTCGGCCCACCTAATGTAAATTAGTCACACGCAGGGACGCAGCAACCTTATAGTAAGTTGTTATTTGGCTGTGGTTTTCTGTGAGATGGAGGCACTTCCCCAGATGGGCTGCTTTGCCCTAGCTCTCTTAACACATCCAGACAAAGACAAACAGACCTGTTCATGCACACAAATGTTTATCTTGTGTGGGAATCAAACCCACGAGCGTCGATGTCAAAGTCGCGTCATTAACGACTGAGCCACCGAGCTCGTCAAGTATAATCATACTCTGTAATTGCATTGAAACAACTGAGTTATGCCTAAACAAGTGTAAAAGTATACCCTCCTTTATCAGCTAATACATGAAATGCTTCTGTTCAGATTTCCTGGCTTCACCGTCACATACCTGAGACGTGCATTGTGACTACAAACAGACAATATTATTGAAAATAGTCAAATTATAAAACAAATGGTATTCTTACTAGTTGGCCACCATGCAGTATCTGTGTGAGCACCTCGTCGGCCCTCACGGACCTGACCATCAGGTTGTGGCACTTCTTCAGCTGGCTGTAGCAGAGGTAGCAAGCCATCGTCGGCCGGGACGCCGTGTTTAACTGAAAACGATATGAAGAAGGTTCACGGTCAGACTATTGAAATAGTAAATTAATAATAATGTATCTATCTGTATATTTTCATGCTTAGTCTCTTGCAGGGTAGGCTGAGAGAACCGAGCGCCACGTGACTCGGTCTTTACACAGCTCCCGATTCAATCTTCTGATAACAATATATTTAGTTGTGACAGGCCTTTCTCGGCATCTTCATCCTTCTACTTTCCCATTCTATATATTATAAAGTTGTTTTTTTCTTTAAATTATTATAATAGTTGAGGCGCTTTTCTAGGCGACCTTAGCAAATGGAAAGGCATGGCACTAAACATAGATAGGGTTCAAAAAGCAAAGTTTATATCTGGCGCCAGCCACGGTCCTTCCATAATATTGCCCCGAACAGTCCAGCAATGCCTGGATATTTAATCTCAAGGAAAGTAGTAAGAAAACCATTTGAAATTCGATGAATGTTTTAATACTTTTAGGGGTCAGATGTAGCAAATTACAGATAACTAAAATTCAACTAAAAAAAGATTATAAAACTAAGTTAGTGAGGTTAGTTGAATACAATAGCTTATATTAAAACTTACTGCACCCCTATATTCATCTATAAGCAAACTATTTCTTAGGTAAGGTGATGAATTCAGATAATAGTCACTTCCAAGAGAAAATCTAAGGTTCAGTCCAGTCACTAAGCTTGGTTAAGTTACTATGAGTTCAAATTACTACGGGTCAAATTACTAAAGAGTCAAGTTGGACCATTTTAACAAGAGTGATAAGAATAAGTGAAATTACGATACTGTGAAGGTCGTTGCGCAGAATTCCATGTCAGGGAAACATTCCCGGGTCGCCACGCGTCACTACCACACGCTACACATGACTTCTATTCCAAGACAGGCCCTCACCGTGCGATTTCGAATTCCAAGGTAAAATTTTAAGTCCTAAGAAAACACTGTCATCCTTTCTGTGCGGGAACCAGCTAAAAATAACGACAGTTTATTAGAATCCTGGTCAATTACACGTCGAAAAATGGCCGCACGGTTTGGTCTGAGATCACTTACCATCTTCTTGGAAATTATGCGATCCACATCGCCTTTACAAAATCCATCGGCTAGGCAGCCGTTGTCAAAATAAATTAGGTCGTTTCAGACCTTTAAAACCAGAAATTGACAGAGAATCTACGACCAGAAAGTAAAAAGTCATAGAGCTTGTTTTCTTTTTTTTTTTTTAATTAAGTTACTTTTATCCTCGAGTGGAAAGGCAAAGGGTTTTAGCTCACACAGCCTAGTCTTGAGTTCAGAGCCATTCTCGGAAATTCCATGTGGTGAGAAAAATACTCGTCACTAAGAAATCCTCAAAAGTACCAAAATATCCAACCAAAGGATTGATAAAAACTCCTCCACCAAACATAAATAAAATTCCTTTAATGAAGGACTAAAATAAACAAATCGTCTTCATAACCATATATCACAACTCACAAACCAAACCTTGAGTGCAGTTTGGCTCCTTCACCACTGACTTCTTAAACTTCAAATAAAACTTACAAAATAAACTCTAAGTGCAGTTAGGCAACTTCGCCACTGACTTCCCAAACCTCTAAGCAAAACAGGAATACAGTTAAGCACCAACGCCGCTGTCTCAAAACTTTGAACATACCCACCCTTATTACTTTGAGTGCAGTTGGGCACCTTTGCCACTGACTTTATAATTATGTTCTGAAAACCCCCAAAGACGCACATTGTGATCGGCACAACACCACCGAACTTCCGAGCACAAAGGCATAACAAAAGTATATTGTGATCGGCACAATAACACCGAACTTCCAAGCACAATTACAAAAACAAAAGCATATTGTGTTCGGCACAACACCACCGAACTCTCGAGCACAATAGCAAAAACAAAAGCATATTGTGATCGACACAACACCGCCGAACACCCGAGCACAATTGGAAAAAAAGTCCGTAAGGATCCAAATAATCCAATTACGGACTACAAACTCCAATTAGTCGCCTTCTACGACATGCTTGGGAAAAGCATATGGCCTATTCTTTTCAAAGTCGCGGTGCCAACGCGGGTGTAAGTACTCCTCATATCGGGAAAACGTCCCTGTCCATGTAAGTCACATCCAAGAAAAAATATCCTAACATCCTTACAAAACATAACAAAAAGGACAAACAAACAAAAGTGACTACGCGCTAATACATAGGACACAAACAACTAAACAAACACATGCAAGCTAGTTATGAACCCGGGTGCCGAGCCTAGAGTTGTTGTAATGCGAACGTAAGCGCAAACTGCATACGATTCTCAGAATGTCTGGCGCTGACAGGCTCGTCTCCTGCTGGTGGTCCGATGTGTATTGTATACCATGATTTTGTAACTTTGCAGGCAGTCTTAAGCTGAACGTCTGTAACGTGTGACTCTAGTTTTATATAATTCATAAATTAATTTTGTATTATTTTTAAAAAGTCTTCGAGAAGCGGTGGATCTAAAACTGGCGCAGCCGGGTCGGATATTCATTTAAAGCTGTGTTCGAGGACTCTATAAATCGGTTATCGGACTTATGAGCGGAATATCCCCGAACCAAATAAATTTGTTTTGCCACGACAAGTGAACTTTTTAAGTGGAGTGTATAATAGTGCAGAGTTTAGCGAGCACCTATAACGGAAGATATGCTGGCGGGCGGATTGTGAATAGATCTTTTACAATTCCTCTCTTTCCCATATTATTTCCTGTTGGGTGTGACTCATTAAATTTAAAATTAGTTATTTTTCTTGATTTTATTTCGGACTAAAATTGCTGATATAAAATTTCGAGAAAGTTATTAAGTTTTTAATAAATAAATAAATAAAAGTATTTTTTTAATAAATAAATGTTAATTATTTTGTTCATTTAAAAACAGTGAACAATTCATTTATAAGGTTATTTGATTTTCGGTAGTTACTGCACTGAATCGGCAGAGTTTATATAAGTATTTAAGTAATAATTAGTTGTAAAATAGTATAAAACAAATATGACTCAAGAAAACCAAAACGTAGCACCGGCGCAATTAGTGACTTTGGTGCCTTCCGAAATGTTATCTATAATTCCTAGATTCGGCGGACAGCCTGAACATTTGAATTTTTTTATTACAAAAGTTGAATATGTGTTGCGTAACTATTCAGCGCAAGGAAATTTGGCACAGGCAGTGTATTTGTTTCATGCTATTACGAGCAGGCTTGTAGATAAGGCGGCGGCTCTACTTAGTGAGAGGCAGGACATAGTGTTCTGGGAAACGTTAAAGTATGTATCACTTCTACATTTTGGTGACCCGCGTTCGGAAAAGGTATAGCAATTGAATAAGAGTCTCTAAAAATTAAATCGGGAGAATCATATCCAGCTTTTTGTGGTCGCATACAAAGTGTACACAGTGCTTTATTTGCTAAAGTGAACCAGATCACCGATGAGGGAGTCAAAGCGGCCAAAATGATAATATACAATAACAGTGCCTTAAAAGTATTTATGTACAATTTACCCGAAAATATGATTCGCATATTACGCTTAAGGGGTTGCCCTTCACTTGAGACGGCTTTAGGCTTAGTGATGGAAGAGGTTAATTTTCAAAACCAGTATAACATTAAACGCAAGCAGCTAAGTCATCTGGCAGGTTTTAAATGGGAATTACCACAAATCGTAGGACCCCAGCCAAACATTCAGCAACAATTTAGGATGCATCCCAATAATCAACAAACTAAATACGGCAAAATCCGAATCAACAATTTAAATTCGGCATTCCGAATCAACAATTTAAGTTCGGCATTCCGAATCAACCCCAAATTTTTCGACCAAATCAGAATATGAATTATCAAAGACCGTCGTTTATCAAAATTCTCAAGGTTTTCAATTCGGCATACAGAATCAGCAGCAGGCTAGATTACGAAACTTCGTACCAGCCACAAGGTTACCGACCTCCGGTAAATAACAATAATTTTAATAGACCTAATTATACACAAGACCTTTCGACTCCTGACGTCTCCATGAGGACTGTTGCTAGGCAAAATATGTTAGACGCGACGGAATATCCAAAAAAAGACCTAGACTATAGTCAAGAATTCTACCCAAATGAAGTCAATTATTTCGAACCCACTGAACGTAACAAATGTAGTGGGTTATTTTCAATAAACAACGAACCATATTTAGATACAGCACCTGAAATTAAAGAAATAAATTCGGACGAGGAAAATTTTCATTTAACGGCCTCGCGAAAAGACCACCGGAAGTAATAAACCTCAATTGTAGTAGTGTGCTCACATTGCCTCATATTGAACTACCAGAAATGAATGCACGATTTATGATTGACACTGGTAGTACTCGGTCATTCATAAGCCCCCATAAGGTCGACGAATATTTTCAAAATTATAAGACTCACGAACCATTCGAAGTCGTAAGTACCCACGCGCGGAGTACGCATAATGACGTCATCATAATTCCGCTTATGAACACTTTCAATAGCGAAAGCCGACATAAATTTTACGTGTATGAGGTACATAGGCACTACGATGGCCTAATCGGCTCCGACCTTCTAAAGCAATTAGATGCGACAATAGACTTGAAGAACCAAGTTCTGCATACGCGAAATACTGATATACCCATTATTTATAACTCAATGCACGAAATACATTTGGAACAGCGTTCAGAGACTCGCGTCAAAATTCCGACTAAACTTCAAAATGGAGATGACATAATTGATTATGTGGACTTTGGACAAGAGGTTCGTATGCCCAGCGCAATAGTTAGGTGTACGGATTAATTTGCAACCACGGTAATTCAAAATTGTTCGGAAAAAACCCATTTCCCTGACTTTTACAAAACCCTTCAAAGTTACTGAATTCGAAAATAATACCTGTGAAGTTAACTTAACGACCAGTAATTACGAAATTGATAAAAAACTTAAACAAAATTTACAACGCTTGCGCCTAGATCATATGAGCCAAGAGGAAAAAGAGTGTATATCGAAACTCTGTTATGAATTCCGCAATACATTCCATGCCGACGAAATTCCATTGACGTTTACAAATGACGTGAAACATAACATACGTACCAAGAACGAAGATCCCATCTACATAAAACCATTTCGACAGTCTCCTACACAAAATACCGAAATAGAGAAACAAGTCGAAAAATTACTCAATGACAACGTAATACAAGCATTCACCATGGAGTGCTCCGGTGCATCTCGTGCCCAAAAAGGCGGACACAACTGGAGAAAAGAAGTACAGAATGGTTGTAGACTTTAGGCGACTTAATGAGATAACTGTAGACGACAGATATTCACTACCGAACATTACAGAATTATTTGACAAGATGGGCAAGTCGTCTTATTTTGGTACTATTGACCTTGCGAGCGGATACCATCAGATTGAGGTCTCTGAGGCTGACGTGCTCAAAACAGCGTTTTCAACACCGTCAGGACATTATAAGTTCACCAGGATGCCGTTCGGACTTAAAACGGCACCAGCAACGTTTCAACGAACTATGAATAACTACTTAGATGATATCATTGTATATTCGAACAGCGTACAGGAACACATAGAAAAGCTCAGAAAAGTATTCGGACGGCTTAGAGCGACCGATCTTAAGGTCACTCTAGACAAAAGTGAGTTCCTCAGGAAGGAGGTCCTCTATTTGGGACATGTAATATCAAAAAATGGTTTTAAACCTAATAATGATAAAATAGAAGCGATTTTAAACATTCCATTACCTACAACAACCACCCAAATCAAGAGTTTCCTTGGATTGGTGGGTTATTATAGGAAATTCATTAAGGATTTTTCTAGAATCACACGACCCCTCACTGTGTGTCTAAAGAAAAGAATTACAGACGAGTTTAGAGAAGCACTAGAAATATGTAAAGAACTACTAACTAGCGCTCCATTGCTACAATTCCCCGACTTCGCAAAGCCATTCGTTATTACTACGGACGCCTCAAACAGTGCTCTCTCAAGGACCTATCGGTAGTGACAAACCTATTGCATATGCGAGCCGAACATTGAACGACGCGGAAACGAGATATAGTACTATAGAGAAAGAACTGCTGGCGATTGTGTGGGCAATAAAACATTTTCGCCCATACCTTTACGGAAGGAAATTCACCATATATACAGATCATAGGCCACTTGCATGGCTGAACTCCATAAAAGAACCAAACAGTAAACTAATAAGGTGGAAACTACGATTGTCAGAATATGATTTCGACGTCGTCTATAACAAAACGAAAACAAAACACAAATGCCGATGCTCTATCCCGGATAAGGTTAAATGTACTAGGCAAAGAAGACACTGAATCACTGCAAGTTAATGTGGACGATATGGAAGACAGATTACAATCTTACCTAGATGACGTTGCATCCGAAATCACAAGACTAAAAGAAGAACGAAAAACCAGATAAGGATGTTATCGAGCTATCTTCAGAATCTGGAACCTCCAACTCTAAAGTACCTTAGAAATGAAGAAGAACTATCAGTGTGCCCGACGTAACTTCAATCTCCAAGACAGATACTATACATTCTGGACTTGACATATATGCACATGACATAGATACGGATGGTATCCCAATCCTTGAGGAAGCTATTGACACCGAATCAGATTCTGATATTTTCTTGGAATAGAGATCATATTACGGTTAAAGATCTAGCAAGAAGCAAACAGAAAATATTAGAAGTACACTTACCTACGAATATACCAGATTTAGTAAGACAGTTTCTGAAAGAATACATTAGACCGAAAATAAAGTACTTTTTATACTTCGAAGAAGAAGCCCACCGGGAACAATTTACGTAAGCAACTATATCAGTCGCGCTCGCGCATCCGACTGCGTAGCATCGTTTTCGTTTCACCCGCGGACGGCGTATTTACCTACGCCCGCTTGTTAATAAAATGACGACATTAAAATGTTCTCAGTGTAATATCGTTATTGATGAAATGCTGTGTTTCATCCAAAATAAATTGTCGGTGATGAATGACGACAGTTTAACGCAAATCTGTGTGTCGGCATTCACTAGTGAAGACATAAAAAAGTCGAAGTCGTTGCTATACGAATCGTTACCGACAGACAAACGAAATATTGTGCGTAAACAAAAGGGTAAAGAAAATCGCGATTTAGTGGACATCGTTACCCTTTTAAAAGAAGCGGAACCTGATTTAATTCCGATATTTGTGGCGAAGCAACTTGAAAAGCTACCCGCAATATTATTTGACCATTTGGATTGCAGTGCGCTCCTGAAGGATATTACCTTACTTCAACGTCAAATCAAGGACATACAATCTTCTTACGTAACACAAAGTCAGCTGACCGAAGTTAAGACAGAGTTAAATAATATGAAATATAGCTCATTACCATCACCAAGCTATAACGTAAATACAAAACGAGGCGGTACCAGCACGTATCATGACAGCGGACCCATAGGACTTTCATACTTAGACGTTTCAACTGTCCAGTACAGAAATATAAATAACAATCAAACCCTTCTCGCTCAGGGATCTTGTGATGAATCGAATAAAACACAGATAAGCGATAAGGAGACAATTAATGATACAATTACGTTGCATAAAACCGGTTCCCCCGGGCGGCAAACATCGTTGCCGTCGCCAGTACTTACTTACGCACTGACAAATCAGCTGACGGCCGATGTATTGGAGGACGGCGAATGTAAACAAACCCAAGATGATGAGGGCGGTAAATGGAATGTTGTACAGAGGAAAACAAAACCTACGAGTAAATATCGATATAGAGGTAAATCGGGTATAGACAGTGTGAGTGACAATAAATTTAGAGCGGCTGAAAGGAAGGTGCCAATCTTTATCACAAATATACACTTAGAAACACAAGAAGCAGATATACTGTCTCACATTCATAATAAAACTAAAGAAGCTGTTTCATTGCAGAAAATGACTATAAAAAATAAAACTCACTATAAAGCTTATAAATTTTTTGTATCTGAAGACAAAGTACCCATATTTTTAGATGATAAAATATGGCCGAGAGGGATAATATTTAGACGCTTTATGCACTTCAAGCATAGGCATGAGTCCACGTTTACTTCAGGAAGCGGCTATCTAAGAACCACTGATGGATAAATGTTGCAAACTAGTTAGTTACAATTGTAAAAACGTCAAAAGTTCTGTTGACGAAATCAGAAAATTATGCCGAATATCGGATATCATTGGACTCCAGGAACATTGGCTGGCACCCGAGGATTTAGGCTATCTCAACAGCATTGACCACGATTTTAGCTGCACAGGGACATCAGCAATGGACACCGCGGCCGGTATGCTGGCTGGGCGACCATACGGCGGCGTCGCGCTCTTATATAGGAGTAGTGTTTTGTGTAACGTCACAGTGATACCTTGTGATAACCCACGAGTGTGTGCAATAAAAGCAGTGATAAGCGGGCGACCTATTCTCGTGTTCAGTGTTTACATGCCAACGGATAATGGTAAAAATCTACCGGAATTTACGGACTGCCTCAGTACGGTAAGCGCAATAATAGACAACTGTGCTATACAGGCTGTGTATATTTTAGGCGATTTTAATGCTCACCCTAATAAGGCATTTTATCATGAACTTATGGACGTTTGTACCGAGCACGACTGGACTTGTGTAGATATTGATAAATTAGGGCTCATGTCTGATACATTTACATTTATCAGTGACTCAAACGGATCGGCACGATGGTTGGACCACTGTGTGGTGACACGGGGAGCTTATGACTCTGTTATGAATGTGTCTGTTATGCATGATATTCTATGTTCAGATCATTTTCCTTTAGTTGTGGAATGTAATTTAGGTATAATAAAGCCATTAATTAATTATCAAAATTCTAAAATTGGGAATAACAATAATAAAGTAATTTGGGGAGAACGGAATTCTGAAGAAATAGAGAATTATACCAAAGAATGTCACAAGAGGTTACGTTTAATTGATTTTCCACCGGGGATGGCAAATTGCTGTGATAATATGTGTAATGATTCTGAACATAAACATATAATAGATAAAATGTATTCTGATGTTGTATCCGCTTTGAGGGAGGCATCCATTGTCGGCCGGGAGGGCGGGCGTGGACGACAAAATATCCACCACGTCGTGGGTTGGAACAGGCATGTAAAAGCGGCTCACGGGGAGGCCAAGTCGAAGTTTGCAACCTGGTTGTGGTACGGTAAACCTAGATCTGGTGTAGTGTTTGATGAAATGAACAATAGTAGGAGATCTTTTAAGTCCAAACTAAGATGGTGTCAAAAACATGCAGACCAAATAAAAATGGACATCCTGGCTGTACACCATGCTGGTAACGACTTTGGTCGTTTCTGGAAAGGCACCAATAAACATAACTATCGACCTGGCCTTCCAGTTAGCATTGAGGGTGTGAGTGATCCAAGCGCTATCGCACAACTCTTTAAAGATTACTTTGCTGTAAAGCCGCTTATTGAAAGTGAGTCGTTGATGGTGATCAATGCTGAGGCTAAAGGTGAGAAAGTGGGTATCAGGATTACAGCCAAGGATGTGGCTACTACCATAAAATCAATATCGAGAGGAAAATCCCCAGGGCACGACGGCCTGAGCATTGAACATCTCCAGCATGCTGGCTCCCACTTGCCGCGCGTGCTGGCTATGTTGTATAGCCTCTGCATGGGTCATTCGTACTTACCGACAGAGCTAATGAGAACGGTAGTTGTCCCTATAATTAAGAATAAGACTGGTAACTTAACGGACAAGACTAACTACAGACCTATTTCATTGGCTACTGTCATAGCAAAGGTATATGACAGCATGTTAAACTCACACATAAACAAATACGTAATACCACACGATAACCAGTTTGGGTTCAGACCGGGTCTCTCTACCGAAAATGCAATTGTGTGTTTGAAGCATGCTGTCAAATATTATACTGACCGAAACACACCTATCTACGCCTGCTTTCTCGACATGTCAAAGGCATTTGATTTGGTTTCATATAACATCTTGTGGGAGAAGCTTGAAAGAATACATGTGCCCCCAGAACTTATCAGTGTCTTGCGATATTGGTACGGGAACCAAATCAACAATGTCAGATGGGCGGACACGCTGTCGGAGTCGTACAGTTTGGAGTGTGGTGTGAGGCAAGGGGGATTGAGTTCTCCAACGCTCTTCAACCTGTACATCAATGACCTAATAGTTGAGCTTAGTAGTCGCCATGTAGGCTGCCATATTGACAGAGTCTGCTACAATAATATCAGTTATGCTGACGACATGGTGCTGCTGAGTGCATCGATCGGGGGTCTCAGGGAACTCATTGCGGTATGTGAACAGTACGTTAACAAGCACGGGTTAAAATACAATTCAAAGAAAAGTGAGATTTTGATTTTTAAAGCAGGGACGAAATATCCGACTGTTGTGCCACCCGTTAGACTGGACGGCATGCCTTTGAAGCGGGTACAACAATTTAAATATTTAGGACATATTGTGACCGATGACATGAAAGATGACAAGGATATTGAGCGTGAACGGAGGGCGTTGTCAGTTAGAGCGAATATGATTTCCCGTAGGTTTGCTAGGTGCTCCAGAGAAGTAAAGATAACACTGTTTCGAGCCTATTGCACCTCTTTTTATACCAGCAGCCTATGGGTTCACTACTCGCAAAAAGCATACGGCGCCCTCCGTGTTCAATATAATAATGCATTCAGGACTTTGTTTCGACTGTCCCGCTTCTGTAGCGCATCTGGGATGTTCGCCGAAGCCAGAGTTGACTGCTTCTACGCTACGATGCGTAAACGAGCGGCGTCCATGATGCGTCGGATGCGGGGCAGGTCTAATAGCCTCCTGGCGGTTATCGCAGCACGGACGGACGGCCCGTTCCTGAGGCACTGGTGGCAACTTCATGCGCCAGTGCCTCGAGAGCGAGCACGACAATTTTAATTGTATATCGATTTTATAATTTACGTAATATTTTGATTTATGTATTATTCCTATTATTATTATTATTTTATTTTTGACATTTGATTTGATTATGATGTATTTTATTTGATTTTGTATTGTATTCTTATTAATTATAAAAGCTGTAAAGTATGGATCTCTGGTCTGCAAATAAATGATATTATTATTATATCTCTTTTCAACAGAGGTACCGTAAAGTTATTTGAATGCACAAAAAGGTTAATATACGTAGAAGATGAAGGAGAGCAGAGACAAATAGTATTAAAATACCATCATGTAAAGACCTGTCACCGAGGTACAAATGAGACCCTGATGAAGCTGAAACTAGTATACTTCTGGAACAACATAGATATCACAGTGGCCAGCGTAAATAGTTCATGCGAAGTTTGTAAGCAAATGAAATACGATCGGAAACCATACAAACCGGAGTTACAGCTAACACAAACGCAATCTAAACGGTTTGAAGAATTTTTTATCGATTTGTTTTCCATTGAAGGCCGGTACTTCCTAACAATAATAAATGCCTTTAGCAAATTAGGGCAAGCATTTGAGATTTCTAACCGTTCCACGCCGGAAGTTGTCCGCGCACTAATAAAATATTTCGCGATTTACGGCAAACCTGAAAAAATAAGTGCAGATCCCGGATCTGAATTTAATAATACACTTTTGAAAGAAACCTTGAGATTTTACAAAAATGTCCTACACATTGGTACACCACACAACCCTAACTCTATGGGTCTTAAGAACGATTTCACTCAACCATTGTGGAAATCTATAGAATAGCTAAATACGAGCAAAAACTAACCGACGCTGCATCCATTATGACATACGCTGTTATGGCGTATAACCATACAATCCATTCAGTTACCGGTCTTACACCATTCGAAGTAGTCTTCGGACACACGAGCTCAACTAGTTTTTTTAATGTTGAATTTGACAAACAGTATACTCAAAAATTAGTAACCGATCATCCCAAGCGAACTAAACACCTTTATAAATTTATAACAGATAAAATGATAAGGGATAAGGAAAAGGTTCAGTCAAATCGTGGAGGTAAAACAAAATTTAATATAGCTGAGGGGGACGAAGTATTCATTAAAGGAGTAAATACGAGGCGTAGCACGGACAAGGCCCGCTTTCAGAAAGCGCAAGTGTCGGGAGAGATAGTTAGAAATACAGTACCGGTCATTACGAAGAGTCGCGACACTAAGATCCCTATTAAGGATGTAAAACGTCCTTCACAGATTCGTGCTTCTCCTGGTGGTCCGCAGCAGTCAAAGCCAGGCCCCTCGAATGCAAAGGATTGACCGGAATCCAGGGATTCTACCCATAAGGGAAGGTCGAGCCATGATAAGTGATGACAAGTGGTCCATCATCAAAACTATAGATTTAAGCCTAGTACAGGAAGATTTAGAGTTTAACAATAACCGCTATGCAATCAAGAAACATGTATGTAATTACATATTATAATAATAAATTTGTTAATTACGAGCTTGCTGATGTAAAGACTCAAGCAGATCAACTCAAATATCTTACATTCGAAAAATTTAGGCCGATAGTTCCGTCCATACGACGAAAGTGAGGCATTCTTAACGTGTCAGACGCCGTTATATACGTTTTCCCATACATTTCTTGACGGAAAAGCGGCCCGCGGGTAATAAGAGATTAATCCATTAGGCTCTCTCATAAAAACGTTAACTGGCAATTTAGACAATGAAGATGCCATAAAGTATGATACACTTATTAATGATATAAAAATTAATCAACAAAGTAATTCTAGAAAAATCAGCCTGGTCACTAAAATGCTGGAGTCCGTAATAAATAATACTTCTATTAGTAAGAACAATTTTATCCAATTGGATAAAGAGATCTGGGAGATAAGAAAAGTGCTTAACGAAACAATGACTGAACTTACCGCAAACAAACTTATTCATGTATATAATCTATTTTTACATAATTACCAGATGCTCTATATAAGATTAGATGAAATTGAAACGGCCATAGCCTTTAGTAAATTAAAAACATTGCATCAGTCGTTTATAGACCCCGATGAATTCGTAACTATTTTAAAAGATATTGAAAAAATTGAGAACTTAGCCAATAGTGTAAATTACAATAACTTAATAAAGCTCGAACATTGTCTAGAAATAAAAGCTTATTCAAAGGAATATCAAATTACCTTTATTATCGAAGTTCCTTTAGTAGAAAAAGACATGAGTCCTCCCACTCCCCGTCATCAATTTTTTTTTTTGTATATTTGTGTATGTAATAATCAATGACCTTAACAAAACTGTCCTCATAATCCCTAAACAGCCTTACCTTAGTGTAAATGGATCGAAAACTTTTTCGCTGACTCGCCCCTGCAAACAGTTGGAAAAAGAACTCTACATGTGCTACCGAGAGCACATAGCACGTGGAGCCACGGAAGACACCTGCATAATAGGCTATTTGACTGATTTTGAAAAATTGTTTTTAATTATTCGTTGGTATATGATGAATACACCACATGCATATTTCTGCGAAATTTGCAGTATTTTACGTAAAATATTGTGTTGAAATTTAAACTACAATATTCGCGCTAAAAACGCTGTTTTTTAATGGCGGGTGCATATGATCTGCGTGACGTCACAGACAAGTAAACGAGTGTACCGAAGTGTACATTCAGCGTGTTTCTAATATTTTTCTTATCAATTTACTAAAAAAAATTGTGTATAAATGGTGTATTGTGCCACAATGTACAAATACTTCTATAAAAACTACACAAAAAGTGTTTGTTTCTGTTCCAACGAACCCTAAGAGACGTAGTAAGTGGTTACAGTTAGCTCGAAGAGACCCAAACAGCATTTTATCTCATACAAATGTTTTCATGTGTGAAGATCACTTTGATGTAAGTATGCCAGTAATATTTGATTCGAATAGTAATAGGAAATAAGTAAAAATTGATTTTTGTAAAACGAAATAAATATAGTACATATACATAACCTAAAACCATTTGATTAAAATGTGTTGTTTCCATCAACTTGATAGCAAAAACTGGTTTTACCTAGCTTCGATTATTACATTTCAGATGGAAAAAGATACAATTAATTACATGAAGTACAAAATGGGCTTTAGTTCGAAGATTATTTTGACGGATTGTACATAGCCAACAGCGTCATCACCATAGGATTCTCTGGAAGATCTGTAGCACAAAAGAAAAACTGAGGTCAGAATAGTTTTACAACAAATTTTGAAAGGTATTAATAGACATAACGTAAATATTTTGTGGAACCGCGACGCAAATTTATATAAAAAATATCATTATAAATAAATAATTAGATACTTAAACAGCAGTTTTTATATTTTTCAGCTCTGCAGCATAATAATCAGTATTATTTTTGAAGAAAAGTGCAACCATAATTGCGTCTATCGTAGGTAGATTTCTATTGTCGGCTCGTACAAAATTCTCGTCCATTTTGATAGCAAACACTTTTATTTTTATTACTAGACATTAATGTCTTGCGGAATCTTCAAAAATTCTTGTAAAAATAGCACAAGAAACGAAGAAAATACGACAAAAATGATAGAATCACATACAGCATATAACAATAAACAATGTTTACTAGCGTGTGACGTCACGCGAGGCGTAGCCAATCACAGAACGTTCATGTCGCTGAATTAATTTCAAAAATAATTTGAATTTATTTTGTTTATTTTGAAAAATCTATAAATATTTTTGGATAAAACAGAGATAAATATGTTTTTTTATGCTATTACCTAATAGAATCACCACATTTCGTAGCATATTTTTAATAGTGTCAAATAGCCTATTACCTTGACGTAATTCTCCACGAATATCACCGCTTGTTCTCCAATTCCTGTAAAAAATGAAAGAGTAAAAATAGAAATGATACAACCGGATCGATGGATACTGTACAGCAGCCTCAAAACCTTAGTAACGACTCGTTGCGGAAATGAGATGATTAGGGATGGGATGCAAATAAGCTCAAATGTGATAGTACCATCAAGCAGCTGATCTGATTATGGCTTCGGGGCTGATTGCAGATGGATAAAGGAAAAAGAAAAGAAAAAATTGTATTTAAGAATTTTGGAGTGACCAAATTTTTTGGAAACTGCAGTCTAGCCGATATATTTCATTATAATGTGGATACTTTTCAAGAAGGCGGTAAGTTGCCATTGGGCCGAGCGCGAGTGCGCATTTTCCACCGCATGTTGTTCAGATTACTAACAAACTCTCTTCG
The DNA here is from genome assembly GCA_947507595.1 of Pyralis farinalis. Taxonomy (NCBI): domain Eukaryota; kingdom Metazoa; phylum Arthropoda; class Insecta; order Lepidoptera; family Pyralidae; genus Pyralis; species Pyralis farinalis. The sequence continues at coordinate 3,249,343 of OX382281.1, forward strand.
AAGCTAATAATTCGACTTTACACTGGCGAATCGCCCGGCGAATTGAGTGCGTCGAGATTGGCTGTGGAGACGCGTGACAATTTACGGATATGGTATTTTATTGTTAGCACTGGCACGGCATCGTAGTGTGGGACGACGTGACACGGCTTTCCAGTATTGTGCAATTTTCATTTTTATAACCTGTACATTTTGATTAGGCGTTGTTAGGAGTCCCATTCAATTCGATTAGTAGACCTGAGAAAATTAGAACTTTAGTGATTAGTACTTGTAAACGTTTTTACCCATTAAATTCGGCTTAGCATCTTGACTAGAATCCAAACTTTAGTATACACTAGTATAATTTATTGTACACAACTACATCACACTTAGCTTTATAGCCCTGTTTCTAGTGGAATTTAAGTAAATTGTAAGGTGCTACACCTGAACATCATGAGTATTAAAACATTAATCAGATTTCCAATCCAAAATCTTATATCACAGCAAACAGGGACGACAAACTCAACATTAGACTCAGAGACCTGAAATGGCTTCTGGGTAGAAATTGAGTTTGGAAAATAAGCTTTTGGTTTATAAGACCATTCTTAAACCCATCTGGACTTACGGGATCAACTGTGGGGCAGTGCTTGTACCTCCGATATAGACATTTTACAAAGGTTCAAAAATGTTATATTAAAAGCCGTCTCAAACCCTTCTTGGTTTATAACTAATAACGAGGTTCATCAACTACTCTGTATTCCCACAGTCAAAGGAGAAATTTCAAACTCCCGCACCAGATATAAAAAACGCCTTGACAATCATTCAAACCAATTGGCTCAGCAACTACTGCAAAGAAGTCACAAACAAAGGTATTCTTGAATTGGACAACAGATTTGCCAAGCAACTAATGAAGAGATCTTGTCAATGGACAAGTGACTCTGACCGCCAAATTCTCCAATCAACTCATCTGGGACTATTAAAAAAAAAACTACATTAATCCTGTAATGTTCACGTTAACAAATGGAGGTTAAACCCTGTTATTGAGACATGCAGACTGTGGAGTGACGACGGCGGATCAGACATTGAAACGTGCTACAAGTTCGGTAAGTACTTACTGATATATCGGTCAATTTCTCGTAGACACGTTGGAGCGGGCTGTCGACTATATTGTGAACGGGTACGTCTATCGCCAAGCAAAGCCTGCACACAGTCTTTATAGACATTTTGTTTAAAGTAAATCAATACCTAGTTAAAACAATCAAAGGGATAACAATTCACATATATATTTTTTTTGTTCTTTTTGTCCCCGAGGGGAAAGGCAAAGGGATCTAGCTCATACAGCGTAGTCATCAGTTTAGAACTATTTGAAAATCTTAATTGTATGTTCCAGCTTCAAGAACTCTGCTGAAAAAATACTTGGGGAGGGTACCTACCCAATCAACCCAGTTTAAATACCACTCATAATACGATAGTGATTTTACAAGGTTTTCTTGATGAACTTATTCACGTCTTCCAAAAAGTGCATAAACGTGTTATATTTGAGTTTTTTCATTACTGTATAAATTCACTAGCACTTATGGTACAAAATACTATCGAAATTGTCACACAAAACTAATTTTATAATGAATTATAAAAAACAAGTTCAAGTAAAACAACAATTTACTCGTTACTCGTGAAAAGCGCGGGAAGAAGTCCAATTCGCACATATAAAAATAGAAATTACCACGATACAAGACTACTTACGGCTTAGACAATTCAACAAAAGGACTCGCCATACGCGTGATTCTGTTAGTAAATAATTCTGCCATTTTTGACGGGGGACGAGGTAACTACTACATAGAAACGAAAATAATGCTTTAAGGAAATGTCAACCTTATTTCGAGGCATCTACAGTTCAAAGTTATTTTCTTACCGCTGCCTGACATCTGTTGTGGAATAGCTGAATTTCTTCGTAAATCGAAGCTGGTAGATTCAAAATAACGAAACGTCTTATATACTTTTTTTTTGTCTTTAGCTAAATGAACTCTATTATACAGCGTGAAGGACTGTTTTGTTTTGCAGTTTGTATAATTTACGCTAATTTGGGATAGGAGACGTGCGACCAAAGTCGCGGAATATGATTCGATTGTATCAGTACTCGATTACTGAATCGATTTCTCATGTATTAATCGTTATCACACCATTTTAATTTCTTTTATATGAAAGCAAATAAAATAATACTTGCATGTGAAAGGTAACTCAATATTTTTGCAAACTAGATGTGTTCGACCTTTTTTTGCATGACATAACTGCACAGTTTGGCATTTTTAGTGTAACACTTTATGATGTTACCTGAGCGATAACGATTACAAGACTGTTAGAGAATCGATTATGCACGAAGTATTTATGCGCGCAATGGATCACAATATCTTGTACCATGACAGAGGGGAATGATCCTACGAGGCTGGTCCTTTAGTAACATGTCTCTGAGTGACGGTCACATTACGAAATGTTCGTCTTAATTTCAACATTTGATTGGACGCTCGATACGATCATAAATATTGTATGTACCACTTTTGTCATTATCAAGTGTTCTATTTATTTATAATTTATGTATAAACTAGCGTAACGTACAACGCTTATGTTTACGATTTGTGTAAATAGCGAACGATTTCGATACAAAGCAACTATTTTTTATTTGTTCTTTGCGGTGTTACCGGTGTTATTGCCAATGTACAATTGCAAAGTAGGGGTGTTAAAAAATAATCGATTTTTCTTTTAGTCGATTATTATTTTCGAATAATAGATTTTTTTATAATCGATTATCAAAGTAATATTAATCGATTTTTAATAAATCGATTAAATAAATTACGCGATTAAATCGATTTTCATAAATAGCACCATCTATGGGCCGAATGAAAAAACTCGAAGCATTATTACTTACAAGTTGATTATAAAAACGGCGCCATCTGTAGGTATGTATGCGGGTAAAGTAGTTTCAGTGTGGTGAGTGAGATCTGAGATTATATAGTTGTTGGTAAACAATATAAATGTCTTCTAACCGTAAAATACCTAAAAGCGGCTGGCGAAAGTATTTTATAACGAAGAAGCATAATACCACAGCAATATGCATGTACTGAATTGGACTTATACTTTGCGGTACCGCTATCGGATCTTATAGTAGATCCTCTCAATGTCTGGCAGAGCTCTGAAGGGACTACTCCTAAGTTAACCGAATTGGCGCTGAAGCATCTCTCTGTGATGGCTACTTCTACTCCATCCGAAAGATTATTTTCCAAAGCGGGAAATATGGTCAGGAAAACACGAATTATCAAAATTATTGTTTTTAAACTGCTTACCGGAAATATTATGGGAATAATTATTCTAATTAAATGTATCATTTTTTAGCATCTTGTGACAACACGTTAATGTTGTCGTTTAGCTTTTTCACTTATCGTTTAATTTTATTTTAATACTACTCTTATATAAAACAAGACTGAAAATTAGTGCCAATAATTATTTTTCGTCTTTTGATTGTTTAAACTTAAAGATTAACCAAATAATTGTTTTATATTTTTGTTTTTGAGACCATAACGTCGTCGTTTAGTTTTTTAATTGTCATTTAAGTATTTTATATTAATACTAGTCAAATGTGAAATAGGGCGGGACATTTGTGACAATAATTATTTTTAATTTTGTTATTGTTTAAATTTAAAAATTAACGAAAGAATTGTTTTATTTTTTTGTTTTTGAGACCATAATGTCGTCGTTTAGTTTTTAGGGTTCCGTACCCAAAGGTTAAAACGGAACCCTATTACTGAGACTTCGCTGTCCGTCCGTCCGTCCGTCCGTCTGTCACCAGGCTGTATCTCATGAACCGTGATAGTTAGACAGTTGAAATTTTCACAGATGATGTATTTCTGTTGCCGTTATAACAACAAATACTAAAATATAGAATAAAATAAATATTTAAGGGGGCTCCCATACAACAAACGTGATTTTTTTGCTCGATATTGATAATGGCAACAGGTAGACGCTTGAAATATTCACAGAATATTTAGTTATATAATTACTTTAAAAATAAATAATTAAATTAAAATAAAATAAATGGTTAAGGGGGGCTCCCACACAACAAACGTGATTTTTTTGCCGTTTTTATAGATAATGGTACGGAACCCTTCGTGCGCGAGTTCGACTCGCACTTGGCCGATTTTTTTTAATTGTAATTTTAAGTATTTTATTTTAATACTAGTCAAATCTAAAATAGGGCCGGACATTTGTGACAATAATTATTTTTAATTTTGTTATTGTTTAAATTTAAAAATTAACAAAAGAATTGTTTTATATTTTTGTTTTTGAGACCATAACGTCGTGGTTTAGTTTTTTAATTGTTATTTTAAGTATTTTATTTTAATACAAGTCACATGTAAAATGGGACTGGACATTTATGACAATTTTTTTTTTGATTTGTTTTATATTGAGAGTGGCGCGCGGGTACTCTTTAACACAAGACGTGTAGTGTTTGTTCTGTGTTAATATATTATAATTGTTTTGAAAATGGACCAGAATATAGCTGACCAATTGGTTAAAACAATTCAGGGGTTGCTTCTTCCAATGGAGCTAAAAATTAACTCCCTTGTGGATACAGTTCGTTCTCTGGAAGCTAAAATAGATCGCCTGCAGAGTGCTCAACAATCTCCAAATGTGGGTACTTCTACAACAACACCCGCAACGGCTGCAGTATATGGAAATCCCCCCGCGCCCCGGCGGCCCGTCGCAGCGCTGCAACAACCGAGGTCGACGGTGCAAACTCGTAAGCAGAAAGCGGCCAACCCTCCCAGCCCCCCGGATCATCGTCGTGTGGGCTCAAACGTTGCTTCTTCATCGGCGGGATCGGCCTCAGCGCGCGCCGCCGCCGCCGCATTGCAAGCTACGTCATGCAGACCAACAGTTGCAGAGGAGGATGCTGCCCAAGTTATGAGCGACAGCGAGAATGGTGTCGATGAGTTCACGTCCGTCCGTTATAAACATCGAAGGCTAGTCAATCGCGGTACCGGAGCGGAGGATAAAGAACTGACTGGTGTCGAAAAGCATAGACAAATTCATTTGTGGTCTTTAAAGTGCGATGTTACAGCGGAAAATGTGCAGTCGTATATGGCAAAGAAAAAACCAGAACAAGCTCCGTACGCTGTGGAAAAGCTGCAGCTAAAACACCAGAACTACGCCTCATTTGTAGTTACTGTGCCGGAAGGTGTGTTTGAGTATTTCATGACCCCAAGTAGTTGGCCGCCAAATACTCAGTTTAATGAATGGTTTCGTAAAAGAAACTACCATAGGAGAACCGACGAGCGTCAAGATGCGACACGATCGCACCAATAAAAGGCTATTAAAAGTCTCCTATCAAAACGTGAGAGGTCTTCGTACTAAGCTTAGTCAGTTTTCATCATCATTAGCGGTATCATCGTCTCATTTGTTTTTTATTACGGAAACCTGGCTTCAAGAGGGTATAAGAGATGCCGAGGTCGTACCATTAGGTTATTCACTTCTAAGGACCGACAGACCAGGTGCAAGACGTGGGGGAGGAGTCGCACTGATTTCCGCTCCCGCTTATGAATTGCGGCATATCGACGTTGGATGCGGAGAAACCGGTTGCGAAATAGTGTGCGGTGGTTTGTATCGCGATAATAACTTATTGCTTGTTAGCATGTGTGTGTACATTCCGCCGGGCACTAGCGAAGATGAATATTCAGTCGTATTCGAGACAATAGAACGTATGGGTGTTCAATATCAAAATTTTTTAGTGTGCGGCGACTTTAATTTGAACTCGGCATCAGCTGTTATAAATGCTCGTTTTGAATGTGTACTGTCGATGTGTAATTTGAATCAGGCAAATAGGGTTCCCAATAGCAATGGTGTAACACTGGATCTCGTATTAAGTAGTTCGTCATTAGGACAGGTGACAGTGGAGCGTGAACTCGATAGTTTAGTGCCGGCTGATGTGTACCACCCGCCACTATTTGTTTTAGTCGAAAAGGAGTACACTCATAGTAATGTAAAACCTCGAGATTTCGGCTCTAATACTGTCCGGGAGTGGAATTTTAGGAAAGCCGATTTTATTAAACTATACTCCCGTTTTTCAACAATAGATTGGGGACCACTTTATGAACTTTCTGAACCAGAACAAGCGGTCGCGCATTTTTATAACTTGCTTCGTACGTGTATACACGATTGTGTACCAATAAAAAAGAGGTGGGTACGGTCGAAGTATACATACCCGGCATGGTATTCGGCCGAAACCAGGCGTAATATTAAAACTAAACATTTCTATCACAAATTGTATAAGAAATCTCATTCTCAGAGTGATCGTGCATTATTTTCTCGTTACAGAGCTCTTGTAAAGATAGGTATAAGAAATGATTTTAGGCAATATAAAAAAACAATGGAATGTAATATAAAGAGAGATCCCTCTTCATTTTGGCGGTATGTAAATGCTAAAAATAATTGCAAACGTACTTGTAAACGAATTTTGAAAGATGGTCAGTTAGTCCCTTCGGAGGATACGGCGCAGGCATTTGCTGATTACTTCTGCTCTGTCTATACTCAAAATCCGCCAAAATTGTGTGTAGAGGAAGCGATGGCGTCAATTGATGCGGATGCTAGCTGGGTCCATATACCTTGTATATTCCTCGAGGATATTGAGCGTGCGTTAATATCGCTAAAACCTAAGGAGTCGGCTGGGCCTGACGGTATCCCGCCTTACATCGTTAAGGACTGCGGATCAGTATTTAAATATCCTTTATTGTATTTATTTAATTTATGTATCAAGAAGAATATATATCCAGAGGCTTGGAAAACAACGCGAGTGATACCTGTCCCCAAGAGCAGCTCTAGTGCTGAGGTTAAGGATCACAGGCCTATAGCGGTACTGTCTGTTTTCGGCAAGTTATTCGAAATGGTCTTGCATTATAAGATTAGTAGGCAAATAGAAGCTCGCTTATGTGATGCTCAGCACGGCTTCCGGCACGGCCGATCAACTGTTAGTAACCTCATGTCGTTCTGGACTTACACTTGTAATAACACAGACGCGGGTGTCCAGGTGGATTCAATCTATCTCGATATTCGTAAGGCCTTCGATGTTGTTAATAATGACGTATTGTTAAAAAAGTGTGCAGCGATTGGGTTCACTCCCGCACTGCTCCATTTCTTTTCTTCGTATTTGAGTAATAGAAGGCAGTACGTGCAGCACTGCGGAAGTGAATCTGAGATGTATTTCACGTATTCAGGTGTGAGTCAGGGTTCGAATTTGGGTCCTTTGGCATTTTTAATATTGATAAATGACTTGCCGATGACAGTCAGTGCAGCACAGTGTCTGTTGTTTGCTGACGATCTAAAGCTGTTTTTGGAGATACGTGATAAGAGTGATTGCGAGGCGCTTCAACGTGACATCGATAATGTTGTCCGGTGGAGTGTGAACAATGACCTGCATTTTAATATAGACAAATGCTTCATTGTTTCATACAGTAGGTCACCAAGTCCCCACATAGCTAACTATCGTGTTGGTCGCGACTGTGTGAAACGAGTATCGTCAATAACCGACTTAGGCATCGTAATGAGCAGTGACCTTACATTTCGCAATCACATTGATAATATTTGTAAAAGTGCCTACCGAGCGTTAGGGTTTGTGCTGCGACAGGCGAGTCATCTCGACTGCATTATAGCTATAAAGCTAATATATAATGCATACGTACGGAGCAAGTTAGAGTTTAACGCGGTAGTGTGGAACCCTTTTGAAGCCAAATACGTTTCAATGGTCGATAAACTCCAAAAGAAGTTCATAAGGTGGTTGTACCATAAGCATTATGGGTATTATGTCGGGTTCCCAGCCGTGTATCCCAGTGCTTTCCTGCTGGGTATGACCGGATACAATTCTCTAGAAGTGAGGCGAACCGTCACACTGATGGAATTTGTGTTCGGTCTTCTCAGGGGATTCACACACAACCCGGCAGTGTTGGAGCAGATTGTATTATATGTACCGGACAACTACATTAGAGCGCGTTCCCACAAGTTGTTCGCCTGCCGGGGTACGAGGACGACAGCGGCGAGTCACGCTCCATTGACTAGAGCGCTGCGCCTGATTAATGAAATGTTAATTAAAAACTCAATATTTGATCTATTTAGTTGCTCAAGGAGCGAATTTCACATAGAAGCTACAAAGTTCGCTGAAAATTATTAATTAATGATATGTAATTTGTCTCTTTTCGTTTCTTCATTTAAACACTGTTGAACGCATTGGATTTTTTTAAATTTGTAATGTTCAATACTGTGTATGTTTGAATAAATAAATAAATAAATAAATAAATAAATAAATAAATAAATAAATAAATATTTTATTTTTTGCGACAATAAGGTTGTCATTTTGTTGGGGTGCTCATTTCATTTTTATTATAATAAAACGTTTAATGATACTGGGAATTTGTATCAATAATGATATTTGGTTTCATTATTCCTTACCTTGAAAGTTTAAAAGAACATTTGCTTTGATTTTTAGTTTTGAATTGCTTATTTTTTTATTTATATTATTTTATTTGATTTTTAATCTGATTAATTGTTAATATGAATCTCTTAGGTTTATTATTGGAATATGAAAAACATGTAGGATTTTAAATAATGGACAAAAATCGTTTATTTATTTTCTCTAAAATCGATTATTGACAAATCGATTAATATTGAATAAAAAAATCGATTTTTATTAAATAGATTCTTTTCCATTAATCTCACATCCCTATTGCAAAGCAACTAAAAATATTGTAAAACATCCTGCTTCTTTTTATCCCCAAGGGGATCTAGCCCATACAGCCAAGTCATCAGTTTAGAACCATTTGAAAATCTTAATTCAGGAACTGTGCTGAAAAAATACTTGGGGAGGGTACCTCGACCCAATCAACCCAGTTTAAATACCACTCGTAAAACAATAGTGATTTTTACAAGGTGTTCTTGATGAACTTATTCACGTCTTCCAAAAAGTGCATAAACGTGATACATTTGAGTTTTTTCATTACTGTATAATTGCACTTGCACTTATGTTACAAAATACTATCGAAATTGTCACATATAACTAATTTTATACTGAATTGTAAAAAATGCAAGTATAACAACAATGTCACTCGTCAAAAGCGCGGGAAGATGTCCGTACAATGCTTAGACCATTCAACAAAAGGACCCGCCATACGCGTGATTCTGTTAGTAAATAATTCTGCCATTTTTGACGGGGGACGAGGTAACTACTACATAGAAACGATTACAACACGCGCAAAAACATTTTGTGTTGTCATGAACGCACACATGAAAAAATGTTCAACACTAGGTCATTTTACGCACACTACTAAAATATTCACGACAACATGCTAGCAAAATATACTATAATATTAGAAACGTAATAGGGATTGACGAATATCGATATTATAAATTCAAAATGTCGATATTTACGACGATAACGGTAAATGGCAAAGATGTACATATAAATATTCTATACTTAACATTGGGCCCTTGCGGTCCCTTAGACACGTCTTACGTTTTTTGTTAATAATTCCTTAGTATATTTTATGCATTTCTCTTAGTTTTCATTAATTTTGATCTACCAGCTTTTCAGAAAATTGACATTACAATAAATGTATGTCAATCAAGCTATACAATTATAATGATCTATTTATTATCTAGAACTATCTATAACTTCGCACCTAAGGTACATCCTATGTATGATATTATTATTTATTATTACCACATATATTACACATGAGTACTGCATTACATGAGTTATTGGGAGATATTAAACACACTTCAAGTCTATGGGAATAAAAAGTAAAAATATTATTTTCAATACAATTTGCTTACGTATGTCTCTACTACTAAGACTAGATCAAGTGTTACATTTTTATGTTTTTAGTGATCTTATGGCGATTTGTTCCATGACACTAAATTCTAACAGCTAATCACGGAGTGCAAAGTGAAATTGATCATAGTTTTTCTTCATGTTAGTGTACGGGCCCCTTCGATACGACCCGTACACTTTCGTAAACGAATGTAGTAACATAATAATGTAGGTACTGGCAGGCTTGATTCTTCGACCTACGGTTGTAAGTCGCAGGTCTCTGGGTTGGTGCAGAATGAAACGCCTGATTGTCTTGTGAAGTATGGAGCCGTAGGTACTTCTTCCAGGTCTGGACTGGTCTGGCTTCAAGGTGACTTGGCTGGCTATTCCACGGTAGTGTGAGCGCTGAGTGTAGCGTACGACTGGTGGCGATCACCGTTGTATGGCCCATATTTATACCCCCGCTGTGAGAGAGAGAGGTACATTTGTGGGAAAGAGATAGCAATAACCAAAATCGCCCAGACCTAGAGGCAATACCTGATCGTGCTCGCTTTATTTGTGTCAAAAATGTTTGTAAGCTGGTCTATTATTACATACATTTGACCCCTTTTCATATAAAACCATAAAAACTTTTGCTAACGTTATTATCCAAACCTATGGGTCAGTGAAGTTTTACATATAAATGTTTTCATTACAAACTTAAAACTACGTTAATAGGTACATCTATGCACTATTGAGCTGTTGCAGCCAGTAATTCGACGTTATAACTTTATTATATACCTGGCTTGCAACAGCTCGTACCTATACTAGAACACATGTAAAACTTATCTCTAACAAAGTATGTATGTAAACTGTGTAAACCTATTCTAATCCTTACATAAAACAACTAATACAAACTACTATAACTATTAACTATAAAAATGTGCATCACTTATACTACGCGCGACGGTTATCTATTTATTTACAATTAGTTGTCGCGAACAGTTAGTAAGTAATTTGTGTAGACTTGATACACACTGCGAGAATATGATATCTATACATATAATAAAACTGTAGAGATCGAATGTCTGTACATTGAAAAAAACCGAGTCATGGAGATGTTAGAAGTGAAAAAGAACACATCCAGATTTTTTTAATTTTTTGTTTGTTTGTATGTTTGTACGGGCTAATCTCCGAAACTGTTTACTGTGGACCGATTTAAAGGAAATTTTGCATGGTGGTACCTTGCATCCCCGGTCAACATTTTAGATAATTTAAAAAGAGTTCCCGTAGGATAGTTAAAAAACTATAGTAACTTATATAGCTTAGTACACAACTAACTTAAATAAAGTCATTTTGACCTTAGTCAAAGAGTGAGAACGACACGTCGTCTGGAATAGCGGCCACTTTGTTACCCGGCGGCAAAACTGCTCATACGATATTTAAAATCCCCATAGATTTGGACATAAGTGAACAGCCTGTCTGTGGTATCTCTAAAAAAAGTGATAAACCGAAGGTTTTACGCGATGGCTGTTTAATAATCTGGGACGTGTGCACTAAGGAACACCAAAAAGCAGTAGAAGCGGTTGATAGAACCCTCAGAGATATCCGTCAAAATGACCAACCTATGAGCAGCGTAACGATGCTGTTTTGTGGAGATTTTAGACAAACGTTGCCAGTAGTGCCACGGGGATCAAAGGCCGACGAGATAACTCATATTACGCGCGCTTGCGCGCGTATTTGAGGAACCGTATTTTTGCGATATTTCGATACTCGTTTAACTTCCCCTTCGAAACCCGGGTGGTTGAATACGACCGCGAAATGTATGAGAAAACGTATATAACGGGTTCTGACTGCTCAAAGAGCTCATTCATACGGCCGCCGCACTGAGCAGACGTCTCGACGTTCGCTACGTGTAGTACCTGTGCGATCCGCGACTGACCAGTGTCGCTAGTTGTATCTCTGTTGTGTTTCATAACGAAACATCAACTGAGATACGCCTGCGCCGCCGGAAAGTTTCTCTGTACTTTTTTTAAGGTACAATCAAACCTGAAGGCATTGCAGAGGTGACTCCACAGCCCTGACGACTCTTGGCTAAGCCGTAACACTTTCTCCCCTCGGGCCTTAGGGCCTGGGGGCGTGAGGTTTGTGGCCGCCAGACTGCGGATACAGGAGCAAGACCGTCCCTCCGATGTCGAGCCCTTCTCAGGGCGAGCGCTCCAGATCGCTTTCGTCGTCGCGTAAGCGAGACAGTGCGAAGTCCGCGTTGCTTCACCCGACACCGGTGACGTCACGCGACCCGGCCGTCTTGGCGGTCCCGCGAGTGCGCCTGCTGGGTTCCGGCATTTCACCAAAGTCCATCCTTGAGGATGACATGGTGAAATTTGCTGAGATCTGCCGGCGGGGCATCTTTTCGGACCCCTTGACGGAGCGGATTGCAATGACCATCCGGGACTACCAGGATGAGGTGGCGGCAGGGTCTTCAACCCCCCCCCTCACTGGAAGTGGTCGAGGCGCAAGAAGCCGTGCAAGCTTTATGCGAGCGCGGTGTAAGGCGCCAGAGGTCCCCAGAGAGCGATGCAGAGGCCGAGATGCAGAAGCGTATACGCCTTGCACTCGCTAGCCCTCCTGCCTCTCTTACTGTACCGATGGAGGTACCTCCCCCTACGATGCCAACCCCGAGAGAGCAACGCGACCCGCGCATCTGTCGACGCCGCGATGTAGTGTGCCCTCCTCCTCCCCCCCCGCCGTCAAGTGACGAAGCGCCACCCCCCCCCCCCCCCCCCCCGCGGACAAGGAGCGACGTAGTGCCTACAATGTCGTTTGCCGACACGGTACGAGCGCAGGCGTCGACATCAACGTCCGGTGCGTCACAAGTACCGCCGGCGTCGGTGAGTAGCAAGCCTGCGGTGCCGCCGAAAGCAAACCCGCGCTACCCACCGCTTATTGTTGAGACCCTACGGACTGGACGACGCACTTCAAAGCCTTGAAGTCTAAGCTGGGCCATAGCCCGAACGCGAGACCCTTTGGCAGAGGAGTGCGGTTCACACCGAAGACGGAAGATGAATACCGTGCCGTGCAAAGGTACTTATACGATCTCGAGAAGACCCAGAAGCTCAGCTGGTTCTCGTATTCGTTGCCTGCTGAAACCAGCGCGAAGGTAGCGATACGAGGGCTACCGTCTGACACGGATCCGAACGAGATTTCAGAAGCCCTAGCGGAACTGAACTTCGTACCCGAGTACGTGCGACCCATCCGTGCGAGACAAGGGAGACCCGGATGCATTTTCTTCGCTCAACTGAAGAAGACCGCCGACACAATCCCCCGGATTTATGACTTCACCGAGTTGTTGTGCATGCCCGGAGTGAAGATAGAGGCGTGGCGAGGCAGGCAGGGGCCAGCCCAACCAGCCCGCTGTCAGCGCTTCAGGCATTCGTCGCATATGTGCCACCGCAAACAAGCGTGTGTGCGCTGCGGAGAAGAGCATGCAGCTAGTGACTGTCCGCGTCCCAGAGAGGAGCCGCCGACGTGTGCCAACTGTGGAGAGGCGCACACGGCCAACAATCCCAGATGCGCTGTGTTTCGTCGCGAATTGCGAAACAAGAAAGCAGGGACAGTTGCAATCACCGCCGGTGCCTCAAAACAGACAAAGAAGGCCGTTACAGTCGATTTACAGACAGAAACGCCTTCTTTAATGGCACAGGCGAACGCTCCCACCGAGAGAGGCGCCTCTCTCAAGAAGAAGAGGCGTAGGAAGAAGTCCCGGAAGGCTGCGCAAGCCGTACAGGCGCAAAAACCGGCCGAAAGGACCCAGACCGCAACCACTTCAGCACCCCGAAAAGGTGATTTGAAGAAAGCGGGCGTCCCTACACAACAGATAGGTCGTCAGGCGAGGCAAACGGCGGTTGTTACATCGCACATACCGGCACCCAGCGCTGGAGCGATCGACAACAACGCTACTGCTGTTTTAGACGTCGCTCTTATGATCATGGAGGACGTATTGAAGGCCGTACGCACAGGACAGAACACCCTGTCAGTGTTACTAGGAGGAATGGCTCAGCTCATCCAATTGAGACTGCAACATGGGGGCTCTTAGAGTTTTGCACTGGAATGCAGACGGCCTATACAAAAAGGTTGCTCTGCTGAAAGCGCTACTCAAGGAGCAGGATATTGACGTCTGTTTGGTGTCTGAGACGCACCTGAAGGAGTCCATTACGCTGAGAATCCCAAACTACCATATCTATCGGAAAGACGAACGTTCTCCCCATGGAATAGCTTACCGTGGGTTGGCAGTGCTAGTCAGACGCCGCTTAGTCCATCAACCGATCAAGATAGTCGAGACCGAGTCTGTCCACAAGAGGGCCAAGCTTTATGCTTTAGGAGTTGACATCCACGCGCGTAGGCAATCCATGCACCTGTACGCAGCCTATAGACCCCCGATTGGGAAGCTGGACCCGGCGGAGATAACCCGCCTAGTCGATACGGAGACTAATACACCTGTCCTTCTGGCTGGCGATTTCAATTGCAAACACACAGCATGGTGCGCCACGCACATTTGCCCAAGCGGACGTCGGTTGTTTGACGATGCGGAGCGCTGGGGCTATACCGTGCAGGGCCCCGAGGTTCCGACGCATTATACGTATAGTGATGCGGCGGCACCCGATGTCCTGGATATTATAGTTCACAAGAACTTACACTGCCAACCTACGCAAGAGGTTCTACTGGAGAGCATGTTCTCGGACCATCTACCGGTACTCGTGACGATTCCAGAGACTCCACTTTCGGTCTCACCACCAATTCCCAAGCGTCTCATCAACTGGGCCCAGTACACCGAAAAAGTAGACTCCAGGCTCGCGGCGTCGTTTCCCATCTCAACTCCGGATGATATGGAGCGGCTAGCGGTGCATATTACGGAGACTATCCAGACGGCCTTCAATGAGTCCTCCACCGAGACTAAGAAGCGACAACAATACTCGCCACTCCCCGACGCCATCAAGCGTAAGCTAACAGACAAACGTCGACTACGCAAGTTGTGGCAGAGGACGCGGTGTCCTGTGTTAAAGGCCGAACTTCATCGCCTTACGACCATAGTAAAGGACGCGCTAGAAACCCATCGAGAGGAGAGTTGGCAGCGGCACGTAGAGGATGTCAGTGATGACTGGAATTCCATCCACAAACTGTGCAGGCAGCTGACGAGAACTCCGCCTCCAGTACGCCCACTACTGGCAGCCGATGGAACTTTGCGATATCACGCAGCAGACCGCGCTGAAATATTCGCCGACCACTTAGAACGCCAATTCCGCCCTAACGAGACAGAAAATACAGCTCACGTCGAAATGGTGCAACAGTACTTACGAGGCTATTTTTCTACACCGATAGCGGCCGATGACGATCCAATTGTTTTCACTCCGGGCGCAGTGCAGCGTGCGATACAACGCACGAAGCTAAGGAAGGCGCCCGGTGCAGATAAAATAACCAATGAAGCCCTACGTCGGTTACCGCCGCGCGCCGTCGCGGCGCTAACGCGACTGTACAACGGTATAAATCGCACTGGACACTTCCCGACTATCTACAGAGACGGACGCGTTATATTGCTGCCTAAACCCGGTAAGAACGTGTTGAAACCGGAGAGTTATCGGCCCATCACGCTGCTATCTACACAATCAAAAGTGTACGAACGCCTCTTACTGAAACACCTCGCCCCGCACATCATCCCCCGCGACGAGCAGTATGGTTTTAGAGCGGAACATTCAACGACACTCCAATTATTGAGAGTACTGCACATGATGACCCAGGGCTTGAACCAGAGGGGAAGCACAGTTGCAGTTTTTCTTGATATGGAGAAGGCGTTCGACAGAGTTTGGCACGACGGTCTGCTGTACAAACTAGCGACGTCCAGCGCTTCCCAACGTCTAGTCCGAATAGTAGCCTCCTTCCTGAGTGATAGACGTTTTCACGTATCAGTAGAGACAGAGTCCTCGACGTCAAGGAAAATCTTAGCCGGCGTACCGCAAGGGAGTTGCCTCTCCCCAGCATTGTACACACGTTACACCGATGACATTCCGAAGTCAGACGAATCCACATTAGCACTGTACGCCGACGACGCAGCGTATCTGACATACAACAAAAATGCTAGATTCGCAGTGTTGAAAATGCAACGCGTACTAAACCTGCTCCCCGAGTGGCTTGACAAATGGAGGCTCTCGGTGAACGTGCGAAAAACACAAGCAATGCTAGTGAACTTTTCCGTAAAGAAGCCTTCCACCCTGTATCTCCATGGTGAGCAGCTAGCTTGGCGCGAATCGGCGACCTACCTAGGCGTCGAAATCGACCGGCGGCTCACTATGAAAAAACACGCGAACAAAGTCATCGCTAGGACCCGAACATCGCGCGCATTACTGCGACCGGTGCTCTCCTCGAAGCTTCCGCTGAAAACGAAACTCAGCATCTACAAGACCTACCTACGGCCATGTTTAACATACGCAGCGCCGGCTTGGTACGCCCTACTGAGCAGAGGAAACGCTGAGAGAATCCAACAGCAACAGAGCATCTCCCTCAGGCAGATTACAGACGCCCCGCGTCTTGTAAAGAACGCCACTATACAGAGGGATCTACGCATGGAGAGCACGGACGCATTCATACGCCGACTCACTGTAAGCCTGTTCGAGCGTGCGGACGCGTCGGATTTGCGTCATATACGCAATCTGGCGCCTCTACATACTCGGCCGCCGGACGGACGCCCTTACGCTCGTGAGTTACTCGCGAACAACGACACATGAGACGATTCTGACGAACTAGAAACGTAGCGCGCATCCCGGCCTATACGGCCAACACAACGCCCGGTATGTATTCACATGCTGCGATAGATACCTCAGTAGAGAGACATTTATCTCGGAACTGAGTCCCCAGCCACCGTGAGGAGGTTGTGAGATGACCCACACTAAAGAGCTCATTCCTTTGGCGACACATCACACGGATGCACTTAACAGTGAACATGAGGGCGCGGACAGGAGAAGGAACGTATCCGGAAGAAGAAGGGCAAATCGTTTTGTCTGATAATCTCTGCCACACTGTTAATCCAGTTACAGAACTTATCGCTTCCGTTAATGGGGACGAAAGGCAAATAACAAATCAAGAGAATTCATGGTTTTGTGAAAGATCAATTTTTGACTCCGCGAAATAACCAAGCCGCAAGAATCAACTGATATGTTTACTTATTATACTTCGAAATTAAACAATCTTTAACGGACGCTGCAAAGCGTTCGAAACGTCAGGTTCAACAAAATAAATAAAACACGCGATACTTCCGTTAAAAATTGTTTAATTTCAATGTGTAACAATCGCGAAAACCTAAGACAATATTATTATACTTCGTATGGTAAAACATAAACAAAAGAATTATACACGAAAAAGTGGTACTATAAGCACTAAATGGAAATTATTTTTATCGATATCGATATTTACTATTAAGCGATCGCTACCGCATCCCTTTACAAAATCATTTAGTGGTTATCTTGGGAATTCCTTCAAAATCTAAAATGTTTGTTTATGTAGTTGTAAATGGAGTATTTTTTTGCCAGGCAATATTAGATTTTAAATTCTCATAAAATTAAATGTATAATTGCAAAATTATACGTGAATAATATAAAAATAAATACGTGCGTGGGCACGTAACGTAACCGCTAGTCTCGTAAGTATTGAAACAATTAATTTATTTTTCTGTGGGTTAGGCAATTGTCAGCCATTATTATACTATGCAATATGGTTAAAAATTGCATGCAGTAGTCGTAGAATATGATTCGATTGCATCAGTACTCGATTACTGAATCGATTTCTCATGTATTAATCGTTATCACACCATTTTAATTTCTTTTATATGAAAGCAAATAAAATAATACTTGCATGTGAAAGGTAACTCAATATTTTTGCAAACTGGAAGTGTTCAACCTTTTTTTGCATGTCATAACTGCACAGTTTGGCATTTTTAGTGTAACACTTTATGATGTCACCTGAGCGATAACGATTACAAGACTGTTAGAGAATCGATTTAGCACGAAGTATTTATGCGCGCAATGGATCACAATATCTTGTACCATGACAGAGGGGAATGATCCTACGAGGCTGGTCCTTTGGTAACAAGTCTCTGGTACAATGTTAATGCTAAAGCAAGGCCAACGCATTACTTTTTTGGTTCTTTTCATCACGGGTTTTTCGTGGTGATTGGAAAGTCGCTGTGCTGCCTTGTGCTTCCATGACTCTAGCTTCTTTTATAATTTTTTTAACGCTGGTTTCAGACAAACCTGTGGCTTCAGCAACAGTTTTTGCTAAATTAATGTCGTTTGCGTATTTGGCCGATGTTCGGTCATTTTTCGCCTTTCAATAAATTGATACACTTTATGTACAACTTCCTTAAGTTGTCTTGAGAAAGCCTTACTCATCCTGAGATCTTAATCTCGTGTGCATCGAACTCAAAGTAGTACAGAATATCAAGCACGTGTTGCCGCTTCGAATGCGCGGCCGAGACTGCCGTATTTGACGCGCAGATGCACGCGTTTCCCTTCCCCGCTACACCACCCGCTACCCGCTGACATCTTGGGTACCTCGTCCCTGCCACCGTCTGTCACCCCGCGGGACTGTCGCGCACGAGATTGCCGGACTATAGCACTGATTCTTACTGTTACACTACTAGGCGCTCTTCGTGCACAAAATGTTTCTCCCACCGCAATCTCATGGTTTGACTCCTCTCCGAGATCGACAACAGTGCATCAAAGTTGATGACACCTTTTCAAGTTGGTCTACTTTGAGAGCTGGTGTGCCACAGCCACAGGGCGGTGTGTTATCATCACTTTTTTTCTCGATTTTTATTAATCAATTCACTCATATTATTACTACTTCCTACCACATGTGTGCAGATGACTTACAAAAATACCGCCATTTTGTACCATCAGATAAGTGCTCAGACGTCCAATCTGTTAATTCGGACCTTGATGCTGTTAGGGACTATGCTGTATCGTTTGGTCTAATTGTTAACTGTTGTAATTTAAACGCAGCGAACAATATAACACATTTATATTTTATTGACAATACAACAGAGTGACACTTTCTTTTTATTGTACGTCTATGCTTATGTGACCAAAAAGCATTTGGCATTAGATTAATACCTAAACATTTTCAACACCCCCGCTTAATCCAATATGCTTAATACAAAACATATGCTTCCCGCCACCAAGTCCTTTGGTCAGCATATCTGCTGGCATTAATTTTGTATCACAGTACCTAATAGATATTTCTTTAGTGTCTGCCAGCTCACGAATAAAGTGGTATCTAATATTAATATGTTTAGACCGCTTACCAATCGCTGGACTATACACTAATTTATTAGCACTTTGACTATCGCTATAAATAGTCAATAGTCTCATCAGTATTTCCGGTTAATTCTGCTAATAAACCTTTCACCGAAAGAACTTCCTTGGCAGCCTCACAAATAGCAATGTATTCTGCTTCAGCAGTGCTAAGGGCAACACAACGCTGTTTACGAGCTTGCCAAGCCACAGTAGCACCACCAAAGTACAGGGCATAACCAGTAAATGAATGACCATTACTACCCCAATCAGCATCAGCGTAGGCTATCAACGGTGTTCTAGTTTTTTTTATAGCAAAGCCTATAATTAATAGTACCTTTAAGGTATCTGAGAACCCTTTTCAAAGAAGCAAAGTGTGTGCTGTTATTGCACGCATTGAATTGACTCAGATAACTGACAGCAAATGAGATGTCAGATCTAGTAGAACAAGCGAGATACATTAAAGATCCTATAATTTCTTGGTATCTTCTATCATCTCGTTCATCTCCTTTGCTTAATTTCACATTACACTCCATTGGAGTACCAACAGCTTTACAATCAAGCATTCCATATTTTTTAAGAATTTTCATAATGTAATTGCTTTGACTCAAATAAATTTAATTTTTTGTCCTGTTTCTTGTTACAGTAATACCCAAACAATCTCTTACTTGACCAAAGTCCTTTATTTTAAATTGCAATTGCCGCTTTTAGCTCTTGTGCTTTCGCATCAACATCCGTGAATATATAAAAATCATCCACATAAAGAGCAATGGCCAAGAAATATTTGTTATTTTTGTTCATATACACACATTGGTCATATTTAGATGGAACAAAACCAATTTCCAAAAGGTAAGAGTATATTTTCTCATTCCAACAATGAGGTGACTGTTTCAAGCCATATAAAAACTTAACTAACCTGCAGACTTTTCCTTCTTCGCCCTTCTTAACAAACATTTCAGGCTGTTCCATATACAGCTCCTCCTCGAGATCACCGTTTAGGAAAGCAGTTGTTACATCTATATGATGAACCTCAAAGTTTCTTTCCGCAGCCAATCCAAGTAAAAGGCATATCGAAGACATCTTAACTACTGGAGCAAAAGTTTCAAAATAATCTTCCCCATAAATTTGAGAATAACCTTTCGCTACTAGTCGCGCTTTATGACGTTGTACAGTTCCATCTGCACCTCTCTTCAGTTTAAAAACCCATTTACTTTTCACAACGTTCTTTTCAGGACGATCACCGAGATACCAAGATCTATTTTCCATCAAAGAATTATATTCCTCTTGCATTGCTGTCATCCATAAGGTTTTATCACTTCGCGTCATGGCATCTTCTACTGAGCAAGGATCTGCATAATCAGTCACGTTGAAATTATAAATAAAATCATCATCTATTTTTGGTATTCTGTATCTCAAAGGATCGCTGTCGCTCCACTGATATAGGTGCAGGAAAATTAGGTTCAGTTGCACCATCAGTAATAAATGGTATATCAACCGAGTCGATACTATCATGAAATACATCATCTATTTCGTATGTGAGTGGGTTATCAACAAATGTATCGCGATCATTTGATGAAGTTAATTCTTCAGTTTCAGGACTCCTAACATCAGAATGTGACTGATCAAGTCCCACCGGAACTGACTCATACACCCCAACTTCAGGTTCAGGACTCCTTAAATCAGAATGCGAATGATCAAGTTCCACTGGAACTAACTCATACACCCCCACTGAGTCCTGGATGGATTTAGCAGTTAATGGGGCCCCCACAATACTCGATGAAGTAGTCGTAGTAATTCTTTGATCAGACGTTAAAATATCTGTAAAAGGAGAGTAATCCTTTGTGTGACTGTCTGATACTACTACAGTTTCATTAAATACAGCGTCTCTTGCAACTATTATCCGACGTGTATCATTTAAATTCATAAAACGATAACCTTTTTGATTCTCACAATAGCCAACCATTATTAATTCAACTGACTTAGAATCGAACTTTTTTCTACCACTTTTAATAAGTACCTCAACTTTACATCCGAAAATTTTCAAATGTGAGACATCAATCTTATTACCGGACCATACTTCCTCCGGAACCTTATTTACGAGAGCCATAGTAGGTGATCTATTTTTTTAATAAATCGCACAGGTCATAGCCTCACCCCAAAAACGTTTATTAAGACCACAGTCCTGAAGCAAACACCTAGCTTTCTCAGTAACTGTGTGAATTGTCCGTTCTGCCACACCATTTTGTTGCGGTGTATGTGCAACGGACGTTTGATGTCTTATTCCGTGCTGACGTAGAAAAATTTGAAATTCGTTATTGACATACTCTGTGCCATTATCGCTTCTGAAACATTTAATTTTCTTATTAGGCTGATTCTCCACTAGACTTTTAAATTCCTTAAATTTAGCGAAGACTTCTCTTTTACTTTTCAGCATATAACCAAAAGTTTTTCGACTAAAATCGTCTACAAAGATCAGACAATACCTATTGCCTCTCCACGTATCCACTTCCATGGGTCCAGCCAGATCGCTATGTACTAGCTCCAAGAATCCTTTTGCCCTTTTATTTTTACGTTTGGGAAACTTTTTAGCACATAACTTACCTTTACAGCAACTTACACAGGGTTCCTTATTCATTTTACTAAATGTCAGGCCATTAACCAAGTCCTTTAACTTTTTCATTTGACCTTTAGACAAATGCCCCAATCTTCTATGCCATAATTGAAAAGCACTACGACGATTGTCAGGTTCATCCCCAAGAATCAGCGCTTTATCACTATCTCTACTAATAAAATATAACCCGTCTAAAAATTCTACAACAATTCTTATCAAAAACAACTACACAATTATGTTCGCAAATCTTACTCACAGAAAGTAAATTAGTTATCAATTCTGGAACATGTAAAACATTCTCAAATTTAATTTTAAGATTCTCAAATAGAACATCTCCTTTAGCTTCCGAAACTATTTTGCTATTATTGGCAGTAGTGATACATTTTTTATCACTACAAGCATTATTCAAGAAATCCCTACAAGCTGTCATATGAGATGTTGCCCCAGAATCAATAACCCAATTGTTCTTACTATTAGAGAAAGAAGATAATAAAGTAATGAAATGTTCAGTTTCACAACTTGCAGCAATCACAGCCATTCCATCCGATTTAACATCCATTTTAGCGTCCGTTTTATCGTTTTTTTTTACTGGTCTTGAAGGCTTTGCATTGCCACTTGTAATGTCCCTTTTTATTACAAAAGTGACAGACTATTTCCTTCTTTCCGCTACCGCTAGGCTTTGAAATCAATGCTGAATCGTCTGAATTAGTTGACGTTACAGTCTTCCTTTGTCCTTCTTTAAGTAATGCAGTTATTACAGTCTCAGTAGTTAACTTTACGTTCGAATGTTTTAATGCCATTACTAAAGGATTGTAAGCTTCTGGTAACCCGGCCAACATAATAATTGCAATAAATTCATCGTCTAAGCCCTCCTTAATTGATTGTAGAGCTTGATGTGTAGATTGTATCTCCGTGACATAAAGTTGGACATTAACGAAATTCTCCAATTTAAAACTAAACAATTTTCGCAATAATGTAAGACGCCTGAGTAGACCTCCATCCGCGTACGCCTTTTGAAGTGCATCCCATGTCTCCTTAGCAGTTTTAGCATTAACTACTAGTGGGAATACATTTTCGGCACACATGAGGCATATTTTAGACCGAGCCTTTGCATCTTTTTTCTTAGCTTCTTCATTATCCAATTTATAGCTATCCGAAACATCAACGCAATTCCAGAGATCACAATCGGTCAAGTACATCTGTACAGCAAATGCCCATGTACCATAGTTACTCTGACCGACGAGTTTCTGTATTGTCGTGGCAAGGTTTTGCATATTGACCAAAATAATATGTTTACTACTAATATAAAATTAAATAGAGCTTATTTATTCGCAAACTTGCCTTGTGCTCCCATAACCTGTTGTAATTTAAACGCAGCGAACAATATAACACATTGATATTTTATTGACAATACAACAGAGTGACACTTTCTTTTTATTGTACGTCTATGCTTATGTGACCAAAAAGCATTTGGCATTAGATTAATACCTAAACATTTTCAACATTAACCCCACAAAATCACAGTCGATGATATCGGTAGCAGCAGGATAATGCCTAATCCTAGTTTGTTCCCAAAGATTGTATATGATGGCACCGATATACCATATACTTCTAAATCAAAAAAACTTGGGCCTGGACTATAATTTATCTTGGTCTGCTCACGTCAATAAGGTTAGCAAACGAATGCACTATTCATTTCACTCTCTTAGGCATCTCCAGAACTTTCTTCCTTTCTCCACTAAAGTTATGCTTAGTAATGCCCTGTTTCTACCCATTCTCGACTACGCCGACGTATGCTACTTGGACGCAAGTGAGAAACTTTTAAATAAACTTGAACTATTGCAAAATCTTGCAATTAGGTTCATTTTTGGATTTAAAAAATATGTTCACATCACTGAATACCGCAACCGACTGAACTGGCTCCCTATTCGCTCCCGTCGTAACATCCATATTCTTATTTTTCTTTTTAAGATCCTCCATGATCCTGCTGCTCCTGCGTACCTCCAGAGCCGATTTAACCTCTTTCTCCCTACCAACTGCTCTCGTCGTTCCTGCCTTACCAAGACGCTGCTGCTCCCAACGGCTCAAACATTTTTTTTTATAACTATTTTACCTACCGTGCTGCTCAGTTGTAGAATAAATTACCTACACGTATTCGTGAAAGCCCATCTGTTTTCTCATTCAAAAAGAAATTGAAAGATTACTACTTATCCATTCATAAATGACTGTATGTATTTGTATATATGTGTATATATACATATAAATAATAAATAAATAATAATAAATATTGTCGGACAAATTACACAGCGCCACCTAGCCCCAAAGTAAGCGAAGCTTGTGTTATGGGTACTAGACAACTGATAAACATACGTAAATACATTTTTTTTTGTAAATACATTTTTTTGTAAATACATACTTATTATACATAGAAAATACCCAGACCAATACAAACAGACATGTTCATGCACACAAATGTTTGTACTGTGTGGGAATCGAACCCACGAGAGTTGGTGTCAAAGTAGCGTAACAGCGCGTTTCACCACTGCGCCACCGAGCTAGTCAATATAAAAAATAATATGTATGTACTTAAATATATTTATTATTTTATTTTATTTATTTTCTCGGTTCTCTCTGCCTACCCCGTAAGGGATTTGGCGTGAAGTTATAGAATAGAATAGAATGTATGTAAATGTGTATATGTATGTATAACTCTTATTCAGGCACAGCTATTCCACTACTGACAACATGACCCACTGTTGGAGGTTGGCTGGAAGAAATCTCATTTAGAGATAAGCTCGACTTTGCGAACTATGTACTTTAAATTTTGTAACTTTTTAATTTGTTGTATGCAATAAAGGATATATATAAACTGTAATATTTTCAGACGATAAACACGTGCGCGGACCGAGCGTCAAATGCTTAAATTAAGAAGAAGAACATTTCGTAACTCGTAGACAGAGACATGTTACTAAAGGACCAGCCTCGTAGGATCATTCCCCTGTGTCATGGTACAAGATATTGTAATCCATTGCGCGCATAAATACTGTTTACGACGAAAACACTCAACACAAATGACCACGTGTTGCGAGTGAAAATAAATACACCACGTGTATATGCAAATGTATAGCCACCGTATCGAATAAGTGTTTAGCATAAGTAAATATGAATATGTAGAGTTATTGTACTTGTCCGCAACGGAAAACATTTGTAGACTATTGAAAATATATAAATAAAGTAAATTGAATACGTAAAATTGTAGATGCTAGCATAAGGAAATATAAACGTATAGTATTGAAATAAATGCTTAGAATAATTAGAATATGAATGTAAATTACTAGAATTAAGAAAACTTTGTCAATAAATAGTATGAATAAATAACGGGATCCTAACAATATTACTTTTTGGTGTCTTTTATATGAAATCAATATCCAGTAATTTTCAATAATGAAAAAGTTAATTGGTTACATGAAGAAAAAAAGTGTGTGTCGTCTCCGACGCACGACTGGAGAGTATTCCTTACGAACAATAATTATGATATATATCGAATAGAAAAAGAGGGTAAATGAACGCATCTCCTAAAATAATAAGACTAAAACTTATATTAATCATAAATAATAATAATAATAAATTAGGGCAGGGCAGCTTGTGGTGAGCTGTTGGTGCGTAACGACACCACGGGTACCCGAGTGCTCCAGAGAGTCGATCAGGGCCTTCGTCTCCGGCGTGTCTTCGTCGGTCGGAGTGGAAATCCAAGAAGGCCCGCAGGACTCTCAGCTCTGGCTTGCCTTCATTGGCCGTCCAGAGAGGAGCCGATAGAGTATATTGCTCTAGCAGGTGATATACTCCAGGGGTGGAAGTGTTAAAGGGCATAACGCCGCGAGTAACTTCGGAGAAAGCGCAGCACACCTCTCAACAACCCTGAGTCTCTCACAACGGTGTTGCCCCCGGCCGACTTCCTCTGGCATTTCGGGGGTCCCCCCAGTGAGTGGCGAGCCACCGCCTGCCAAAAACAATAGTCCGATATGATAGTTATGGCAGGTGTCCGTCCCTCTTCTGCAATAACCCAGTACCAATAATCCCTCCAGACCTCATTACAATAGACTAATCATTTCCTATACATTCGCAATAGTCCCAATACCTGCCGTAACCTTTTCATAGATATATGGTTCTATCGATATTTTTAGGAGCGGGTCTTGGTGGGTGTACAACATAACATGAATCTTCTTAAAAGGGCCTCTACGCGTTGGATCCATATCCCCGCACACGCCTATCAAATGACCGGGATAATCCCCGTGAATAAAAATAAAATAATAAATATACTTTATTGCACAAACATAAAATTTACAATGTATATTATACTTATGAGCTAAAGCACAGCAGGCGGTCTTATCGCTAAGCGATCTCTTCCAGACAACCTATAACTGAGAGAGAACAATAAAAATTTGACAAAAACAGGTAGGTGGCGCTGAGTAAATTTTATACCAGAAATATAGAATAACATAATATATGGCATTTACATAATATAGATGTAGTAGTTGCATGCATAAGCAGTAATGATAAAAAAAAAACAGAAAGAAAGAAATAGATGTTAGAGAAAGGTGACGATTATGTTGCGTTTAGGAAAAGGTAGTACATTTTGACTAGAGATTTGAAGGAGGAAAGAGTTTAAGCACTTCGAATATTAAACGGCAGAGCATTCCAAAAACGTACTGCTTGAACTGAAAAAGATTTCGCGTAGAATTGAGAAGAGTGTAGTGGTGTTTTGAGACGGAGACGAAGGGATTGACGTAACTATCAACCCTGACGGTCACTGTAAAATGTGAAACGGTCTTTGAGGTAACAAGGAGTGGCGGGATTGAAAAAATAGTATAGAGCAAAGACAGTAAGTGCAAGTTGCGACGAAAAGTAATAGGGAGCCACTTGAGCTGAGTGCGAAATTCGGAGACATGATATATTTGCGAAGCCTAAATATAAACCGAATGCAGAGATTTTGAAGGCGCTCAAGTTTATTTAGTTGCTATACAGTGAGGTTAAGGTAACAGGAATCGGCATAATCAAGAATTGGAAGGAGTACAGATTGTGCAAGCGCAATTTTGGTATATATTGGAGAAAAAATACGCAATCTTCTCAAAGAGAAATTGGCAGTAAACAACCTTTTACTAAGATCGGCAACATGTACAGACCAGGACAAGACCAAATATACTCAGAAATTTTTAACTTTATCGCTCCAACGAGCTATATGCGTGTGGTCATCGTTAATATCTGATATTGCGCTAGAAAGGTGTTCTAATTGAGAATGCGTATAAATTTGGAGATCATCTGCATAAAGATGGTAGGAGGAACGAAGGTTAGAAGAGATAGAATTAATAAATAAGGAAAATAGAAGAGGAGACAATACGCCACCTTGAGGCACGCCAGCAGATATTGAGCACCATGAAGAAAATGTATTCTCAATACGTACACGCTAGCGACGACCATACAGGTAGGAATGAAACCAATCAATTGCCGCTGGAGATATGTTGAGAGAACGCAACTATTGCAGTAGAACATCTACAGTGCTAAACGCGTTGCTGAAGTCCAACAGCATCAAAACCGTAAGGTGTGATTTGTCCCTATAAAAACGGATGTCGTCAGTAATTTTTACGAGAGCGGTAGTCGTACTATGAACGGGACGGAATCCAGATTGGAAGGGATTGAGGATGTTATTTCTGTTCAGGAAAAGAATCAATACAATACTCTTTATTGCACCAAAAGAAAAATACATAAGAAAAGAACAATAACAAAGTATCAGTACAACGGCGGTCTTATCGCGATGCGATCTCTTCCAGACAACCTTAGGGTAAAGGAGAAGTAAAGAAATAAGGTAGGGTGGTGCAGAGCATAACTTAAAGGAAATAAAGTAATTATATAAATAAATACACAAACGTACATAACTACATATGTTATATATAACAAGTACACATGTACACACAATTTATCAAATTGATTAATACATTGAATAAAATATACACACACTAAATGAGACTGAGGTGAAATACAAGAAAATAATGCTAATTACATAATGTTAAGGGAAAGATAATGAAGTTTGACAAGATGTTTGAAGGATTGAAGTGATTGAGCATTCCGGATATCGAAAGGCAGAGCATTCCACAGGCGTACTGCTTCAACCGAGAAAGAATTGGTGTAGAAATCAGTGGAGTGGTGTGGTGTTTTGAGACGGAGTAACAGTGCGTTACGCAGGGTACGATCATGCGAATCGCTATGAAAGATAAAACGTTCCTTTAAATAGGTTGGGGTAGTAGGATCAAAAAGGATAGAATAAAGAAGCGAAAGGGTGTGCCAGTTGCGACGAAGTCTTATAGGGAGTCACTTGAGCTGAAAACGAAACTCAGAAACATGATCATATTTACGAAGTCCAAATATGAACCGTATGCAAAAGTTTTGAA
This sequence comes from Pyralis farinalis, assembly GCA_947507595.1. Lineage (NCBI taxonomy): Eukaryota > Metazoa > Arthropoda > Insecta > Lepidoptera > Pyralidae > Pyralis > Pyralis farinalis. Next base: position 3,277,543 of record OX382281.1, read on the forward strand.
GGCGCTCAAGCTTATTTAATTGCTCTTCGGTGATATCAAGGTAACAGGAATCAGCATAGTCGAGGATAGGAAGGAGCAAGGATTGTGCTAGCGCAATTTTAGTGTCTACTGGTAGAAAATTTCGTAATTTTCTGAGGGAACCAGACGCAGCAAACAATTTCCTACTAACTTCTGCAATCTGCGATGACCAAGATAGAGTGTTATCAACAATTAGTCCCAGATTCTTTACTTTATCGCTGAACTTTATTGGTGTGCCGTCAAATATAACAAAAGGTGTATTATTCCAGTCAATTTTAGATACGCGACGAGTACTACCTATAATAATGGTTTGCGATTTTAAAGGGTTGACAAAAAGACCGTGAGACTTACTCCAGACAGATATACGAGAGAGATCTTCATTAATAGAGGAAATAGCATTTGGAAGTTCGGATAAGGGAGCCTGCGTGTAAATCTGAAGATCGTCTGCATAAAGATGGTAGAAGGAGCGAAGTTAGGATGTGATGGAATTATTAAATAAAGCAAATAAAATAGGAGACAACACGCCACCCTGAGGCACACCAGCAGTTGAAGAGCACCAAGAAGAGAACGTATCCTCAATACGTACTCGCTGCTGACGACCATACATGTAAGAACGAAACCACTCAATTGCAGAAGGAGATATATTGATCGAACGTAAACGGCCCAAAAGAATGTCATAATCGACGGTATTAAACGCATTACTGAAGTCTAGCAACGCCAAAACCGTAAGTTGAGCATTATCCATATTAGATCGAATATCCTCGGTAATTTTCAAGAGAGCAGTAGTCGTATGACCCGGGCGGAAACCTGATTGGAAGGGATTGAGAATCTTGTGTTTCTCAAGGAAACAACTTAACTGGTGTTGAACCAAGCGTTCGAGGACCTTAGACAAGAAAGGAAGAATAGAAATAGGACGGTAATCTGAGCAAGACGAAGGATTGGGTTTTTTGGGTAAGGGGACTGCGTGAGCATATTTCCACGCAGAAGGAAAGAAACCGGATGTTATGGAATTATTTAGGATCAATGTAATAACAGGAAGGATGATATCAAGAATCGGTAGGATCATAAGACGACTAACGCTGTCATCCCCCATGGCATTTGACGCTACTGCACGCACGTTCTTCTCAACATCACTGTCCGCAAATTGAGTAAAGAAAAATGGTGGAAAATCTGGAGCTGGAAGTGATGAAAGATAATTAAGTGTCTCTGTTTTAGTGCTGCTATCAAAAACAGCAGAGGAGGAAAAATGGATATTAAGATCATCTACATTGACGTTATTAGAATTATTGTAATGGTTTTTTCCAACTCCAATAGATTTTAAGAATTTCCAGACCTTTGCAGGGTCCCCATTCTCGACAGACTTATTGTGGGAGAGTCTATAAATACGCCAGCGTCACTTGGATTATAGTTTATTATCACCCAATGGTACAACAATATAATTAAACAATAAACTTTTAAAAATATACAGTAATTATGACCGGTAATTATATGAGCAGAACCTCTGCTTTCTTGAATGTTAGATTACAAAATCGCCCTTCTGTCCATTTGACAATCCGTTTTATAGCTATTACAACTGTGTTCCCTCCACAAGGAGATAGTAGTCAAAACCATACCAATTACTTATAGTTATATGAATAATTACAGCATCCAAATTAAATTAATGCTTATGATAAGTAACGGCTATAAATATATACAATACATTTTAATAACAAGTAAATCAATTTACAATTTGGTACTTGAACTAGTTGGTATTCGTGTAAATCCTTACACTCCCGCCCAAAGTAACATCAACGTATAAGTACGTGTTTATTATTGCATAACTAGTTATAAATAATATGTTTATTTTAGCAATAAGTAGTTCAATTCATAATAAACGAAGCAAAACAGTAAGTGAGAATATTGAAAACCTCACACTCGTTCATCCTGACGCGTGTGATGTCCTCATACACGCAACCTCACACTCGAGTATATATATATATACATATACCGCTATTTAATCATCGTTTCTGTAAAATTGTCAACTCTGAAACATAATTTCTAGTCGCAGTCCGCAGCATCATCTAACCGCAGTATCCTCAAGCCGCAGTATCCGCAGCATTATCTAGCCGCAGTGTCCGCAGCGTCATCTGAATAAATACAGCAGCACAGTATTCATATTTTTTTACAATAAAACTAGTTTCTCGTAGAAATATATATTTTTCCCTTCATTATTATAATCCTTCTTGCTAAACATACTTCATATTCCAATCATAAAATAATTATTAGCATAACATATGTTTAATGCCTTAATTATAATCAACATCTCTTGTACGAATACACGACTTATTAATATCACGAATTAAGTATTCCTTGCCACATGAAATAGATTATTTTATTCTAAATAATTCGTAATCTCCTCTTCAGTCACATAGTACTGTCTATGAATGATTTAAGGCTCAAGTCGTCTTCATACGAGTACCTACATATTATATACCTGTTACTTTTTCACCTTTATACCGCATTTATTACATTAGGTAATTCATTCTTCGTCTATCTCTAGCGCAGTTACATGTATCCATTGTTGCATTCTGTCAGCGGATACAGTGGCATTATATTTACGTTTGCTTTTTCTTTTAAACCCATCTATATCGGATATACGGTATCGGTCGTTACCCAATACCATAGTCACTTTGTAAGGTCCTATAAATTTCTCAACCAACTTTTTGCTTTTGCCATCATTTTCACGACTAACTTTAGTAATCTTTACCAAATCTCCTTCAGAGTAAATAGTCGCTGATTTTCGAGCCTTGTCATAATACTTTTTTTGTTGAGACTGACTATTCTCAATACGTTCGCTTGCCTCAACATGAATTTCATCTATATCGACATTTGACCGAGTGATTTCTAATATTTCATCAAACCTGCTATGGATTTCACAATTCATTCCAAAACCAAATAGTACTTCTCTTGTACCACTCCCACTGCATTATCCCAAACTCTTTCATCTAGGTCGTGATTTTGTGTACTAAGTGATGTTAAAATAGTTCTATTGTAACGCTCAACCTGACCATTAGCTCTCGGACAGGAAACAGCGTTATATTTTACTTTAACATTATTATCCTGAGAGAACTCTTTGAAACTATGCGATGTAAAAGAGCTACCCCTGTCGCAAATTATTCTATTTGGGATACGAAAGGTATAAAATAAATCATTAAGAATTCTTATAACATTTTTGGTTTTCGTGTCCCTTACGGGTTTTATAAATACAAACTTTGCAAATGCATCCACTATGACTAACAGATATGCATTTCCATTTTTACTCCTAACAAATGGACCCAGGTGGTCGATATGCATCGTGTGGAAAGGGGTAGAAACCTTTTCGATGGAATGTAAAAAGCCTTCTTTAACATTTGTATTATCTGAGTGATATGCACAATTCAAGCAAGCTATTACATACTTTTTTATAAAGCGTCTCATCTTTGGAAAGTAGTAAGTCTTTTTGATACGCTCATATGTCTTGTCGAAAGCAAAATGGCCTATGTCATCGTGGTTAAGTTTGCATATCTGCCACCTAGCTCCCTTTGGCACCACCCATCGTAATTCCTTATGCTCGTCATCAATATACTTAAAAACTTGATTATTCTTAATCACATAATCACGCTTTATCGATCTTACTTCTTCGTCACTGTTTTCGGCTGTTAAAATTTGTTTAATTCGTTTTAGTTCATCGTCTCCTAATTGCAAGGTTACTAACCAATTATCAGCTTCGATTTGCATTACATTAGGAAGAAATTGATTTTGCTGAACAGAATCTTCCTCCGACAGAGACGCGCTACCTATGTTCCGACTTAAAGCATCTACATCGTTCATTTTCGTACCTGCTCTATACTCAATCTCGTATTGAAATTCTTGAAGCTGTAACCACCATCGCGCAATTCTCGGTATGAGATCTCGTTTTGTTAAGGTAGTTCTCAGTGCTCGACATTTTTTCACCCGAAATGTTTTCAACGACTACAACCGCCAGTGTTTCCAGCTCATAGGCATGGAATTTTTTTTCTTTAGGTGAGGTTTGACGGCTATAATAAGCTACAACCCGCAACGGCTCGGAAAGACTATCTCTTTGCATTAGAATACCAGCAATGCCGTGTTTGCTGGCATCAGCATGAACTTCTATACACTTACATTCGGGATTATAAATTGTCAATATTGGTCTGCTACTTAAAGTAATTTTTAAAGCATCAAACGCCTCTTGTTGTTTATTAGTCCATTGAAAGGGTACATTTTTCTTTAATAGCATCGAAAGAGGGCAGGCTAAACATGCGAAATTTTTTATAAATTTTCGAAAATAGCTGACTAGACCATAAAACTGCCGAATATTGTGTTGACTGCGTGGTATAGGGAATTCAAGAACTGATTTAATTTTTTCCTCTCCTGGTCTCACTCCATTAACTGAAATCTCATATCCAAGGTAGTTTAGCTTCTCAGCCGAAAACACACATTTCTCTAAATTGAGAGTTAAACCAGCGGTCTTAAAAATTTCAAGAACATGGCTTAATTTATCCAAGCCTTCACCTATTGTAGCAGACGGTATTAATACGTCATCCATATATGTTAATACGTCTGTAAAACGTGCAGATCCTAACACATGATTGATTATTCTTTGGAAATCGGCTGGCGCATTGGCTAAGCCAAACGGCATACGCTTAAATTCGTATTGCCCGTCGGGCGTGACAAATGCAGTTAAGTGTCGTGAATTCAAGGATACGGATATCTGATAATAGCCACTTGCAAGGTCGAGGGCTGTGCAATATCTTTGTCCATTTAGCCTACTTATTTGGTCGTCAATAATAGGCATTGGGTAACGCTTTTTAATTGTCTTATTATTTAATGCTCTGTAATCTATGCACAATCTATTTTTACCGTTTTTCTTTTTGACCAACAAGATAGGGCTTGCGTAGTCAGATACTGATTCTTGACTGAACTATATCTGCTGCAATAAGTTCACCAACCATATCTCTTACTATTTGTCTTTCAGTGTAAGACAACCGGTAAGGTCGGTAAACCACCGGTGTTTTATTACTAAGTTCTATATTCATCTCTGCATCCTTAACATAACCCAGCTCATAAACTGACATTGCAAAACAAATTCGATACTTATTAAGGAGCGTTATTAAATTATTTTTATCAATGCTACTGATCTGAGTTTTAATTTTTATATCATCTATGGGTAATGGTGTAATGTCGCAGTTTTCTTGTACAATACGAGAACAACTACGTTTTTCTGTGTAAGACCTACCTCTGGCAATAGTGGTATTACGTGGTAGATAATGAGTCGACTGTTCGCCTTGACATATTAATAAATTACCCATACCTTCTTCATCAAAAGAATAAATTCCACCTCTTACTACAATTTCGTCAGTAGTTCCACCAAGAAGTGTAGGGTCAATCAATAAGTTACCAGAATAAGTAGGTTCCGTAAAAACCTTGGCATGACATTGACCGTTAATCTTTAAATCGTCACAAAGATTTAATCGGACACTCTCTCTCTCTCTTCGGCTACTAAAGTGGGCAAGACGTCATTAATAGTATGGAAAATTTCAATTCCTTATTATTTTTTACCACGACTATATGACTTTGATCTGCAAAATCTTGACCAATAAGTATTGGAATATTTATATATTGGTCATCAACAACAATTGCCGTGACCTTGCCAACAACATCATCAACCGAAATTTCTACAAATATTTCACCTAAAGATGGTTGTCCCGACGCATCAACCTTCTTTGGAACTACCCAGATGGCGGAGCTACAAGCCGACTGAGACGGGCGAATAATACCTTGATCTAACATAGTTGAAATTTGCTTTTGAACTTCATGCCTGTGGATAAACGGGTATCGATACGTTTTAGTATATACCGGCATTTCATCAGTCGTTCGAATGCCGTGTTTAATCTGGTTTGTGAAAGTTAGTGGTTCGCCTTCAATATAAAAGACATCAGCATATTGAGCACAGAGTGATTCTAAATTGGCTCGTTCCTCAGGATTTAAGTGATCCGTGCGGAGCGGGACAGGGAGGACGATCCTCAGGCTGTCCCGCTCCGGAGACGGCGGACGGGAGTGCGGCGTAGGCGCTACGCGCACCTACTGCCGCCTCCCTAACCTGTGGGACTAGGGGTCAGGATGGGAACCTGGCCCCATAATGGTCCCGCCGCCGGAGGGGCTATCCCAATTTGCCGGGACGGCCCCTAGAGAGAAGAAGTCCGGCCCCTTCTGAGGGGCTGGCCAGTCGCAGTGGTGCCCTGTTGCTGACAGATCCGGGGCACCACACCAACGCGGCCGATGGCATTTCGCGGGGTTGTTTAGTGGGTATACCGTCGGGCAGCCGACGGGGAGTCCCACACTACCACCGGAGGCCACCCAGGCACCGGTGGTGTGCGTAACGCATTTTTCCCCGCGTCACAAAAAAAAAAAAAAAAAGGATTTAAGTGATCCGTACGTAACTGGGATAGTACTTGGCTTACGCGGTTTAATGGTTGTTCGATGCTGGTGCATTCAGCATTAAATAATTCTGCACTAACTGGCCTGTCCATAGAGAATACTATGTAATGTCTTGTTGGATTAATAACTTCGACAATGCCACGATTACCTTTGACTGTTGTTATACAGTCGCGTATCTGGCAGTTTGATATTACCTGTTCAGATATCTAAGCATGACCGTCATGTAAATTAACTGGGACTCGAATTAGCCTAGATTTATTGGCTGGTATTATGTCCTCATACAGATTACAGTTACGAGAGTCGTACATTAACAAAGGGGTTTTGGAACATCGAGTAACTAAGACTTTATTTTTCAAATCGATGCTAGATTCTAGTTGCTCCAGTAAGTCGTAACCTATCAGTCCGTCGAAATACTCGTGAAATTTATATATGAATAAGGTAATGTTTTTCTTTTCATTAAATTCCGAAAATCATGGTTATGGAATAATCATTACGGGTGGGTAGCATGAATATTAGTGACTTCAAAAGGATCGTAATTACATGGTATGTTAGGGAAAAATTTATCTACAGCATCGGGGCTAATAAAAGATTGGTTGGCACCAGTATATTTGTACATAGGGTAATTGTCGTTGTGTCTGTAAGTTAATCTCTATTTTAGTTTGTCTGATTTTGAAGTGGTCGGAAAATCCTCATTTTCTGAAGTAAGAGCCTCCTCCTGAGCTTCCTCTACCGTAACGGGAACATACTCTGGTTGGTACGATGGTTATTCGTATATCATACCATATGCAAGATCTGAACAGTCATAATCTTGTTGGTAAGTATCACCGTAATAGTCGTAGTAGGGGTCGTATGGGTTTTGGTCATACAACTCGTTAAAATTTAATTCCCTAGTCTTAAAATAATTTGAGGGTGGTGGATTTCCAAATTTAGTCCAATCGTGAGGTGTGCGTACCGGGAGAGTCTTGGCTACGTAGTGACTAACACCACTCATTGGTTGGGGTCTAGAGTTCGCGTTACTGGATTGAAATTGTGGGTTAGTTTGTGGCATCCTAAAAATGCTACTTTGGGGCCTATAGCCAGGTGGATGAGCCGCAAATATTTGTTGAGTACGACTGGGACCAACATTATGAGGTATTTGGGGTTTCCAAAGCGGTATCGGTCTTTGTGGCTGTGTAAAGAACGGTCTGAATGGGCCTGGCATGTTATGTGGTGTTGACAACATATTGAATGGCTTAGGTTGCCCAAAATTAAAAGGTTTAGGGGGTGGTACAGAGCTGTAAGAGAATTTAGGTTGATTAAATGAAGACGTGGACAGCGACTTCCTGTCAGGAAGGCGATCATTCCGCTGCTGCAGGTAAAGAGTGTTCATCTCCTCGTGCTTAAATTCTAAAGCCTGTTTAATAGTATCAGGCCGCATGCACCGAATACGAGAACCTAGTGGATCACGCAAACCGCGCAAGTATGATTGCAAAGTTAATTTTCTGTATAGGCTACGCTTAGCCTCTACAGTACTTGGTACGGTTTCATGTAGGCTGATATATGTCATAATTATACTAAATAAATTCTGGCACTGTTCGTAAAATTCCTGCGGGGTACCTGAACCCTGGGTAAGAAGGGATAAATCATTATAAAGCGAGGTCTCGTCACGCTGATCGGCGAAGTTATTAACAAGTGTTTTACGAATCGCTTCCCAGGTTTCCGGAATGCCGTTATAGTTTATAGTGCGACCTGCGGGTCCTGTTATTTTGTTCAGTATGCCGTTAATAAGAGAAAGATTACTAAGTTCATGGCCCGGTGTATTTTTCACATATTGCTTTACTAATTGATCACACAAATTTACGAATCGCATTAATACATTAGAATTGCCATCGAACTCGGGCACTAACCGGAGCGCCTTATAAATCTGATCTATAAGTGCATCAGCCATCTTTTTAGATGGGGCTACAATCTCCTCCTCAATTATAGAATCTAAATTCCTATTTGTATCTAACTTATGAATTACACCTACGCTAGGGGTTCGCGATTGCCTGGGATGGAAAATCTTGAATGACTTAAAGGAACACTTAAAAAAAGAAGGAAGCAACTCTAGATAGATCTAGGTACTTACATAAGCATGTTTGATTTCTCTGCTGTATCGATTTCTGGATACTCCTCTGGACCGTAGCACTCGTAGGTTACAAATAGCTGCCCGCCGTGATCTATTCACTGACTCTATTTTGCAGCTATCCTATCGACTGCGCCAAATACGTAGGCTGCGGCCGGAGGATGCAAAAAAAATCAATTTTTAAAATATATTTAATTAATTAAAATTATAATCTAATATACGTGACAATTGCTCGATGTAAGAAACAAAAGTGAACTTAAAATTAAGTCGATGCGATCTCGAAGACGCGGTATCTTGGGTGGTCTCGCTGCACCTGCATCGTTGCCGACATCGCGCGGTTTCTACGAAGCGCGGCATTTACGTAAACGCTGACCGGCGATACTCGTGGAGCTCCGATACGTAACACGTGTCGGTTTTCAGTGTAGTAGGTATTTCACGTTCAGCCTAAGTTCGTCTACCTTTTTTAGTAATTTTACTTCCCACAGAGCATAGCATTATATAATATGTAAAACTATAAATTTAAGGTACCACTTACTGTTTTGTTTAAACTTGTGTAAGTACCAATCTATGTTTTTTTTTGAGGGTAGCTGTGGTTAATCTAGGTGTATAAAGTCACTGCTCTCTTTTAAAAAATAAATTTAAATATATATCTGTTAATATTTATTAAAATACATATGTTTACACTTTACACTTGTTGATATCTACCTGTATGCAGAGATATTTCCTTTCACCATCTCCTTAACAATGGAAAATATACAAATGCAGCAAACTATTGCTGAAATGATGGAGCACTTTCACAGAAAGATGGCCGCATTTCAATTAGAACTTCAAAAGGCAAATTCAACACCAACTGTCTCTTCATTGGCAACCGAGTTCAACACTTTTCGGAATTTCATCAGCGTTGCACTCCGCAACCTGCAGCAGCAGGTCGAACTCATCTCTCGACAGCAAGACCAGATGGAGATGCACGGACGACGCAAAATCCTTCTATTTCATGGAATTGATGAGGTGACTAACGAAGATATCACTCCTGTAGTTGTGAAAGTTGTCCGGGATAGACTAAAAGTCGAGGACTTCACTAAGGCTGATATCGGTCGATGCCATAGAATGGGCCGCATTTCTCGTGATAAGCCAAGGGCTATCTTAGTGAAGTTGCGTGACACTGCTGTTAGAAAAAAGGTATGGTTTGCTAAGACTTCTCTTAAAGACTCGGGCATCACGGTGTCTGAGTTCCTGACGAAGATTCGCCACGATGCCTTCATGTTGGCCCGGAAACAATTTGGTCTTAACAAATGCTGGACTCGTGAAGGTTATATAATCATCTCCAAGCCGGACGGAAACAAGCATCGTGTTGTCAGTGTGGCCGAAGTGAACCAACTGGTCGCATCGTTGCCGACAGCTGTGGATCCTACCGAGGGCTCGTCTTCCAGCGCCAGCGGTACACTTGCGCTCAAAGATAAGCTAAGACGAAGGGGAGGCGCCCTCCGAGAAAGTAAAACTCAGGCTTGCTTTTTCTCGTTGTTTTCTATTCGGTGTCATAAGTAACAAGTCAGTACGATTTTTATTTTTTCCTGGCGATACTAATTTGTTTTGCTGATTGTTCTAGTTTTACCGTAATCTTCAGATATTTCTAAATGTTATCAACTTGAAGTCACTTTTTCAATATTTTCTTTAATTACCTGCTTATTTTTTATCAAAGTACCTATAGTTCACAATTGACATTTACTCGTTGACATTACCAACAATGTAGGACGTCACACTTAGCTCTTCTTACTATAATTGCTGGCAAGCAGTCCTCACTCTAAAACTTTTGTCATTGTGCCTAATTGTATGTACTTTATCTTGTAAGTTATTATATGTCACCGAGCTGTATATGCCTGACTTTTACGTTTCTGCTGTGATTTGATGGAAGTATATTTTTTGTTAGCTTTCACTCTGCTGGCGGGTAGATAGTTTTAGTGTTTAAACACTTGTATATCTGTTTATTTTATATTTATACATAGTTTATATTTTTACCTATTTTTATAGTAATTTACACGCACACAGATGAGTACTGATATTGAATTTAATTAATATTATCTTTCAGCTTCTTCTTCTTCTTCTAATGATAGTTTCCATAGTATTCCTATCACTTTAAAGGAATGTCTCCAGCAAAATTTTTCAGATACACTTAAAAATTTTAATGTTGTGCATATAAATGCACAGAGTATTCCGGCGCATTTTCCAGACCTACTCGATACTTTCGACGTCAAGAATGTTCACGCTATCCTAGTCTCTGAGTCCTGGCTAAATGCTTGCTTGCCATCAACGTCATATTCGTTGCCTGGGTTTCGACTTATACGTAACGATCGCGTTGGCAGAGGTGGCGGCGGTGTTGCCATTTTCCTACGTGCGCATATTCCGTTTCAGATCGTGTCTAAGTCTCAATTAACAAACCCTTCGAATGAATTGGAGTATCTTTTGATTGATATCTCTCTTTCCCACACCCATATTCTTCTAGGCGTTGTTTACAGCCCTTCTCCCACTATTAACTATTTTTCCTCTTTGAGACCCTTCTAGAAAATTATGTTCCTTCTTTCGATCACTCTATAATTATGGGTGATTTTAATACCTGTCTTCTCAAAGGTGATAATCGATCAGATTCCCTTAAAACTCTTACTAACGCTTGCAACTTAACTATTTTGCCTCTTAATGCAACTCATTTCTTTCCTAGTTGCAAGCCCTCCCTCCTTCAACCTCATTCTTGTATCATCTCCCAGTCACGTTTTAAATCATGGCCAGTGTCCGGCTGAGGCCTTTTCCTTTCACGATCTCCTTTACCTTTCTTACAAAGTGCGCACTCCTAAAGCCAAACCCAAAATTCTCCTGCAACGTAATTTTAGTAGCATGGATGTCAGCAAGGTACGTGAAGATGCGCATAACATCGACTGGTTTGACCTTTTAAGGGATTTGGCGGTCGACGAACAAGTCAGTCTCTTCACTGAGAAATTGATACAGCTGTACGACCATCATGCTCCTATACGGCCTGTAAAGATTAAGCATCTGCCTGCGCCTTGGTTAACAGACGAAATTAAGGGTTTTATTGCCAAAAAGAATATTGCCAAAGCTAAATACAAGGCTAATCCAGACAGATGTCGTGAGCGTTACATTCGCGCTCGTAATGTCTGCAACAAGATGTGTAGGGAAGTACAACGTCGCCATATTCATAAGTCTGTCGAGAATGGGGATCCTGCAAAGGTCTGGAAATTCTTAAAATCAATTGGAGTTGGAAAAAGCCGTCACAATAATTCTAATAATGTCAATGTAGATGACCTCAATATCCATTTTTCCTCTTCTGCTGTTTTTGATAGCAGCACTAAAACAGCGACACTTAATTATCTTTCGTCACTTCCAGCTCCAGATTTTCCACCATTCTTCTTTACTCAATTTACTGACAGTGATGTTGAGAAGAACGTGCGTGCAGTAGCGTCAAATGCCGTGGGGGACGACAACGTTAGTCGTCTTATGATCCTTCCGATTCTTGATATCATCCTTCCTGCTATTACACTAATCCTAAATAACTCCATATTATCCGGATTTTTTCCTTCCACTTGGAAAAATGCTCACGTTGTACCCTTACCCAAAAAACCTAATCCTTCTTCTTGCTCAGATTACCGTCCCATTTCTGTCCTTCCCTTTTTATCTAAGGTCCTCGAACGCTTGGTTCAGCAGCAGTTAAGTTGTTTCCTGAATAAGCACAAAGTTCTTAATCCCTTCCAATCAGGTTTCCGTCCGGGTCATAGCACGACTACCGCACTCTTGAAAATTACCGAGGATATTCGTTATAATATGGATAACGCTGAACTTACGGTATTGGCGTTACTAGACTTCAGTAACGCGTTTAATACCGTCGATTATGACATTATTTTGGTACGTTTACGTTCGATCAATATATCTCCTTCGGCAATTGAGTGGTTTCGTTCTTATCTGTATGGTCGTCAGCAGCGAGTACGTATTGAGGATACGTTCTTTTCTTGGTACTCTCCAACTGCTGGTGTGCCTCAGGGTGGCGTGTTGTCTCCTCTTTTATTTGCATTATTCATTAATACTATCACATCCGAACTTCGCTTCTCCTGCCATCTTTATGCAGACGATTTACAGATTTACACACAAGCTCCATTGTTGGAACTTCCAAATGCCATTTCCTCGATTAATGAAGATCTCTTACGTATATCTGTCTGGAGTAAATCTCATGGTCTCTTGGTCAACCCTTCAAAATCGCAAACAATTATTATTGGTAGTTCTCGTCGCATATCAAAAATTGACTGGAATAATATCCCATATGTTATATTTGACGGAACACCAATAAAGTTCAGCGATAAAGTGAAAAATTTGGGAATCATTTTTGATAATTCATTGTCTTGGTCAGCGCAGATTGCCGAAGTTAGTAGGAAATTGTTTGCTGCGGCTGGTTCCCTTAGAAGGTTACGAAATATTTTACCAGTGGAGGCGCCTAAGCCTCCATTAGATGGCTTTGTATAACAACTTCGATAATTTGAGCCATAGGCTCCATGTTTTTAGTGGACTGTATCTTTTTATTGAAACCTATGCCTGTCGTACTTGCAATTATCGTGAGCTCGATGAGGACGAAGAAAAGTCTTATGAATCCAAGGATCACGAGGATAGGAACCACATGCGCACTAACCTTGCGATTTGCTGGATCACTGCCGTCTCCTCAGCTGCTTCGGTCTTCGCTACACAAGCACACAGATCACAGGAGTATTTGTATTATGTTAAAGTGTCTTTTCACAAAATGTATTATAATAAAGCGGGGTTGGCTTCGTAGGCGATCAAATAATATACTAGCGTCCGTTCGGATTGTACTTTGAACATCGACTGGGCGCGGCTATCGCCGTACGCATGTAGGGTAGACTGGAAGGAATTCACAGGATAGTTCGCGATAATTGCAAGTTTTAATCAAACTACCCCATTTTAAAAAGATTATAAGAATACGAAATCCACCATTCCCCCGGCCTTGAAGAAACCCTTCAAAAAATATAAATATATAAAAAACGTGTGGGAAATGGAGATAATCTAATAAACACATCGTATATGTGAATTATAAAAATCTAAAATTAATTTAAAAGTAACTTACTTACTTAATTAGAGTTAAGGTTGCCAATAAGAGACAATCAAAACACAAAAAAAATACTACTGAGTAGGAAGCGGACATAACCGCACAACTGGGCGCTTATATGTACCAGTTTTCGTTTTTACTTCCGCAACGCGTATCACACCATCCTTACCAGGATATATATTTGTGATTATACCCATAGGCCACTGCAAGGGTGGAGCGTTATCTACATTTAATAACACCACGGTACCAATTGCGATTGGATTCGAAGGGGTATTCCATTTTTCGCGTGATTGCAAATTATGTAAATACTCAGTTCTAAATCGTTTCCAATATGATTGGACAAGCGAATCCATCAACGAGAATCGTGACAATAAACTCATACGTTCTTTGGATAAATCAGCAGCGGGAAGAAATTCTAGCGGAGCAGTATTCAAAAAATGCGCGGGAGTTAAAGCTAGCGGCTCCGACGGATCAGAGCTTAACACGTACAGCGGTCGACTATTGAGAACTGCTTCTACCTGCGTGAGAATAGTTGATAACTCCTCATAGGTAAAGAGTTGAGTTCCAATAACCCGAAACAGTAAAGCTTTCGTAACTTTAATATTTCCCTCCCAAATGCCTCCAAAATGGCTGGCTGTGGGGGGATTCATTTTCCATGTAATGCGGTTCTTTGCGAGTTCATTATTAAATGTCTGATAATAATCATCAGAACGTAGAAAATCGTAAAGTTCATTAAGGTAACCCTTAGATGAAACAAAATTCGTCCCATTATCACTGTACAAAAATGTACAGGGACCCCGTCGCGATATAAAACGTTTGAATGCGTCTATAAAAGAAGCTGAAGTTAAATTTGAAACAAGTTCAATATGAACTGCTTTTGTTACGAGACAAATAAAAAGACATAAATAGACTTTTACACCTTGAACACCTCGTTTACGATAAGGCGTAATATATAACGGACCTGCATAATCTACCCCTGTGTGCAGAAACGCCTTGCCCTGTTCCAATCTGCACTTCGGCAAATCAGCCATAAGCGGAAAGGTAGGTTTTGGATTTAGCCTAAAACAAGTATTGCATTTGTGGATGCGTTGTCGAATAATGCGCCTAGCGGATATAATCCAATATTTAGATCTTATTATAGCGATTAATAGCTGCGGTCCAGCATGACAACTTTCGCGGTGATAAGAATCAATTAAAAGTTCTACTATTCTTCCCTGTCCAGGTAATAAAATTGGGTGTTTTGATGAATAATCTAGTGTCGAGTTCGATAAGCGACCTCCGACACGCAAAATATCGTTAGATAAAAATGAAAACATTTTGGAAAACCTAGATGTACACTGCCTGCTCTTTGATATATTTTTAATGTCTTCGGAAAAATAAACTAACTGCACGGCTCGAATTATTTCTATTTCGGCAGCGTTTAAATCGTCCGCCGTAATAACATTATTCCGCGGAAGCTTTTTAATAAATCGAAGCATATATACTACAGCTCGAATAAGCTTGTTCCATGTAGAACATCGCGAAGCCAGTATTAATACAGGATGTTCAATCTCGTTTACCATTTTAGTTACATGGGAAACAGTTTTTTTCCTCGGGCAAGGCCAACTTATTAGGTACAAACTTTTGAATAGGCCATTGATCTAGAGGCAAAGAAAGCCAAGACGGTCCCTTGAACCATAAATCATGGTGAATTAATCGCGAAGGGGTGAGACCGCGGGATACACAGTCCGCGGGGTTTTGTAATCCAGGTACATGGTATAGATTTTGCGTTGCGATATTTTCCTGAATTTGAGAAATACGATTCGCCACATATGTATCAAATCTATGAGGTGATGCGACTGACCAACATAAAGCAACTTCTGAGTCAGAGAACCCAAAAGTGTTAATGATTTCGTGCCTAGTTGACAAGGTATCATGTACTGCTTTAAGCAGCCTCGAGAGTAAGAGTATCCCATTAAGCTCCAAACGGGCCAGGGTTATCTTGGGCTTAGCAGACGCGACTCGTGATTTAGAACACAAGAGCGTCACAATAGGAGCCAGGTCATCATTTACCACGTGCAAATAAATGACGCAGCCATACGCGGACTCGCTAGCATCTGAAAACCCAACCACAGAAACCTTAGAGTGGTTTTCTATGCCCACGTGGCGTAGAAATGTGAGACGGGATATTTGCGGTAATTCTGACAAATATTGCTGCCATATATTAATAATACTTGAAGGGGGTACATCGTCCCAGTCAAGATTGAGAAGCCAAAGTTCTTTTATTATTAATTTAGCGTAAAGAATAATGGGTCCGACGAGACCTAAGACATCGTACAGACGCGCGGTAACGGATAGTATTGCACGTTTAGTGCAAACAAGCGGCGGACTTGAAGTTTCAAAAACAAAAGTGTCTCGAGCGGGCAACCAACGCAAACCTAAAATCTTAAAGGTACTTCCATCATCAAAAGAAATAGCTTCAGACTGTCGATGCGACTCTGGTATGTGATCGAGCAATTCAAGCGAGTTAGAAGTCCATTTTACTAAATCGAACCCTCCCTTTTTAAAAAGTTGAATCAATTCATTCGCTGTCTTGATTGCTTCCTGAACAGAAGAAGCAGAAGAAGCTAAATCGTCCATATAAATGTCCCTTTCTAGCACGGCAGCACCATTTGGCCAGTTATGCCGTTCATCACTAGCAAGTTGACGTAGAGTACGGAGTGCCAAGAATGGTGAAGACCTAAGTCCAAATGTGACGCGAGTAAACTCAAAAACATCTATCGGATCAGTATTAGAAAACCGATATAATATCCGTTGATATTTGCGATGCGGTTAATTAGTATATATGCATAAATACATTTGTTTCACGTCTGCGAAAAAAGCGATGCGATAAATTCGTACATTTAAAAGAATATTAAAAATATCAGCCTGTAGATTGCAGCCGGAATGCAAGATATCATTTAATGATAATCCCGAATCCGTCTTAGCGCTTCCATCTAAGACAGGGCGAACCGTAGTAGTTGCCTTGTCGTCGCGTAATACAGGGTGATGCGGTAAATAAAATCCTGACGGATCACCTAGCTCAGGTACAGTGCGAACTAGAATACCTGTATCTAGGTATTCAGAAATTATTTTATCATATTTTATTTTAAGATCAGAGTCTTTATAAAGCTTTCTTTCTAAAAATAAAAAACGTCTTTTAGCGATATTGTATGAATTGCCGAGTTTGTATGGATCATCTTTAAATGGAAGATCCACTGAGTAAGTGCCGTCGGGGTTTCGAACCGTTGAAGATGTGTAAATAGTTTCACATTGTTGTTCGTCCGGGCTTAAAAAATGTACGCGAGGGCATTTCCTCAATTGCCCAAAATTTCTCGACAATTTGATGTAGCGGATCAGAAGTAAAAGAGCAGTGCGCGCGAGTAGCGCTAGTAGGTTGCGGAGAAACAATCGGAGCGTCACCCATAATCAGGTAGCCTAAGGTCGTTTCAAAAGCGGAGGGCATTTGCTCACTAGAGCTTTTAATTTTATTAGAAAGTAAAATTTCACAATATAAGTTCACACCCAAAAGCATATCTATAGTCCCAGGTTGTGAAAAATCATCATCAGCGAGCGGCAGATTATTAATAAATTGTATAGTCGAGATATCGATAAGCGAATCTGGTAACTGTGACGTAATCTGCTCAACAACCATGGGCTTCACAGAATATTCGCGTCTATCGTCAAAGCGAGATGCGAACTTAAGTGATGTAATGCCAAGGATTTTTTGTGACGCTCCTCCAATGCCTTGAACATGCGAATAGCGGGTCTGCTTGTAAAAAGGAAGAGAAAGCCTTTTACAACAGGATGCGGAAATATAATCACACTGAGATCCAGGATCAACCAGACACCTCAAGTAGTGAGTGCGGTTAGAATAATCGTTATATTTAATTTTTGCGGTTCCTAATAAAGTAGTCGTTTTATAACTCTGTCCCTGATCATAAGACGAAAGAGTACACAAGGATGCCTTATTTTCAATAATTCGTGGCGTGTCCACAATTATGTTAGGCACAGTATTCGTAGGGCTTTGAGACAAACTAGGTAACGAATGCTGCATAGCGGCGGATCGAGAACTATTTACTTGAGACGGCTGATAGTCACATCGAGCCGTTGTAGGGCGGGGCGCGCCACAAGCGGGAGCGGAAATAGTTGCGGGGTCGCAGTCGGACACCGTTACACCTGCACCGATGTTACAGTTAGATTTAAAATTCGAATTGAAGTGCAATAGCGAATGATGTCTCATAGAACAATGAGAACAATTATGTTTAGAAGTACAAGAAAAAGTTTTATGTTTCACACTCAAACAATTATTACAAATATGTTTGGTTTTAATAAAATTATATCTTTCGTGCGGAGTGAGTTTCATAAAAGACGAACACGAATATAAATGTACGTGTTGTTTATTATTGCACAATAAACACTTATCGCCTCTGCTTGTGGCAGTCAGACCCGACCCTAAGTCAGTATTAACAAAAGATTTAGTGAATGGCGTAGGAATTTTCTTATCGTGTTGTTTACGAATTAAGTACGAATGATCAACTGGTTTATTGTGATGACTAGTAACGGAACGAGACAAAACTTTACTCTGTTCTTTAACGAATTCAATTAAATTTTGATATGAAGGTATTTTTTCTTTGCGATAATTATTTTCAAATAATTTTATTGTTTCCGCGTCTAACTTTTGAAGTGCTAAGTGCAAAAATATAAAATCCGTTAAATCATTAAGTTTTAATTGTTTAAGGGCTTCTACAGATGAATTAAAATTATTAATAAAAGAATCTAGACCGGTTGAGTTCGTATTTAAAAGCGGTTTAAAATGTAACAGCTGATTGAAATACGCACATGCGAGAGAGCGGGGGTCGTCGTATTTTTGTACGAGTGCTTCCCAAATAATATTATAATTTTCTGCGGTAGGGGCTAGCCCTGCACAAACTGACGACGCCTGACCGGCTAATTTACCAACCAAATAAAAAACCTTTTCACTATCAGTTAGCGACACATTATCGTGGATCATGTTTTTAAATTGCTGATAGAACAACGGCCAGGTTCTGACATCCCCACTGAACGATATCAGTTCAATGGGCTGAAGGCGCGGTGTTGATTTTGTTAGATATTGCGGTGCTGAACTAGAACTATCTTTTTCATTTTCTAACAAAACCTGTTTAACATAGCAGTACATTTCTTCAAATGAAGTCCATGAATCGTAGTCTACGTGAGTATCAGGATTTAATTGTAAATTTAATAAATTGTAAGAATCTAAGACCTCTTGGTAGTCACTACGTAACTTTTCTATTGTTGAGGCACTCGCACAGAACGACTTATAATGATGTTTGTCCTTTTCACATTTTTGTGCAAGTTCAAAAATATTTTCCATGCGTTTATAAATAACATCGCGCTTGACTATATAAATAGTTAGCTGACTTTTATGTGTATCAAAACTTTCTCCACTGAAACCCTCGCTTCCTCTTCTTTTAGATTTAACCATTGTAAATGATTACAAACAACTGTATAGATAATAAAAGAATTGAACAAAATGTTGTAGGTACTAAAATAAATAAAAGGCGGCCTGCGCGTAAGTTGACACAAACAGTAAACAACTTCAGTCTACAGGTAAAAATACGATACAACAATTCTTAGGTACTCTACGTATTGAAAAATAACTAAAAATGTTTCACTTGTTTTAAATTAAATGTAGGTGTACTATTAATAGTAACGAATGTTACCAGAAATCTGTTTCCTTTCAATAGAATGAGCCTGTATTAAAGTACGATTATATTTACTTGATTAACGTATATGAAAAGTAACGTGTTAATATCTTACGAATATGAGCGGGTGATAAAATATAAATGCGGGTAAAATATAACAATTAGCGGGTATAAGAATTAGAAACTACGAAGCCGATGGCCGATGTTACCCAAAGTACGAACAAATGAACACGTAACAAAATGGCGGCGATGAATTCAAAAATTTTTAACTACAACGGGTGTTAAAAAATGATAATTTTATTTTATAAAATGAATAACTTACAGTGTTTTGTACTACACGTAAATGCGATGCGGAATATAAAAACAAAAAATAGCTGTCGATGCGGGAAAAATATAAAAAATATTCGACAATCTATTTTATTTACGCAGTAGGTACAATGACTATAACGGTATTCTTGCGGGTTAAGGATTTAGATTTAGAAAAACTAAAATAATAATAATTTAGATCCGGCCGAAGTGACCATAAATATGGAGGCGCCTAAGCCTCCATTAGATGGCTTTGTATAACAACTTCGATAATTTGAGCCATAGGCTCCATGTTTTTAGTGGACTGTATCTTTTTATTGAAACCTATGCCTGTCGTACTTGCAATTATCGTGAGCTCGATGAGGACGAAGAAAAGTCTTATGAATCCAAGGATCACGAGGATAGGAACCACATGCGCACTAACCTTGCGATTTGCTGGATCACTGCCGTCTCCTCAGCTGCTTCGGTCTTCGCTACACAAGCACACAGATCACAGGAGTATTTGTATTATGTTAAAGTGTCTTTTCACAAAATGTATTATAATAAAGCGGGGTTGGCTTCGTAGGCGATCAAATAATATACTAGCGTCCGTTCGGATTGTACTTTGAACATCGACTGGGCGCGGCTATCGCCGTACGCATGTAGGGTAGACTGGAAGGAATTCACAGGATAGTTCGCGATAATTGCAAGTTTTAATCAAACTACCCCATTTTAAAAAGATTATAAGAATACGAAATCCACCAACCAGTGAATACTAAAATTACACTAGCACAATCCTTGCTTCTTCCTATCCTCGATTATGCTGATTCCTGTTACCTAGATATCACCGAAGAGCAATTAAATAAGCTTGAGCGCCTTCAAAACTTTTGCATACGGTTTATATTTGGGCTTCGTAAATATGACCATGTTTCTGAATTTCGTTTTCAACTCAAGTGGCTCCCTATAAGACTTCGTCGCAACTGGCACAGCCTTTCCCTTCTTTACTCTATTCTTTTTGATCCTACCACCCCAACCTATTTAAAAGAACGTTTTTTCTTTCATAGCGATTCGCATGGTCGTACCCTGCGTGACGCACTTTTACTTCGTCTTAAAATACCTTTCCACTCCACTGATTTTTACACCAATTCATTCTCAGTTGAGGCAGTGCGCCTGTTGAATGCTTTGCCTTTCGATATCCGGAATGCTCAATCACTTCGATCCTTCAAACATCTTCTCAAACTTCACTATCTTTCCCTTAACATTACGTAATCAGCATAATTTTCCTTGTTTCTCCCCTCAGTCTCATTTACTGTGTGCATATTCATTGTATATATCATTATGATAAATTTTTGTGTATGTGTATATTTATGTATATTATATGTGTATATTTATGTATATTGTATGTATTTATTTATGTAAGAAAGAAAGAAAAACATTTATTCGAACACAAAACAACACTGAACAACAAACATATACACAGCAAAACATATATACAAAACTAAGCATAACATAACAAATATAAACACAGCAAACAGTGTTGTGCGATGTAACAAAATGGGCTGGACTCAGTATATTGTCAAAGACTGTGTAGCAGACCCGACACTGATTTTCAGTCCAGACCAGTCTTTTGTGACACCGCGGACGGAACAAACAAGCACTATGCACTAAGACAAACAACGAACACTATAATTAACCAACATAAAAGAAACAATATAAAACATACTTAAATAATACAGTTAAAGATTACAAAAATATTCCGATTGTAAGAACCGAGTGCCAAAACGAAAAAGCAGATACAAGACGGAAGAATAAAATAAATAAAAAGCGTTCATGACATCAATCCAAGTGAACAGAAAAATACTCAGAGGACGAAAAATAGTATGTACTATTACGTATCGTTCGTTACAAACTTAAATCACATAACAATAATTCAACTACCTATGCTCCGCACACAGGGATGCGCGAGTCAGGGCCAACCCAAGACTGGGTTGAGACGGCAAATGAATTTTCAATAGAAAAATCATCATAAGTTTGTTAACAAAATGTCCAAGGTAAAAACTTTTAAGATACCTAAGTGAGAAACTCAATTTAATATAATAACCAGTGTTAAACTAAGATAGTCCTTGATACAGATAACAGGACAGATACCTGAAGTACAGCAACATTGTCCACGTAAAATAGGGACTCTATGTGAATAAGATATTTTCTAAATAATAAAATATATTTAAGTATAAAGTAAACTTGCCAGACCATAACAGACTCGTTCATGCTGACATAGGTGCAGAACAAACTTAAACTAGCAACTTAATTAAATCAGGGTCACAGTCCAGTGAGTTTTTGGATATTTAATAAATGAGTTTTAAAAGCCGCGATAAACGGTTTCTTCTTTTTTAGGGTCGGTATTGGTGGGGGAATGTTATTCCAGCAGTGGGTGGCTGCATATTTAAAGCTACCCCGAAAAGCAGCTGACCTATGGCTCGGTGTGGACAAACGATAAAGGGAGGACCGAGCAGAGTACTTACGTGCATTTTGCATCCAGGTTAGCCTAGTGTATAGATAATCTGGCTGACGGTTGTTGACCACACCAAATAGGAGGCTGGCAAGGTGAAGATATCTGCGCGATTCCATTTTCAGTATGTTGGACTTGTTAAAATATGGTGTTATGTGGCTGCGGGGTGGAACGGAGAAGCAGAAACGCGCACAGGCGTTCTGAACACGCTGGGTTAACCTTTCAGTTCTGGCCAGAAGACATGGCCCATACACCGTATCAGCATAGTTGAGCTTTGAAAGGATTAATGAATCGCACAATCTTATTCTCAAATCAGTACTCAGGTAACGACGAAACTTGTACATCACTTTCAATCTATAGAAACAGTTTTGCACTGCTTTAAGAACATGATTTTCATAACGCAACTGTGAATCCATAATGAGACCAAGGTTACGTGCCTCAACAACATGTTCAATCAGCTGATCTGCAAGACGTACTCTTGGATTGTGATCTAATATGTTAGTGATTTGATGCTTTGAGCCAACAAACATTTGGTTTTACTTGGATTCAATAGCAGACAATTGTCTTTGGACCAGATGCAGATACGGCTTAGATCCTCATTCAACTTTTTTACAGATCTGTCAGTATCCTGAGGATACAGGTGAATATAAATTTGGAGATCGTCTGCATATAAATGGAATCGACAATGTTGTATATTCTCCACAATATCAGCCGTGTACAGGATGAAGAGTAACGGACCGATTATGGAGCCCTGTGGGACCCCCCTGCGGACTGGGCTGCACGCTGATCTAGCCAATGTACCATCATTCTTTTTCACCTCAACCACCTGACTTCTGGATTCAAGGTGCGAAACCATTGCACTGAAGCTGCATCTAATCCATAGTGAGTTAACTTAGTGAGAAGAAGCAAATGGTTTATTGAATCAAATGCGCGCGAATAATCAAGTAACACCAGTATAGTGCCCATTCCGTGGTCCTGTGCAGACAAGATATCATCGGTTACATTTAAAAGTGCAGTTGATGTACTACGGCCCCTACAGACAACAGATGATGCCGGGTGTGGACAGACTCGCATGTTTAAACCTCGTCGGGTGTAGAACCCAACACCTCCTCCCCGACCACCGCGGACATTCATCGGTCGTGGGCAGTGTCTAAACCGGTAACCAGGCAGTGATGGAGCAAGACCCTCTTCTCCATCTCTCAGCCATGTCTCGTTAATGGCTAAGATATCTAACCCCAAATCGTTCATGGCAATCAGAAATTCATCTTGTTTTGTGCGAAGTGAGCCAGCATTAAAGAATCCAATTTTTAAAAAAGTATTTTTAGGCATTTTTTTTTTGTTTTATATGTAAGTTATTAGTGTTATTACTTTCTCAATAGGTTTTCGAGCATATTTAATATATATTTGACATGTAATAAGTTGTATAGTACTTGTAAATATTTTTTTATTTAATAATTGTATAGTAAAATAATTATTTGTGTGATTAATATTTTTGCAAGAGAGTGGATAATACACAATACATTTGGACGATACTGAAAAATATGTAAATAGGTAATTTGCCGAATCGCCACCAAGCCCTATGCCGGTTTCCCCGTATACAGACAGGTGCCGATCTACTAGAACCGGATAAGAAAGCTCAAACAAGAGTGACTGTAAATAGTATTTTTTGACAATCAACAATACGTTTATAGGCGGTATGTGTCCCTTAGTGTGTTTCGTCATACCTAACTGCATCAACGCCAAAAACACGCACCAAATCTTCATCCGAATGTATGCGCTGGACCACTGTCCCATCTGATTGACGTGCAAAAATATTTCCCTGCCTTGTACACACGAATTTTCAGAACAACCGCCTGCATATCTGCTTGGTCTTGAACAAAAGGGACTTGTTTTGTCTCGTCAACCTCTCGTTTAAATAGAACCTCTGTGCAGGGACCGACATTCCGAGATCGGCAGTGGTGGTGGTGCGACGCACACGCGCAGCGCGAATCAGATCGTCGCGCAAACCACGGCGCGTCAGCCGCATAACAACGCGTCGTTCACGCGCTCCGCTCCCTGCTCCGGCCGGCACGCGCGCGCCCACTCGCTCGACAAACATAATATCCCGCTCGTCGACCGGTGAACCAATCTTAGCTGCAAGAAGCGCCATCGTATGCACGAGATTTTCTCCCTGAAGCTCTGGGAGGTTAGATATTTCTACATCCGAAGAGAGGAGTTCCTGGTCTCTATCATTGAGATCACGCTTCAGACATGCAACGGCTTGCTCGAGAGCCCCATTTTTCGCACATTCCATATGTACCTCTGCACGGGACTCAAGTATCACAATCCGACTTTCGAGGCCATCTATCCGCTTATTAGTGCTCTCCACTGACACCAACAATTTATGGAAGTCCTCTCTTAGCAGAGCAAAATGTGAGTGCAGAGCACGTATCTCGTCCCGTATCTGTAGCCCCAATTCAGTCCCCGACAACAGCGAACTATCTAGTGCCGCCGCGCCGCGCCGCGCCGCGCTCGCTCTCGGTGTTAACGCCGTCCGACACCTGTACCACGGGCGGCTGCTTAGGCCCGGAACCAACTTTCTCTTGGACATAGTCCTCACTGATTCCTTTGACCGGCGTGCTTGTTTTGTCTCCTTTAGGAATTTTAGACTTGCAAGCCGGACAGAGCCAATCCGCAACAGTTTCGGCAGAGCTGGGTATGTTGACACAAGCCCTGTGATACGATGTCGAGCACCGCGTGCACTTAGCAGCATATCCCGGCGACACGAACTTTCCGCAGGCATTACAGTTAATTGTTTTCGCGGGCTGGACCGGCATTATTTTATAGTATATATAATATATCTGTTGCAAAACAACAGCTGATTTTATGTATCACAGGTAGGTATCAACAAAAATGTATTTCGTAAACAACCGTAACCAAATAATATTTTATGCCATTCTCTGATTTTCATTAAATCCAAATAAACCCGTAATGCAGTACTAGCAAAAACACTATCACAACTGGTTAACTACTAGATTTTGCAGATACGACGTTCAATTATTATTATTAATAGTTAAACGATATTTTTAGTGAACGATAACAACAATACGCGTGCGTGTGTATGCACGTCCGCGACGTCACTCTGATTCTGTCTATTTATATAACATTTTATTTCCTTTGAGTTATGCTCTGCACCACCCTACCTTCTTTCTTCACTTCTCCTCTACCCTAAGGTTGTCTGGAAGAGATCGCATCGCGATAAGACCGCCGTTGTACTGATACTTTTTAATTGTTATTTTTTTTTTTATGTATTTTTCTTTTGGTGCAATAAAGTGTATTGTATTGTATGTTATGCGCACAGTACCTAGTGTTATATTTCAAACAGGCATCTACGGAAGACCAGCGCCGCGGTGTCCGACGACCCCACGACTTATGCTGAGTACATGCCTATTTGTAGTCTTATACATTATTTACTGGTTTTAGGTTTTAAATGTTAGTGATTACATGTGAGGCAACAAACAAACCATTTTCTTTCTTTCTTTCTTTAAATACCATCATAAAACAACATTGTGACATGGAGTACGATCCAAAACTAATGGCCAAACGTCAGTCTCTCAACGTGTGTACGCAAAAGATTATTTTTAACACAGCTTTGGCGCATAGATTTTATCCTTTACGCGCCCCTACTAATACAACAAAATTAACAAAAAATTATGCATATACCAGCTCACTAAATTTCAATAAATAAATAAATATAAATATTGTCGGACAAATTACACAGCGCCACCTAGCCCCAAAGTAAGCGAAGCTTGTGTTATGGGTACTAGATAACTGATAAACATACGTAAATACATTTTTTTTTTGTAAATACATACTTATTATACATAGAAAAGACCAATACAAACAGACATGTTCATGCACACAAATGTTTGTACTGTGTGGGAATCGAACCCACGAGCGTTGGTGTCAAAGTCGCGTAACAGCGCGTTCCACCACTGAGCCACCGAGCTCGTCAAATCAATCAATCAATCAATCAATGCAAGAAAAAATCTCGTACCAGGTTCAACACACTGACCTATGATGAAACGGAACATCTGTTCGTGGTAATAAAATAAAAAAGCGCTTTATAATGTTTTATTACATTGATTTAATTAATATATCTCAAACGCATAGAAACACTTTTTTTTGATACACATCCACTCACACATATATACACACACACATTACATATATTTATATATACTTCATATTACACTAAACCACATTATCATTTAATTAAGTCGCAGTACTAGTAAATCATATTTGTCACAATTTAATCAAAGTCAAATCTCATAAGCTGTTAAATTACATTGCCTTAAAAACTATTTACGCATAGTGCGTAAACCGGGAGGGAGCCTGGAGCTCTGCAATACAGGCTACAAGCCTAGCATAGGCTCCACACTCTCACAAAGTATGTTTAACATATATTAATTTAATATTTGTTAACAACGCTCGTGGGTTCGATTCCCACACAAGGCAAACATTTGTGTGCATGAACATGTCTGTATGTCTTGGTCTGGATGTTTTAAGAGGTAGGGCGCATCAAAGCAGCCCGTCGGGGAAAGTACCTCCACACAAATAACAACTCCCTAGAGAGTTGTTGTGTTCCTGCGTGTGAGTGAGGACACCAGTAAACTCCCACGGAGTTGCTGTGTAAACAGCAGAGGAGGCATCGCACGAATGATACTTAATATACCGCAAGCGTTAATGGGCTACGGTACCCGCTTTATATCAGGTGGACCGAGGTGGGCCGTATGCTTGTATGCCTCCCGACGTAGTATAAAAAAGTGACTTGTACTGCCCTTGTGAGAAGTGAATAAATGATTTTTATTATTTATATGGTCACAATTACAAAAAAAAACATTATCAAGACAAGTTGCAGATGGAGCGGTTATATGCGTAGGCTCCAGAAATAGATTTCCTAGATTAAAGTATTTAAACAATAGACACAATTGACTATAAAAAATATTTTGTAATTGACGGGGACAAATTACATAATCAAAAACAACCGAAACCTGGAACTATTCCTTATTACTTAAAAAAATAAAACAATATTGATATTCAATAAACACCCCTAAAAAGGGTACTATCCCTTACTATTTTAATTTAAAATAATCGCAGACTTCAATAAAAATTAAATCTTATTCAAATGTAGAAAATAAAACAAGTACACAAACAGAACCTAGAAGTCAACTACGATATGATTCCTTTCGTGAATCATAAAAAAATCAATATACTTCAAAACATTGCTAAAGTTGATGGTTTGGTTGTGGCACTCGATGAGTTGAAAACGCTAAGACGCTAAGACGAACCGCTCACGTCGTATGTCTTACTGAACGTTTTATTAAAAATAGAAATGAATCAAATCTTGTACTAAATGGGTATAAATTAGCTGCATCTTACTGTAGTAGTGAACAAAACCGAGGAGGTACATGCATACTTTTAAAGGATGATATGGAATGGAAAAGATTAGATTGGATTAATGATTTGTGTACTGAAGGAATTTTCAAAAGCTGTGGGATAACAATTTCGAACAATCTCCTTGCTATTATATGTATATACAGGACACCTCAGGCGGATATTAATATATTTTTTGAAAAACTACATTAATTGCTAACAAGATTAATTAAAAAAGGTAAGCTTAAAGTCATTATATGTGGAGATTTCAATATTGATAGACTTAAGACAAGTTGTAGTCAGAACCTTAATTTTGAAAGATTATTGAAGGAATATAATTTTAACCTTCAAATGAATGAACCCACAAGAATTGCCAATAATTCTAAAACTTGTATCGATAATTTTGCTATAAATTTTTGTAATAAATGTAACACTTAGATACATCACTTAAATCTATCTGATCATTCGGCTCAATCTATAAGTGTCCCAGTATTGCGTAAGGAAACGGCAAAAAAGATTTTTATCTGGAAACGTGATATGTCACGATCAAACAGAGACAAATTTAAATATTGCATTGGACAGCTTTCTTTCTTTGATGTTTATTCCGCTCAGGATGCAAATAATGCTTTTACGGTATTCCATGAACTTGTTGTGCTTTTCTTTGAATTATGTTTTCCTTTAGTAAAGGTTAGCATACATAATACTAGAAAACCTATACTAGAATTGGATCTAAAATAAAGCGAAATATGTATCTAAAATACTCGTACCTAACTACGCGCAATGAAAAAATACTGTCCGAATATAAAACCTACTCTAATACGAGTATATTAAAGAAATGTGTAAAATTATCCCACAAAGTTACAAATTCTACTTATATAAAAAAACCTGGCAATGTCTCCCGGGCCACCTGGAATGTCATAAAAGACTATACAAAAACGAAACAAAATGAGCATATAAATACAATAAATATTAATGGAAACATAATAAGCGATACGCAGGAGGTTGCCAATGCAATGAATGACAGGTTTGTGCAGGGAGTAAACAATAGTAATTCTTATACTTATTACTTGCGAGAACTTTAAATTGAAGGATCAAAAGAATATTTGTTCATCTATATTTTTCAATCCCACAACTCTTGAAGAAATTTTAAAAACTATAAAACAACTAAAAAGTACAAAATCAGGATTTGAAATCAGAATCTGGATTTCACGGCATTACGACATGTGTAATTAAAAAAAATGCAGAACTACTTGCGCCTCCTTTGCTACTTATAATTGACTTATCATTGTCAAACGGTGAATATTCAATATAATATAATAGTGAATAGTCAATATTCCAAGTATATTGAAACACACTATTATTAGACCTATTTTTAAAAAAGGCGTCAAAACCCATGCATGTAATTATAGACCTATAGCCCTGATTTCTATTTTTTCCAAAATCTTAGAAAGAATCGTATATAGTCGTCTAATTAATTTTTTTAATAAGTATATTATACTTACCGAAGCACAATTTGGCTATAGAGAAAACAAGTCAACTACATTGGCAGCTTATCAACTCATCAGTACTATTGTAGATTGTAGAAATAGGAAAATTCCCGTGGCATTTTTATGGATATGTCAAAAGCCTTTGATAGAGTATCTCATGATAAACTTTTGCATAAAATTGATTATTATGGCATAAGGGGCAATGCCTACAAATGGATTAAGTCCTATCTTGAAAACCGTCAGCAATGCACAGAGATCATGTCATACAGTAAGGAAGAAAACAGCATAGTAGCATTATAAATCAGCATGGAAAACAGTAAGAACCGGCGTACCTCAAGGGAGCATACTTGGACCTTTATTGTTTCTCATTTATATTAACGATTTACCAGCCATAACTCGACACAAAGTTGTGCTTTTTGCTGACGACTGTTCGATTACAGTACGGGGCGAGGATAAAGATCAGTATAATTCAGAGGTCGATGAGGTATTCCGAGAACCTGTGGCTGGAATCTAACGACTTACAAGTAAACTTGACAAAAACTGTATTTATGGAATTTTATGCCCAGCAGGGGCACCCAACCAGCTCTGAAGGTAAAATATAGAAAATCGAAAATTCAAAGTACCAAAAAGACGCGTTTTCTTGGTCTTTATTTAGACTGCCACACTAATTGGAATGAACATACGCAACACGTAATAAACAAATTAACCAAATTTATATGATATGTATCCCCCACTAATACATATCAAATTTTACACACCATAGAATTTTAGAATTTTTATGTTTATTAATTTCTAATTGTTCCCTAATATTTAGTTTTAAACCTTTGTCTATGGTGTGTAAAATTTGATATGTATCCCCCACTAATACATATCAAATTTTACACACCATAGACAAAGGTTTAAAACTAAATATTAGGGAACAATTAGAAATTAATAAACATAAAAATTCTAAAATTACTCTCATGAACAAACAGACTGACGTAAACCATTCCCCACTATTAAATATCTTTTCGCTCACACCATCCACCCCCACCCTCAATTCAATATAAGGGACGGCACTGCGATGGATTTGTCACTTGTAGCATGTTATTCTTACGATTAACGTCTACAACGCCTGATGATGCCTCGTGGAGAGGCGAAACACGTGTCGCAGCGACGACCAGGCCAGTCGTGGCAGCGACGGTGGTGGAGGGGGCATGCGGATTCTGTTCCAGATGGCGGACGACCGCAGCAGCCGAGGCAGAGACTACCGGAGCAGCCATGGCAGCGTCGGCATGATGCACGCACTAACAGTAGTGGGCGGGTGCCGGCCGGCGCTAGGCCGCATGAACTAATTGGTGGCGGAAGCACACAAAGCAGGTTAGATCAAATTGCATGTAAGTTTGACTTTCGCAAAATAACGCCTGAATCTATTAAGAATCTTACTATGACATATCGGAGTTCTTGGGTTGACTTCTCTATTATATCTTAATATCTAATAATTTTAATAATGTAAAATATTACATTATTAAAATTATTAGATATTGTGTTCGATTATGTTCTTTTTTGACATTATAAATTAATACGACTATTAATATTGTACAGCTTCTAAAGGTAGATTGTAAAATTGATGAATTGAAATGTATAATTTAACATCTGTAATATACTCGCAATCAACAATAAATAAATAATTTAAAAAATCTCTATTAAAGCAACTGACTATTTTATAATTACTAAAATGAATGACAATTGTCTCTTTTTAGGGTTCCGTACCCAAAGGGTAAAACGGAACCCTATTACTGAGACTCCGCTGTCCGTCCGTCCGTCTGTCACCAGGCTGTATCTCATGAACCGTGATAGTTAGACAGTTGAAATTTTCACAGATGATGTATTTCTGTTGCCGCTATAACAAGAAATACTAAAAAATAGAATAAAGTAAATATTTAAGGGGGCTCCCATACAACAGACGTGATTTTTAGGGTTCCGTACCCAAAGGGTAAAACGGAACCCTATTACTGAGGCTCCGCTGTCCGTCCGTCCGTCCGTCTGTCACCAGGCTGTATCTCTTGAACCGTGATAGTTAGACAGTTTAAATTTTCACAGATGATGTATTTCTGATGCCGCTATAACAACAAATACTAAAAAATAGAATAAAATAAATATTTAAGGGGGCTCCCATACAACAAACGTGATTTTTTGCTCATTTTTGCTTGATATTGATAACGGCAACAGGTAGACGCTTAAAATATTCACAGAATATTTAGTTATATATTCACTTTAAGAATAAATAATTAAATTAAAATAAAACAAATATTTAAGGGGGGCTCCCATACAACAAACGTGATTTTTTTGCTGTTTTTACAGATAATGGTACGGAACCCTTCGTGCGCGAGTCCGACTCACACTTGGCCGATTTTTTTGCTCGTTTTTACACGATATTCATAACGGCAACAGGTAGACGCTTGAAATATTCACAGAATATTTAGTTATATATTTACTTTAAAAATAAATAATTAAATTATAATAAAACAAATATTTAAGGGGGGCTCCCATACAACAAACGTGATTTTTTTGCCGTTTTTATAGATAATGGTACGGAACCCTTCGTGCGCGAGTCCGACTCACACTTGGCCGATTTTTTTAACCAATGCTGTTTCTATAATTCTCCATATTTTTCCAATATCAATGTTGTATTTTTCCAAAAACAATGGGTTTACATTTTCACAGCCAGGAATGCCTTGAATTTTTTGGTGTACAAAATTTAAGTTTTGTTTTCCTTTTGTCTCATTGAGCGGTATAAATTTGCAGTCAAATCGATAAAATTAGTTTAGTTTGTCGTTTACAATGTATACTGTTAAGACTATTGACATTATAAGCCACTAATCTTAATTCTAGATTTATTTGAAAGATATATCGTTCGTCAAATAAAAATCACTAAAAAAATATCATCCCCTTCGGGGGACTTTGATGTTTTATTTTTATTATTTTCATAGAATACGTTTTTTGTGACATTAAATAACTACGCATTTTTTATGTAATAAAATAAAATACGTTGCCTCCCGTAAAGGTCAATAGATGGCATTGTATGAAAATTG
Organism: Pyralis farinalis; assembly: GCA_947507595.1. Classification (NCBI taxonomy): domain Eukaryota; kingdom Metazoa; phylum Arthropoda; class Insecta; order Lepidoptera; family Pyralidae; genus Pyralis; species Pyralis farinalis. Next base: position 3,309,751 of record OX382281.1, read on the forward strand.
AATCGCTCTATGGTTGCATCTACGACCCTGAACTTTGTTTTTTTTTTAAACAGAAAGAGACGTCTGTAGAGAAATAAAGGCTACTAAAAGCCCAAATATCTTGCGTGCGAAGCCGCGGGCTTCAGCTAGTAATTAATAATATTGACAATTAGACTCCAGTGTTGCCAGCGACCAAAAACAACTACGTCAACGAGCCCCTCAAAAACAAATGCTTCTCATGGCAAAATCTCAATGGCCTTGTCACATTCATAATGTTTGTCAATCTAGTATTATTTTATATATGATCTATAATGACTCCTGCATTGACATATGTCATATACAAAGAGCTACTGACTATTCAACGTGCCTATAAGTGACTTTTCAGAGTAAATTTAATTATTTAAAACTTATTCCTCGCCAATGAGCGTTATTAAATTTCACTTTAAACTACCCTTATGAATAAATCACATTTTACATATCTCACACATTCAAAGGGTTTACCGACCAGTGTGTATCGCAGAATGAGTCTTTAAAGAACACATTCGACTAAAGTTACGTTTACATATATCACATTTAAAAAGTTTCTAGACCAGTGTGTCTTATTAAATGTTTCTTTAAACTACCCTTAGTAGTAAATCTAGAATTACATATCGCACATTCAAAGGGTTTCTGACCAGCGTGTGTCATTAAATGCCTCTTTAAATGGCCGCTCCGACTAAATCTAACCTTACATATCTCACATTCAAAGGGTTTCTGACCAGTGTGTGTCATCAAATGACACTTTAAACTACTTTTAAGACTAAATTTAACATTACATATCTCACATTCAAAGGGTTTCTGACCAGTGTGTGTTATTAAATGTGTCTTTAAATTACCCTTCAGACTAAATCTAACATTACATGTCTCACATTCAAAGGGTTTCTGACCAGTGTGTGTTATTAAATGTTTCTTTAAACTACCCTTCTCAGTAAATCTAACTTTACATATCTCACATTCAAAGGGTTTCTGACCTGTGTGTGTCATGAAATGTCTCTTTAAACTAGCCTTCACACTAAATCTAACTTTACATATCTCACATTGAAAGGGTTTCTGACCTGTGTGTGTCATCAAATGATATTTTAAACTACTTTCATGACTAAATTTAATATTACATATCTCACAATCAAAGGGTTTCTGATCAGTGTGTATCATTAAATGTGTCTTTAAACTATGCTTCTGACTAAATCTAACTTTACATATCTCACATTCAAAGGGTTTCTGACCAGTGTGTATCATTAAATGTGTCTTCAAACTACGCTTCTCAGTAAATCTAACTTTACATATCTCACATTGAAAAGGTTTATGACCAGTGTGCGTCATTAAATGCCTATTTAAATAATGCTTTTGACTAAATCTAACTTTGCATATCTCACATTCAAAGGGTTTCTGACCAGTGTGTGCAATTAAATGTCTGTTTAAACTACTTTTATGACTAAATCTAACTTTACATATCTCACATTCAAAGGGTTTCTGACCTGTGTGTGTCATGAAATGTATCTTTAAATGAACCTTCTGACTAAATCTAACTTTACATATCTCACATACAAACGGTTTCTGACCAGTATGCGTTGTTAAATGTATTTTTAAACCTTTCTTCGTACAAAATCTGACTTTACATGTATCACATTCAAAGGGTTTCTGACCAGAATGTGTCATTGAATGTGTCTTTAAACTACACTTTGCAGCAAATCTAACGTTACATATCTCGCATTGAAAGGGTTTCTCACTACTGTGCGTGATTAAATGTTTCTTTAAATTACTATTTTCATTAAATTTAACTTTACATATATCACATTCAAAGGGTTTGTCACCAGTGTGTATCATTGAATGCCTCTTTAAATGACTTTTTTGATTAAATCTAACTTTACATATTTCACATTCATAGGGTTTCTCACCAGTGTGCGTTAATAAATGTCTCTTTAAAGTATTCTTAGCACCAAATCGAACGTTACATATGTCGCATTGAAAGGGTTTCTCACCAGTGTGCGTCATTAAATGTTTCTTTAAATTACCCTTTTCATTACATTTAAATTTACATATATGACATTCAAAGGGTTTTTTATCAGTGTGTCTCATTAAATGTTGCTTTAAAGTACTGTTATTATTAAATCTAACTTCACATATGTCACATTCAAAAGCTTTCTCATTATTTCTCTTTGAATAATCCATCTTAGTAAATCTTTGTGAACCCTCACTTTTCAAAAGATTCTTTGCGTTCTGTGTTCCTAAAGGTTTGATCACATTACCTGTTCTATTACACCTTAGTTTACGTAATGTGGTATATTGTTGGACGCTTTCTCGGTTTCTGTCCTTTTTGACGGCATTATGACGTTTCATATGTTCTACTAGTAGACATTTGTCATCGAACATACTACCGCAATGGTCGCAAATAAACATCTTTGTTTGTTTACTGTTGGTGCTGTCGTCATCTGTGTTAGTACTAGCGCAGTTACTGACAGTACTACGTGTTCTTCGTTTCTCTAGAACATCCTTTCCGTCTAGTGTCAGTGTACATCCATCTTGAATCTTGTCCGCGCGTGTTTCTTTACATTCTCCAGCCGGAGCAGCACCTGTACACAATGAGTTACATCGTTCGTTGTATCTCGTGGTATTCTACTCACCAAATACAACGTGAAAGAAAAGTGGTGCGTTCAGATAACGCTCTAAACAGTCCGTTTATAATCTGTAAATTACTCTCTTCAATCACTTGGTGCGTCACACAAGTCGCGTGGGCAATTTTGTGAGTAAATGATACTCCTTACGTTTCAAGCCTCTAAATGTTACAGTAGTCGAATTTTTGGAAGGATTTGTGACGTTCCTGTGAACGAGGAAGCTAACCAAACCCGGAAGACTCTAAGAAGGTTAACAAAGGGTGATCTTTGTTAACTTTCTTAGCTAGTTAATAGATGTGATGTTTTCCAGGTATGACAATCTCGCAATGTATTTATTTGTCGAAATATTCGACACCGCGTACAGTAGTCTATTAACGACACTACTCGTCTTTTTACACAATAATTTATCAATGGTAGATTTAAAATAACCATTTGACTTCGCGATCTGATATATTACATCAAGTTCTTTGTTGTAGTTGTCCTTAATGCAACGCTCATCAAACGGTGTATCATATTTTATACGCTGCGAGCTTGTGTTGCCAAGGATGGCTGGATGATGCGGGAATCGTGATATCGGTATGAGTGGGTTTATGATACTCGTATATCGAAAATTGATGGAGGGATTGATTTTTAGTTATGGTTAAATGTAAAAAGTGAAGTGAACTATTTTGTTCTGTTTCTAAAGTGAACTTAATTTTAGGGTGGATTTTATTTAATTTAGAAACAAAGAGATCCAATTAACGATTGGTACCTGTCCAACATATGAGAATATCGTCGACATATCTATAGTAATAGAATACCCTCAATTCAATATAAGGGACGGCACTACGATGGATTTGTCACTTGTAGCATGTTATTCTAACGATTAACATCTACAGCGCCTGAGGATGCCTCGTGGAGAGGCGAAACACGTGTCGCAGTGACAACCAGGCCAGTCGTGGCAGCGACGGTGGTGGGGGGGCATGCGGTTTCCGTTCCAGATGGCGGACGACCGCAGCAGCAGCCGAGGCAGAGACTACCGGAGCAGCCATGGCAGCGTCGGCATGTTGCATCTACTAACGGTAGTGGGCGGGTGCTAGTCGGCGCTAGGGCGCATTAACGAAATGGTGGCGGAAGCACACAAAGCAGGTTAGATCAAATTGCATGTAACTTTCTTAGGGTCTTCCGTGCTCAAATCGACACGCGAAAAATTTTCCTTATCTTGCAAGCATTTATAGACCCACGTATAATAACTGGTTTATATCAAGCGGACTAAATGCTAAAGAGGTGTATGTCACAAAACTAGAAAAAATTGTCATATTTATTGATTATTGCTCGTATTGATAGAAACAATATGAAAGCTCCGGTTGGCGAAGAGTAAGATTCAGTGAACATCGCTCGGCTGATGATGTTTTGTTTCAGATCATAATTTATACAGGTTCCAAACGGTTGCCGGATGGAAGAGATAAGAGCAAGTACTCGAACAGACTATTGTAGCCACGCCGTACACAAACGTTGGTAGGACGTAGAAATAAATTATAAGGCTAACAGAGCGACTAAAAGTGGAAAGGAATGATACTCGTACAATAGAACTTGGCGTTAATTTCAACTTGAATGTTCTTACACAACATATTAACGTTCTACATAAAGATCTACTTTGATACACGCATATTAATATTTTTGACATGAGGATGAATACCGGATAATAGCCTTGCAACGCTCATAGACTTTTCACTACTGCTATCCAATTTTAATAAGAAATACATTACAACATCTCTAAATTAAAGAAAATTTATAAACTTATAGTGTATACTCACGTGCAACTTCGTGGTTCTCGGCAAATTGCTGTAATTTCTCCAGCTCTATTGCTTCTTCATCAGTGAATCCCTCGTACTCAATACTTTCCGCTGCAATACATGTTTGTGTGTCTGTCTCCATGACTTCATTGCGTAGAAGTGACAATGACTTCTCGTGTCTTCTATCATCTTCATTTATCAACGCACTTAAATCATTTGTCTCATTATCATCGTCACCATCTGAATCCTCAAACTTCAAATAACCTATACAGCTCCGCCGTTTTGTCCCCGTAACTTCAAATTTCTCTTGTTGTATTTCTTCCGAAACTATTATTCCATCGCTTTCAATATCTACTGCATGTCCTACTGGTTCACTTCTTCTTTCTCCCTCCGTCAAGGGATGATCTGTCTCAACACTCGCCACTCCGCCCAAAACCATTCTGTCGATGTGTTCTTCATTCTCAGATTCCTCAAACTTTAAATAATCTACACATATTCGTCTGTCTGTGTCAATTTTATCTTCACATTGTGGTGACAGAGGTTCCTCTTTGAGGTATTCATTAATTGCTTCGTGGCCAGGACCCGAAATGGCGACAAGTTCAAGCGGAGTTACACATAATTCATTCAATTGTTTCACTTCACGAATTTTGATTCTTATATCTTCTAGATTTACCTAAAAAGAAAAAACAAAGTTTAGATACGTATTTACCCGGGATAGAGTGTAACCCTGAATGACGAAACAAATAATTAGAATATAGATATATAAGAAAAATACCGATATAAAGAGTAGACACGTGTAACACTGCGCTGCGCCGCGCAGTGTGCTAACTCAGTATACTGGGTCGAATGTATGAACATACTTCTGGGCCACCTACGCAATACCAGAAGTCGGTAGCAAAAGTTCAAAAAATAAGTACTACTCGTAAGTTAGTGAAAAAAATACAATATAGTTATGAACTTGTGTTCCGTAAGTAAGGTCACATAACTCACCATCAACAAAATTCACGATTTAGTATGAAAAAGCGCCGCCGCCGCGTCGTAAGTCAACACCAGGCTGACTAGGTACCGACTGAGCGACTGATCCGACTCATTCCGATTCAAAAAATTCAAAATTTCTTTATTTTCTTCACACGAATTACAAATTATTTTACATGCATTTTCTATAACTACGTATTCTAAATGCGAAGACTGGCGCTTGAAATACACACATCAAAAGTGTCTAGGGATCAACATATATTTTTGCAATAACTTTTCTCCTGATTGATATTAATTAAAATTTTCTTTAAGGATTCATCAAATAAAGTGTTTTCGTTTGTCTACAGTAACGATAAACCAAGTCACCTTTGCATTAATAAAGAAATTTGCCATTTTCATAATAAAGGGATTTTTGACATTTGAACCACTAACATTAAAGTTCGAAAAAAAGACTGTAATAACAGTTTTCTTTAAAATTTTATTGGGTAACTTAAACAATTAATAATCCGTGTTTCTACCGCGAACACTAACAACACAAGAACATCGGTTTGGCATACTCAAAATGAGTTCATCCAAATCACGCTGTGGAATGGCCGCCCATGTTCGTTGCAACAACAAAAAAAGGTCTTCTTGCGACTGGATACCCTCCATATTCGGCAGAGCTCTTCTCTGTAGCATATCCCATGCATGCTCAATCGGGTTCAAGTCTGGCGACTGAGCAGGCCAGGGCATGACATTGATGTTAGCTGCGGCGAGAGTCTGTCTTACAACTCTTGCGGTGTGCGGTCGTGCATTATCATGCATTAACTGAAATAAGGGACCGATTTGCACTTGTAGAGGAACGATGACGTCTGATACAATCGTCTCAGCATAAATTTGAGCGTTGAGGTTGCCTCTGATCCAAATCAACTCAGTTCTTCCGCCGATCCAAATACCCGCCCATACCATGATGGTTCCACCACTATAAGGATGGACTTCCTGGCAGGATTTTAATCGCTGTTGGCGTCCAGGGGTTCTCCAGTGTCGTATACGTCTTGTATCCGGTCTCATACCAAAACGAGACTCATCAGAAAAGCACACGAAACGCCATTGTTCTTCTGCCCAATTTCTGTGTTCAAGAGCCCATTGATATCGAATTCTACGATTGTGCATTGCTATAGGTGGTACCCTTAGCGGTCTTCGGGAATGAAGGTTCACTTCATGCAAGCGGTTTCTGACTGTTTGGTCGCTAATTAAGTTCCCTGAAGAGTGATGAAGCGTCACGGCTAACATCATGGCGGTTATTGTTGGAGCTCTTCGAGTTGTGATTTGAATGTATCGGTCTTGTCTCCGTGTGGTGCAGCGATACCGTCCTCCATGGCGCTCAGCCACGGTACCAGTGCTTCGGTAACGTGTCCAAAGTCGACTGATAACACTACATTTGTTGCAACGAACATGGGCGGCCATTCCACAGCGTGATTTGGATGAACTCATTTTGAGTATGCCAAACCGATGTTCTTGTGTTGTTAGTGTTCGCGGTAGAAACACGGATTATTAATTGTTTAAGTTACCCAATAAAATTTTAAAGAAAACTGTTATTTCAGTCTTTTTTTCGAACTTTAATGTTAGTGGTTCAAATGTCAAAAATCCCTTTATTATGAAAATGGCAAATTTCTTTATTAATGCAAAGGTGACTTGGTTTATCGTTACTGTAGACAAACGAAAACACTTTATTTGATGAATCCTTAAAGAAAATTTTAATTAATATCAATCAGGAGAAAAGTTATTGCAAAAATATATGTTGATCCCTAGACACTTTTGATGTGTGTAGGTTGTAACCTGTGCTACAAGACACCAGGTCTTCATTCTCACTCGCTCACTAAGCCAACGAGCTGAGCGATCGCGGAGTAGGTATCTACAGATACAGCGTGCGTTCCGCACTTTGCTTTTTACTGTGCTATGGCGCAATTTTTAAGTAACCCTCAAAAGCAGGTACTGTAAGCTACGGCCGAGTTACTGGGTCGATGGAGAGATTTTTGCTACGTTGCCCATGTCGACGACGGGACAAACAAAAATGTTAGTCACTGCGATATTCTCGTCGCTGCTATTAATGTGCCGTGCAGTTCACATTGTATGTTTAGTTATCTTTTTTTTATACCATTTAGGTGACAAACAAGAATACGGCATATCTGATGGTCAACAGTCACCGTAGCCTACGGGCATTTGCAACACCAGGTGTGTCACTCATGCGTTGCCAGCCCTCTAAAAACCTTTTTACGCCTTTCTTGAAGAATCCTATGCTGTGAGAAAACCTCGGCAGGGAGTTAACGTGTGGGAGGTAAGAGTAAGGAAAAGAATGGTAGGCCGAGCGGTCTCTCGATGGTGATGGACCGCGTTGATGTTCGAGTGTAACCCCCCAGATGTTGCAAAAGTTCACATTCGTTGTGGATGGGGTGGCCGCTGAGAGTCTACATTATTTTTTCCCTATAGGCATTCTTCTTGAGGTTAATTAGAAATGAGAAGGCGTTGGGCGGACAGAGTGAAAAACAAAACCGCGGTGTCTTCCACCACAGTACAGTGCAGGTTGTGCGATTAGCTGGCGCGGCGGATGGAAGGGCCCCGGTGCCCCCGTGCTGCAGCAACCGCGTCTACCTTACCGACCCGACCCCTTCTCCGGCATAAATATTAATTGAAAATATACATCCATTTACGCTAACAACCCCAATCATGTGTAAACCTGAAGAATGTAACTATGTCTATAACTTTACGCCAAATCCCTTACGGGGTAGGCAGAGAGAACCGAGCGCCACGCGACTCGATCCTTACATACCTCACTCGCTTCTTTAACATTCATTGCCCTTTTCATGCACGCTCGTCGGTTTCTAGGGCTCCTGACATCACCTTCTGATAGAACACGACCAATTTGATCATGGTAGGTAAGGCCTTCCTCGGCTCATACATCCTTCCACTTTTGCATTGTATATCTGCTTCGTCATTCTTTCATCCTGCATTCTTTCTATATGTCCGAACCAATGGAGCATGCCTCTTCGTATTTTAACACCGACACTCTCTTTCAGACGAACTCTGCTTCTAACCTCATCATTGCGGAGACGGTCTACAAGCGTTACGCCACAAATTTTGCTCAACGCTCGCATTTCAACCGCGTTTATCCTACTCGTACTTTCATGCTCTCTCTGCCATACCCAGCTTTCGCTTCCATAAGTAAGCGTTGGGACCAGCACTGCATTGTGTATAGCCAGCTGCGCCTTCTGGCTCAGGTTTTTACCGCCAATAAGTTTTCCCAACGCTCCATTCACACTATTCCCGGCACTCACTCGCCTTTCCACATCTGCGGTGTAACTTCCATCCCTGCTGAAAGCACATTCAAGATATACAAACTTATCCACTTGTTCCAACACTTCATCATCTACCGTATTCCTTACAGTGGTTCTGGTTTCTTCTCTTTCAAATACCATTATCTTTGTTTTTTTCAGGCATTCAATAGTAGGTCTTCCTTCATACATTTTTTTTTAATCGGGACAGGCCCACCACTGTGTCTCCTGTGTAGCCAGAATTAACAGCGGCGATCAACAAAAAGGCAATGAACAGTGAAGTTCACTGCCGTCCCGGGGGCTAAACTACAGCTGCCTTGGAACTCACAACGAATTTAATCAGAAGAAATTTGTAGGAGTAGGAAGTTTTGGAATTGACTTCCCCTCTTGGCAAAGTGAGATACAGCAATATGACAAATAAGGCATTTAAAAACCTCAAAGAGATGGCTAGTCAAGTGAAGCTCAACTGCCGTGCACCATGGTTTATCAAATATCTAACACTATTGGGACCTAAACTGTGAGTTGTTAAACACATCGATTCCAATAATATAGATTGCAGAACCGCCTAAATGCCTGGTAATTCTCCCCTGTTGCCACCAAATCAGAATAATATACTACCCCGGATGTGACACGCAAGGAATTTAACATATCGTCCCTCTCCCGACGCCAGAGATTGCACTTCCAGAGAACATGATGTGCTATTTGTTCGAATTCATGATTTGTCGTAGAACAGTCATATAAAGGCGATGACACAAGTCGAAAAGAGCTTCGCCCTAAAGTTTCCATGCCCTGCTAAAAATTGCGCAACAGGATGATCCACTTCTAACCACTCTTTACTTAATCTGTCTCGCACTGATTGCAAGAACAGATACAAGTGGCGTCATTTAGTAGAAGTTTCCCATCTTTCTTGCCATTCAGACAGCAAAGTTTCAAGTACCTCGTCAATTGGTTTGAACAGTCTTAAGTATTTTATTATGATCGCGATGTTTTAGAAAATCAGGGTGCATGTTTTTAGAGGTGTAGTACATTGAAGCGCGTCGTTGTATTTCCAAGACAACTGGTAACACGCCTGTCAGCACTGGTAGTGCCTCGGTGCTCACAGTTCTATACGATTTACATAAAAATATTAAAGCGAGACGCTGACTTTGCAGTAACTTACGACGCGCAGCACCTATGGTAGCCCTATCAGCCCATGCAGGTGAACCGTACGTAATACATCCTAAATATGTGGCTGCGTAAATAATTTTTAACGTTTTAAAAGTTAAGCCCCAGGTCGAGGTGGAAATTCGAGTTAACGCATAGAAGTACTTTTGGGCTTTTTCTCCAACCTGCTTTATGTGTTCAATGTAATTAAAACCTTTGTCTAACAGTAATCCTAAATAACAAACCGAGCTTTTATTTGCAACTGATACTCCATTGAAATGCAACCGCGGCGGAACCTGTAAATTTCCCTTGAGTAACAGCTGATATGTTTTGCGGGGCGCGAAATCGAGACGACTACGATAACCCCAATCTGAAGTGAGGCCAAGGCAAGCACTGGCTAGCTTTTCTATACTTCATCTGCAATTAGCTTTTATTAACCTTCATACATTTGTCTTTCATCATTGTGACTAGTGTTTCTGCTAATAGGACGGCATCATCAGCATACAGCAGACAGTTCACCACTAGGTCACCATGCGTAATCCTACATTCCTCGATTTTATTCTCTGTAGACAACTATCGAGATACAGAATAAACAGCCTAGCAGACAACATGCAACCCTGTTTTACACCAATTTTGACACCAAAGCAGGATGACTGGTTCCATCTATTCGCACACATGCTGAGCAATCCTTGTAGGTGGACTGCACAGCACGGAGCAGTGAGCCGTCAATCCCATATCTCGGCAATATGCACCACAGTTCCTTTCGCACAACCCTATCAAATGCTTTCTCAAGATCCACAAAACCGCAGAAAACCTTTTGGTCTGTGGCCAGATGCTTCTCTACGATATTGCGGAGCGAGAAAACTTGATCCGTACATCCCCTTCCATTTCGGAATCCTCCCTGTGCCTCCCACAGCATTTCGTCAGATTTCACCCTCATTCTCCTTTCAATTATCTTTCCATATACTTTTGCTGCTAAGCTGATCAAACTGATGAATCTATGTTGTCTTTTGCAAACTTTTGACAAGTAAATACACACATCAAAAGTGTCTAGGGATCAAGCATTTTTATGCGGATTTCTTGAGATTGAGATGTGGCTTTGTAATAAATTTATGATTTTATAAATTTATATGGATCCTTTTTGGTGCATTTCATAATTTGAAACAGGAACTGTCAATCAAATTCGAGTAAAAGATGAAAATCAGCTGTCAATATTTTCCCTATAAAAACATACAACGCATTGAAGACATTATTAGTGCTACTGTTTCCCTACTACTGATTAAAACCAACGTTATTATGGAGCGGCGACGTCATTTAAGCAGGGAAGAAATGCTCAGAGCCGTGGGAATGATAGAAGCTGGTTCCCGGCAACGTACTGTGGCTTTAGCTCTGAATACAAGTCAGAGTGTTATCAGTCGACTTTGGACACGTTACCGAAGCACTGGTACCGTGGCTGAGCGCCATGGAGGACGGTATCGCTGCACCACACGGAGACAAGACCGATACATTCAAATCACAACTCGAAGAGCTCCAACAATAACCGCCATGATGTTAGCCGTGACGCTTCATCACTCTTCAGGGAACTTAATTAGCGACCAAACAGTCAGAAACCGCTTGCATGAAGTGAACCTTCATTCCCGAAGACCGCTAAGGGTACCACCTATAGCAATGCACAATCGTAGGATTCGATATCAATGGGCTCTTGAACACAGAAATTGGGCAGAAGAACAATGGCGTTTCGTGTGCTTTTCTGATGAGTCTCGTTTTGGTATGAGACCGGATACAAGACGTATACGACACTGGAGAACCCCTGGACGCCAACAGCGATTAAAATCCTGCCAGGAAGTCCATCCTTATAGTGGTGGAACCATCATGGTATGGGCGGGTATTTGGATCGGCGGAAGAACTGAGTTGATTTAGATCAGAGGCAACCTCAACGCTCAAATTTATGCTGAGACGATTGTATCAGACGTCATCGTTCCTCTACAAGTGCAAATCGGTCCCTTATTTCAGTTAATGCATGATAATGCACGACCGCACACCGCAAGAGTTGTAAGACAGACTCTCGCCGCAGCTAACATCAATGTCATGCCCTGGCCTGCTCAGTCGCCAGACTTGAACCCGATTGAGCATGCATGGGATATGCTACAGAGAAGAGCTCTGCCGAATATGGAGGGTGTTGTTGCAACGAACATGGGCGGCCATTCCACAGCGTGATTTGGATGAACTCATTTTGAGTATGCCAAACCGATGTTCTTGTGTTGTTACTGTTCGCGGTAGAAACACGGATTATTAATTGTTTAAGTTACCCAATAAAATTTTAAAGAAAACTGTTATTTCAGTCTTTTTTTCGAACTTTAATCAGGGGCGTAGCTACCGCCGTATTTGCCGTATCAATTATACGGGGCCCCCGGGCCACGGGGGCCCCCAAAGTGTGTAAGGAAAAAGAATAAAAACTTTCTAATTTATTTTATTTTACAAATGACAAAATTCTATAAAGCAATTCCTTTTTTTCCCGCCTTAAGCGTGCGTTCAAAAGTTGGCAACACTACATCGTTATGGCGGGCTGCGGGACTTCCCCGTTTTACTTACTTCATCTTCAACTCAGCGGGGAATCCCCGGGAATCCTTCATCGATATCGCGATGTACGTGTACGTTGTTGTACTTTGCATTGGATGTTAAACCACGGAGTGCAGTGCACTGTTTATTTACGCGCTTTATATAAATGTGCATTACATTGTAATTCAGTACAAACAATATTGTTCTTCTGGTTTAGCAGTATTAGTAGCGATTTGTAAAAGAAATGAGTGAAAGGAAAAGAGATTATCCCAGCGGCGCTGAGAAAAGAAAAATTAAACAGAAAAGGGACGAGGTTATAAAAAAAGTGCCCAAAATTTCTTCATTTTTTCAGAGACAAGATACTGTGAGTGATTTAGATTGGAAAGGTAAGTACTACACTACTACCCAACCCATTTATTAGGGGCCCGTAGTGATAAACAAGGAAATCTTTTAATTTCGGTCTGTCCATCTGTCCATCTGTCCGTCACGTCACGTCAAAAGTTGTCTCCCCCCTCGATTTTCACAATTATACTGTTTTTAGGGTTCCGTGCCTTGATTAAAAAAAAAAACAAAATTCTAACTTATCTATAGGATCGATTTGTTTTGTTGTTTGTCTATCAGTCCGTATCGTATCGTTAATTGCGTGTTGAGAACTTCAGATGTGCAGACTCGCTTTCGGGTTCTCGTTTTGTATGGCCACTACACTACGCGCTGCGTTTAAATAGCACGCAGGTGTATAGTAATGCACGGACGGGCTGCAGGTGATTTTGTATCTACTAATAGGTACGAGCACAATCCGCGTAGAGTCTGTGTGCGTCTGAACTGAACACTCTCTAACTGTGACCCTTAGTAACGTTATTTATTTATATATAACTCTTTTTAGTTTAGTATCAAAGCATTCGTATTTATTTTTTAACAATTACTCGTTTATTTTTAGATTCTTCTGAAGCGTGTTCTTCGTCACATATCCATCCGGAAATAGAAGAAAGCCAAGCACATACTTTATCGGATGTCCATCCAGAAATCGAGGAACCCCAAGTCAACGATTCTGATATATCTGCAGATAATGCAGATTGTAATATAATTTCATCAGATAGAGGAAATTTTGGTGACAATTTAACTGAATGCGAACGAAAAATAATTTTTAAATTGGGTCCATTTAAACCACAAGGACCATTTCCAAAAGTTTCAGAAAATAACCGACCTTTTTCGGCTTATTATTATTCATATTTCAATCAGGCAGGCATAAAAATTATAAGACCATGGTTATGTTATTCTAACGTTTTAAACAAACCGTACTGTCACTTCTGTTGGTTATTAGCAGATCGTCAAAACAAATCGTACTCCTCTGCTTGGGTTAACGGTGTTTTAAATCGATAGTAAAATTACATTCTGGAGAGATGTACTGCATCGTATAATTAATGTTATAATTACTTTAGTATCTTGTAATCTACCTTTGAGGGGGCATGATTCTGATTCTGGCAATTTTATGGCAATTTCACGTCTGCTATCTAACTATGATGCAACTTTAAAAGAACTTCTTCTAAAACCGAAAGGTGAAATAAATTATTTAAGCCCTACGATTCAAAACGAAATTATTAGTTTGCTTGGTACTAACGTTAGGAACAGTATTATCTCAGAAATTAAAAAAGCTCCATTTCTGACAATAATTCTGGATACAACACAAGACTTATCAAAAATTGACCAACTATCTGTAGTTTTTCGATATATCTCGGTTACAGAAAATGATGATAATGTGCCTAAAGAAATAAAAATCTGTGAGTCCTTTTTAGGATTCATAGCAGTAACCGATTGCAGTGCTGCAGGTCTGAAAACTGTCATTTTAAATTTGACTAAAGAATATGGAATTGATTTGACTAAATGTAGAGGACAGGGATACGATGGAGCAAATGTTATGTCGGGTGTGTATGGAGGATTACAAACCCTAATAAAAGAGCATGCTCCAAATGCCGATTATGTTCATTGTGCTGCGCACGCTTTAAACTTGGTTTTGAACGATGCTGCGAGACATGTTCGTGAAGTATCGACTTTTTTCGATAATTTAGAAAAAATATATACTTTTTTTGGCAATAGTATAAAACGCTGGGCTATGCTAAGTGACGATTCATCTGAAAAATATTTGATTACCCTTAAAAAGGTATGTCCTACCAGATGGTCTTCTAGGAACGACGCTTTATTAGCAGTAAAGAAAAACTTTTTACTAATCATGAAAACTTTGTACCAACTAAATTTAATTTCAAATAAAAAAGATGAACGTGAAGAATGTAAAAGTATAATTAACATTTTAGAGAGTTTTGATTTCTTAGTGCTCGTTACATTTTTTTCTTCACTATTTGAAATTATTAATCCTGTTTCTAAAGCTCTACAGCATGAAAATAATGACTTACAGAAATCTAGTATTTTATTAAGTAATCTTTTAAATAGACTGTGCCAATTAAGAAATCAGAATTCATTTAATAGTTTGCTAAATGAATCCAAAGATTTAGCAAAAGAGTGGGGGGTAACAACTGTTTTTAAAAACAGTAGGCGAAAGATAACGAAGCGTTTTTTTGATGAGTTATCACAAGATGAGAGAATTTCCGACCCGGAATCCTATTTCAAAGTCAATGTATACTATTGCTGTTTAGATATATTAATTTCTCAAACTAAAGAAAGATTTCAGAGCCTTTGCAACCTGAGTAGTATATTCGAAATATTACAACCGGAGAAACTCCTATCTTCTTCAAGCGAAGAGATATTAAACGCTTCCGGAAAACTGTCTGCTAAATACAGTAAAGACATCTCACTTAATCTTTGTGACCAATTAAAGGCTCTAAAAACATGCTTAAATTCTGAAATTAAAAAAATTTATTCCATTAAAGAACTCATTGAATTATTGCTAGTAAAATTCAATAGTCTTGCATCCAGTTTTCCCGAGGTAATCACAGCATGCTTTTTATTCTTGACCCTTCCAGTTACAACCGCAACGGCAGAAAGAAGTTTTTCAAAATTAAAAACTAATAAAAAATTACTTAAGAACTTCGATGGGACAAGAACGGCTGTCAGACATCTCACTATTGTCCATAGAGGCAGAAACTTTAGAAAAACTAAAATCATCATCAGCCATAAATGATTTAATAAATCAGTTTGCCGAAAAAAAGGCAAGGAGAGTGAATATTTAAAATTCGATTTTTATTTGTAAAATGGGTAAATTATGTGATAAATAAATATTTCTTCTCACAATATGTTTTTTCTTTTGTGAAAAATCTTTACCTCCATATAAGGGCCTCCAAAAAAATTTTTATACGGGGCCCCGACAAGGCACGCTACGCCACTGGCTCTAAACTCCTTTGGTTGAAGGGAGACCCGTATCCCTGCAGTAGGATGAGTAAGTGTTGATGTGGATGTGGTGATGGATATCACGACTATGCAGTGGAAGACGTGAATAAGTCCATGAAGAAAACCTTGTAAAATTCCCAATCGTTTTACGGGTGGTATTTAAACTGCAGGATTGGGTCAGGGTACTCTTTCCAAGTAATTTTTCAGCAGAGTTCCTGAAGTTGGAATATCTAGAATTAAGATTTTGAAATGGTTCTAAACCCAAAACTTGGCTGTATGGGCTAAATCCCTTTGCCTTTCCCCTCGGAGATAGAAAAAAAAACAAAAAAAGAAATAAAAAATTGTTTTGCCAGCCGCCTGATGTAACGAATTTAACGTATTAACGCTGGCAATGCACGCAGCATCACTTGTGAGTTTTTTTTTTTTAATACAACTTCGAGAGGCATACAAACATACGATCCATCTGATGTAAAGCAGTTACCGTAGCCCATTAACGCTTGTAACATATATCACTCGCGCGATGCCTCCTCTGCTGTTTACACAGCAACTCCTTAGGAGCTTACTGGTACCTCACTCACACGCAGGAACACAACAACCCTCTAGAGAGTTGTTATTTGGCTGCGGTTTTCTGTGAGGTGGAGGTACTTCCACAGACGGGCTGCTTTGATTCGCCCTACCTCTCTTAAAACATCCAGATCAAGACAAACAGACAAGTTCATACACACAAATGTTTGTATTGTGTGGGAATCGAACCCACGAGCGTTAGTGTCAAAGTCGCGTCTTTCAACTGAGCCACCGAGCTCGTCGTTAGCCTCACTGCTAATACTCGCGTGCTAAGATCGAGATGAGATGATCGAGAGATCAGGATCGAGAAGTATGTCTATATTCACGACAGATCCCTTGCAGGGTAGGTAGAGGTCTGAGCGCCGCAAAGACGCAGTCCTCATGCACGCTCGCCGGTTCCTAGGGCTTCTCTTCTGATAAAACACGACCATTTTGATCACATTAGGTTAGTTTTGGGTTTCCTCGGCTCTTACATCCTTCGACTTTCGCTTTGTATGTATATCTGTTTCGTCATTCTTTCATCCTGCATTCTTACTACGTGAGATGAGACGAGTTATATTTATAGCCATGCAGCCACAGTGACAGACGGAAGGACAGACCGCGGAACCTCAGTAAGAAGGTTCCGTTGGTGCCCTTTATTAACCGCATACCGAGTTTGTGAAAGACAATCCTTGATGCAGTCCGAATTCTTGAAGGTTTCAAGAAACTGTCCCAGGCAGAAACGAGAGGTAAAGCGCATAGAAGTTACACGAGTGGAAGAGTATTTTCACCTCACAGGAGCCCATAACCACCTGAACGGTTACTTGATTGTGGGCTCCTGTATCAATAACCGATAGGGTTGTTGTGTTCCTGCGAATGAGTATAGTTACCATACCAATAAGTCCCTGAGGGGATGCTGTGTTTGTGGGACAGAAGGGCTGGCTATACGTGAGTGATAGTTCTTGTATTGTAAGGCTACGGTAGTCACTTTCCATCAGGTTGATTATCATCTAGTATCTCTCTCGATGTTGTATATGTCAGAACGTGGATGTAATGGTCGTCAGGTGGCTCGTTGTTCATGGCGAATAAAGCGAAATACCAGCGTAGTTAATCTTCTCAATATTTAATCAGCCAATTACCACAATACTTTTAACAAAAGTTATGCTTAGATCGTAGATTACAACGGATTCAAAATGCGGTGGACGCGACACGTGCGGTTGGCTCCATTGCTCGATTCGTAATGCGCTTCCAATGACGGTATCTTGACGTTTTTGACAACTGACAACCGACATTTCGAGCTAACCATAACAAACACAACCGGTGTTGCCAATCCAACGATGTCGATTCCACCCAAGCGCCGACTTGACATTTTGATCCGTTATGATTAAAACTAGAAATTAAAATTAAATCCCGCAAGGGATTTGGCGTGAAGTTATAGAATATAATAGAATGATTAAAACTAGCATCACGGGGATTGATTTCTTCCGGGCTTCTCAATATGGTGTTGCTACCTCTGCGACATATATAAATAGTTTTTTTCGTGTTTTTTTATGCAACTAGATTGGCAAACAAGCATGCAGCCCGCATTAGAGGAGGGTCATTGTGTTGGGTTATAATAAGCAAATAATTCTAATTATATTGCAGGAGTTAATACCATTTTAATTCTTCGCACTTGCAATACTTTTTTTATACAACTAGATTGGCAAACAAGCATGCGGCTCGCATCATACGGTAAGCGGTCACTGCAGCCTATTGACGCTCGCAACACCGCGGGTATGTTACTCGCGCGCTGCCAATCTTATAACCTAAAGCTGTTTCGTCACAGTACCCAGTAATTTCTCTGCTATGTATCACATATATACCATATAAATAGCTCTTTGGCGGTAGAAATAGGTGAGACAGATGTACCCACGCAGGCGACTTTTATACAAAGTTCCTCTGGTATCAATGTATACTACATTAAGATCGGCGCCATAAGCGTTCATTTTTTTACATTTTTGGTACGGAATCCTAAAAACAGTCACATCTATGAGAAATTAATAACAATGAAATAGTGCGTCGGGGATCGGCGTTATTAATGTTTGTTTTTTTTTATTTTCTCCGAAAATACACATATATACATAAACTTAAAAAGTAAAATCTTATCTAAATATATAACCTTATTTAATAAATACTAAATTTGATCTAAATCGTTAGAGCCGTTTCCAAGGTGTACGATATATATTGTTATATGTACAAGAATTGCCCCTTTAAAGTAATAGAAAAAGTGTATACAGAGAGAGTGCTGTTAGTGGGCTTCGAACCGGTACCTACAACGAGAAGTGCCAAGTGTCGGCAAGGGCCCCTCGGGGAAAATATTGTTTCAATATATTTGTCTTCGAAGATAGAAATTTTAATTTCGTGTTTTATACTTATCTGATATTATATGAGAAAAACTACATATATATTTTTTTATAAATTTCGGGAGGCATACAAGCATATGGCTCACCTGATGTAAAGAGGCAAGCTTAGTCTATGAACGCTTGTAATACATTAAGTATTGCTCACGCGTTGCCGCCTCAGCAGCAGCTAACACAGCAAATCCCTAAGAGCTTACTGGCAACTTTACTCGCTCGGAGGAACACAACAACCCTCCAGCCAGTTGTAATTTGTGCGGGGAGGTACTTCCCCAGACCGGCTGCTTTGATGCGCTCTACTTCTCTTAAAAACAACCAAACCAAAACAAACAGACAAAATGTCCACATGAAACTTGACACTCCGACCTTTATATTGTTTGTATGACATTAGTTGGATTTCATGAAACACAAATAATTTGATTGCATATGTGTATCATCGAATACTGTAAAGAATATTCATGGCGATACATATATATTTATATATATATATTTTATGAAACTATAACACTAAAAGGTCTAGTTTTCCTTCTGGGTGGAGGTCTAACGGCAGTCGCTCCATGTCAAAATCTTGTATCTTATCGTATCTTCGCCAAAACCTTAGGCTTACGTAGCGAACCCGCTGATTCTAATAGATTAGGAAACGATATATAGTTTAGAAGAAGAATTCTTTGTACATGGTACGTCGAAGACAAAATACGAAGGAGTTTAGAAACGGCGAGAAGAGGAAACTGATACAATTGATTTTTGGAAGTAAACTGACAGGGCAGACGTAGGGAACAAATATCTTCTTTAAAACAGAATAACTCTTTTTTTGTTATATTAGTTCGGCATAGTGGCTCCTCTTTGCCTGATGATAAGCGAGGAGCCCAAATCGCAACTGCAACTGACAAAAGACTGCGCTGACCCGCAAGATGCTTCTTCACGCTTCGTTTGCTCTTTTAATTTTATGAAGCGTGTTATATTATAAGTTTGAAATCGAGATGACGATGAGTGGACTATGGGCTGACTGGGAGAGAAATTGGTGTTTAAATGATGATCCAATCGGCCGACTGGTCGTCCTTGCTACAAATACCATGCTGTGCCGCCTTTCAATATCTAAAATAGATTTATGTTACATTTGTATGCCGGTGACGGCTGAATAATAAACCTTTCAGAATCAGAGCCGTATCGATCGATTTGCAACCCTCCAGCTCTGACGCAACATGTCTATGGATGTCAGCGGCTTCGTTAGGGGTCGGGGCGAGGTGCCTTTCCCCTCGAGATCCACTGTTTTGTGTCATCATAATGTTATCTAACACTCAATTATCTTTCCAAATACCTATATATACATATACATTCTCTCCACTATATGTATATAGATCTCCTCGGAGATCGGCGTCTCAATAGTTCTTTTTTTATACAACGTCGGGAGGCATACAAGCATACAGCCCACCCGATGAAAAGCGGTTACCCTAGCCAATGAACGCTTGCAATACATTTAGTATTACTCGCGCGATTACTCCTCTGTTGCTTACACGCAGGAAACCAAGAACCCTCTCGGGAGTGGTTATATGTCTTTAGTTTTCTGTGAGGTGCTTTGATGCGCCCTACCTCTCTTAAAACCCCAGTCTACGACAAACAGACATGCACACAAATGTTTGTCCTGTGTGGGAATCGAACCCACAAGCGTAGGCGTCTAGGGCAAAATAGCGTATAGTATAACCATTGCGCACAGAACTTTAGGTATGGTAGACACATTTATGGATATACATGTGTGTATGTACTGTCGCATGTCGTTTCTTTAGTTTCTACTAGCTGTGCCCGCGACTTCGTCCGCGCGGTGTAGTTAATTTTTTATTATTTATTTATATTAATAAATATAAATAAATTTTCTAAAATAAAAGTAGCCTAAGTTACTCCTTATCACATCAGCTATCTGCCAGTGAAAGTCCCGTCAAAATCGGTCCAGCCGTTTCAAAGATTACCCGGAACAGACAGACAAAAATTGTAAAAAGGAATATTTTGGTATATTTGGTATATAATATTATGTACCGTGTATACATCCATATGCATTTAATAAAAAGCGGCGGCGGACACTCCAATTTTATTTATCAGTATAGATTTTGCGTGTTTGGTGCAGTATATAAAAAATAGAAATGCCCATTTAAAGTAGGTATTACATTTTTATGATTCATTAAGCACCTCGATCCCGCATTTACTGCTTTAGGTAAAGAATAACCAGAACAGTCTCATCAGAACATTGGCACGCTCATTGCTAACTCTGCACATCTTCATTAATTTCTGGTGACCTTACTCAATTGCGAAATGTCAACAACCCTCCGGGTGATGGTTGTTTGGTTACGGTCTCCCGTAAAGGTACGGGTACTTTCTCAGTCGGGTCTAACTTTTTATTAAATACAAGTGCTGGAGTTCGCGCTTCGCGCAAATCCCATCACTACTTTTACAAAATGTACTTTTTTAAATACTTCCGGTTATCAAATTAACTCCATTTTGATACCATTAGAAAGATGCAATTTAGTTTGACTTTCTGGTGAAAACCGCATCTCAATCGCATTTATAGTTTTATTTCTAGAGGCCAAAATGTCAGTGCAGAGAAATAGAGGGAGAAACTGTACTATTTTATGGGTTAGGGATATGGCGAGCCCCTTACACCCCGATATGTATACAGTAATTTATCAAAGCAATGCAAAACAAAACGCTATTCAGGAACTCAGCCCCGTGTAAAGCCCGACAGCTGCAAGAGCCCATATTTTAATTTGATTCTGCACATTCTAGAGAAATCGTACAGTTCTCGCCTTCGAGAAACCTTATCGGTTATTTGTACGGTTAGCAATCAAAGTTCGCTACCTACCATACCATTGTGTATTCATACTAGCTATTGCCCGCGATCTCGTACACATTCAACTCATATTACGCAGTTCACCATTTTAATGAAAAGATTTATTAATGTATAGGTACTTACCTAAATAGCTTTTCTGGGCTGGAACGTAGGTCAACAGAAACACCAGGTAGCTTTCCAAGTGAAAACTACAACGCTCTTTCTGTTCTTCCAAGATTCGTCATTATCGTTCGTAACTTTATTCACGGTGCTTAATTGCCACCCAATAAAAAAAAGATAAATAATTATTGTCGGAAAAATTACACAGCGCCATCTAGCCCCAAAGTAGGCGACGCTTGTGTTATGGGTACTAGACAACTGATAAGCATACGTAAATACATTTTTTTTTGTAAATACATACTTATTATACATAGAAAATACTCAGAACAAGACAAACAGACATGTTCATGCACACAAATGTTGTGTGGGAATGGAAACCACGAGCGTTGGTGTCACTGGACTACAAAACTCGAAATAAAAATTCTTTATTTGCCATTGGACATCCTTGTTGATACATATTCATCGATTCTATAATAAACCTTATAAACAGAGGATATTTTTGATGTTCCTTGTGAAGACATTGTCGGGACAGAACTGTTTCAGGCTATTTATTACAGAATCGAATACAATTTACAAAAAAGATCTACCTGTCCTAACAAGCCGATGTACCTACCGGCATGACCAACATATTTCTGTTTGTACGATTTTTACAGAAGTTTGAAAATTACTTCATATTGGAGCGTATAGTACGTTTAATTAAATATACTGAAAAGTAACAATCAGCGAGGATATTTACTTCGTTGAAAGTACCATTGATACTTTCAACAAAGTAGATATAAAATTGATGTATACATTTTTTCTTTGAGCATATCCAGCGAGGACAGTAGCCTCAACAACGTTTCGATTTAGTACCTTTGTCTACAGACTGACTGGTGCGACGGTTTCAAGTTTTTTAATTATAGAAGTAAAGAACGAGATTATGCGAATGGATATATGTATATATAAATTTTATTCAACAAATTTTATGCTATCGTTTGTAGCAAATGTATTACTAACTGATCTAGACACCTCAGTCAGACAGTCAGTAGTTCTTGCACAGCATCTCCAGACATGTCAGCCTCCAGTCGAACCGCTCCCGGGTAATTTGAACCGCGAGAACGCGGGCGGATGATGGATATTAGTCTGACTGATTGAGTTAAATAATACCGGACGAACGCTTCGAGCGAATACAATGTGTGTGATAGCGCACATTATACGAAGACAAATCAGGACAAATAACACATAAAGTAGAATCGATTTTAGGCTGCATACAGGCGGATGAATCCGAGGTTTAACCACATCTGGATACAGTCTCATACGAATAGGTCCCTGTGGCCATTTCAGACGTCGGGTCTACGCACATACCGCCGAATATGTACAGTACCTACGTCCCCGTAACGTCCCTGGCTACACACAGGACAGACGACCTACCGAGCCAAATTTAGGGTGCATTAAAGACGGATGAATCCAATGATTAATCACGTCTAAATGCACCCCGGAAAAGGAAGACTGCTGCTGGGACGTTACCCAGAGCGCTCCCAACAGCATTGTCTCTCTTCCTCCTCTCTGGATGAATTGAAGGATTAATGAAAATGCGGGGTGCATTTCGCGGTGATTAATCCTTCAATTCATCCGCTTTAATGCACCCCACACTGGCACGGTAGGTTGTCTGCCCTGTGCGTCGCCTGGGACGTCACGTGGAGACGTAGGTGCTGTACGTATTTGGCGGTGCGTGTCCACGGACGTCCCTTATGGCAGCGGGAACTAATTCGTAGGAGACTGCATCCAAACGTGATTAATCCTCGGATTCATCCGCCTGTATGCAGCCTAAAGTCGATCTACTGTTGAAACTCTCCTGCGTTGTGCTCGTCTAATGTGTACTCTCACACACATTGCCTTCGTGTGAAGATATATACGGCATCATTCCAGCTCAGATAGTAAGATTACTTATCCATCATTTCCACGCCCGCCTTATCGCGGTACAAATTACCCAGGAGTGATTCGCTCCCGGAGACTGCCCGGGTAATGAGCTCTAGCTCACGGGTTGCTTTGATGCGCCCTCTTAAATACCCAGACCAAGTCAAACAGATATTCATGCACGCATAATTATCATATGTCCTGTGTGAAAATTGAACCCACTAGTTGGTATGAAAGTAACGTAACAGCGCGTTTCACGTTTGCACCACCCAGCTCGTCATTACGTCAGCGGGGCCGGTGGGCGTGGACGTGCGGCATTATATAAACACGGCGCCAGCGAAGGAGATGTGTACCCGTAGATCGCCAGTGGATCTCTTAGCAACAGCATGGGTTTTCTCCAGGCAAATCAACAGTTGCGGCATTAGGAAATATTCAGCACAGTTCAGCTGATATTCTTGAACATTGCGGAGTACTTTGGCAATGTCTGGTTGCCGATCATGTGGCTTAAAGTGAAGAGAGGAGGAATGCTCTCCTAACATCTACAGGCTGTAGGTGGACTAGATTACCGGGCGCCGTTGGACTTGATTTTCGGGGACCGGGCGACGTGGATGGTTTCTACCCTGAGGCCTGAGGATACTCTACCAGAAAACCTACTACTAAAACGTACTAATCAGGGGCGCCGGCTTGGGTGCTCATGCTCTTTTGATGACTAGGTACATCATCATGATTTCAGGCGAAAGACGTACACTGCTGGACATAGGCGTCCCCCAAAGACTGCTCTGCCCAAAACAAAAAAACGGCTCTACATTAAAAGTATCTGGTGGGAACTGAGATCACATTAGGACGCGTCGCACACATTCTAGTAAGCAAGCGCAAGCGCAGATAATGAGATATAGGATTATTTTAGTTATATAATGATGTCTAGCGTCATGGGTGCTCCGAACCCACTATTTCCCTCCCGTGGGTGCTGGAGCCCCCGAGCACCCACGGAGTCGGCGCCCCTGGTACTAATACAGAAATAATATGAAAGAATGACGAAGGAGATATACAATACGAAAGTGGAAGAATGTAGAAGACGAGGAAAACCAATACTAACTTACCATGACCAAATTGGTCGTCTGTTATCGGAAGGTGATGTCAGGAGACCTAGGAACCGACGAGCGTGCACGAAAATAGCTATGAATGTTAAAGAAGTGAGTGAGGTGTGTAAGGACCACGTCTTATGGCGCTCGGTTCTATCTGCCTACCCCGCAAGAGACCTGGTGTGAGGATATACATACTAATACCTGACACCTCAACACCCAGATCAAGACAAACAGGGATGTCGTTTTATACCAGCGGATTACTGCCATTTCCAGTAAACAACGATGAAGATGCTGCCTTATAAAAAAAAAAAAAATTGCAATGTTGAGTTGCATTACATTAGCATTGCTCAATGTGCGCATATTATGCACTTCTTATGCAGTGGTGTTGCAGACTATACCATAACGTTACGAGGGCAGCGCATAATGTTTACAAACAAATGACGGTGCGCACGAGCATAAAAATGGCGGCTTGAAACTATTCGTCACCAGGGCGGCGCCACTTTCAATGGACATGTTGACAACTGTCTAAACGTATAAAATTGATATTGCTTTTATTGTTATACTAGCGACCCGCCCCGGCTTCGCACGGGTAGTAAAGTATATTACATGTACCTACATACACTAAGGATTAATATTTGACGAGCTCGGTGGCTCAGTCGTGAATGACGCGACTTTGACACCAACGCTCGTGGGTTCGATTCCTACACAAGGCAAACATTTGTGTGCATGAACATATCCATTTGTCTTGGTCTGGATGTTTTAAGAGAGGTAGGGCGCATCAAAGAAGCCCGTCTGGGGAAGTACCTCCACCTCACAGAAAACCGTAGCCAAATAACAACTCCCTAGACGGTTGTTGTATTCCTGCGTGTAAGTGAGGTCACCAGTGAACTCCCAAGGAGTTGCAGTGTAAGCAGCAGAGGAGTCAAAGCGGGTACAGTAGCCTACGAACGCTTGCAACGTTAAGTATCACTCCCGCGATACTGCCTCTGCTGCTAACACAGCAACTCCTTAGGAGCTTACTAGTGACCGCACTCACACGTAGGAACACAAAAACACGGCGTTGTTATTTGGCTGCGGTTTTCTGTGGGGTACTTACCCAGTCAGACTACTGTTATGTAAGAGCCCTAAATCTCTTAAGTGACTCTTACGTAATGCAACAAAGGAGCTAACTTATCACTTAAATATTTTATTTACATTTCGAACTGGCTTGCCTTGGCTTCAGTTATATTTCTGTACGAAACTAACATGAACATGGCTAATTGCGGCTAATTGTAATGGATAAAATAAAGTCGATGCTGGTATTATTCTTCCTATCAGAATGTCTTAGAACAGTGGAATGAATATATTTTTTAAATGTATGACTATGCCTTAGACGTTGACACCGAGAGTGAGTCTGATGAACACCATGTTGTTGGTGTCCGATGAAGGCATAACTGGGATAAATCGAATGTTTGATACGAAACTTCAAAAATAGAATGTCGATGGAAATTGATATGATCACAAGTGAGATGATTAAACCAGGTGGCACTTACGCCCGGGACGCCTTCTGATACTGAAGCAATCAATGCTGGAGAACTGGAAGGGTTCCGATGGTAAGAGACGCGTAGTCATCGTAGCCAGTTATAGGTCATCGGTTTGATCAGATTGAAAGTATATGAAATGATAATTGAAAGGAGAATGAGAATGAAATCTTAGACGGAATGCTGTGGGAAGCATAGATAACATTCAGAAATAGAAGAGGATGTATGGATAATTTTTTTCTACACCAGGGGCGTAGCTACCGCCGTATTTGCCGTATCAATTATACGGGGCCCCCGGGCCACGGGGGCCCCCAAAGTGTGTAAGGAAAAAGAATAAAAACTTTCTAATTTATTTTATTTTACAAATGACAAAATTCTATAAAGCAATTCCTTTTTTTCCCGCCTTAAGCGTGCGTTCAAAAGTTGGCAACACTACATCGTTATGGCGGGCTGCGGGACTTCCCCGTTTTACTTACTTCATCTTCAACTCAGCGGGGAATCCCCGGGAATCCTTCATCGATATCGCGATGTACGTGTACGTTGTTGTACTTTGCATTGGATGTTAAACCACGGAGTGCAGTGCACTGTTTATTTACGCGCTTTATATAAATGTGCATTACATTGTAATTCAGTACAAACAATATTGTTCTTCTGGTTTAGCAGTATTAGTAGCGATTTGTAAAAGAAATGAGTGAAAGGAAAAGAGATTATCCCAGCGGCGCTGAGAAAAGAAAAATTAAACAGAAAAGGGACGAGGTTATAAAAAAAGTGCCCAAAATTTCTTCATTTTTTCAGAGACAAGATACTGTGAGTGATTTAGATTGGAAAGGTAAGTACTACACTACTACCCAACCCATTTATTAGGGGCCCGTAGTGATAAACAAGGAAATCTTTTAATTTCGGTCTGTCCATCTGTCCGTCACAAAAAGTTGTCTCCCCCCTCGATTTTCACAATTATACTGTTTTTAGGGTTCCGTGCCTTGATTAAAAAAAAAACAAAATTCTAACTTATCTATAGGATCGATTTGTTTTGTTGTTTGTCTATCAGTCCGTATCGTATCGTTAATTGCGTGTTGAGAACTTCAGATGTGCAGACTCGCTTTCGGGTTCTCGTTTTGTATGGCCACTACACTACGCGCTGCGTTTAAATAGCACGCAGGTGCTATTTAAACGCAGCAGTAATGCACGGACGGGCTGCAGGTGATTTTGTATCTACTAATAGGTACGAGCACAATCCGCGTAGAGTCTGTGTGCGTCTGAACTGAACACTCTCTAACTGTGACCCTTAGTAACGTTATTTATTTATATATAACTCTTTTTAGTTTAGTATCAAAGCATTCGTATTTATTTTTTAACAATTACTCGTTTATTTTTAGATTCTTCTGAAGCATGTTCTTCGTCACATATCCATCCGGAAATAGAAGAAAGCCAAGCACATACTTTATCGGATGTCCATCCAGAAATCGAGGAACCCCAAGTCAACGATTCTGATATATCTGCAGATAATGCAGATTGTAATATAATTTCATCAGATAGAGGAAATTTTGGTGACAATTTAACTGAATGCGAACGAAAAATAATTTTTAAATTGGGTCCATTTAAACCACAAGGACCATTTCCAAATGTTTCAGAAAATAACCGACCTTTTTCGGCTTATTATTATTCATATTTCAATCAGGCAGGCATAAAAATTATAAGACCATGGTTATGTTATTCTAACGTTTTAAACAAACCGTACTGTCACTTCTGTTGGTTATTAGCAGATCGTCAAAACAAATCGTACTCCTCTGCTTGGGTTAACGGTGTTTCGGTTAGAAGCAATTTCACACAAACTATTCTTGACCATGAAAAGTCACAGCAGCATATTAGTGCCTCACTCTCTTATAATAATTGGTTGCAAGGAAATACCATCGATACTCTATTGAAAAGTGAAATCGATAGTAAAATTACATTCTGGAGAGATGTACTGCATCGTATAATTAATGTTATAATTACTTTAGTATCTTGTAATCTACCTTTGAGGGGGCATGATTCTGGCAATTTTATGGCAATTTCACGTCTGCTATCTAACTATGATGCAACTTTAAAAGAACTTCTTCTAAAACCGAAAGGTGAAATAAATTATTTAAGCCCTACGATTCAAAACGAAATTATTAGTTTGCTTGGTACTAACGTTAGGAACAGTATTATCTCAGAAATTAAAATAGCTCCATTTCTGACAATAATTCTGGATACAACACAAGACTTATCAAAAATTGACCAACTATCTGTAGTTTTTCGATATATCTCGGTTACAGAAAATGATGATAATGTGCCTAAAGAAATAAAAATCTGTGAGTCCTTTTTAGGATTCATAGCAGTAACCGATTGCAGTGCTGCAGGTCTGAAAACTGTCATTTTAAATTTGACTAAAGAATATGGAATTGATTTGACTAAATGTAGAGGACAGGGATACGATGGAGCAAATGTTATGTCGGGTGTGTATGGAGGATTACAAACCCTAATAAAAGAGCATGCTCCAAATGCCGATTATGTTCATTGTGCTGCGCACGCTTTAAACTTGGTTTTGAACGATGCTGCGAGACATGTTCGTGAAGTATCGACTTTTTTCGATAATTTAGAAAAAATATATACTTTTTTTGGCAATAGTATAAAACGCTGGGCTATGCTAAGTGACGATTCATCTGAAAAATATTTGATTACCCTTAAAAAGGTATGTCCTACCAGATGGTCTTCTAGGAACGACGCTTTATTAGCAGTAAAGAAAAATTTTTTACTAATCATGAAAACTTTGTACCAACTAAATTTAATTTCAAATAAAAAAGATGAACGTGAAGAATGTAAAAGTATAATTAACATTTTAGAGAGTTTTGATTTCTTAGTGCTCGTTACATTTTTTTCTTCACTATTTGAAATTATTAATCCTGTTTCTAAAGCTCTACAGCATGAAAATAATGACTTACAGAAATCTAGTATTTTATTAAGTAATCTTTTAAATAGACTGTGCCAATTAAGAAATCAGAATTCATTTAATAGTTTGCTAAATGAATCCAAAGATTTAGCAAAAGAGTGGGGGGTAACAACTGTTTTTAAAAACAGTAGGCGAAAGATAACGAAGCGTTTTTTTGATGAGTTATCACAAGATGAGAGAATTTCCGACCCGGAATCCTATTTCAAAGTCAATGTATACTATTGCTGTTTAGATATATTAATTTCTCAAACTAAAGAAAGATTTCAGAGCCTTTGCAACCTGAGTAGTATATTCGAAATATTACAACCGGAGAAACTCCTATCTTCTTCAAGCGAAGAGATATTAAACGCTTCCGGAAAACTGTCTGCTAAATACAGTAAAGACATCTCACTTAATCTTTGTGACCAATTAAAGGCTCTAAAAACATGCTTAAATTCTGAAATTAAAAAAATTTGTTCCATTAAAGAACTCATTGAATTATTGCTAGTAAAATTCAATAGTCTTGCACCCAGTTTTCCCGAGGTAATCACAGCATGCTTTTTATTCTTGACCCTTCCAGTTACAACCGCAACGGCAGAAAGAAGTTATTCAAAATTAAAACTAATAAAAAATTACTTAAGAACTTCGATGGGACAAGAACGGCTGTCAGACATCTCACTAATGTCCATAGAGGCAGAAACTTTAGAAAAACTAAAATCATCATCAGCCATAAATGATTTAATAAATCAGTTTGCCGAAAAAAAGGCAAGGAGAGTGAATATTTAAAATTCGATTTTTATTTGTAAAATGGGTAAATTATGTGATAAATAAATATTTCTTCTCACAATATTTTTTTTCTTTTGTGAAAAATCTTTACCTCCATATAAGGGCCTCCAAAAAAATTTTTATACGGGGCCGCGACAAGGCACGCTACGCCACTGACTTTAATGTTAGTGGTTCAAATGTCAAAAATCCCTTTATTATGAAAATGGCAAATTTCTTTATTAATGCAAAGGTGACTTGGTTTATCGTTACTGTAGACAAACGAAAACACTTTATTTGATGAATCCTTAAAGAAAATTTTAATTAATATCAATCAGGAGAAAAGTTATTGCAAAAATATATGTTGATCCCTAGACACTTTTGATGTGTGTAGTTTGTGATTGTCCTTGCACAGTAGACAAGATTCTGTTCACTGTTTCACCCCAGAGATAAGTGGCATACATTAGATTAGAAGATTGCCAGTCGGTCGGTCTCGGCGGAAACCGTACTGACGATCGCTGAAGAAGTCATTATTTTCTAGGTAACCGAGAAGTTGGGCGTTCAATACACGTTCCATAACTTTACAAAGTATGGAGGTGATTGCGATCGGTCGATAGTTCGAAGGGTCTGCGCGACTCCCTTTCTTGGACACTGGTGGGACATTAGCAAGCTTCCAGGACCTGGGAACCAAACCAGTATTCAGAGAAAGACGGTACAGGCGTGTGAGGACAGGAGACAACTCGGGTGCACAGGTCTTAAGGACTATCGCAGGTATACCATCAGGTCCACTAGCTTTCTTCAAGTTCAGACAACGCAGCGTTTTGAGCACCTCTTTTTGGTAAATACGGATCTCCGGCATTACGGAATCGCAGTGAGGTAGCTTGGGTGGTGGCTAACTGCTTTTGCCGAGACGTGAGTTGCTTGCAAAAAGAGAAGCAAAAAGATTTGATTTCTCACTCGCTACATGAGCCAGTGATCCATCCGGTTACTACAGTCGTGGCAGTGATGGACGGCAAAAATTTGTTTCGATCGATTTGGCGACAGACCAGAACGCTTTACTCCCAGATGGGTATGAAGCAAGCTCGGACCCTATGCGGTCAATATGATCGAAACGACCTTTTTTAACCCTTTTTTGCAGGACTTGGAGGCTTCATTACGGGCCTTCTTAGCCCTAAGATCCGGTGCTTTGCAATCTCTCGCATTGACCCATGCCAAATAAGCCGATTGTTTAAGTTCTTCGCCGCCAGAACATTCGGCGTTGTACCAGGGCCTAATCAAACCGCCGATGAGGACGTCGGAATGTGAGATGAAATACTCCATACCCTGACGTAGAACTCCAACTATTGGCACAGGTCGTCGGATCATCAGAAGAGAAACACGTTTGCCACCACGGATAAGATGAAAATAAATGACGCATCTCATCCCAATCTACCGACTTGTATCGCCATAACCGTCGGGTTCCCCCAGGGCTGGTATCAGGCGGGGAGAATGACGATACAGACTTCATCAGAGAGTGGTCGGAACTCCCCAATGGGTCTGATACAGTAACCGAATATCTGTCTGGATCTGATATCAGCAGAAGGCCCAGGCAATTGGCAGTGTGGCCATCGACATCCGGCATCCGGGTTGGTTGGTCGACGAGCTGAGTTAGGTCGAGGGATTGCGCAAATTTGCGTGCATAACGACCAGCGTGATCAGTGCACTGGTATAAGAATAGCCACTCTTCGTGGTGGACATTGAAATCCCCCAATAACAAGAGTTCAGCCGTCGGGTACCGTTCTTGAGCCTTGTCTGCAATAGCGCTGAGATAGTCGAACAACCGGATTGTGTCCTGACCGCCAGAATGAGACTTGTATACACGATCTTCTTTAAACCCGTGTCCACCAAGGTCCAGAGCACGGAGAAAGTGGGGATCTTAAGATTACGGAGACGTTTTGTACAGGTGTCATCACGAACGTACACACAAACCCCGGCATGAGGCTTGATGCTACGGTTCAAGGTATACGCCGGGTAGTTGAGGTACGAGGTGCCAGGTGGACATCTGATTTGTGTCTCCGTAATGAACAGCAAATGAGGCCTCTCAGTTTCGAGGTGGACTGCAGTGAGTGCAGACTACAGATGTTGGAGTGGTCCATTTTAAGTGAGAGGGCGTGAAGCCGCTGTTTAATCTTTCTAATCTTAGTGGACCTTTTCAAGTTTGATGTCGTCGAATGGTGAATGGAGGACGGACCGCAGTTAAACGCGGCACTGCTGGACCGATCCAACAGTAAGCGCTGTGACGGACAATAGATGGATTTTTACTTCGTGACCGCGGGGACGCCCTAACCCGTCTAGAGGTGTCTACCGGGCCCTCTCGTCCAGTCGCCAACCGGCACGATAGCGCTTCCCTCGGGATTTTTCGCGAGATGGCGAGACAGCCTTTGGCGAATGGCTAATCCGCTACTTGGGCCCCCAACTATATGCGGTCAGCCAGCGGAGCACTGTGCTTCGGATCCCCCTAGGCTCCAGAATCAGGAGCCCAGCGCCAGAACACCGCGACACTGAGGCCGATTGATCACAGCGCGACCGTTCAGACCCGTCCCTCCTGAAGGCTACACCAAGCATCGTGGCGGAACACGGCTAGGCGTGGCGGATGAATGTCGCTGCCTTTAGCGCTACCCAGGTGCCAACAGCCTACGGACGCGGCCACGGTTGACCCCCTAAACACCTGATGCAGATAAGATAAAAAAATCTTTATTTGCAGTTAGACCCTCACGGGCACTTAGTCACGTCTTACATTTTCAATAATATATATTATTATTTTTTTAAGTTTTTCTCTTTTTTAATCTACCAGCATTTCAAATCACTATTGGCGAAGAAGAAATGCCAAAAGAAACTTGCCAATATAGGTCTTTTTTTTTCAAATCATCTTATTAATACTACAATTAAAGTTATATTAATTCATGTGCTGAATCATTTCCATGCATCTCTGTCAGTTAGATATTCACCGATTCTATAATTCTTACATAGAGTATTTTTGATGTGCCTTTTGAACATATTGTCAAGCAAGGACAGAACTGTTTCAGGTAATTTATTGTAGAATCGAATACAATTTACAACAAAAAATCTATTAGTCTTAGCAAGCCGATGTACTGGCATACGCAATCTATTCCTGCTTCAAAGATTTTCACTACATTTTGAAAACGAATTTATATTTTTACGAGCATATGACGATGAACGCTACATGTTCTCATAAATGTACTGAGGGGTAACCGTGAGGATATTTATTCCTTTGAATAGTTCTCTAAGTGATTCCCTGGGGCCCATGTTATAAATTGAGCGGATGACTCTCTTTCGTAATATAAAAATAGTTTCAATATCAGCCGCTCTTCCCCACAACATTATACCACATGACATAATGCCGTGAAAGTAGCTGCAATAGACTAAGCGAGCAGTAGCTACATCCATCAATTGTCTAATTCTCCTAACGGCATATGTGGCAGAGCTGAGCTTACTGACGAGTTTATATATGTGGGGGCCCCACTGCAATTTTGAGCCTATCGTAATTCCAAGTAATATAGTATCATTAATAAATTCTAGTATATTATTGTCAATGAAAACTTCTGTATTGGAAGAAGCCACATTTGGAAGACTAAATTGTATACATTTGGTTTTAGTGGAATTTAATGAAAGATTACATGTATTGCATGTGAACCAATTTATAATGGCAGATAGAACACTGTTTACATTGTCATTATTTTCGCACCGGCGAGCAACATTAAAAAATCGGCCAAGTGCGAGTCGGACTCGCGCACGAAGGGTTCCGCACCATTATCTATAAAAACGGCAAAAAATCACGTTTGTTGTATGGGAGCCGCCCTTAAATATTTGTTTTATTTTAATTTAATTATTTATTCTTAAAGCGAATATATAACTAAATATTCTGTGAATATTACAAGCGTCTACCTGTTACCGTTATCAATATCGAGCAAAAACGAGCAAAAAAATTGGTCAAGTTCGAGTCGGACTCGCGCACGAAGGGTTCCGTACCATTATCTATAAAAACGGCAAAAAAATCACGTTTATTGTATGGGAGCCCCCCTTAAATATTTGTTTTATTTTAATTTAATTATTTATTCTTAAAGTCAATATATAACTAAATATTTTGTGAATATTTCAAGGGTCTGCCTGTTGCCGTTATCAATATCGAGCAAAAATGAGCAAAAAAATCACGTTTGCTGTATGGGAGCCCCTTTAAATATATATCCTATTCTATTTTTTAGTATTTGTTGTTATAGCGGTAACAGAAATACATCATCTGTGAAAATTTCAACTGTCTAACTATCACAGTTCATGAGATACAGCCTGGTGACAGACGGACGGACGGACGGATAGCGGATCTCAATATTAAGTAAGATCTCAGTAATAAGGTTCCGTTTTACCCTTTGGGTACGGAACCCTAAAAATTAAAGAAGTGTCATCGGCAAACAGTAGTATATCCGCCGTTTTCTGCACCATGTAGGGCAGATCATTTACATATACTAAAAATCGGCTAAGTGCGAGTCGGACTCGCGCACTTAGGGTTCCGTACCACTATCTATAAAAACGGCAAAAAAAATCACGTTTGTTGTATGGGAGCCCCCTTAAATATTTATTATATTCTATTTTTTAGTATTTGTTGTTATAGCGGCAACAGAAATACATCATCTGTGAAAATTTCAACTGTCTAACTATCACGGTTCATGAGATACAGCCTGGTGACAGACGGACGGACGGACGGACGGACGGACAGCGGAGCCTCAGTAATAGGGTTCCGTTTTACCCTTTGGGTACGGAACCCTAAAAATAAAAAGGGTCCCAATATAGAGCCCTTCATTCAACTAAACTGATGGAACTGGAAAGAGCTCGGAGATTGACCCTTGAAGTTGGCCTTTCCAAACTTTCGTCTATTTCCTACCTATCAACTACACCAAGAAGCAGACATACGTACAGTGCGCCAAACATACATTTTATTAACTTTAATGTGTAAACACGCTGCGCTTTCAAAGATTGAGCGCGTACTAGACTCCATTACTCAGTATGTGAGACAAATAATGCCAGAACCTCTTTTGCTCAAAAAATTTACCTTATCCGTTCAGGAATACTGTACAACAAAATAAATAAGATACTAAACGTTGCGAACAGTACCAGGTATACATGTAAAATATGGCAACTAAATAAAGGTTAAAAGAAATGAATTACGATGAAACCGAGAAACTTATTGTTATACAAAAGTAGGAAGTATTTCAGAACTTGGTGCATTAATAAAGTAACTGTATCATTTATGTATTATATGAATAATTAATTGTATTGCATTGTAATCTGTTGATGTTGGAATAGGAGCTTACTGATGACTCTCAAAGCTGATTAAAGGCAATTTCCGCAAACCAGTTCTACAATAGGTCTCTATCTCTGGTCATCTTGGCTATTAAACAGTCACCTTAGAAGTGGTCAGGTTCATCTTATATGGATACATGGTCCCAGTGGTATACCGGGAAATAAAACAGCCGATAGTTGTGCTAGCAATGCGATACATAGTGGATGTCACTCGCAGAAACAAATTATTTGCCAGTTGGAATGGATTATGGAAAAAGTCTAGTGCTAATGCAGATATCGGATATTATGCGTCTATCCAAGCCTACATGCCAACAAAACCATGTTTTTTTGCATACCAGGACAAGACTAAGCGGGCAAGATCAATCATCTGTCGTCAGTAAATTGGACATGCTGCAATGTTTTCCTTGTGTGAGGAGGATGTACAAACATTGTGTGGAAATTTCAATAACATTTTTTTTTTCATACCTCGTCGGGAGGCATACAAGCATTCGGCCCGCCTAATGTAAATTAGTCACACGCAGGGACGCAGCAACCTTATAGTAAGTTGTTATTTGGCTGTGGTTTTCTGTGAGATGGAGGCACTTCCCCAGATGGGCTGCTTTGCCCTAGCTCTCTTAAAACATCCAGACAAAGACAAACAGACATGTTCATGCACACAAATAATAAATAATAAATAAACATAATAAATAAAAAATAAGGTGGAAAAGAGAGAGGCAGACTTTTTATTGTATTCTATCTTCTAAGTATTCCTTTATAGAATAATACGCTTTTGTATGGAGTAATTCTTTTATCAAATTAACAAATTTACCGAATGATTTTTCGGATTTGATGTTATCAGGCAGCTTATTGTAAACCTTTACTGACATTGAATAGGGACCTGAGCTATGTAGTACTAATTTAGAATTCAAATTTTTTAAGTTATTTTTGTAACGCGATTCATAACGACGGGGCATGTCTCCTAGTGACGTATAAAAGTTTGGATATTTTCTAATAAATTTACAAACGTCTAAAATATAAATACAGGGTAAAGTTAAAATTTTTAATTTTTTGAAATGTGGCTTGCAACTGTCTGTTTGTTCGATGTTTGTTATTATGCGTATACATTTTTTTTGAAGGATGAGTAAGTCCTGTGCGCGTGAACTATTGCCCCACAGCATCACGCCATAGCTAAGCCAAGCATGAGCGTAGGCATAGTATGCCGTGACAGCGGTCTTGGTGTCCGTCGATTTCTTCAATTCCCTCAAGGCGTACGTAAACCGAGACATTTTAGTAACCATCGTTTCTATATGAGGTTTCCACGTTAAATTGGAGTCGATAACAACACCGAGCAATTTATATGTAGAAACACATTCCATTTCAATATTCTTGAAAGAAAAAGATATATTCAATTCATTTTTTTGTCGCGGTCTGAACTGCATTATTTTAGATTTTGAATAATTAATTTGTAAGTTGTGATCATTCATCCAGATTGTAATACGATTTATTAGATTGTGTAATTTTTGATTGAGATTTACACTGTTA
The DNA here is from genome assembly GCA_947507595.1 of Pyralis farinalis. NCBI lineage: Eukaryota > Metazoa > Arthropoda > Insecta > Lepidoptera > Pyralidae > Pyralis > Pyralis farinalis. Next base: position 3,346,449 of record OX382281.1, read on the forward strand.
TCACACGACATCAAAAGCGAAAAATCATCGGCATACATCACACACGATCGTCCACGGTTTTTGGTAGGTCGTTTATGTAAATAATGAACAGGATACACCCGAGAACACTCCCTTGCGGGATCGAGTCGGCATCACTTGGACGTCCGATCTGACCGTTTCAATTTGGCGGGTGTTCTCGTCAACATGTTCGACCTCAACATATTCGAAAGTCATTGTCAAAGTCGCGTCATTCACGACTGAGCCACCGAGCTCGTCAAGTATAATCATACTCTGTAATTGCATTGAAACAACTGAGTTATGCCTAAACAAGTGTAAAATTATACCCTCCTTTATCAGTTAAAACATGAAATGCTTCTGTTCAGATTTCCTGGCTTCACCGTCACATACCTGAGACGTGCATTGTGACTACACACAGACAATATTATTGAAAATAGTCAAATTATAAAACAAATGGTATTCTTACTAGTTGGCCACCATGCAGTATCTGTGTGAGCACCTCGTCGGCCCTCACGGACCTGACCATCAGGTTGTGGCACTTCTTCAGCTGGCTGTAGCAGAGGTAGCAAGCCATCGTCGGCCGGGACGCCGTGTTTAACTGAAAACGATATGAAGAAGGTTCACGGTCAGACTATTGAAATAGTAAATTAATAATAATGTATCTATCTGTATATTTTCATGCTTAGTCTCTTGCAGGGTAGGCTGAGAGAACCGAGCGCCACGTGACTCGGTCTTTACACAGCTCCCGATTCAATCTTCTGATAACACCCAATATATTTAGTTGTGACAGGCCTTTCTCGGCATCTTCATCCTTCTACTTTCCCATTCTATATGTTATAAAGTTGTTTTTTTCTTTAAATTATTACAATAGTTGAGGCGCTTTTCTAGGCGACCTCAGCAAATGGAAAGGCATGGCACTAAATATAGATAGGGTTCAAAAAGTAAAGTTTATATCTGGCGCCAGCCACGGTCATTCCATAATATTGCCCCGAACAGTCCAGCAATGCCTGGATATTTAATCTCAAGGAAAGTAGTAAGAAAACCATTTGAAATCCAATGAATCATGTCAGGTGTAGCAAATTACAGATAACTAAAATTCAACTAAAAAAAGATTATAAAACTAAATTAGTGAGGTTAGTTGAATACAATAGCTTATATTAAAACTTACTGCACCCCTATATTCATCTATAAGCAAACTATTTCTTAGGTAAGGTGATGAATTCAGATAATAATCACTTCCAAGAGAAAATCTAAGGTTCAGTCCAGTCACTAAGCTTGGTTAAGTTACTATGAGTTCAAATTACTACGGGTCAAATTACTAAAGAGTCAAGTTGGACCATTTTAACAAGAGTGATAAGAATAAGTGAAATTACGATACTGTGAAGGTCGTTGCGCAGAATTCCATGTCAGGGAAACATCCCCGGGTCGCCACGCGTCACTACCACACGCTACACATGACTTCTATTCCAAGACAGGCCCTCACCGTGCGATTTCGAATTCCAAGGTAAAATTTTAAGTCCTAAGAAAACACTGTCATCCTTTCTGTGCGGGAACCAGCTAAAAATAACGACAGTTTATTAGAATCCTGGTCAATTACACGTCGAAAAATGGCCGCACGGTTTGGTCTGAGATCACTTACCATCTTCTTGGAAATTATGCGATCCACATCGCCTTTACAAAATCCATCGGCTAGGCAGCCGTTGTCAAAATAAATTAGGTCGTTTCAGACCTTTAAAACCAGAAATGGACAGAGAATCTACGACCAGAAAGTAAAAAGTCATAGAGCTTGTTTTCTTTTTTTTTTTTTTATTAAGTTACTTTTATCCCCGAGTGGAAAGGCAAAGGGTTTTAGCTCACACAGCCTAGTCTTGAGTTCAGAGCCATTCTCGGAAATTCCATGTGGTGAGAAAAATACTCGTCACTAAGAAATCCTCAAAAGTACCAAAACATCCAACCAAAGGATTGATAAAAACTCCTCCACCAAACATAAATAAAATTCCTTTAATGAAGGACTAAAATAAACAAATCGTCTTCATAACCATATATCACAACTCACAAACCAAACCTTGAGTGCAGTTTGGCTCCTTCACCACTGACTTCTTAAACTTCAAATAAAACTTACAAAATAAACTCTAAGTGCAGTTAGGCAACTTCGCCACTGACTTCCCAAACCTCTAAGCAAAACAGGAATACAGTTAAGCACTAACGCCGCTGTCTCAAAACTTTGAACATACCCACCCTTACTACTTTGAGTGCAGTTGGGCACCTTTGCCACTGACTTTATAATTATGTTCTGAAAACCCCCAAAGACGCACATTGTGATCGGCACAACACCACCGAACTTCCGAGCACAAAGGCATAACAAAAGTACGAGTATATTGTGATCGGCACAATAACACCGAACTTCCAAGCACAATTACAAAAACAAAAGCATATTGTGTTCGGCACAACACCACCGAACTCTCGAGCACAATAGCAAAAACAAAAGCATATTGTGAACGACACAACACCGCCGAACACCCGAGCACAATTGGAAAAAATGTCCGTAAGGATCCAAATAATCCAATTACGGACTACAAACTCCAATTAGTCGCCTTCTACGACATGCTTGGGAAAAGCATATGGCCTATTCTTTTCAAAGTCGCGGTACCAACGCGGGTGTAAGTACTCCTCATATCGGGAAAACGTCCCTGTCCATGTAAGTCACATCCAAGAAAAAATATCCTAAGATCCTTACAAAATATAACAAAAAGGACAAACAAACAAAAGTGACTATGCGCTAATACATAGGACACAAACAACTAAACAAACACATGCAAGCTAGTTATGAACCCCGGCACCCGGGTTCATAACTAGCCTAGAGTTGTAGTAATGCGAACGTAAGCGCAAACTGCATACGATTCTCAGAATGTCTGGCGCTGACAGGCTCGTCTCCTGCTGGTGGTCCGATGTGTATTGTACCATGATTTTGTAACTTTGCAGGCAGTCGTAAGCTGAACGTCTGTAACGTGTGACTCTAGTTTTATATAATTCATAAATTAATTTTGTATTATTTTTAAAAAGTCTTCGAGACGCGGTGGATTTAAAACTGGCGCAGCCGGGTCGGATATTCATTTAAAGCTGTGTTCGAGGACTCTATAAATCGGTTATCGGACTTATCAGCGGAATATCCCCGAACCAAATAAATTTGTTTTGCCACGACAAGTGAACTTTTTAAGTGGAGTGTATAATAGTGCAGAGTTTAGCGAGCACCTATAACGGAAGATATCCTGGCGGGCGGATTGTGAGTAGATCTTTTACAATTCCTCTCTTTCCCATATTATTTCCTGTTGGGTGTGACTCATTAGATATAAAATTAGTTATTTTTCTTGATTTTATTTCGGACTAAAATTGCTGATATAAAATTTCGGGAAAGTTATTAAGTTTTTAATAAATAAATAAATAAGATTTTTTTAATAAATAAATGTAAATTATTTTGTTCATTTAAAATCAGTGAACAATTCATTTAGAAGGTTATTTGATTTTCGGTAGTTACTGCACTGAATCGGCAGAGTTTATATAAGTATTTAAGTAATAATTAGTTGTAAAATAGTATAAAACAAATATGGCTCAAGAAAACCAAAACGTAGCACCGGCGCAATTAGTGACTTTGGTGCCTTCCGAAATGTTATCTATAATTCCTAGATTCGGCGGACAGCCTGAACATTTGAATTTTTTTATTACAAAAGTTGAATATGTGTTGCGTAACTATTCAGCGCAAGGAAATTTGGCACAGGCAGTGTATTTGTTTCATGCTATTACGAGCAGGCTTGTAGATAAGGCGGCGGCTCTACTTAGTGAGAGGCAGGCCATAGTGTCCTGGGAAACGTTAAAGGATGTATTACTTCTACATTTTGGTGATCCGCGTTCGGAAAAGGTATAGCAATTGAATTAGAGTCTCTAAAAATTAAATCGGGAGAATCATATCCAGCTTTTTGTGGTCGCATACAAAGTGTACACAGTGCTTTATTTGCTAAAGTGAACCAGATCACCGATGAGGGAGTCAAAGCGGCCAAAATGATAATATACAATAACAGTGCCTTAAAAGTATTTATGTACAATTTACCCGAAAATATGATTCGCATATTACGCTTAAGGGGTTGCCCTTCACTTGAGACGGCTTTAGGCTTAGTGATGGAAGAGGTTAATTTTCAAAACCAGTATAACATTAAACGCAAGCAGCTAAGTCATCTGGCAGAGCCACAACAGAGCTCGTCAACTACAGGTTTTAAATGGGGATTACCACAAATCGTAGGACCACAGCCAAACATTCAGCAACAATTTAGGATGCATCCCAATAATCAACAAATTAAATTCGGCAATCCGAATCAACAATTTAAATTCGGCATTCCGAATCAACAATTTAAGTTCGGCATTCTGAATCAACCCCAAATTTTTCGACCAAATCAGAATATGAATTATCAAAGACCGTCGTTTATCAAAATTCTCAAGGTTTTCAATTCGGCATACCGAATCAGCAGCCGGCTAGATTACGAAACTTCGTACCAGCCACAAGGTTACCGACCTCCGGTAAATAACAATAATTTTAATAGACCTAATTATACACAAGACCTTTCGACTCCTGACGTCTCCATGAGGACTGTTGCTAGGCAAAATATGTTAGACGCGACGGAATATCCAAATGAATCGTCAAACTTTGACCTAGACTATAGTCAAGAATTCTACCCAAATGAAGTCAATTATTTCGAACCCACTGAACGTAACAAATGTAGTGGGTTATTTTCAATAAACAACGAACCATATTTAGATACAGCACCTGAAATTAAAGAAATAAATTCGGACGAGGAAAATTTTCATTTAACGGCCTCGCGAAAAGACCACCGGAAGTAATAAACCTCAATTGTAGTAGTGTGCTCACATTGCCTCATATTGAACTACCAGAAATGAATGCACGATTTATGATTGACACTGGTAGTACTCGGTCATTCATAAGCCCCCATAAGGTCGACGAATATTTTCAAAATTATAAGACTCACGAACCATTCGAAGTCGTAAGTACCCACGCGCGGAGTACACATAATGACGTCATCATAATTCCGCTTATGAAAACTTTCAATAGCGAAAGCCGACATAAATTTTACATAGGCACTACGACGGCCTAATCTGCTCCGACCTTCTAAAACAATTAGATGCGACAATAGACTTGAAGAACCAAGTTCTGCATACGCGAAATGCTGATATACCCATTATTTATAACTCAATGCACGAAATACATTTGGAACAGCGTTCAGACTCGCGTCAAAATTCCGACTAAACTTCAAAATAGAGATGACATAATTGATTATGTGGACTTTGGACAAGGGTTTCGTATGCCCAGCGCAATAGTTAGGTGTACAGATTCATTTGCAACCACGGTAATTCAAAATTGTTCGGAAAAAACCCATTTCCCTGACTTTTACAAAACCCTTCAAAGTTACTGAATTCGAAAATAATACCTGCGAAGTTAACTTAACGACCAGTAATTACGAAATTGATAAAAAACTTAAACAAAATTTACAACGCTTGCGCCTAGATCATATGAACCAAGAGGAAAAAAAGTGTATATCGAAACTCTGTTATGAATTCCGCGATATATTCCATGCCGACGAAATTCCATTGTCGTTTACAAATGACGTAAAACATAACATACGTACAAAGAACGAAGATCCCATCTACATAAAACCATTTCGACAGTCTCCTACACAAAATACCGAAATAGAGAAACAAGTCGAAAAATTACTCAATGACAACGTAATACAAGAATCGCATTCACCATAGAGTGCTCCGGTGCATCTCGTGCCCAAAAAGGCGGACACAACCGGAGAAAAGAAGTACAGAATGGTTGTCGACTTTAGGCGACTTAATGAGATAACTGTAGACGACAGATATTCACTACCGAACATTACAGAATTATTTGACAAGATGGGCAAGTCCTCTTATTTTGGTACTATTGACCTTGCGAGCGGATACCATCAGATTGAGGTCTCTGAGGCTGACGTGCTCAAAACAGCGTTTTCAACAACGTCAGGACATTATGAGTTTACCAGGATAACGTTCGGACTTAAAACGGCACCAGCAACGTTTCAACGAACTATGAATAACGTCTTGAGAGGGTTGCAAGGAACACATTGCTTAGTCTACTTAGACGATATCATTGTATATTCGAACACCTTACAGGAACACATAGAAAAGCTCAGAAAAGTATTCGAACGGCTTAGAGCGACCGATCTTAAGGTCACTCTAGACAAAAGTGAGTTCCTCAGGAAGGAGGTCCTCTATTTGGGACATGTAATATCAAAAAATAGTCTTAAACCTAATAATGATAAAATAGAAGCGATTTTAAACGTTCCATTACCTCTCTACAACAACTCCTACAACAACCACCGAAATCAAGAGTTTCCTTGGATTGGTGGGTTATTATAGCAAATTCATTAAGGATTTTTCTAGAATTACACGACCCCTCACTGTGTGTCTAAAGAAAAGAATTACAGACGAGTTTAGAGAAGCACTAGAAATATGCAAAGAACTACTAACTAGCGCTCCATTGCTACAATTCCCCGACTTCGCAAAGCCATTCATTATTACTACGGACGCCTCAAACTATGCCCTAGGGGCAGTGCTCTCTCAAGGACCTATCGGTAGTGACAAACCTATTGCATATGCGAGCCGAACATTGAACGACGCGGAAACGAGATATAGTACTATAGAGAAAGAACTGCTGGCGATTGTGTGGGCAATAAAACATTTTCGCCCATACCTTTACGGAAGGAAATTCACCATATATACAGATCATAGGCCACTTGCATGGCTGAACTCCATAAAAGAACCAAACAGTAAACTAATAAGGTGGAAACTACCATTGTCAGAATATGATTTCGACGTCGTCTATAACAAAACGAAAACAAAACACAAATGCCGATGCTCTATCCCGGATAAGGTTAAATGTAATAGGCAAAGAAGACACTGAATCACAGCAAGTTAATGTGGACGATACGGAAGACAGATTACAATCTTACCTAGATGACGTTGCATCCGAAATCACAAGACTAAAACAAGAACGAAAAACCAGATAAGGATGTTATCGAGCTATCTTCAGAATCTGGAACCTCCAACTCTAAGAACCTTGGAAATGAAGTTGAGTCCGAATACCCTATACGGACAGAATCCGAAGACACTATCAGTGTGCCCGACGAAACTTCAATCTCCAAGACAGATACTATACATTCTGCACTTGACATACATGCACATGACATAGATACGGATGGTATCCCAATCCTTGAGGAAGCTATTGACACTAAGCCGAATCAGATTCTGATATTTTCTTGGAATAGAGATCATATTACGGTTAAAGAAGAAGCAAACAGAAAATACACTTACCTACGAATATACCAGATTTAGTAAGACAGTTTCTGAAAGAATACATTAGACCGAAAATAAAGTACTTTTTATACTTCGAAGAAGAAGCCCACCAGAAACAATTTACAGAAGCAACTATATCTCTCTTCAACAGATACTGTAAAGTTATTTGAATGCACAAAAAGGTTAATATACGTAGAAGATGAAGAAGAGCAGAGACAAATAGTATTAAAATACCATCATGTAAAGACCTGTCACCGAGGTATAAATGAGACTCTGATGAAGCTGAACTAGTATACTTATGGAACAACATAGATATCACAGTGGCCAGCGTAATTAGTTCATGCGAAGTTTGTAAGCAAATGAAATACGATCGGAAACCATATAAACCGGAGTTATAGCTAACACAAACGCAATCTAAACCGTTTGAATAATTTTTTATCGATTTGTTTTCCATTGAAGGCCGGTACTTCCTAACAATAATAAATGCCTTTAGCAAATTAGGGCAAGCATTTGAGATTTCTAACCGTTCCACGCCGGAAGTTGTCCGCGTACTAATAAAATATTTCGCGATTTACGGCAAACCTGAAAAAATAAGTGCAGATCCCGGATCTGAATTTAATAATACACTTTTGAAAGAAACCTTGAGATTTTACAAAAATGTCCTACACATTGGTACACCACACAACCCTAACTCTATGGGTCTTAGAGAACGATTTCACTCAACCATTGTGGAAATCTATAGAATAGCTAAATACGAGCAAAAACTAACCGACGCTGCATTCATTATGACATACGCTGTTATGGCGTATAACCATACAATCCATTCAGTTACCGGTCTTACACCATTCGAAGTAGTCTTCGGACACACGAGCTCAACTAGTTCTTTTAATGTTGAATTTGACAAACAGTATACTCAAAAATTAGTAACCGATCATCCCAAGCGAACTAAACACCTTTATAGATTTATAACAGATAAAATGATAAGGGATAAGGAAAGGGTTCAGTCAAATCGTGGAGGTGAAACAAAATTTAATATAGCTGAGGGGGACGAAGTATTCATTAACATCAAATACGAGGCGTAGCAAGGACAAGGCCCGCTATCAGAAAGCGCAAGTGTCGGGAGAGATAGTTAGAAATACAGTACCGGTCATTACAAAGAGTCGCGACACTAAGATCCCTATTAAGGATGTAAAACGTCCTTCACAGGTTCGTGCTTCTCCTGGTGGTCCGCAGCAGTCAAAGCCAGGCCCCTCGACTGCAAAGGATTGACCGGAATCCAGGGATTATACCCATAAGGGAAGGTCGAGCCATGATAAGTGATGACAAGTGGTCCATCATCAAAACTATAGATTTAAGCCTAGTACAGGAAGATTTAGAGTTTAACAATAACCGCTATGCAATCAACAAACATGTAATTACATATTATAATAATAAATTTGTTAATTACGAGCTTGCTGATGTAAAGACTCCAGCAGATCAACTCAAATATCTTACATTCGAAAAATTTAGGCAGATAGTTCCGTCCATACGACGAAAGCGAGGCATTCTTAATCCTTTAGGCTCTCTCATAAAAACGTTGACTGGCAATTTAGACAATGAAGATGCCATAAAGTATGATACACTTATTAATGATATAAAAATTAATCAACAAAGTAATTCTAGAAAAATCAGCTTGGTCACTAAAATGCTGGAGTCCGTAATAAATAATACTTCTATTAGTAAGAACAATTTTATCCAATTGGATAAAGAGATCTGGGAGATAAGAAAAGTGCTTAACGAAACAATGACTGAACTTACCGCAAACAAACTTATTCATGTATATAATCTATTTTTACATAATTACCAGATGCTCTATATAAGATTAGATGAAATTGAAACGGCCATAGCCTTAGGAAATTAAAAACATTGCATCAGTCGATTATAGACCCCTATAAATTCGTAACTATTTTAAAAGATATTGAAAAAATTGAGAACTTAGCCTATAGTGTAAATTACAATAACTTAATAAAGCTCAAACAATGTCTAGAAATAAAAGCTTATTCAAAGGAAAATCAAATTACCTTTATTATCGAAGTTCCTTTAGTAGAAAAGGACATGTATAATTAATATAGAGTCCTCCCACTCCCCGTCATCAATTTATTTTTTTGGTATATTTATGTATGTAATAATCAATGACCTTAACAAAACTGTCCTCATAATCCCTAAACAGCCTTACCTTAGTGTAAATGGATCGAAAACTTTTTAGCTGACTCGCCCCTGCAAACAGTTGGAAAAAGAACTCTACATGTGCTACCGAGAGCACATAGCACGTGGAGCCATGGAAGGACACCAGGAGAAGCACGAACCTGTGAAGGACGTTTTACATCCTTAATAGGGATCTTAGTGTCGCGACTCTTTGTAATGACCGGTACTGTATTTCTAACTATCTCTCCCGACACTTGCGCTTTCTGAAAGCGGGCCTTGTCCTTGCTACGCCTCGTATTTACTCCTTTAATGAATACTTCGTCCCCCTCAGCTATATTAAATTTTGTTTCACCTCCACGATTTGACTGAACCCTTTCCTTATCCCTTATCATTTTATCTGTTATAAATCTATAAAGGTGTTTAGTTCGCTTGGGATGATCGGTTACTAATTTTTGAGTATACTGTTTGTCAAATTCAACATTAAAAGAACTAGTTGAGCTCGTGTGTCCGAAGACTACTTCGAATGGTGTAAGACCGGTAACTGAATGGATTGTATGGTTATACGCCATAACAGCGTATGTCATAATGAATGCAGCGTCGGTTAGTTTTTGCTCGTATTTAGCTATTCTATAGATTTCCACAATGGTTGAGTGAAATCGTTCTCTAAGACCCATAGAGTTAGGGTTGTGTGGTGTACCAATGTGTAGGACATTTTTGTAAAATCTCAAGGTTTCTTTCAAAAGTGTATTATTAAATTCAGATCCGGGATCTGCACTTATTTTTTCAGGTTTGCCGTAAATCGCGAAATATTTTATTAGTACGCGGACAACTTCCGGCGTGGAACGGTTAGAAATCTCAAATGCTTGCCCTAATTTGCTAAAGGCATTTATTATTGTTAGGAAGTACCGGCCTTCAATGGAAAACAAATCGATAAAAATTTATTCAAACGGTTTTGACGTAATTCTCCACGAATATCACCGCTTGTTCTCCAATTCGTGTAAAAAATGAAAGAGTAAAAATAGAAATGATACAACCGGATCGATGGATACTGTACAGCAGCCTCAAAATCTTAGCAACGACTCGTTGCGGAACTGAGATGATTAGAGAGTATATTTTTAGAACTTATATTGTTACGATAGAGTACGACTGTCAATTAGAAATAGAAAATGTCAAACTGAGGAGACAGAGTACCAGAGCCGCAGTGATCATTCCTCCAAAGTTACCCATTATCAACTTTTTGGGGGTACCAACGCCAACGGCGGCCTTACGAAGGCCTATGAATCTGGACGAGCTGGACCTGCAGAATCTTCATACATTGGCATATGTCTTGAAGACAAGTGATAGTGAAACAGTGGCCCAAAGTCAATTTAGTGAAAGTGCGACAAAAACGCGAAGTGTTAGCATATAGGAACATTACTCCTTTATATTGTGTTAGCTTTATGTAGTATCATTTATGTAATCATCTGTTGTTTTAATTTATGTTAATTTTGTATTATTTTTTAAAAAGTCTTCGAGAAGCGGTGGATCTAGCTCTCATACAAATCACTCTCATAAAACACTAGCATAGAAATAAAACAACACGAAAACTCGTGTAAAAACATCTATCACAAAATTTCGCGTACGTAAACAAACTAAAAACAAAATAAGGTCTTTGATGTGGGTGCGAAGTGTGAAGAAAAAGCAGTGCTAATTACCCAAAAATGTACCTAAGCTGTAATTTAGTAAAACCAGAACTTGAATTCAATTATTTGATATAACCTGTCATACATCACCTATCAATTATCACCCTAGTTACCTTTCATACAACATTCAAACGTCAATCGCAACAAAAGTGTGAGCTTTCATAGAAAATCACCACATTCCAGTCTGACATGAGTGTCGAAAGCAATTAAATTTTAATTATGTCCTTGACATCATAGCGACCTTTTTGTAGATCTTTCAACACATAAATATTGTTGGAAACTTTTTCAACAAGTTCACATTTTATAAACTTAGGTGCAAGTTTAACCGAAAAGTAAGTGGTTTGGGTGATTGGGTTTGGGTGAACGATTGCGATATATTAAGTATCACTCGCGCGATGCCTCCTCTGCTGCTTACACAGCAACTCCTTGGGAGCTTACTGGTGACCTCACTCATTCGCAAGAACACAACAACCCTCAAGGGAGTTGTTATTTGGCTGCGGTTTTCTGTGAGGTAGATCTCTCTTTCGTACATCCACAATGCAAACTGTCTACTAGCATTACTGTGTAGATTTTACATAATGATTGTATCTCGATGTAATCTGCCAAACCCAGCTCTCTCTTCTATACATTAGCATTGGGTCAGTACAGCATTGTTTATAGCAATCTGCACCTGGCTCTGGTTCTTACTGCCAAGAAGTTTTCCCAACAATCCATTCACACTATTAGTGAGTGAATGCAGAGTATACACATATACTCTGCATTCACTCACCTCTCCACATCAGCAGGGTACCTATCATCCCTGATAAATGTGCATCCAAGATATACAAGCTCATTCACTTGCTCCAACACTCCATCATCAACTGTTATTCTTGTGTTCCTTCTGTTTTTTTTTTAATAAATTATATCTTAAAAATATTTATAAAGAAGTTTTCGCTGAATTACTTGCCGCTGTATAAAACACAGGGCGGAGCTAACAAGGAGGAGAATCAACATTTCAGTATTAACATTTGTTATGAGCTTTTCTTTACTGCAGTGACAATTGAGCAGTCAGAACCCGTTATATACGTTTTCCCATACATTTCGCAGTCGTATTCGACCACCCGGGTTTCGAAAGGTTAATAAAAATGTAAACATAAAAACATTTGTCTGTTCTCGTAAAAAGGTATAATATGTGACACAAAAGTAATACAAAGACTCCTATAGGTCAGTTCCCCATGTGAGGGAACACAGGCCATGCAGATATCGGGAATATAATCTCTATAGAAAGTTCAAGTAGTGCTAGATAACAGACAAGGCAATGGCGGTATAACCACACCCCTAGCTAGGCAGCTGGCTGGAAGAGGCTAATGCAAGCCTTGAGGCTTAAATCCTCCCCAAAAAACTTGTCAGCACCATGTGGGAAGTGGCATGAGTAATCACCCAAACCAAAATTATTGCATTGGGAGCGAGACAAAAGTAAACTACCCCAGGAAGGTACCAGCACCACCAGTGCTGGAGAATTCTTCCCTGAAAAATGTTCGGACTGCCCCAAGTATTCTGGGGGAGGGGTTACCTCTCGGTAAACGCCGATGATAATAATACACAGAACATCACATCAATTTCTGACAAAGACTTAACAGCTAACAACTCGTCTTCCAGCCAGAACAGTAAAAGGCGAAGAACATTAGCCTCTCCTCCTGAAGACCAACAATTATACTAAATATATAATCAGTATACTCGGTAAATCAGTGTACTAAATATATAATCGGTATGATGGACTAGCCACTGATGCCTCAGACCCCAAAGAATCAACCAAAAAACTATAACCTAACTATAAACTACCTCCATTCATTCTATATGGGATTGAGGATATAAATAAACTTGTAAAAACCATAAAGGAAATGCTAACAGGGATTATCATTATCACCGGGCCACTTTCTCGTCAAACTGAACATGACGAAATGAAATAGTGTCACTATGTAATTTTTATTCAAATTTTATTTAAGGGATGCGAATAAGCTCAAATGTGATAGTAGATCTCTCTAGATCTGATTATGGCTTCGGGGCTGATTTCAGATGGATAAAGGAAAAGAAAAAAAAAATTGTATTTAAGAATTCTGGAGTGACCAAATTTTTTGGAAACTGCAGTCTAGGCGATTTATTCCATTATAATGTGCATACTTTTCAAGAAGGCGGTAAGTTGCCATTGGGCCGAACGCGAGTGCGCATTTTCCACCGCATGTTGTTCAGATTACTAACAAACTCTCTTCGAAGCTAATAATTCGACTTTACACTGGCGAATTGCCCGACGAATTGAGTGCGTCGAGTTTGGCTGTGGAGACGCGTGACAATTTATGGATATTGTATTTTATTGTTAGCACCGGCGCGGCATCGTAGTGTGGGACGACGTGACACGGCTTTCCAGTATTGTGCAATTTTCATTTTTATAACCTGTACATTTTGATTAGGCGTTATTAGGAGTCCCATTCAATTCGATTAGTAGACCTGAGAAAATTAGAACTTTAGTAAACACTAGTATAATTTATTGTACACAACTACATCACTAACTTAGCTTTATGGACCTGTTTCTAGTGGAATTTAAGTAAATTGTAAGGTGCTACACCTGAACGTCATGAGTATTAAAACATTAATCAGATTTCCAATATCTTATATCACAGCAAACAGGGACGACAAACTCAACATTAGACTCAGAGACCTGAAATGGCTTCTGGGTAGAAATTGAGTTTGGAAAATAAACTTTTGGTTTATAAGATTTTTAAACCCATCTGGACTTATCGGATCAACTGTGGGGCAGTGCTTGTACCTCCGATATATACATTTTACAGAGGTTCGAAAATGTTATATTAAAAGCTGTCTCAAACGCTTCTTGGTTTATAACTAATAACGAGGTTCATCAACTACTCTGTATTCCCACAGTCAGGAGAAATTTCAAAATCCTGCACCAGATATAAAAAACGCCACAATCATTCAAACCAATTGGCTCAGCAACTACTGCAAAGAAGTCACAAACAAAGGTATTCTTGAATTGGACAACAGATTTGCCAAGCAACTAATGAAGAGATCTTGTCAATGGACAAGTGACTCTGACCGCCAAATTCTCCAATCAACTCATCAGGGACTATTAAAAAAAAACTACATTAATCCTGTAATGTTCACGTCAACAAATGGAGGTTGAACCCTGTTATTGAGACATGCAGACTGTGGAGTGATGACGGCGGATCAGATATTAAAACGTGCTACAAGTTCGGTAAGTACTTACTGATATATCGGTCAATTTCTCGTAGACACGTTGGAGCGGGCTGTCGACTATATTGTGAACGGGTACGTCTATCGCCAAGCAAAGCCTGCACACAGTTTTTATAGACATTTTGTTTAAAGTAAATCAATATTTAAAACAATCAAAGGGATAACAATTCACTGAAACCTCAGAGAAAGTATCCTTCCTCTGGGTCTCGATAATGCACGACCAGTATTGCACAGCCAAATAATGTACAGCCAGGAATGCACGGCCAATAATTCGTGGTTTTGGCTTTCAATTATTAGGGTGTGCATTATTGGCTGTGCAATACTGGCCGTACAATATCTGCCCGTACTGATATTGTACGACCAAATAATGTACAGCCAGTAATGCACGTCCAAATAATTGAAACCATCTACAAGTACACGAATTATTGGGTTGTGCATTATTGGCCGTGCTTTCCTGGCCGTGCAATACTGGCCGTACATTATTTGTACAGGGCATAATGTACAGCCAGTATTGTACGACCAGATAAAAGGCAACCATCTCTCATTGGTTGGAGCAACTGTGCTCCTATTGGTCGGTTCACTTGCTTTGTTTGTGCTTCGTTTAGAGGGATGGCAAGGATGGTTTAGGCAAATGAATGGTCAGTAATGAAGTTTGGTCTACTTTTTATAATGACACTTTTCAAAATGGCAACGATTCGCTTCTGGCACTTCGCCGGCCGCTACCGCGGCACGCTCGCTTCGCTCGCTCGGCTCGTGCGTTGTTTGTCATACTCTAACCTAACCTAACCAACCGAGATTTCTGTTGCTGTACTTATTACAAAATTTTTATTTGTTTGAAAGATTTGACAAATGATAAATGCCCAAACGTTTTGTGTCATTATAATAATCAGCTTAACAATAATTCTACCAAATGAAACAAAATGGCGGACGAGCGACATTGACTTGACAGTTGACTTGACAAATACGATGTCGTTCCATTTCACAGTTTATTCTTGCATTTTCAGTTACAAATGCACTTGACATCTACATTGTTACGTTGAGTTTGACGTTTGTAATGCTTATAATGAAACGTTTTGATAGTTTATATCATGTTTTTATTAAGTATTTACACCTCTACACCACATCTATTAGATAAAAGTATTTAGCCATATTTAACTTACTGCTGAGTTACAGATCTTATCACAAATATCGAGCTATTTCGGAACCGAGCACTCGCAGATCTAAAGTTTATTATGCCCTCCTCAATCGTTTTGAACGATACTCTCTTATTGGCTTGAGCACTCGCCCACCAGTTCTGTCTAAACGAGGCACGAACCGTCTTGACATTGACAGCTGTTGGTCGCCAATTATTTGGCCGTACATTATTGGGTTGTGCAATATTGGCTGTACATTATCAGCACGGCCTGATATTGCACGGATCGATTTTTTGAAGCCTGACCATGAATTATTGGGTATTGCATTATTGGCCGTGCAATACTGGCCGTACAATATCAGGCTGTGCCGATATTGTACGGCCAAATAATGTACATCCAGTATTGCACGACCCAATAATTCAAGATCATGGCTTCCAAAAATCGGGCCGTGCATTACTTGCCGTACATTATCAGGCCGTGCTTTATTTGGCTGTACATTATTGGCTCCCCTTCCTCTGAGACTGAAACATATTTTTTTTTTTTGTTCTTTTTGTCCCCGAGGGGAAAGGCAAAGGGATCTAGCCCATACAGCGTAGTCATCAGTTTAGAACCATTTGAAAATCTTAATTCTATGTTCCAGCTTCAAGAACTCTGCTGCAAAAATACTTGGGGAGGGGACCTACCCAATCAACCCAGTTTAAATACCACTCATAAAACGATAGTGATTTTACAAGGTTTTCTTGATGAACTTATTCACGTCTTCTAAAAAGTACATAAACGTGTTATATTTGAGTTTTTCATTACTGTATAAATTCACTAGCACTTATGGTACAAAATACTATCGAAATTGTCACACAAAACTAATTTTATAATGAATTATAAAAACTTCTTGGCAGTAAAAACCTGAGCCAGAAGGCGCAGCTGGCTATACACAATGCAGTGCTGGTCCCAACGCTTACTTATGGAAGCGAGAGCTGGGTATGGCAGAGAGAGCATGAAAGTAGGATAAACGCGGTTGAAATGCGAGCGTTGCGCAAAATCTGTGGTGTAATGCTTGCAGACCGTATCCGCAATGATGAGGTTAGAAGCAGAGTTGGCCTGAAAGAGAGCGTCGGTGTTAAAATAAGAAGAGGCATGCTCCGTTGGTTCGGACATGTAGAAAGAATGCATGATGAAAGAATGACGAAGCAGATATACAATGCAAAAGTAGAAGGATGTAGGAGCCGAGGAAGGCCAAGACTTACCTATCATGATCAGATTGGTCGTGTTCTATCAGAAGGTGATGTCAGGAGCCCTAGAAACCGGCGAGCGTGCATGAAAAGAGCAATGAATGTGAAAGAAGCGAGTGAGGTATGTAAGGATCGAGTCGCGTGGCGCTCGGTTCTCTCTGCCTACCCCGTAAGGGATTTGGCGTGAAGTTATAGTAGTAGTAGATAAAAGTTACGTTCTTGTTAGAACGGTGGAGTGAATATTTTGAAGAAATGTATGAATATGCTTCGGACGCTGATAATGAGAGCGAGTCTGATTCTCACTCCACGTTGACGGCGCCTGATGTATTAATGCGCGCAATGGATCACATTATCTTGTACCATGACACAGGGGAATGATCCTACGAGGCTGGTCCTTTAGTAACATGTCTCTGAGTGACGGCCACATTACGAAATGTTCGTCTTAATTTCAACATTTGATTGGACGCTCGATGCGATCATAAATATTGTATGTACCACTTTTGTCACTATCAAGTGTTCTATTTATTTATAATTTATGTATAAACTAGCGTAACGTACAACGCTTATGTTAACGATTTGTGTAAATAGCGAACGATTTCGATACAAAGCAACTATTTTTTATTTGTTCTTTAGGTGTTACTGGTGTTATTGCCAATGTACAATTGCAAAGTAGCGGTGTTAAAAATAATAGATTTTTCTTTTAGTCGATTATTATTTTCGAATAATCGATATTTTATAATAGATTTTCAAAGTATTATTAATCGATTTTTAATAAATTGATTAAATAAATTACGCGACTAAATCGAATTTCATAAATAGCACCATCTATGGGCCGAATGAAAAAACTCGAAGCATTATTACTTAAAAGTTGATTATAAAAACGGCGCCATCTGTAGGTATGTATGCGGGTAAAATAGTTTCAGTGTGGTGAGATCTGAGATTATATAGTTGTTGGTAAACAATATAAATGTCTTCTAACCGTAAAATACCTAAAAGCGGCTGGCGAAAGTATTTTATAACGAAGAAGGATAATACCACAGCAATATGCATGTACTGAATTGGACTTATACTTTGCGGTACCGCTATCGGATCTTATGGTAGATCCTCTCAATGTCTGGCAGAGCTCTGAAGGGACTACTCCTAAGTTAACCGAATTGGCGCTGAAGCATCTCTCTGTGATGGCTACTTGTACTCCATCCGAAAGATTATTTTCCAAAGCGGGAAATATGATCAGTAAAACACGAATTATCAAAATTATTGTTTTTAAACTGCTTACCGGAAATATTATGGGAATAATTATTCTAATTAAATGTATCATTTTTTAGCATCTTGTGACAACACGTTAATGTTGTCGTTTAGCTTTTTCACTTATCGTTTAATTTTATTTTAATACTACTCTTGTATAAAACGAGACTGAAAATTAGTGCCAATAATTATTTTTCGTCTTTTGATTGTTTAAACTTAAAGATTAACCAAAGAATTGTTTTATATTTTTGTTTTTGAGACCATAACGTCGTCGTTTAGTTTTTTAGTTGTCATTTAAGTATTTTATATTAATACTAGTCAAATGTGAAATAGGGCGGGACATTTGTGACAATAATTATTTTTAATTTTGTTATTGTTTAAATTTAAAAATTAACGAAAGAATTGTATTATATTTTTGTTTTTGAGACCATAATGTCGTCGTTTAGTTTTTTTAATTGTCATTTTAAGTATTTTATTTTAATACTAGTCAAATGTAAAATAGGACGGGACATTTGTGACAATAATATTAGTCAAGCCAAACAAATAAAATTGCAAATCCAATTAATACACTTTACTTTCTCCGTAATTTCAATAGTAAGATTTCCTTTTCACAAAAATATTCGTCTTCCACGTCCAACTTACTCGATTGCCCGCCAATAATGTGTTTCGTTTTACATTTTACATTTCAAACTTATTATGATGGCGCCACTGAAGCGGTTTCCGGTCCGTTTCAATGGCGCCAACCAATAAAAGAGACAAAATAAAAGTTATATCATAAATCGAAACTTGAATTTAAAAAATACTTAAATTATAATCACATTACTTAAAAAAAAAAAAATATAATGACACTATCAAAATAACATTCTTCATTAGTGGCAATCATTTGACACATAAATTATGAATGAATAGAATGCGACTTAATATAAATATCAACAATAGACTTAACGAACCTCGGCCGTCCTGTAAAAAGCGAGTCCCTTCGCTTATAAAGTAGCAAAAAAAAATCACATGAAAACACAATTGAAAATCCCTTATTAATTAAGAATTAATAATAGTTGTTTCAACTTCATATAACAGCATCAATATATTTAACTTACGTAATATAGTACATGTGTGTACAGTACATAGCACATCTGTATTTATTTTATAGGCTATCAAAATATACACAATTAGAGATTATCATTGTTATTACATTTTTTTTGACAATCCGAATTTTCAGATTCACTGTCAATATCCCTATTAAAGCTCATCCAAGGACGTACTCTACTCGCACCAAATCACCCTCCCTCCTTGTACTGACTATAACATTTTCTACGTCTGTTAAATCTGTCTCTGATCTTATCCTGCTGCTGCGTGATTCTTTCACAAGCCTCAATTCTAACATTTTGTATTATTAATGTTTAGTTATTAGTAATGGTTTTATTTAACATATCGTTAATTACAATAATTACAGATGCCAATATGTCTTTCGTTCTACAAGTAATATTAAACCCAAATAATAGCTCGGACGGGTTCTTTTGTGTTGTTTTGTGAGTCGTATTAATGTCTATTTGTATATCTATAATGTTATCATCCCAAGATTTTTGCATCATCGGCCTTAATCAATGTGCACTCGCTTCCTAAGTGGATGTAACACACTATTGTACATCAGTTATTTTTGCTTCTATAATGTATTTATATTAGAATTGTCGTGAACGCTAACCTCAGCTACTTGTTTCTCATTTTTAGGGTTCCGTACCCAAAGGGTGAAACGGAACCCTATTACTGAGACTACAGACACCGCAGAATTGCAGCATTCCGTGCAGTCGGACGAAGACGACTTTCACGAGGCTGAAGGCAGTGAGACGCCAGGGCCAACCGCTGAGAGTGCACAATCGAGATCGAAACGGAATCGTCCCAAGGTTGACTATAAAAAATTCTTTTGAGAGTCGATAAACGTATCATCAATATTCATGTATGTACTCATTTTAGCTATGGGGGGAGAGATGTTGTGTATTATGCTATAAGTAGGTAGATCAGATACATATTGAATATGGGCGTGCCTGCGAGACGCCACCGCGATAGCCAATAAACCAGTGTGATGTTAACCGTCTTTCACTTAACTAGTCCCGTACACATCTGTTTCATTCTTGCATTGACGGTACATTTCTTTCTTCTTCTCTCTCATACTTTCATTTAAGGGCAAAGATGATACATAATCCAGCCACGCTTTCCTCTTTCTTGCTACGGAGGATTCAACCTCCGCATCCCACCAGGCATCCCCTTTCAATGTTTTATGCCTCTTTGCGCATCCACATGCTTCTTTTGCACTATCCACCATACTTTCTTTCAGAACTTTCCAGCAATCATCCACATCTGTGCCGGAAAGACTTGCATTTGCAAGTCTTTCGCTTACCAGATGTACATACATTCTCCTTACACTTTCATCTTGCAATTTTTCACTCCTTATCCTTTCATGATCTCCGAAAGGGATACGCACTCGCCAATGCCTCCACTTCTTGAAAAGTCCCACAAACCGGCTTACCACCAGGTAGTGGTCCGTTTCAAGAGTGGGACCTCTAAAGGCTCTTGTATCCATTATAGTATTTCGGAGACGTCTATCAATTATAATCAAATCAATCACACTTTTTTGGTCATTCCGTCTCCATGTATACGTGTGAATATCCTTGTGACGAAATAAAGTATTCGACACGAAGAGGTTTCGTTCCATACATAAATCTAGAATCGACTTACCTGCTTCGTTCACTCTCTTATCTCCATAGGGACCAAGAGCAGCTTCATAGCCGTCTCGTTTGGTCCCAACCCATCCATTCAAATCTCCACACATAATCACTCTTTCATTCCCTTCAGCTAAATCCAGAACATCCCTCACAGACTCCCAAAACTTCTCTAGTTCTTGGGCACACGCTGAGCTTACGGGAGCGTATGCTGCAACCAGAAATACTCGCGTGATGCCCAGTTTTATACGAACCCAGAGAAGTCTAGGCCCTACCAAACAGTAATCTTTCACACCAGGGGCTAAGCGAGAGGAGAGTATGACACCTACACCAGCACTGGCATGATCGTCCCGGTCTACACCAGACCATAGGGCCATCATCCCATCGGGCAGATCATCGGTGTCGCTCCCCTTGCGCTTAGTCTCTGTCACACAAAGCATCTAAGCGTCTCTCATTCATTACGTCCATCAGCTCATTCATCTTATCACTCAGTCCACCTCTCACATTCCACGTGCCTATGCAGCACTCGGCTCTCTTCGACCCGCCGGAATTAGCGCTGCGTGGTGGGTGGCGGCCCCCACCGCCGCATGCACCTACGTTCGCACCGACGGGGGCGGATCGGTGCGCGTCGCCTCCGGGGGACGCCCTAATCCGCACATCGGTGCGTTTTCGGTCCAGAATTGCAATCTACTCGATTGGCAGGGGTCGCGAACGGGCACGCTTCTGGCACATGACCCCCTAAAAACTTTGTATTATATATAGCCACAGTCAATGAATGAAAATATTTTGTATATTGTATAGTACTCATAATGAAACTCGAACCGAAAATAAAATATTTTTGCATGATGTAATGACCAATCACAGAGCGTACATTTCCACCAGCACGGTTACCCCGCGCGCCTTCCTCACCCCGCCGGAAACTACGTACTTTGATTGGCCGACCGACTCGCCTGCCTAGTTACTAGTATATGTATGTATGTATATATATCTTCACGCCAAGTCCCTTGCGGGGTAGGCAGAGAGAACCGAGCGCCATAAGACACGGTCCTTGCATACTTCACTCGCTTCTGTGACATTCATAGCTCTTTTCATGCACGCTCGCCGGTTCCTGGGGCTTCTGACATCACCTTCTGATAAAACACGACCAATTTGGTCATGGTAGGTTAGTCTCGGCCTTCCTCGGCTCCTACATCCTTCCACTTTTGCATTGTATATCTGTTTCGTCATTCTTTCGTCCCGCATTCTTTCTACATGTCCGAACCAACGGAGCATGCCCTTTCTTATCTTAACACCGACACTCTCTTTTAGACCAACTCTTTCTCTCACGTCTTCATTACGAACGCGGTCAGCAAGCGTTATGCCACAAATTTTGCGCAATGCTCGCATCTCGACCGCATTTATTCTACTTTCATGCTCTCTCTGCCATACCCAGCTCTCACTTCCATAAGTTAGCGTTGGAATTAGCACCGCGTTGTGTACAGCGAGCTGTGCCTTCTGGCTTAGATTTCGGCTGCCTAGAAGTTTACCCAACGCTCCATTCACCCTATTCCCGGCACTCACTCGTCTCTCCACATCAGCGGTGTACCTTCCATTGCTGCTAAAAGCACTTCCAAGATATACAATCTCATTCACTTGCTCCAACACTACATCATCAACCATAATCCTAGCGTTTGTTCTGGTTGTCTCTCTTTCAAATACCATTATCTTGGTTTTCTTCGCATTCAATTGTAAGCCTTTCTTCATACAATCATCTTTCATTGTTGTAACTAGTGTTTGCAGTTCGGATGGTGATTCTGCTATTAATGCCGCATCGTCTGCATAAAGCAGGCAGTTGACCACTGAGTCACCCATTCGCATTCCCACATTCATATTTCTTATTCTCTGAAGACAACTGTCCAGATACAGGATGAACAGCCGAGCCGACAGCACGCATCCCTGTCTGACACCAATATTGACATCAAACCAGGGCGACAAGCTGCCGTCCACCCGCACACATGCTGTACAATCCTCATAAGTGGATTGCACAGCACGGAGTAGGTCACCGTCAACCCCATATCCGGGCAAAATGTTCCAGAGATTCTTTCGCACGACTCTATCAAATGCTTTCTCAAAGTCCACAAAACCGCAGAAAACCTTCTGATCCAAAGCCAGATGCTTCTCTACGATGTTGCGGAGTGAAAAAACTTGATCCGTACATCCTCTGCCGCTTCGAAATCCACCCTGTGCTTCCCAAAGCATTCCATCGGATTTCACCCTCATTCTCCTTTCAATGATTTTTCCATACACTTTAGCTGCTAAGCTGATCAAACTGATGGCCCTATAGTTGGCGCAGTCCATACGTGAGCCCTTGCCTTTATACAAGGGCACGATGACTGCGCGTCTCCAATCGCTCGGGACCCTTCCGGTTCTCCAGCATAATTTGCTCAAAAACCAGAAGGCGTCCCTAACGCAGGTACCACCTAGCTTGATCATCTCAGCTGTTACCATATCGATTCCCGCTGACTTTCCATCTTTCAAACTTCGTATCGACCATTCAATCTCATCCATAGTAATGTCTTCATGGTACGCTGGCACTGCCGAGTCTATCACAGACTCATTCACAATGCCAGCGTCATGGACATAATCATACATTTCTCTAAAATATTCACTCCACCGTTCTAACACTTCCTGAGTGTTAGCAAGAATGCCACCAGCTTTACATCTTATCTTGTCCATTCTGGATGCTGACGAACCACTTCGAGACTTCTTTACCTCTCTCCAGAAGAGTTTGGTATTTGCCTCGAAGTTCTTCGTCAGCTTCTCTTCCTCAATCATATGTAGTCTTTCACGCTTCTCTTTCACTAAAGCTTTGGAGTCATTCTTGCATCGACGGTATATTTCTTTCTTCATTTCTTTCATACCATCACTCTGGTGCAAAGATGATACGTAATCCAGCCACGCTTTCCTCTTTTTTTCCACGGAGGATTGAACCTCCGCATCCCACCAGGCATCTCCTCTTAGTGTTCTACGTCTCTTTGCGCATCCACATGCTTCTTTCGCACTGTCCACCATACTTTCTTTCAGAACTTTCCAACATTCGTCTACATCTGAGTCGGAAAGACTCGCGTTCGCAAGTCTTTCACTGACTAGACGTACATACGTACTCCTCACACTTTCATCTTCCAATTTTTCACTTCTTATTCTTTCATGGTCTCCGAAAGGAATACGCACTCGCCAGTGCCTCCACTTCTTGAAAAGCCCCACAAATCGGCTTATCACCAGATAGTGGTCCGTTTCAAGAGTGGGACCTCTGAAGGCTCTTGTATCCATTAACGACTTTCGGAGACGTCCATCTATCAAAATCAAATCAATCACACTTTTCTGTTCATTCCGTCTCCATGTGTAAGTGTGAATATCCTTGTGATGGAAGAGCGTGTTCGACACAAGGAGGTTTCGTTCCATACATACGTCTAAAAGTAACTTACCAGCATCGTTCACTCTCTTATCTCCGTATGGACCAAGCACAGCCTCATAACTGCTTCGCTTGGTCCCAACCCATCCATTCAGATCACCACACATAATTATCCGTTCATTCGCTTCGGCCAAATCCAGAATACCCCTTACAGTCTCCCAAAACTTCTCGAGCTCCTGGGGATCAGCAGAGCTCACAGGAGCATATGCTGCAACTAAAAACACTCGCGTAATCCCCAGTTTTATCCCAGAGAAGTCTTGGACCTACTAAATCGTAATCTTTCACACCCGCGGCCAAGCGAGATGAAAGCACGACACCTACGCCAGCGCTGGCATGAACGTCCTGGTCCACCCCGGACCACAGGGCCATCATGCCACCGGGCAGATCTTCGGTGTCGCTTCCCTTTCGCTTGGTCTCTGACACACACAAAGCATCTAGGCATCTCACGTTCATTATATCTATCAACTCATTCATCTTATCTTTTAGACCACCTCTCACATTCCATGTGCCTATACGACACTCAGCTCCCCTCGACCCGCCGGGATGGGCGTTGCGTGGTGGGTGGCGGCCCCCACCGCCGCATGCCCTAGATTTCGCACCGACGGGGGCGGATCGGTGCGCGTCGCCTCCGGGGGACGCCCTAATCCGCGCGTCTGTGCGGTTTGGGTCCAGAATTGCAGTCCAAGTGTTGGACTGGCAGGGTCGCGACGTGCACGCTTCTGGTACCGACCCCTACTAGTGAGTACTAGTGAGTCACCTAAGTTTTGTTTTGGCCGACCGCTGTGTTTAGTCAGTCGCAGCCATGTAGTCACAGTCACAACAGCGAACCAGAACAATAAAGAAACAGTCCGATCCAGAATTTGAAGTTTCGATTTGAAGAATCCTATGGTCCCTACAGCCCACCCACGGTATCAGCGACCTACCCCATCAGCCGAACGTTGACAGCGTGGTCCTTCGATCCGGATCGAAAAATCAAGAAACTGTGAAACGGAACATCATGGTGACTACGAGAAGCCAAAATGGAGCTGAAGAATACCGGCAACGTGTCTTCAAGGAACCACCACGCTCACGCGACACGTGGGCAATATCGAACGCTGCCGACGTCGACGATCGTACCGACAACCAGCAAAGCCCAGTTACGCACCGCCCACTCGACACGATCGACGTCGAGCGCCGCCGCCCGCCTACGGTTCGAAGCGAAGTAACGCCTCGCCATTATTCGGCGCAAGGAGCTAGAAATAGAAGCTGAGCTCATTAAGCAGAAATTGGACGCCGAGCTCGAAGATGAAGACAGCTCTCCAGAGGAAGAAAACGAGCCGGCCAAAAATATCGAACGAGTGCACGACTGGTTGAACGAGACTACCCCAGACGCCGCAGCGACTGAACGGGGGGAGCCGCTAAGCGCTCACTCAGTACTAGAGCCAGTCGAAACAATGGATCAAGCTCAAGCAACCACTTTCACGTAGGAGAGAAGAGCGAGATTCGATTGGAAGCCGACGCCTCAAGTACACACACAGCAAGTACGGAAGCGATCGCCAACGCCGAGAAGCCGCAAAATAGACCAACTAGCCAGCACTTTCGAGAAAATGATATCGTCACGCCCGCCGCCACGACAAGCAACTGATCTACCAATGTTCTCGGGCTCGCCATCGGAGTGGATTCAATTCGCCGCAGCGATGAAAGAAACTACGCAAGCATACAAGTTCACAGCGACAGAAAACCTTGCAAGACTTGCAACTGTCTACGAGCAGAGGCCCGCGCTACAGTAGCGCCGTTATTAAGCGCCGCTACACATCCAGACGTCGTCATGAAAACACTAGAACAGTGTTATGGAAGGCCAGAAATCTTACTCGACTTGGCCTTCGATGATGTACGACGTCTGCCACGACTGGGTCCGACCGCAATGGACCTGAACGCCTTCGCTGTAAAAGTGCAAAACATCGTCGCCGTCCTGAACAGCATCGAGCCTGCGACACCTCAGCGGCCTCAACGCGGACGACGTGGTCTATACCAACGCGAAGCCTAAACTGCTCATCGACATCGACAACTGGCCACTCATCGTAACCAGAGAACCGGCCGCCTCGAGAACCGAGCTCACCGCCTACACCACAGAGGACGAATCACTAGAAGATTTGGTAGCAAATTAAAAATCAAATTTTCAAGAGATATTAATTTAATCAAGTCACATGCTAAATACCCTTGATGACATTTATTGAACCTATTTAGGTTAGGTATCTTGTCTGTGTGGCACCATGTTAGAGTCATCAACAAATTAAATACAAGTTAATTTGACAATTGCCTTACATTTTCTAATAAACCACTTTATCACCTTATTTCTCACATGATTATCTTTTTGTGTGCCAAAATAAAAACTGAATTTATTGATAATTTGACTGACATTAATATGATGTGAGACGTGATGCTGTCAAATGACAGTGAATGTTTACGTCGGTGACTGCGTTCGTAAGTTGTTAATATTTCGGGTAAAACTTGGAATTT
Source organism: Pyralis farinalis (assembly GCA_947507595.1). Taxonomy (NCBI): domain Eukaryota; kingdom Metazoa; phylum Arthropoda; class Insecta; order Lepidoptera; family Pyralidae; genus Pyralis; species Pyralis farinalis. The sequence continues at coordinate 3,373,230 of OX382281.1, forward strand.
TTAATAAGATTATTCTCATGCCCTCCATGTTTTACAGTAATGATTTTTATGTAATATTATTGCTAAACCAAACCCTCCAATGTGTTATAGATTTGGTTGATATACCGTTCCGGTTGCTTCGAGCCAAATGATGTATAGAAAGCTGCCATTCTCCTTTTGGCATGCCAGTGTCTGGTAAAATGTGTGAACATATTTATGTAACTTCTAATGTATCTGTTATCACATTTTAGCAAAATATATTTGGTACTAGTAGAGCGACTGGAAGCAGGCCGACTGCACCCTAGTCTTTAAAAGCAAGCTATTGGAGAGGTGTTGTGTAAGCATGTAGCGTTGAAATGTGTTTGAAGTGTCTGGGTGACAGTGGCTGCCTTTCATCCAGCAGGCTACTTGTTTGTTATGTGAGTGTTGAACAATAATGAAAGCTCATTGTCATTGTCTTAATGTTTTGAATTTATGCAATTCTTTTTCAGATTAACACACTGTGTCAGCCGGTGGCCGTTTGTTACCTGTGCTACTTCCAACTGAGAAAGAGCCAGGACTTGATGATGAGGTCTGTGAGGGCCAACAAAGTGCTCACAGAGATACTGCAGGGCGTTGAAATAGTAAGTTGGATATAACTACTATTATATGAATAATCTTAATGTAGGTAAAAATTTACCCATCCAAAAATTTTCTATTAGTCCTAAAATTTTAAAAATGTTTTTCACGAACGAATCTCGAAACAATTGCAGTAAGGCAGCATTCAATTATTACGTAACGCAATCTGTGGGGAGCGGAGGGGGTAATCTTGTCACGTTAAGATGCGTTACAGGGGCGGGAGGGTGGTTCGAACAGCTCATTACGTAACATTGTTTTTTATATAAAATAAGAAGTAGAGAATAAAAATTCCCAAGTTGTCAACCCTTTTCGTTTATCTTTTACGGGAAATCCCTCGATTGTATTGTAAGTAATGTGTTCCTGTGTGTGAGTAAGGTCGCCAGATAACTGAGAAGTTGTTTTGCGGACAGCGGGAGGACCGGCGGATGTCGAAACGCCACAAGCAGTGTGGGCGCTGCAGACTGGCGCGGCGGTCAGGGAGACCCGGTGAAACGCCCGCAGGTTAGTAGGGTTCCCGAACCCGGGGGTCACTTAATCTCTGTCCCGGGAGGCGGGAATCGCTAGCCTGTGTAAAGTCCCTGTTGCAGTGGTCGTGTCTGAGAAGGAGACCGGGGTGGACGCGGTTGCTGCAACAGGCGGGACCGGGGGCCCTTCCGCCGCGCCAACAAACCGCATAACCCGCACTGTACTGTGGTGAAAGACGCCGCGCTTTTGTCCTTCACTCTGTTCCTTCATCGACTTCTCATATTTTACCTCATCACGCATTATGGCAAAACAAAAACGGAAAAATAGTTCCACAGCGGCCACCCCCTCCACAACGTATGTGGACTTTTGCAGCATCAAAGGTTTGCACTTGAACGTCAACGCGGTCCATCATCACCTGGAAACCGCGCGGCCGACCATTCTTTAACACAAATATCCTCACCGGCGGACACTTCTTACGTGCATTACCCTGGGTACAAACTAGAGCACCTATTTGTGCGTCGTGCCGGGGTATGCTTGTTCGTTTGGGAGGATATTTGTTGTAGCCGATTGCATCATCTTGAAGACAGGGATCTGTCGATATTATGGGTACGCGTGGATCATGGCGGCTACACCCGGATCTACGCGTGTCTTTACAGGTCCCATAGCGGCTGTGGCGTAACCACACCTTTATTTTCAAAATTTTGAACTGAATGGCTGGTTTGGGCCAAATTATTGTTGCACACTTTATATTTCAGAAGGTCGGCGATTCTTACCTTAGCACGCACGTGGCATGAAACTCGGTAGCCGGCCGGCTGAGCTGCTTTGTGTAATTTAATTAATATAAAGCAAGAGGCTTAATTTATTTGTAGGCCTCTGAATAACTTGCCGTTTGGTACGCAACGTCACCTTTCGGACAATACCGTCCAAACCGGGATGAAGCTTGTCTATAATACCAAGGGGCCAATGGCAGGGATGACTTTGGTCGTCATTAACGAGAACCAAATCTCCTACCTTAAGATTAGGTGGCGAAGTAAACCATTTTGCTCTTTGTTGCAATGTGTTTAAATAATCTTGGCTCCATTTTTTCCAAAACAATTGCGAACAATTTTGTAAATATTACCAACGTGACAAATTGCTTACAGGAAGGTTGACTTCTGGTACAGCTGTCAGAGACCCACGAGAAAATGTCCAGCGGTTAAAACGTTGAACTCGTTAGGGTTGTCGCTAGCAGGTAACGCACCTAATGGCCGCGAATTCATTATAGCTTCTATTTTACAGAACACCGTCGCACGTTCTTCGAAAGATAAGGCCTTTTGGCCGACCGGACTTACCAAATGGTATTTGGCGGCAAATGGTATTTACCTTTGCGTTACGACGCAAACTTTCTTTAATAAAGAAAGGTCCTAGGTCTACACCTACATTTTCGAAAACTTTGTTAGGCATTAAACGAGGCGATAGTAGTTCCCCCATTTTAGGCTGTAGCAGTGGAGTGTTGCATTTGAAGCAAGCTCTACACACTACAGTACTGACCGGATAACGCTACGAGCGGATAATATCCAGTAGTTTTGGTTAATAATATTTTGTAACGTACGAGGCCCAGTATGTAGATACAATTTATGTAAATATTCAATTAATAGGATTGTTAACCTACACTTCTTAGGTAACAATACCGGATGCTTAGCATTATACGGTAGGTCAGCATGGGAGATACGACCCCCCACCCTGAGGAAGCCCCGTGTGTCGAGGAATGGAGATAATTTCCTTAGTGAAGGAACATATTGTTCACCTTTCGACAAGTTGTAATAGTTAATATATAAAAATAATAGTTAATGTTGTGTGACTTGGCCGTTGAAAATTCTTTATACGTTAGTGGGTACAAGTCAATTTTGTTTACACGTAATGTTATATCTGTTGTAACTACCTATGTTTATTAAGCGAGATAATAGCCCATACTGGTATTGGTAATTGGACGCTAGTGTCTCATTTTAGGCTGTTGTTGATTGTGCAACACATGCATTCAGCATTGACAATGCTGACTTCTACTCTCTTCTTTTTGGAGCGTCAAATCGACCACCGATCCAACATAAAATAGACGTACAGACGGACTTCTATCAATGATTGGAAGTCCGTCTGTACTGGAAATATTTTTTTATATTGTTTGTTTCAGGCTCGCCTATACGTAAGTATTATTGAAATCCGCAGCTTTATCAAGCCTACAATTTACTGGTTATTGAATCAACGTTTTCCAAGTGGCAATTTTCCATCGTCAATGGGTAGCGGTTCTGGCGACAGATTGCTGCAATGGTGTCATGGAGCACCTGGTTTTGTACCCTTGTGTACCCTTCAACGGCCAAGTCACACAACATTAACTATAATAATAAAGAGATCGCAGTAAGGAACCATAGACTTGGCACGACTTTGTCTAGATTTCATTACTTTTTAGAGATAAACAAGCAGCTCCGTCGAGACTTGGCTAGTTTTTTACAGAATGTTTTTGGTGGGATTTCACTTCTTTTTGTAGAACGTGGACATATTGATTTATTTTATTAGATTTTCTTATTTGACACAGTTTTTTTCTCATAGTAGAAGGAAGGAATTACCATATCTCTAATACAGCTGAGACCAGCTGAGGGCTCTTCATCAGATACTTCAGACCTTCGATTTTTGACATCAAATGAAGCGGCCCACCAAGTTGAATATTTTTTGTAAAGGCGGTATGTCGATCTTCTAATAGTTTGGTTGGGCTCTTGTGTTTTCTAATCAGGGTCACCAGGTACTCCAGATCTTCGATTATCCTAGTTTTTATAGTTTTTCCTTTATGTGGCCATTAAACCCTAACTCTGTACCAAATTTCAGCTCTCGGAGTTTATGGGAAGTACTAGTTCTATTTTGATGATCATGAGTGAGTGTCATAAATGCGAAACTTTGCTTTCGCTTAACTTCGGAACTAAATGACCTACAGACTTGAAATTTTGGATTTTAAGTACGTGATTATAGCTTACTGGATGACGAAAATTTCTGCGTTCTGGTCTTATCCAGAGGTTCTCAAATAGGGGCCTGAAAATGCGGCGAAATGGTTCCAGTAAAGGATGGTACGGCAGTGTTTGCTTCGCGCTCGACTTGGCGGGGGCACTGCCGTGCCCCCTGATCTTTAATTATTTCCGACACGACGTCATTACCTAACAGAACATCCACGGGCGACTTTTTATAGAAAAATGGATCGGCTAATTTAATATATTCATATTCCTTAAGAACATTGCAAGGAAAGGAAACATCAGGCATTTCGGAAGATACCTTAGCCACGACTACCATATCCATTGACAGAGTCGGAACGTCTCCGATTGACACGGTTTGACATCACATGTAACCATCCCGAAATTTTTCACGGCTTCACCGCCCAGTCCGTACACGTTAAACGGACATTTTTGTCGTCGTAAGCTCAATTGAGCACAATCTAAAGTTATAAAAGAACTTTGTGCGCCGGAATCAAGGACAGCACGGCAGCCTTGAGACTGACCCGCTACGTTGAGAATATGCGTCCGCGCCGTTCCTAATACCACGCCGTAACTACTTCCTCCGCTCACGGAATGAAGGTTTTCGTTAACAGACTTGTCATTCACGGAATGCTCTTGAGGTATTAGAACGTTAGCGGTGGGCCGCGGCGGTGTCAAACCATTTGACTCACGCGACCTCATGTGCACCATATGGGGCTGGAGGCGCCGGCGCCTCCACCAGAACCCCTATCACGGTGTAGCAGATAATGGTGTGGCAAGTTGCACACCCAACATATTAAGTTACTTTTACAACTGTTTGGGTCATGTCCCCCCTTCATACAGTTAGTGCCTTCCAGCCACCGAGATTTTAAAGCCAACAACTGAGTTGGTGTACTTCCACGGGAGCCTATGTCCGCTACGTTGTCTTCACTGCGAACATGACGCCATGAGTGTGGTGGTATATCTTCTACAATTTGTGTAACACGGTTACAGACAAATGTCTTCAGTTTGTATGCGTCCGTTTGGAGCCATGCGAGAACAATCGTTGAATCCGTAAGGGCTGTGATACGAGTAATACGAGTAATTTTTACTCGTGTCAAAATATTACAGATGTACTTCATCTGTTTACTTAGAAGTGCAGCCCCCATAAGTTCCAATCTAGGAATCGTCATTACTTTGATAGGAGCGACATTCGATTTTGCCAACAGTAGTCGCGCCTTACTCAGTTCACCGCTTCGAGACACAATATATATACACGAAGCGTAACCGCGCGACGAGGCATCACAGAAGCCCACCAACTCGCATTGAGACTGCTCTGGGAGCAGTGCATGACGATCAATTTGCATTTCGGACAGTAGTTCTAATTACGTGGTAAAATCTAGCCACTAACTGCAGACATCGAGATGCAGCTGTTCATCCCATCCAATACCTAGCTTCCAGAGGTCCTGAAGAATGCACTTTGCTACGAAAGTACATGGCGAAATGAAACCTATCGGATCATAGATCGATACTAGTATTTTCAGAACCGATCTCTTAGTAGTTGCAGTATCACGTTTGTTTACTGAGAAGTTAAAAGCATCGTTTAACGGATCCCATTGCAACCCCAGTAACTTGATAGACATATCATTTTTATCTTTATCGAACGTAATCTTGTTCTCACGATGCTCGACGGGCACACGCAATAATAAGTGTTCGCAGTTGCTCGACAACTTTTTTAATATAAATCCACCACATTTTAATAACCCCACGAGTTCATCTTGCAACGTGGAAGCTTGTGAAAACGTTTCACACGACCATAAAATATCGTCCATGTAAACTCCTCGGCGCAGAACTTCAGCGACCGAAGGGAAACGTTCGCCTTCGTCCTTAGCTAACTGAAGCAGCGTACGAATCGCTAGATATGGCGAACTACGAGTACTAACTCCGTATGTCACGGTCTTCAGTTCATAAGTTTTTATAGGTTCGTCCGGTGATGTTCTGTATAAAATATGTTGATATTTACGATCATTTTCTTGAACTAAGATCGCACGATACATTTTACAAATGTCACTTGAAAAACTACTCAAATAATCGAAAATTAATAATAATCGTATTAATATCACGGTATAAATTAGGTCCCGTCAACTGTATTTGATTGAGAGAAACGCCTGTACTGGTTTTTGCCGACGCATCGAACACGACACGAAGAGGCGTCGATGTACTATTCGGATTATGTACTTTGTGGTGAGGTATTACATATTTACTTGGTTCACTGCCCGTATACACTTCCATATAACCGAGGCGCTCGTATTCCGACATAAATTCGGTATACGCTAGCTTTAACAGTGGAGTACGTGCGAGTGAGCGTTCTGTACATAATAATGTACGCTCCGCACTAGCACGTGACTCGCCCAATGGCAATCGTTCTGGAACGAACGGTAGCGGGACGATATACCTACCTGTTTTATCACGACGATGCTGCGTTGCGTAAATCTCCTCGGCCAGCTGATCGAGGGCGCTAAGGGTGGTATCACAGGGCACTTTTTCGACCTCCCAAAAGTCGCGTAAAATTTTATCTAAACTTTGTTCCTGCTTAAGTGCCAAAATGGAAATTTTGTGAAATTAAATTATTGTCGTAGTATAATTTTCCACTAACGACATAACCAAAAATAGTTTCAATAATATTCGGAATATTCGATTTAATAGTGTAAGGTTTATCCCACCAAAAACATTCTGTAAAAAACTAGCCAAGTCTCGACGGAGCTGCTTGTTTATCTCTAAAAAGTAATGAAATCTAGACAAACTCGTGCCAAGTCTAAGGTTCCTTACTGCGATTTCTTTATTATTATAGTTAATGTTGTGTGACTTGGCCGTTGAAAATTCTTTATACGTTAGTGGGTACAAGTCAATTTTGTTTACACGTAATGTTATATCTGTTGTAACTACCTATGTTTATTAAGCGAGATAATAGCCCATACTGGTATTGGTAATTGGACGCTAGTGTCTCATTTTAGGCTGTTGTTGATTGTGCAACACATGCATTCAGCATTGACAATGCTGACTTCTACTCTCTTCTTTTTGGAGCGTCAAATCGACCACCGATCCAACATAAAATAGACGTACAGACGGACTTCTATCAATGATTGGAAGTCCGTCTGTACTGGAAATATTTTTTTATATTGTTTGTTTCAGGCTCGCCTATACGTAAGTATTATTGAAATCCGCAGCTTTATCAAGCCTACAATTTACTGGTTATTGAATCAACGTTTTCCAAGTGGCAATTTTCCATCGTCAATGGGTAGCGGTTCTGGCGACAGATTGCTGCAATGGTGTCATGGAGCACCTGGTTTTGTACCCTTGTGTACCCTTCAACGGCCAAGTCACACAACATTAACTATAATAATAAAGAGATCGCAGTAAGGAACCATAGACTTGGCACGACTTTGTCTAGATTTCATTACTTTTTAGAGATAAACAAGCAGCTCCGTCGAGACTTGGCTAGTTTTTTACAGAATGTTTTTGGTGGGATTTCACTTCTTTTTGTAGAACGTGGACATATTGATTTATTTTATTAGATTTTCTTATTTGACACAGTTTTTTTCTCATAGTAGAAGGAAGGAATTACCATATCTCTAATACAGCTGAGACCAGCTGAGGGCTCTTCATCAGATACTTCAGACCTTCGATTTTTGACATCAAATGAAGCGGCCCACCAAGTTGAATATTTTTTGTAAAGGCGGTATGTCGATCTTCTAATAGTTTGGTTGGGCTCTTGTGTTTTCTAATCAGGGTCACCAGGTACTCCAGATCTTCGATTATCCTAGTTTTTATAGTTTTTCCTTTATGTGGCCATTAAACCCTAACTCTGTACCAAATTTCAGCTCTCGGAGTTTATGGGAAGTACTAGTTCTATTTTGATGATCATGAGTGAGTGTCATAAATGCGAAACTTTGCTTTCGCTTAACTTCGGAACTAAATGACCTACAGACTTGAAATTTTGGATTTTAAGTACGTGATTATAGCTTACTGGATGACGAAAATTTCTGCGTTCTGGTCTTATCCAGAGGTTCTCAAATAGGGGCCTGAAAATGCGGCGAAATGGTTCCAGTAAAGGATGGTACGGCAGTGTTTGCTTCGCGCTCGACTTGGCGGGGGCACTGCCGTGCCCCCTGATCTTTAATTATTTCCGACACGACGTCATTACCTAACAGAACATCCACGGGCGACTTTTTATAGAAAAATGGATCGGCTAATTTAATATATTCATATTCCTTAAGAACATTGCAAGGAAAGGAAACATCAGGCATTTCGGAAGATACCTTAGCCACGACTACCATATCCATTGACAGAGTCGGAACGTCTCCGATTGACACGGTTTGACATCACATGTAACCATCCCGAAATTTTTCACGGCTTCACCGCCCAGTCCGTACACGTTAAACGGACATTTTTGTCGTCGTAAGCTCAATTGAGCACAATCTAAAGTTATAAAAGAACTTTGTGCGCCGGAATCAAGGACAGCACGGCAGCCTTGAGACTGACCCGCTACGTTGAGAATATGCGTCCGCGCCGTTCCTAATACCACGCCGTAACTACTTCCTCCGCTCACGGAATGAAGGTTTTCGTTAACAGGCTTGACATTCACGGAATGCTCTTGAGGTATTAGAACGTTAGCGGTGGGCCGCGGCGGTGTCAAACCATTTGACTCGCGCGACCTCATGTGCACTATATGGGGCTGGAGGCGCCGGCGCCTCCACCAGAACCCCTATCACGGTGTAGCAGATAATGGTGTGGCAAGTTGCACACCCCACATAATAAGTTACTTTTACAACTGTTTGGGTCATGTCCCCCCTTCATACAGTTAGTGCACAATTTTAACGAATTATCACGGTTAATTCTTTCTTACAACGACAGTTTACGAAAATGGTCACAACGATAAATTATATGGTTTCCCGTACAGTGCACGCAAACAACCTTAATCTTACTTGCACCACTAGTAGTAGTTAAACCCATTTTATTTATAGGCTGACTCGTCCTAAAACCCGATTGAGAAACATTGGCTTTACTATGAATGAAATTCCGTTGTGATTTCACTCCCGATCTGTTATCTTGCGGTATAGTCCAAGCGCTAGTATGCGGGGAGCTGTTCTCGAGTACTTTAATTTGTTTTTCTAACAAAATTAATTAATTCTATGAAAGTCGGCAAATGTGTCGGATCACGACTTTCTTTGAATAATTTTCTTGTGTATGGATCAAGACCCCGTAACACAACATGACAAAACAAATAGTCATCTAAATTCGAAATCTCTAACGCTTTAATAGCCTTTAATATAGTCAGATACTTTATAATATGCCCTGTTACACAATTTGGCTTTAACAGTAGTTTTAAATTTGTTTATTGACAATTCTCTTATATTGCTGGGAAGTTTGTTATAGAACCGTATACATTGCCCCATAAAAGAATTACTTATTTTGTGGAGACGGCTTGCATGTAACACAAGATTATGCTTATATCTAGTATTTATACTATGAGTATCACTCTTTTTACAAAATGAGTCTTATGTTTTTATGGACATACAAAAGATTTTCATAAATGCTAAGTGTAATTAAATATTAACAGGCTCGTTTAAATATTTTGGCATAATTTTTTAGAAGTTCTTGAAAAGTCGGATTGTGATTACAGGTCCTTTCTTCATAAAGTTCATACAATTTATTCCGACTTTTGTAAATACCAGGAGTTGCCCAATCACTGAATGTCATACGGTCACTTACAGACAGTTGTTTTGGAGTAAAGATTGTATTAAATTCACTAGTGATTAAGCTAAATAATGAACTGTACAAGTGGTCCGGAGTACAGGGCAACAATACAATTTTTTCTGCTATATTAGACTTAAATCTTTCTAAGCGGCTTTTACTAAATGGTATATAATTTATTTGCTTTCTTTGTATTTTTGAAGAATTTGAAAATGAAACCAACTTCGCACGCTTCCGCACATATATCCTACCGTCCCTGGTCCAACAAAAACGCCAGTTGTTTTTTCTTGCTGCCTCTCTGGTTCTGTTGAACAGCTGACGGTTGGCTCGAGTCAATCTTTCATTGACATAGAACCGACACGCCCCACCGGGCAGTTCAGTGCCTTCGGTGGTGGCACCACGACGCACTCCCGCCGCCTGCAGCATCTCACCACGAAGCGCACGCCGCGCCAGGCGCACAGCTATGAGACGTGGGCGCCGGGCGGTGCCACCGCCCACCTCACGCGCCTGAATCCTCCCGATTCGATTGAGGCTAACAATGTCGCGATCCTCCAACGAGACACCAAGTTTACTAGCGAGAGTCTTTACTACATGAGACACAACTTCGCCCTGCTCCTCGGGGACACATGATATCTCGAGGTCGTTCATAAGAAGATCCTGGTCTCGCTCATTCAACTCACTTTTTAGTCGGGCTATAGTTTCAATAAAATGCCCATGGGTGGGCTGTACCTCCGACATCTCATCCATACGATTCTCAAGGACTTCAACGCGCACATTGAGGTTATCAATCCTCTTGTCGCACGCCTCGATTTTTGAAATAGCAACTGATACAGCCGAAGTGTGCTCCTCCATTTGCCTGCGTAGTGCTATAATTGGATGTGAAAATGAACGCATCTCCAGAACCAAAGACGAGTCCGTCTCCCCCTCCCCACGTGTCGAATCCAGCTTGTTTGCAACTCGACGCTTTCGCTTAGTTACATTTTCTTCGCCAGGTACTGGGGTGGTGATATTTCCTACTTTCTGCTGACTAATTTTACACAAGTCACACTTCCAAGAGATCTTATGCTCCTTAGTCATGCTGTTGAACTTGTTTTCGGATACCGACGTGCACTTGCGATCATATGCATCACGACATAAATGGCAACGCAGATATTCTTTGTTACTAGCAATGCCACTTCGACATTTCACGCATATAAGTTCGGTAGGTGCCATCACCGCGTGTTGCAATTGCAGGCTTGCAGGTAATATCAACTAAATAGATGTCGAACCGATGACGTGCAAGTAGCGGCCAGCCGATAGAAAGGGGTGCACGAACAAACCAGAGCGAGATGCGACGTACTGATAACATCTTCCACGTGAACAATGTAATTAGTTTTCAAAAAAACAAAAATATATCGTCACTGCATACACCGAACTGCCAGTTAATTATTGTACGATTAGCACAAGCATAGTCAAAGTCAAAATCTTTTTATTCCGTAAAAATGGTTACATTTGTTTGGAATCGTCACAATTTTTTTCCCTACCGTGCAGTTCATGACTAGGTGAGCACTGATAAAAATACTGCCAAAAAACTCAGGCATCCCTCTTTTGGTATCCAAACAAATTTACATAATTTATTAATTACATTATAATTGGATCGACTCAATCCCAGGCATTTTTATCATTAATGTAGTCAGATACTTTATAATATGCCCTGCTACACAATTTGGCTTTAATAGTAGTTTTAAATTTGTTTATTGACAATTCTCTTATATTGCTGGGAAGTTTGTTATAGAACTGTACACATTGCCCCATAAAAGAATTACTTATTTTGTGGAGATGGCTTGCATGTAACACAAGATTATGCTTATATCTAGTATTTATGTTATGAGTATCACTCTTTTTACAAAATGAGTCTTATGTTTTTATGGACATACAAAAGATTTTCATAGATATATTGTTTGCGACTGTTAGAATATTTATTTCTTTGAATTTTTCTCTAAGGCTCTCCCGGGGACCAAGTTTGTAGATAGCTCTTATGGCTTTCTTTTGCAATAAAAAGATGGTGTTAATGTCCGCGGAGTTACCCCAAAGAAGAATTCCGTATGACATAATACTATGAAAGTAGCTGAAATAAACTATTCTAGCCGTATCAACATCAGTGAGCCGTCTAATAGTTTTCACTGCATACGCTGCAGAACTTAGTTGTCCTGATAATTTTTCAATTTGTGGGCCCCATTGTAGTTTGGAGTCAATTGTTATACCCAAGAACACAGTTGTCTCTACAGGGGCTAAATTAGTTCCATTAACATGTACATTGGTAGTCACCTGTCTTACATTAGGTGTTGAGAATGCATAACTTTAGAGAGAGCATCGTTAACTTCGTCATAATTACCTGTCTATTAATTTTGAATGTCAAAGAGGTATCATCCGCAAACAATACAATCTCATGTTTATCCTTTACATATATCGAAACAATATACATAAAACACACTTAATCCAACAATGTTTACTACTACATTCGGACCTTAAAACGGAGGCACATGTTAAACGATGTTGACAGTGCAACGCGAGCGAATGAATGACGGGGGAGCTGGACCACCTACCATCTCGTGGCGCGGTAGCTCAATGCCGGAGATCTCCATTACCCAGCGAGATGTCCGGTGGGCATTACTCTTTCGACATTCATAAATCGAGTGGGCCAGATGGTATACCGGCAGTGGTGCTGAAGCTCCTAAGTTGTGTTCTGTACTAACGCGCCTTTTCGTGCTTTCCTATCCCACTGGACAAGTCCCGATTTCTTGGAAGACGGCTAATGTGCACCCGGTGACCAAAAAGGGGCGACAAATTATACCTATCGAATACAGGCCTATTGCTATAACTTCGCTTCTCTCCAAGGTGATGGAGCGTGTGATAAACACGATTCCTAGGATACCTAGAGGATCACGACTTGATCAGCGACCGTCAATACGGTTTCCGTCACAGTCGCTCAACTGGCGATCTTCTAGTGTAACTTACACACCGCTGGGCTTTGGCGATAGAGAGTCAAGGTGAGGCATTTGGATGTCAGCCTAGATATGGCAAAGGCGTGCGATCGGGTTTGGCACCGGCGTCTTATATCGAAGATGCCATCATACGGCCTGCCCGAGGCCTGCCGATTGTGCCAATGGGTTGCCAGCTTTTTATCCAACAGATCCATAAAAGCCGTGGTTGACGGTGGATGTTCCGATAGTATGGATATCAATGCTGGCGTCCCTCAGGGTTCTGTGATGTCTCCGACACTGTTTCTGCTGCATATCAATGATATGTTGTCAATTGATTGCATTCATCGTTATGCGGACGACAGCACCGGGGCCACTTGCTATACAGGCCGTGCAAACATCCCTCGTTCTCTTGTGGAAGAAAGACTACGGCATGGGATTCTTCAAGAAATGCGTGAAGATTTTTTACAGGGTCTGGGAACTCGTGAGTCACACCCCTTGTGTTGCAAATGACCATTGGCTACGGTGACTGTTTACCATCAGGCTTAGCATTACCGTATGCTTGATTGCCACCTTAGTGGTACAAAAAAAAAGTCAGTATTGTTATCAATGCAAACATAAATGTTTAATACATGAATGGTTATTTTTCAGGAACAGCAAGAATTTGTTGCAGCGGTAAAACAGTATCAACTGAATGGTCTATGTGTAACTCCTGTTGAGCTCATCAGCATTACAGGCACTGAATACAGCTTGATAAAGGAGGAGATTAAAGAGGAACATCTGTCATCCCAATGCAGAGGAGAAATGGACACTGACAGACTCCCACTTGTGGAACGTTTCATGTTTGAGGACTCTGAACATGAAGATACTATTGAGAGACCAGCACTGGAGGATATGTATGACACTGAGAGTGGGGTATTGATAAATGAAGGAAATGTAAAACAGGAGGCTTCAGATGGAGCCGTCGATATTGAGAGACAAGAATTGATAACTGAAGAGAATATCAAAAATGAATTAGAAGAAATGGAAGATATCTATACTGCAGTGGTAGTAACACATGAAGAAAGTAGAACGCAGGAGGAGTTAGAAGGAGCACAAGTCGATGAGGACAAGAAGGCAGAAGGTAACAGTCACTATATGACCCCCTGGTAAAACTGCTTTTTAAAACTTATTGCATTTATCTGCCACATTTAACTAATATTTTCGAATCTCAATGACTTTGTTTTAACAATATAAGTGTACACAGCGTGGCAGAGTGTAATGAATAATGATAGAAGGTTATTAAGATCACAAACATACACAAATTATTAGTTTGTGGTCTATTATAATTCTGAGAAACAAAATACAGTGCAGTAGCTGGCTTTCTCATATCTCTTCTTTCATTTTTTTTATCTGTACACAAGACACACCATATTGTTATTTGTAAAATTGTGTACACAAATTTGTATCTTAACAGCATCACCAACACCAACTGTGATCATCGTCGGTTTTGATAATCAAATATACTCATATTGTCCACTATTATCACTATAATTATATTTCTCTTAATCACGACGGCAGTTGCACAGGAATTATTGTTTCCTAATTTAAAATACCTCTTGTCCTGCCTAGCATGCCTCCACTTCACTGGTATGATGCTTATGTCTCTCACACTGTGTTTGCTGACCTATTCATCAGGCAGGCTGGTTTGGTTCAGGCCACTATATCATTCAGACTTAAAACTCTGGAGCATAGCACTTGAGTTTGAGTGTGACAGCAGTTAAATGGTTAGAGTATGACTCAACTGAGAAAATCATAGGCTAGAGCATTTTTTTAACTGGATCTCAGTGTATAGTTAGGGGCTTTGGAAATAAACTGGTAACCTCACTTGCAATAAGACAAATGTGCTCCAGGGAATTGTTAGTTGATTGCGGTCTTATATGAGGTGGACGTAATTCCCCAGACTGTTCGCCTTGACAAACCCATGTGCATGTGCATCAGGAGATCTTTTCATCAGTCCTTACAAAACACTAAAACACGTAAAGAGAGGTAGGGTGCATCAAAGCAGCCCGTCTGGGGTCTGGGTGTATCTCCACCTCACAGAAAACCGCAGCCAAATAACAACTCCCTAGAGAGTTGTTGTGGTATTGCGTGTGAGTGAGGTCATCAGTAATCCCCAAGAAGTTGCTGCGTAAGCAGCAGAGGAGGCATCGCGCGAGTGATATTGATATTAAATATATCTCAAGCGTTAATAGGCCACGGTACCCGCTTTACATCAGGTGGGCCGTATGCTTGAATGCCTTCCGACATAGTATAAAAAAAAACACCTACTCCGAAAACATTGCTATGAAAAAATGCGCTAAAAAGGTACATAATAATTGTTTTATTTCTTGAATAGACTATAAACAAACATTGTAGTGTTTATTTGTACTTAAACAGAAATTAGGAATATATTTGGAGGAGGTCAGTTGCAAGTGCGTGCACGGTTAACATCATTTTTATTTACTCTTACTTTAAAATGATCACAGTCGTTTATATTGCCGTCCTTTAGAGCTATACCCTATTGTTACAAGAAGTGCTTGTCAAGAACTCTCCAACGGTGTAATAAATATATGGATTCTGTGTTTATTATGGACATAATCGATGTGTTTTTAATTAAACCTAAGTGTAACACGTCGCGTTTGTAAAAATCGATACGTAATCAATAGTGTGTGCGTGCTGTCCTGCTCGGACTTGTGTGCTCCTGAATCGGAGTTTCTCACTCTTGCGTTAGTTAGACATAGATCACCCGCATTTCTAAATAAATAATAAAACAGAAACAGAATGTCGTCTAAGCAACAAAAAACACCTTCAAAATCACGAAAGACTGCCTCCAAAACTGAATGCCCGAAGGGAGACGTAGCAGAATCAGAGCTGACGATGGAAATACGCAGCTTTAGAGAGGAACTCCGTGCGTTTCGACAGCAACTGGTGGAGCTCACGGCACTAGTTTCTGATGCCATATCTAGAGTGGAAGTTTGCGACGAACGTATTAATGAACTGAGTGCTCGTATGGACAATATAGAGTGTCGAATGAATGAGAACTCGGTTTCACAACAAAGCAGACCTGGTGTGGATCCAATCGCTCAGCTAAGGATCGAACTGAACGAGCGGGACCAGAATCTCCTAATGAATGACCTGGAATTAGCGGGCGTTCCTGAACAAAAAGGTGAATCAACGTCTCATATTGTAAAGACGCTTGCCAACAAACTAGGCGTCACATTGACGGAGCATGATGTGGTGAGCGCGATGCGTGTGGGCCGGGAGTCTGAGTCTGTGGAGGAAGGTGGTTTTCGCCGACCTCGTCTGATTGCAGTCCGTTTATCGCGGCAAGTGGTACGGGATGAATTGCTGCAAGCGGCGAGAGTGCGTCGGGGAGTCACAACGGAGGGCACTGGCCTCCCTGGTTCGCCGCGTCCCTTTTATGTCAACGAGCGATTGACACGAACGAACCGCCTGCTGTTTCAGAAGGCACGTGAAGTGGCGAAACGACATAATTGGCGATACGTGTGGACCCGAGGTGGAAAAATT
This sequence comes from Pyralis farinalis, assembly GCA_947507595.1. Classification (NCBI taxonomy): domain Eukaryota; kingdom Metazoa; phylum Arthropoda; class Insecta; order Lepidoptera; family Pyralidae; genus Pyralis; species Pyralis farinalis. The sequence continues at coordinate 3,389,527 of OX382281.1, forward strand.
TTTGCTCGCCAGCAACAGGGATACGACGTCCCCCGCCATCGGCTGCGCTCACAAGCTGACCTCGAACGAGTTTTTGGTGTTCCGTTTGTTTGCTCACCAGCAGAATAGTAGTGGTGATGTACAATACACAGTGCTTTGTTTTCAGACAATTAATTGAACTATAGACTGCATATATATTTTTATAGTAACACAATTACCATTACTTTGCAATAACCAGTTTTACAGCATGAAAGGGACTGCTTTCTTTTGTATTATAATATTATGTGCTAATTTATCTAATTGTTGCTACGGTACCTACGAAATATTTTTTCATCGTATTACACTGCCACTTGGACTGTGGTGCCGTTTCCTACAAGCGCAAGTAATTATTGTTTATATAGGCTACATACTTTTTCATTCGCTAATGTATATTTTACTTTGTGTTTTTGCACTTTTTGTATCATATGTAGCATTACTATCATATTTCTTTGCATTATGTCATAACGTCAAAACGTATTATGTAATTATAGGGGTTATGCACTCCAGCCACTTGCACCTGGAATTCAGCGTTGTTCAGCTAATTTATATACTTACGAACTTGGTTATCCAGCTATCATTGTTCTGTTCGCGATTGTTTTTCTGCCGCACTTTTACATCCATCTATGTGGATGGGTGTTGCAGAGGTGGTATCGTATATTCAAGGGAGGTTGCTCCTATTAGAAATATTGATTTAAATCGTAAAAATGAATAACAAAATTAAACATTTACAGTTAGGTTTTTACAATGCTGGTTCGCTTCATACAGGTCACGATGATTTTCTGGTTGCATTAAATAGGTTTAACGCTGATATTGTCGCTATAAATGAGAGTTGGTTACGCAGTGGCGAGGAGGCTCGCGCGCCGGTCGCTCCCGACTACAAACTGCGCTCTGTCCCGAGGCCCGGACATATCGACGGTCCCTACGTACAATCCCGTATGTGGTAGATACGTGATTTTCACTTTTTGTTTTCATAACCTTCAGATCACTCAACAGTTTGGGTTTAGTTAAAAAAATTCAAAGTTTTTACTCAAATTGACCTTGTAGCCATGAACACAAAATCTCGTAACTACAGATTTAAGGACGGTTTCCGAAGTAAAGTCGCAGTAGTGGTAGCTAAACGATTCTACGTCGGAACGTACGCATTACTCCGCCTGCCTGCCCCGTAACTGCCACTTGCGTACGCGCCGTCCAAAGCGACGGTTATGTTGTATTTATCTGTAAAAATCATTGTGAAATATCCTCCAGATATGCTGAAAAAATGTTATCTTTAAATTAATCTACTATTTAATGTATGTAGTCAGATTATATATCATTAATCAAGTGTGCTTTATGAAGGGAATTGCTAGTGTTTTAATTTTTATTGGATTAATTTCACTGAACACTATCACAACGTAATTATCAGTATATGGTAGTTACATTGTTTTACAGGGAAAATTTAACTTACCATTATTATTAAGTGGTACTAAGGTATTTTTACGTCGGAAAATTAAACTACCCTCTATCGGTAACTGCCCCTTAAGGTGTTTTACTTCGGGAATGTTTGTTTCATGTTAGTAAGTTACTGCCACTTATGGTTTTCTACGTTAACAATTGTAATTTTAGCACAATCTGGAGAAGATACGAGTGAAAAATTAACATTACAAGTTACTATAAACCAAAGGATTAAAACTGCTAAAGACTCATTGCAACGAAAATCTACGCCTATAATACAACATCTACCATAAGTCTACTTCCAGATTCACTTTAAAAAGTCGACGATGTCATTACTGACAAAGAGCCAATCAATAATGTTGAGGAATCACCGAGGTCATCCATCTATAAATCGTCAAGAACTGATTGTTGTAATTTCATACGATCAATAGAATGGCAGTTGTACTTAGTCTAAACAAAACAGAGACTGATAATACGGTAGAAGTTGCTGCTCAAATTCACACTAATAGTATTGATGAACCTGTTGCAGCACCCGAAAAGCAGACTCTAGTTACAACTTCCAAAATTATTAATGGTGCATTTTTTTGCGATCCGTACACTATAGAAATTGTACACATTGTATCCCAACCTAAATCTTTATCGAACAAGCTGCCTCCCAATATGTCAACCACCGAAATACTTTCACTCCCGGTTATTGTGGTAGAAGAAATATGTAGTCGAGGATATTATACTCGTACATTTAGATGGAGAATCATTCAATAATAAAAAAACTCCACCAATACATCCGATAGTACCATCTACAAGTAATCGAGATGTCGTGCTTAGATTTTCACACGATCCAAAGAATAGTATTGTTGAATAGGTAGACTTAGATGCGATTAATATAGAACAATTAGAGTTTGGCGTTTGGAATTTGGCGTCACCTTCTACATCGACAATAATGCGTAATATTGAAGCAGAAAACTTAAGTGCCTCTAATATTAATACGCTTACTTCATCTATGTGTGTAAGCTCATCTAATGACTATGACTAAACCTTTGGACTATCTCACTGTGGTGGTGATACAACAGAAATGAGTGACACAGAAAGAAAACTGACCAAGAGAAAGAGGAAAGTAAAGAAAAAAATCTAACTTGGGGAGAATACGTAAAGCTACAAGGAATGAATGGAGACACATAAGTCAAGGTTTAAGTTACATCAGTCGAGGACGAAAAGAGACCTGCAAAATTTATTTTGTCTAGTTGTGATGATAAATGCTGATTAAAGCGTAAAGAAAATGTAGAAGAGAATGTTCGAAAACAACTGTTCACAAGATTTTGGTCTATAGGCAATCGTGTACGGCAGTGGGGATTGTTATCTCATCTCGATGGTGTGAAAGAATTGGAAAGAATCGCATTACCATCAAAGAGACATTTTTCTATTATAATAGATACTATCTACCAATCACTGTAGGTTGTAATAAAGAGGAACGAGTTTTAGTGTGCAAAAATATGTTTTTGCACACCTTTGCTAATAAGTGAAGGTGTTGTACGCACAACAGCCCACGTAGCCCTGTGTTTGGTCGCTAGTTGCTCACAACAGAGAAAACTTCTGTCAAGCATTTGGTAGTGTATCATTCGGCGTTGATGCTTCTTTGGTTCTGTAAAGGAATTGACACCAGGTAACCATTCAAATTGAAAAAGCTCGCCATCAAAATCTTCCCCCCGCTTCTAGATCACTTCACTTTGGTAGGGGTTGATTCGTTTTGGAACACCCAAACCGTCGACTGGCGCTTAGTTTATGGATAGTATTGATAAGTCCAGGACTCATCACCTGTAATGATGTCGTACACACGCCGAGACGCCGCTGCTCCAAATTTGTTTATCTCGGCACCATTCCACCCAAACCGGCTTTTGAGCAACGGTGAGGTTGTGCAACCCAGCGTGAAACTATCTTCCTTACACGAAGATGCAAGTGTAGAATACAACCCGCAGGATGTGCTGAATATCCTGATACGTAACTCGCCTATTGTCTTGGAATAAATTTTTCACTGCTTGCAAGCACGTTTTCTTCCGTAACAGCAGTCAAAGGACGACCACTTCGTTCTTCATCCCCCAAAGTTAGTCGACCGCGCTTGAATTCGTTATAACAACGATACACGGTTGCCTTGGAAGGGCCTTCATCCACGAATGCCATTTGAAGACTATCGTACTATTCGTCCGGTTTTAGGCGAAAATGTTCCTGGCGCAGATCCATTTTTCAATGAGACACGATAATTTAAATTAGGTCGCAAAAATGTGGAGGGAAATTTTGAAATTATAACGTACCAATGTTTACTTATAAATAATCATATTTTCAAAATAAATTATAACTGGCCAGTCTCTCATACATAAAAACTTTTTTTGCAATACTTTCTGAGTGGCCTGGTATATTTGTGCTACTTGCAAACTGCCAATTTATAAAATATAAAATCGATAACATGTTCTTTTAACTGTTATTATTGATACACCTGCTTTGATATAATAATATTACTATAGTAGCATATAGATCTACGAGAAATAGTAGATATGTCTACTACAAAATTACATAATTTTAATTCTAGTGGTTTAAGAAAAGTTGTGGGCTACAGTAGTTCAAAATGGTTCCGAAGTATAATTTTCGATGTGGCAGTTAAGCATTTGAACAAACATAATATTCCCACGTAATAGTCAATAAGTACCAGTTATGTTATTTTAAATTTAAAGTTTCCGCTGTATATGTGAGTAAGTGACAAATAATACACTTAACGTGATTTTTTTCAGTTATTTCTTTATGTTTCTTAAAGTATACAACAAAGAAACCTATACTACCAAATTTCATCACTGTGTGATAAATAGAACACGAGGTACACCTGTTTGAATGTTTAAGGCGCTCTCTCCTAAAATTTGAAGTTTACAGTTACAGCATTTTACGTAGGGACCGTCGATATGCGCGGGGGCGGCGTCGCATTTTACATCAAGAATTCTGTCACCGCCCGTGTCGTGAGGCATCCTGACGCAAACATTGAACAGATGTGGCTATCCGTACCTATGAATGGGTTGCGTATTTTGGTGGGTACTGCTTATAGACCCGAATGGGTAAACTTGGATACATTCTTAGACGCGCTAACTGAATCTATAACATATTTTTCAAATTTTAACTATGTTATTTTGTTTGGTGATTTTAATGTTAACATGTTGGAAATGAATATTAAAACCACCAAGTTAAATCAATTTTTAAATTACATGGGTCTTAGGCAAGTGGTCACTGAACCGACACACTTCTCTATAGGGAATGAGACGCTCATAGATGTTGTATGTACCAACGCTCAGGTGAGGGATGTGTCCGTAACTAACATCACTGGCTCATTGGGGCATGCGATGGTGAACGTCTCATTTCAGATAAAAAATCCTGCCCCCGTGGCTAGGTGGGTTACTTACCGCCCCATTAATAATATTAATATTTCCGCATTTAATAATGATTTACACTCTATGGATTGGGAAGCGGTATTACAAAAATCTTGTGTTGACGGCATGGTGAATGAATTTAATTCTCTAATTTTATCTCTCTTCAATAAGCATGCACCGGTCAAACGATCTAAAATCAAAAAGAAGCCTTTGCCCTGGATTACTGATGTGATTAAAATTATGATTGATTTACGCAATTCGGCTTACCGTAGGTATCGTAATTCCAAGCAAAACGGTCACAAAATGTACTACAAAGAATTAAAAGAATTAGTTAAAAAAAGTATTTACAATGAGAAACGTGCCTACTACAATCATTTAATTAACTCTAAAATTGATGACGCCAAAACATTTTGGAAAAATCTCAAAGAAAAAATATTACCGGACACAAAAAATCATGACTCTTTACCGTTTCGTTTTAATGATCCTAATATCATTAATGCTCATTTCTTGAATGTACCTGGCCCATCTTCTGTGCCTCTATCTGAGATGACTTATTTTGAACATCACAAATTTGGTGACTCTAATTTAACTTTAATGACAGTAGACGAAAGTGTGGTAGCGAGGCACTTACTAGCTTTAAAATCAAATGCTCTTGGTTCTGATGGAATAAGCAGGGATATGATCTTACTTACTCTTCCGCGTACGCTTCCGGTCATCACTGCCATTATAAATGAATCTATAATTAAGGGCTCCGTCGCAGTGGTATGGAAATCGGCACTTGTCACTCCGTTACCAAAACAAGATAGTCCTACAGAACTTAAAGATTTACGTCCCATCAGTGTTATGCCATTCTTGTCTAAAATTCTTGAAAAGGTTGTATACGACCAACTATATAAATTTGTTGAAGAAAGTGGTATACTGCCTGAACTTCAATCAGGGTTTCGCAAGGGCAGAGGTACGGTTTCGGCTCTGTTAGATGTTGTTGATAACATACTTATTAACCAGGATAATGGTGCTGCTACGATTCTGACACTTTTAGATTACTCGCGTGCATTTGACAGCCTAAATGTTCCGCTGCTGCTTTCGAAGTTATCATATTACGGTTTGGATCACCAATCTGTTGCTTGGTTTCATAGTTATTTTAGTGATAGGCAACAGACCGTAAAATTAGCAAATGAAATTAATTCAAATTTGTATATTCTACCCCCACTGTTGTTAAAAGAGGTGTTCCTCAAGGAACAATACTTGGTCCGTTGTTGTTCCTAATATATTGTGCCGATCTACCAAAGCAAATCCGTCAATGTAATTATCATTTGTATGCTGATGATGTCCAAATTTACATACCAATATCACGCGAAGGATTTTCAGACGCAGTGAATAGTATGAATTTATACTATTGTCTTAACACATTGATTTTATTCGAACTATTATTTTAGTCTAAAAATAAACAAAAATTAGGCAGAGAGTACCGAGCGCCATAAGACGCGGTCCTTACACACTTCACTCGCTTCTTTAACATTCATAGCTCTTGCTTCATACAAGCTCGCCGGTTTCTAAGGCTTCTGATATCACCTTCTGATAAAACACGACCAATTTGGTCATGATAGGTTAGTGTTGGTCTTCCTCGGCTCTTACATCCTTCCACTTCCGCATTGTATATCTGTTTCATCATTCTTTCATCCTGCATTCTTTCCACATGTCCGAACCACGTAGCATGCCTTTTCTTATCTTAACCAACCAACTCTCTTTCGTACGTCATCATTACGACCGCGGTCAGCAGCACACTCTAATAATAAAGACATCTTAAGCTGTTCTACGTAATACGAGTAGCTCAATGATTCAGAAAAGAGTATTTAAGCTACCTGTTCCCCAAACATTTTGCTCAGCACTTCAAAACATTTCTCTTTCCTTTGGTTTAGAACAGATTGTTGAGGAGATGCAATTTAAGGGGCTGTAAAAGATTTGACGCAAAAATAACAAAGAATCTGTTAATGTCTATGGACTATGAAGAGACGGAGAATTTACTGAAGATCATGTGTTAACTGATCAAATTACGATTTGAGTATGGACTTTTCAGACGCGCTCACTCTCCCGGACGAAACGAAACATCCACACATAACTCACACAAAAACACACGTGCACACACACATTCATACATACACACAAATACACGTGTAGCACCTTAGAAGGAAAAAAAAAGATATTTACATAGAAGTAACTAAGCAGATGAATGAATAGTATTGGTAGATAGCCTCTGTCGCTTGTTGCATACCACACTCGCAGAAGGGTACCCTCAGTATAAAGTAGCGATGGATGTGGGTATTTATTACAATGTAAACTCTTGTAATCGCTGTTCGCCGTTATACTGTCACAAATTCCGTGTAATTCTCATGTATTGACGCCCCACGATACAGGCCGAGCCTAGTGTGGAGTCATAGTAATACTGTGTTCTTATGTTTAATAAAGATTACTTACTTACATAAAATGAATGATGTAACTGTGTACAGGTGCCGCTGCGGCTGAAGAGGCCAAAGAAACACAAGCGGACAAGACTCAAGATGGAAGAACAATGACATCAGACAACGAGAATGTTCTAGAAAATCCAATAATGTGTAGGGCAGTTACGCATGAAGAGACAACCAACAGAAATGTTAGCCCTTACTTATTACGGTGCGTTAAAAAACCTGGAAATAATAGACAAGTTTCAAAAAACACATCTATGTATACCGTGATAAACAAAGGTAATGGGAGTGTGAACAGTGTTCGTGAGTGCGCTAGTACTGACACAGATGTCGGCAATAGCAACAGTAAACAACTGAAGATGGTCGTTTGTAAACACGACGAAGTCGGTTCACCAATATTTACTAATGAGGATTATTCAAAGAGAACTGGTGAGAAACCTTTTGAATGTGAGATATGTAAAGTTAGATTTAGTCGGAAGGATATCTTAAATACGCATTTAATGACACACTGGTCAGAAGCCCTTTCAATGTGAGATATGTAAAGTTAGATTTAGTCAGAAGGGTTATTTAAAGACACATTTAATGACACACACTGGTCAGAAACCCTTTGAATGTGAGATATGTAAAGTTAGATTTACTCATAAGGGTAGTTTAAATAGCCATTTAATGACACACACTGGTCAGAAACCCTTTGAATGTGAGATATGTAAAGTTAGATTTACCAAGAAGTCTAATTTAAATATACATTTAAGGACACACACAGGTCAGAAACCCTTTGAATGTGATATATGTAAAGTAAGATTTAGTCGGAAGGGTAGTTTAAAGTGTCATTTAATGACACACACTGGTCAGAAACCATTTGAATGTGATATATGTAAAGTTAGATTTACTGTGAAGGGTTGTTTAAAGACACATTTAATAACACACACTGGTCAGAAACCCTTTGAATGTGAGATATGTCATGTTAAATTTAGTCATAAATGTAATTTAAAGTGTCATTTAATTACACACACTGGTCAGAAACCCTTTGTATGTGAGATATGTGAAGTTAGATTTACTGAGAAAGGTAGTTTAAAGAAACATTTAATGATACACACTGGTCAGAAACCCTTTAAATGTGAGATATGTAAAGTTAGATTTATTCGGAAGGGTAATTTAAACAGACATTTAATGACACACACTGGTCATAAACCCTTTGAATGTGATATATGTAAAGTTAGATTTAGTCAGAAGGGTCATTTAAAGAGGCATTTAATGACACATTAGTGATAAACCTTTGAATGAGAGTCATGTAAAGTTAGAATTAGACAGAAGTTTTTTAACTCTAGACACAGGTTTTGAATTAGATTTATCCGGAAAGATCACTTTTAATTTTATAACATACAATAGTCAGTTTCCCTTTGAATAGTACATAAGTCAACGCAGATTCACGACGAAGAGTCATTCTAATTTATATGAAACTTTACAGACATTATAAATGTGACATATCACCATGGAGATTTAGCCGGGTATCATTTGATTTTCAGGAGCTCCATGACGTCGTTACGCGGGTCAGTCTGTTTGAACACACACGTTAAACAACACCATGTTGTGATCTTGTTTAAATCGCTCTGATCTTGCTAAAACAGGCGAAGCCGTGGTTTTGTTGCAACATTGTTGTTCTTTGTGGAAATCCTTGAACCAAGTTTGCGTCGATCCCTATTAATTGCAGGTCCGCTTTCTGTGTCATAAACTAATAATCATCATCATTTCAGTTCATATTTGTTCACATTTGACCTGCACGAGATTCTGCGTGTGAGTCGAGAGCATTTGGATTCTTTTTGGGCGAGACTAGAAATTTAGCTCCCACTGTATGGACAGCTTTCACGAGCTTGCTGATATCGTCTAGTGTAATACAGTCATCTAGGCACTAAACAGCGACTACGAATTTAGAGTTGAAAGCTTTCTGGACTTTGGATCATGGCACGAGATGGACGGGGCGTAGACTTCATCAGGTGAAATTATCTATAACTTCACACCAAATCCTTTATGGGGTAGACAGAGAGAACCGAGCGCCACATGACTTGATCCTTACAAACCTCACTCGCTTCGTTAACATTATTTTCTCTTTATTTATTTTCTTATACACTCTTGCCGGTTTCGAAGGCTCCTAACAACACCTTCTGATGAAGCTCGATCAATTTGGTCATGGCAGGTAAGTCTTGACCTTACGCGGTTTCTACGGCCTTCTACTTCCGCGTTGTATATCTTTCCGTTTTCTTTCTTCCTGCATTCTTTTGAACCAATGCAGCATGCCTCTTCTTATTTTAAAATCTTTCAGATCAACTCTGTTTCCAGGCGAGACCTTTTCTGCTTTATGTTAAAATTCAAGATTTATCCTCAGACCACTGCCTGATACGTAGTGAGGTGCTACTTGCACTCCTAATGCGATTGCGAGTAGCAGGCTGCCGTTGTGTGTGGTACTTTAGGTCGGCGGATTGGGAAGGGCTGCGCATTTTCTTCTCCTACCAATATCTGTCGCCGATGTTATTCTGCAGTGTATGGAACTTTTTACTCCTAGTTCTGCGGTGACCATAGAAGGCAAATCCCGCCCACGGTTCGATCGATCTTGCAAGGATGCGTCTCGACGTAAACAGGATTCGTATCGAGCCTGGTCCAATGCTCAGGCGGCTGGTGATTTAAATACGAGTTCACTTTAAAAAGCTACAAGGCTGCCTCCAGATTTTTGAAGGGTTGCATCGCGAGGGCTAAGTCTGAATTTGTTTCAAAATTGACGAGAGACTCGTACGTCTGTCTCCGGGACTCGTGCGGTCTAGTCTCTCGTCAAAGCTGTTCAAGGTGAATTCTGTCAGTCATCGTTTCCTCCGTCACGTAAAGTGGACGAATCATTAATTTTCATAAAAAGAGCTGAATGTTTCGGTTGCCAACTAAAATGCACAATGTGAAAAAAAAACGGTGTTGACATAAATGTATATTAATAGTATAGGCAACTAAGGTGCACCTTGATAAAAAAAAAATACAGAATAATTGTCTTTTAACTAAGAGTTAAAAATGACCAATAAAACATAAATAAATGCATGAGAATGTTCACAAAGTAATTATAATTTATGTGGAACCATAAAGTGTTATAAAATTAGGTCCAGGGCACTTCAGTTGCCATTGCAACCAAAAATTAAAAAGTTTCACAAGCAAAACAGAACCACCATACTATCTACTTTCTACGAAGCAAAGCCAGACTAATAAGAATTACCACGTTGGGCGCCACTGTTACGTTCCGTAGTAGGAAATAAAATTCCAGGAACGCTCGACAAACTTTATTTCTGTAGGTACTAGAGGGTCGTGTGAGTTACGGACCGTCTAACTTTGCTCCGCAGTAGGATACTTCCTTGGCATGAGGTACGCTAGGGAGGCTCTGGCACGAAGTACGCAAAGGAGGCTCAGGATTAGCGCAGCGGCAAGGGTCTTCGGGAATTCGCATGCGAAGCGTCGACCCAATCGTTTTAATAATGTTCGAACTGGAACCCTGGAATCATGATATCCTGTCATGTAACAGCTATTCAAACTCCATTTAACTCCGTGTCCCCGAGCCTCACTATTACGGACGGCATTCGCTTACGTAGTCATTTTTATTTTCACTATAGTTTGTAAAGTTAGGGTTATATGTAAGATATGTTTATATAGAATCATTTAGATTATGTTTAATGAAGTTGTTTTAAGACCACGTGTATAAAGTCACTAGAATATGTTTTTGTGTAAGCATGAGTCATTTCCTGCCCGGCCAAATCACGCGCTACGAGCGGCCCGTGATCTGGCGCGGCTAGTAACTATCTCAGCTACAACCGATCCCACTTAAGCGCGCACGGGACCGCAGTCGGCGCGATCTCCATGGTGAGCAGCTAGCTTGGCGCGAATCGGCGACCTACCTAGGCGTCGAAATCGACCGGCGGCTCACTATGAAAAAACACGCGAACAAAGTCATCGCTAGGACCCGAACATCGCGCGCTTTACTGCGACCGGTGCTCTCCTCGAAGCTTCCGCTGAAAACGAAACTCAGCATCTACAAGACCTACCTACGGCCATGTTGAATATACGCAGCGCCGGCTTGGTACGCCCTACTGAGCAGAGGAAACGCTGAGAGAATCCAACAGCAACAGAACATCTCCCTCAGGCAGATTACAGACGCCCCGCGTATTGTAAAGAACGCCACTATACAGAGGGATCTACGCATGGAGAGCACGGACGCATTTATACGCCGACTCACTGTAAGCCTGTTCGAGCGTGCGGAGAATATATTTTAGAAAATATAATCAATCATAGTCTGGTACCGAGGATTTTATTTAACACCGACGTTCATCGAAACCACCCAGCAAGCACTTGGCTCATCAAAAGTACAGTCCATTTCGAAGAGCTACACTCACAAAAAAAGTATCTAAAAGCAGACGGCGAAGTGGAGTGTAATAGCTAAAACGGAGTTTACAGTCTAAAAGTTTAATCAATTTTAATCGACTAAATTAAATTTTAAATATGGCATCCGAAGTCGTTACATGTGCCGGGTGTCTAAAGCCGATTCCTGGAGGAAATTATCTGAGTTGCAGTTTTTGCGAGAAAACATACGACCTTGTATGTGCCAACGTATCGGACCAGTGGCTTCTCAAAACTTTGGCGGCTAATACCAAGCCAAGCTGGAAATGTATGTTATGCCGAAGCAAACAACCAAAAGTCATCAACTCAGACACCTCAGTACGGGGGGTCATTAACGGGGTGAATCGCACTCGAGGAGCGGCCGCATTGACAACCAGCCTAATCGAACCGCTGGATGACAGCACAGCATCTAACGATGCTATGGAGCTTTCGGAGGCACAAACATTTGCGATAGAGGCTCGCCAGTTCCGGAATGAAATCAAAGCCACATGTCGTCAATTGGAAATTTTCAACGAAATAATATCGAAGCTGGTGCTTCGTATGAGAATGATTTTGATCATAAATTTGACCAGGTAAATAAACGCTTGGATATCATGGAGAGTCGTTTTGCCGAAGGTACCGCAAATAGTGACGGCTTGTTGTTGAAGACAATCGCTCAATTGAAATCAGATTAAAACGATCGTGATCAGGAGCTATTGTATAATGATGTCGAAATCACCAACATCCCCGAGCAGAAAGGCGAAAATCTGTTGCATGCCGTCACCGTCCTGGCAAGTAAGTTGTGTGTCAACCTAACTGACCAAGACATCGTGAGTGCAAACCGTGTTGGCAGAGTCCCGGAGGTCCTCGCCGCCGGCACTGGTGACGCTGCGCCGCGGTCTCGTCCCATCGTGGTGCGCGTCGCGCTCTTCGTGACGAGTTGCTACGATCGGCGCGCGTTCGCCGGGATGCTACCACTGAGGGAACGGGGCTGCCTGCGCCGCATCGCCGTTTTTATGTCAACGAGAGGCGACCAGGCTAAACCGTCAGCTGTTCCGGCAAGCCCGTGAACTGGGGAAAACACATAATTGGCGTTTCGTTTGGACGAGCGATGGCAGAGTATACGCGCGACAGCACCCTGGTGTCAATTCTCCACGGCATCGTATTCGTTGTGAAAGTGACTTGGTGAGGGTTTTTGGCGCCGATTCCGTTGGCCCATCTTCGGCTAGCAACAGACTGCTTTAATACGTCGTGTTATGGACATTTGTTCTTGAATTACCTAAAACTGTATAAAAATATTAGTGTTAATTTTTACAATAGCTTTGGAACGATAGTTGAAGGATTTTTTCACTTTTTTTGTTTATATTTTGGAACTCTTATTTTATTCTCGCTGTCGTTATGTAACTCAGTGAGTTCAGTCGTCATGTGCCTCAGTGCTAATAATTATATATATGCTTTCCTATTTTTTACCAATTGTAACATGGTTCGCACAAATATTCGCACAATTTGCCAGTATGTAAAAATAATCTCTCTCAATGTTTATAATCATCGAGTATAAAGTTGGTTGTGTTGGCGCTGCAGTCGTGCAATCTTATGTGAGAAAGAAAACAAATCTGCCGAGAGAAGTGCAATACAGTCATACATACTCATTGTTTCACATAATCATAGTTCCAAATTACTCAACTTTTCTCCCGCATTACATATTCAATTATAAATATTTATACAAAAACACTATTACTAGCATAAGCTTGTTATCGTGGGTTATAAACTAAAATTCCTTAAGTTGGGTCTTTTTAATGCGGGTTCGTTAAATACGGGACACGATGATTTTATTATTGCAATGGATCGCTACAGTGCTGACATCGTTGCGATTAATGAGACTTGGCCGGGAAGCACGGGCGCCTGTAGTGCCAGGTTACCGGCTGCGCGCTGTACCACGTCCATCGCACATGCTCAGTGGACGTGGAGGCGGCCTGGCTTTTTACATCAAACGCGATGTTAATGTACAATACTTATCGCGACCAAATGATAATATCGAGCAGTTATGGTTATCGACGCGCGTGAACGGATTCCGCTTGGCAGTAGGAACAGCATATAGACCGCCATGGATGAATATTGATATCTTCATAGATACCTTAACTGACTCAATAAACAACTTCTCTGGTTATGACTTTATCGTACTCTTGGGTGACTTTAATATTAATATGCTCGATAGCTCGCACAGCAGTACAGCTAAATTGAATCAATTTCTGGAATACACTGGTCTGCGACAAGTACACACATCAAAAGTGTCTAGGGATCAAGCATTTTTATGCGGATTTCTTGAGATTGAGATGTGGCTTTGTAATAAATTTATGATTTTATAAATTTATATGGATCCTTTTTGGTGCATTTCATAATTTGAAACAGGAACTGTCAATCAAATTCGAGTAAAAGATGAAAATCAGCTGTCAATATTTTCCCTATAAAAACATACAACGCATTGAAGACATTATTAGTGCTACTGTTTCCCTACTACTGATTAAAACCAACGTTATTATGGAGCGGCGACGTCATTTAAGCAGGGAAGAAATGCTCAGAGCCGTGGGAATGATAGAAGCTGGTTCCCGGCAACGTACTGTGGCTTTAGCTCTGAATACAAGTCAGAGTGTTATCAGTCGACTTTGGACACGTTACCGAAGCACTGGTACCGTGGCTGAGCGCCATGGAGGACGGTATCGCTGCACCACACGGAGACAAGACCGATACATTCAAATCACAACTCGAAGAGCTCCAACAATAACCGCCATGATGTTAGCCGTGACGCTTCATCACTCTTCAGGGAACTTAATTAGCGACCAAACAGTCAGAAACCGCTTGCATGAAGTGAACCTTCATTCCCGAAGACCGCTAAGGGTACCACCTATAGCAATGCACAATCGTAGGATTCGATATCAATGGGCTCTTGAACACAGAAATTGGGCAGAAGAACAATGGCGTTTCGTGTGCTTTTCTGATGAGTCTCGTTTTGGTATGAGACCGGATACAAGACGTATACGACACTGGAGAACCCCTGGACGCCAACAGCGATTAAAATCCTGCCAGGAAGTCCATCCTTATAGTGGTGGAACCATCATGGTATGGGCGGGTATTTGGATCGGCGGAAGAACTGAGTTGATTTGGATCAGAGGCAACCTCAACGCTCAAATTTATGCTGAGACGATTGTATCAGACGTCATCGTTCCTCTACAAGTGCAAATCGGTCCCTTATTTCAGTTAATGCATGATAATGCACGACCGCACACCGCAAGAGTTGAAAGACAGACTCTCGCCGCAGCTAACATCAATGTCATGCCCTGGCCTGCTCAGTCGCCAGACTTGAACCCGATTGAGCATGCATGGGATATGCTACAGAGAAGAGCTCTGCCGAATATGGAGGGTATCCAGTCGCAAGAAGACCTTTTTTTGTTGTTGCAACGAACATGGGCGGCCATTCCACAGCGTGATTTGGATGAACTCATTTTGAGTATGCCAAACCGATGTTCTTGTGTTGTTAGTGTTCGCGGTAGAAACACGGATTATTAATTGTTTAAGTTACCCAATAAAATTTTAAAGAAAACTGTTATTTCAGTCTTTTTTTCGAACTTTAATGTTAGTGGTTCAAATGTCAAAAATCCCTTTATTATGAAAATGGCAAATTTCTTTATTAATGCAAAGGTGACTTGGTTTATCGTTACTGTAGACAAACGAAAACACTTTATTTGATGAATCCTTAAAGAAAATTTTAATTAATATCAATCAGGAGAAAAGTTATTGCAAAAATATATGTTGATCCCTAGACACTTTTGATGTGTGTAGTATGTAAACCCACACATTATACGTCACATTCGGAAACTCTTATTGATATTGACTTAGTATGTACTAATGCTCCATTTAGAGATGTAGCTGTGGAAAACATCATGGGCAGACATGGCCATGCAATGGTCAACGTGACTCTTTCACTAAAAAAAGTAAGGCTACCTCTCAGATCATTCTCTTACAGACCACTTAATAGAATAAAACGGGAAGATTTTGAAAAAGACTTAAATTCTATTGACTGGACGGAAGTAACTGAATTGGCTACGGTTGATCAGATGGTTGAAAAATTTAATACTTTGATTTTATCACTTTTCAACAAACATGCACCGGTTGTAACAATTAAAACTAAAAACAAAAAGCCATTGCCTTGGGTTACAGACGTTTGCAAACTCATGATAAAGCAACGTAACTTGGCCTTTGAGAAGTATCGTAGAACTCAGTTAGATGTTGACAAACGATATTATAAAGACTTAAAAAAACTTGTTAGTACGGCTATTGCTGGTGAGAAACGCGCTTATTTTGATCGCATGGTTAATTCACAAATTCGTGACAGCAAAAAGTTTTGGAATAACTTAAAAAATCATATTTTGACACATTCAACAAAGAAAAGGATATTACCTAATCATATTAATGATCCTAATAAGATTAATGACCACTTTCTTAATGTTCCTGGTAAACACAGTCTGTTCCGACACGCTCTCATTTTTTCAAGGTAAGAAATTCTCCAACGCTTTACTTCAACTAGAGCCGGTCAGTGCATATGAAATCGGTAGATATATAATGACACTTAAATCTAACGCTATCGGTAGTGATGGCATTAGCAGAGATATGATCCTCCTCACACTTCCTCATACATTAGACGTTATAACTGCTATCGTCAACAAGTCGATTGTCACTGGTAAAGTGCCTAGTGCTTGGAGGAACTCTCTTGTTACTCCTCTCCCTAACGTTGACAATCCAACAGAGTTAAAAGACCTAAGACCAATTAGCATATTGCCATTTCTATCAAAACTTTTGGAGAAAGCAATTTTTATCCAGCTGTCAAAATTTGTCGAAAAAATTAATATTTTGCCTCTATTCCAATCAGGATTTCGTAAAGGATATAGTACGATCACGGCATTACTTGATGTCTCAGACAACATATTAGCTGCGCAGGATAAGGGCCAAGGCACTATACTCACTCTGCTAGACTTCTCACGTGCTTTTGATAGTTTAAGTATAGATCTACTTCTTGCCAAACTCTCCTACTATGGTTTAGATCAAATATCTCTTGCATGGTTTGAGAGCTATCTCCATAAGCGATCTCAGTCGGTGAAAATGGTGGGAAATAGTGGCACCTTGGTCTCTGAGTCAAAACCTATTCAGCGTGGTGTTCCACAGGGTTCGTTGCTTGGTCCTCTCCTCTTTATTATGTATACTGCTGATATGGTGCAAGTAATCGAGCATTGTAAATTTCATTACTATGCCGACGATGTACAGTTATACATATCAGAAAAACCGGCTAATATGGTAGATACAACGCGTCTATTAAATGAGGATCTGGAAAAAATCTCATATTAGTCTCTACGTAATTCCTTAATGCTGAACCCCACTAAATCTAAATTTATTACTATAGGCACAAAATTACAAATTAGAATAGCAAATGGCAATTCGGTCGTGAATATTAATGATCAACCCATAGAACAAGTGGAGGAAGTAAGAAATTTGGGCATACTTTTCGACAACCAGTTGAGATTTGAGAATCACGTGCTAGGTCTCGTAAAAAATTGCTTGTACCGACTAAGCATCTTGTATAAAATCCGCAACTTTCTCTCAGAAAAGTCACGGGTGAGGATCTGTGAATCATTAATATTATCAAGACTAAACTACGGCGATCTCCTGTATGGACCGCGTTTATTAAGCAGGACGCAACGGTTAATACAACGTGCTCAAAACGCGTGCTACCGTTTCTGCTTCTACATTCCCCCGCGTACTCATATTTCCCCATATCTTAATAAGGCATCCATACTAAACATGGAATCACGTAGAGAGTTGCATCTTGCCAGTCTTATATTCGATCTTCTTAAATTCAAAAAACCATAGTACTTGCATGGCAAGTTGAAATACTCCAAAAAAGGTGACATCAGATCAATTCGCTCCGTGCTCTCATTTCATGATCATAAAACCGTAGCATTTACTGGGAGCTTTAGATATGCGGCAACGAAGTGTTGGAATAATATCCCACCACCCATAAGAAATCTTAATGCCAAAGTCACTTTCAAACTACACCTCAAAGCATTCATGTTGGAAAAACAAAAACTTGGTATTCCCAAACACTTTGTTTGCCGTGTATAAAGTAAGGAATACAATCATCGGTGGTAGATTGCTGAAATTCTCACACATTATTAAGATCAATGATGGATGGTTTTATTTACATTTTGTACTACACAGACACTTCTCTAATACAGACTAGGTGACCTTTTATTGCACTTGTCCTTGGCATCTCAAGGGTGATAGCTGAAAATCAGTGGTTGCTCTTTCTGAGCGACATTACTCACTGAGCTATAGCCCAGTTGCGCTACTGCAGCACACGCGTACTCTAAATAAGACATCCTCAACACAGTATGTATATTCTTATTTGTAACCTCTTATGTGTAAATTATTGTGTGTACGTGTGTGTTTTAGAAGCAAAATAAATCATTTATCTATCTATCTAATCAGCATATCTAACAAAATTCACTTCAAGGTGTTTAATTCATTTCGGAAATGACCATTGGCGAAGAAGAAATGCCAAAAGAAACTTGCCAATATGGGTCTTTTTTTTCCATCGTTAAAATATATTACAATAAATATATATGAGTGTACATATAATGAAATCAAGTGATACAATTAAAGATATATTAATACATGTGCTGAATCATTTCCAAAGATCTCTATCAGTTAGATATTCATCGATTCTATAATAACCCTTCTTGCACAGAGTATTTTTGATGTACCTTTTGAACATATTCTCAGGCAAGGACAGAACTGTTTCAGGTAATTTATTATAGAATCGAATACAATTTACAATGAAACTAAATCTACTAGTCTTAGCAAGTCGATGTACAGGCATGCGCAATCTATTCTTGATAGGTAACCGTGAGGATATTTATTTCTTTAAATAGTTCTCTAAGAGATTCTCTGGCGCCCATGTTATAAATAGAGAGGATGGCTCTCTTTTGTAATATAAAAACGGTTTCAATGTCAGCCGCTTTTCCCCACAACAGTATACCATACGACATAATGCTATGAAAGTTGCTGAAATAGACTAAGCGCGCAGTAGCCACATCCGTCAATTGTCTAATTCTCCTAACCGCATATGCGGCGGAGCTGAGCTTACTGGTCAGTTTTTTTATGTGGGGGCCCCACTGCAATTTGGAGTCTATTGTAATTCCAAGAAATACAGTATCATTAATAAATTCTAGTATATTATTGTTAATTAAACCTTCTGTATTGGCAGAAGGCACATTTGGTAGACTAAATTTTATACATTTGGTTTTGGTTGAATTTAATAAAAGATTATTACGCGTGAACCAATTTAGAATGGCAGATAGAACACTATTTACATTGTCAATATTTTCGCACCGGCGAGTAACAAGAAGTATCATCAGCAAATAGTAGTATATCCGCCATTTTCTGCACCATGTAGGGTAGATCATTCACATATACTAAAAATAAAAAGGGGCCCAATATAGAGCCCTGGGGCACCCCAATATTAACATTGCTGCCTTTAGATTTGACCCCATTTATATCAACAGTCTGTATTCTGTTACTTAATTAAGTTGCAATCAAATTATAGGCTTTACCTCTAACTCCATAATGGCACAGCTTGAGCAATAATGTCCGATGGTCGACACAATCAAAAGCTTTGGAGAGATCACAGAATACCCCAATAGCGTCCTGGGATCTCTCCCATGCGCTAAGAACATGCTTGACCAATGCTACTCCTGCATCTGTAGTGGATTTACCTGCTGTAAATCCGTATTGTGAATTATGAAAAATTTCATTGGTCCTAAAATAGAGTTGCAATTGGTCAAGCATTATCTTTTCAAATATTTTACTCAATACTGGCAAAATAGATATGGGTCTATAATTCCCCAGTTCACTTTTTTCACCAGACTTGAATAATGGAATCACTTTACTAAATTTCATCAAGTCTGGGAATACACCCATATCTATACATTGATTAAAAATAAGTGCCAAGTGTCGAGCTATTGACTCAATAATATAATAAAATACTTTTATAGACATTCCCCAATGATCCTCTGAGTTTTTAATGTTTAATTGTTTAAAAGTTTTAATAATATCGCTTGACTGAATATGTGTAAATTTAAACAGCTCCACACTTTGTTGTACATTCTCCTTTAATAACTCATCCGCAGCATGTGGAGATGAGTTAAGGGAGTCAGTGGTACTGTAAGGGATATTAAAGAAGTAGTCATCAAATAGATTTGTTACTTGTTTCGCAACTGTTACAGTTTGATTATTATGTTTAATAGAATACTCATTATCCCGTGGTTTATCTTTACCTGTTTCTTTTTTAACAATATCCCATACTGCCTTTATTTTATTTGCAGACTGTTTAATTTTATTTTTAATATACATAGATTTTGCAACTTTGCAAACGTTTTTAAATATTTTGAAATGATTTTTAACATATTTAACAAAGGCTGGGTCAAATCTATAAGGTTTTTCTCCCTATAATTCAAACATTTTGTTTCTACTTATTAATATACCTGTAGTTACCCAGTCATTAAACTTTAATTTATTTGTGGCATTAATCTGTTTACTTTTGAATATTTTCTGGTATTCACTGGATATAATATGAAACAATTTTGTGCATACAAGTCAGGATTGTCTACAGAGTAATCCAATGAAGGCAACCTGTCCCCCAATACATTATTGTACTTAATAAGCTTGTTGGTAGTCAGTGGTCTATACAATACATGACTTTTTAAATCTGTCTTCTTCGAACATTGATATACCACTAACTGACCACAATGGTCTGAAGGCAAGTCGCCAATTATTGATTTATTTCTATGCTCACAATTACAAAAGATATTATCTAGACAAGTTGCAGATGTGGCTGTTATACGTGTAGGCTCCAGGAAGACATTTTGTAAATTAAATGATTTAAATAAATTTAAAAATCTAAGGGTTATCTGTGTATTTACTAGAATGTCTACATTAAAATCACCACAGACTATAATGTCTTTATTACCTATGAAAACTTTTCTCAAAGTATCCTCCATTACCTGCTCAAATTGTGTAAAGTCACCGCTAGGAGGCCTGTATTCACAAATAATTATGTAATTATCTAATTCAGCACATGACATCTCAATAGCGCATTCAATAGAGAGCCTAACAATGTCCTTACGTTCTTTAGCTCTATGGCAATTTTTTGTTATAATCATTGAACCGCCTCTAATCGAAGACTCTCTATTAAAGCAACTTACTATTTTATAGTTGTTAATCCCAAATAACATTTCACTTTTGTTTAACCAATGTTCAGTTAAACATAAAATATCAATATTACATTTTTCTAAAAATAATTGAACTATTTGTTCACAGCCAGGAAAGCCTTGGATATTTTGGTATACTAAATTTAGGTTTTGCTTCCCTTTTGTCTTTCTATGCAGTTTAAATCTGCAGTCAAATCTATACAATTATTTTGTTGTTTACATTGTAAACTGTTTATGTTATTAATATTATAGGCCACTAAAGTGGCTATCTTATTTCTACATTTCTTTGAAAGATATGTTATATCTTTTGTCAAATAAAAGTTACTAATAAAATTATTAGTGTCAAAAAATATAAATTTGTCATTGTGACAACATGTCAAATGATATAAATTGTTAATATTGTATATGTTAGTATTTATTTTTGGTAACTGGCAACTAACATATGGAAGTGCGCATAATAATATCTTATTAACCTTTAACTGGTACAATTTATCTAATGCATTAGTAATATCTATTTTTTGGATTTCTGTACTATTCCCTATTAATAGAACAATGGTAGTATTGTCATCCACCTGTGTATTCATAATTTTTTCAACAATTTGGGTATAGGTTGCATTCGGCATACAATAATTAATAATATTAATATAAATATAAAATTTATCGGCGGGCAAAGTCATGGCATCCGTTTTTTGGGATGCAAAGGGTATAATTCTCGTGGATTATTTAAAAAAAGGGTGAAACAATAAACTCCGATTACTATTGCAACCTGTTGCGTCGTTTGAGAGAAGAAATCGAAGAAAAACGTCCAGGTTTATTGAGAAGAAAAGTCTTGTTTCATCAGGACAATGCGCGCGTTCACACCTCTGTACAATCCATTGCAGAAATCCATCAATGTGGCTTCGAATTGTTACCTCATCCCCCATATTCACCGGATTTAGCACCGTCCGACTTTTATCTGTTCCCAAAGCTGAAAAAATTTTTAGGTGGTAAACATTTTTTTACAAATGAAGAGGTCATAGCCCCCGTGGACGCTTATTTTGAGGAGTTAGACGAAGATTTTTTTAAAACGGGTATCGAAGCCTTACCGGGTCGATGGAAAAAGTGTTTTGAGCTCGGAGGAGAGTATGTTGAAAAATAAAAATAAACTCAAAATGTGTGGTTTCATTAAGTATGTTAGGCTAAGAACTTTTCAAATGACCCTCGTATATACAAAACAATTTTCCCCTGTGGGGAATCATCAGGGATCTATAATACAAAGTTTTTCCTAATTATTTTTTGTACATAGGCCAGGAGCCGACTACAATTTTTTCATTACCTACGTCCTACGTCACGTTACCTGTTTAGTGATTTGAAAAATTACGATCGAAATAGAATTAATTCAAACGTGGCTTTACTGAATTATGTATTTATTCAAATAAAATTAAATGATTATGAAATTGTATTGAAGTTATACTTCTTTAGGCGTATTATGAAAAAATGATGAGTGATATTTTAAGATACTGTAACACAAAAGTAACAGGTTGAAGCTGCCCGCTAAACCGCTCATTAAGTCACGAAAAATATGCTCATAATTCCCTAGAGGCTTTTTGTGTTCATGCGAGTGAGTTTTCTGTGAGGTAGTAACTTCACTCACTCGCATGAACACAACAACCCTCCAGGGAATTGTTATTTGGCTGCAGTTGCCTGTGAGGTGGTAACGTCACTCACTCGCATGAACACAACATTCCTCCAGGGATTTGTTATTTAATGATGCCGGAGAAGTATAACTTCTCACGCGCGTACATGCACCCATTTTTTTTTACACAACAATTTTTTACTTTTATTTACTACACTTATCAAAATTATAATCTTTATATTCGGAAATTTAATATTTTTACAGTAGCCTAAAATGATAGGCATTAAAAGTACTTTCTTCTATAGGAAATTTGTGATTTTTTAACAAAATTACACATTTGATACAGTAAAAATTTTCTTTTTAGCCATCTTTACGAATTTGTAATTAAAGTAGTTAGGTAGGTACACGTACAAATTATTACGATCGGGAGCACAGCGGCGGTGCGCGCGTGGACGCGGGCGGTATTACACACGGCGTAGCCACGACTGGCCTTTAGCAGCGATAAATTTTGTCAGTGCGTGCGTGCGACGACGCATACGTAATGGCCCGCACACATACAAACCGAACGCGGTGCGTATCTACGAAGATATACTACTTATTTGTTTATACTATATTCGACGGGAATCTGCAGAAAAGCTTTAGAAAGATCAATTGCAAAATATATTTAGCATCTCTAAGGTTATCTAAAAATTTTGAGGTATAAGGTAAGGGATATGAATCCATCACAGTGACAGAATTCAACCGTCTTGAATCTAAACATAATCTAACTCCACCGTCCTTCTTTTCTACAGCCAAAACAGGAGAACACCAAGGAGACTTGGAAGGTTGAAAAATTCCCTCCTTCAACATTACTTCAACCTCATCGTAGAGTTCCTTCTGTTTAGCAGGACTCAACGGCCAACAACGCTGTTTAAATGGTTCACTAGTTACATTAATTTTATGTTCTACGAGGTGAGTACGACCTAAGCCTCGTTTCTCATAAGAGATATCCTCAAATAACGTGATAACTTCACTCAACCTATGTTTCTCACCTGAAATTTGAACTAACAAATGTAACGTCTTTCTCAACTTGATAAATAAACTGTCTGACACATGAACTACCATCAAAACTAATCTTACTATTATGCAAGTCATATACTCTGGAACAAGAAGGTAAGTTAGCCCTAATGTGTTGGTTAATCGCATAATTCAAGGTATTAAATGAAGAATTCTCAAGGGGATTAGTAATTCTTGTAATATCAACACTACTGACTGGTAACGCTGCTTCCATTTCTGTATTTGTCCCTACTGAGACCTTTCCAATGGATTCCTCGGGGAACTGGGCTTCCTTGTCCATGTTTAAGTGTCAATTTAAACGTCTAATCAAAATTTTAATTTTAAATTAATTACTTGTTGAGATATTCTTCTGTGAATTACATTAGTTACATTAATATTCTAACTGTTTACACTGGTGTTATTCTTATATCATATACTATAATTGTAATATTGAATTTAGTTTTAGTACCCTAGCAGAAATTAACAACATCAGTTTTCAAAACCTATGGGTTAAAAATATCTAGTAAAATAAAACGGAATTTGTCCTTAAATTATGTTACCAAAAAAAAGACAAACATAAAAACAAAAATAAATTTAAGATATATAACCGTGTTCTTAAAAA
Organism: Pyralis farinalis; assembly: GCA_947507595.1. Taxonomy (NCBI): domain Eukaryota; kingdom Metazoa; phylum Arthropoda; class Insecta; order Lepidoptera; family Pyralidae; genus Pyralis; species Pyralis farinalis. The sequence goes on from OX382281.1 coordinate 3,413,832, forward strand.
ATGCATTTTACGTGCTCAAATTATTAACAATAACAAATATTTGCAAAATAGCAAGAATATATCAAAAAGCAACTTGGAATTTAATATCTTCCGTTACTTCAAATGAATTTAATTATAATAATATTGACATGTAATGATTTATGTTCTGATCCTATTCACTTATGTAATAATTTTAATAGACACTTCATAAATTTGACTACAAATAAATCACAACACACAACTTACCAAAATACCAAAGAATGCAATATAGATTCAAATTCTCATACAATATTCTTGAAACCAGTGGACGAGGAAGAGGTTTATAAAATAATGATGTCTCTAAATAACAGCAAGGCTAGCGGATATGACCATATAGTCACAAAGATACTAAAATTGATCTCTAAGTATATAAGCTGTCCAATGGCACATATTATAAATTTATCTTTTGTAGACGGGTTATTCCCAGAAAAACTAAAAATAACTGTAATCAAACCGCTATTTAAGACTGGGAACAAAGTAGATCCAAATGGCTACAGGCCTATTGCACTAGTCCCAATCTTATCGAAAGTGTTGGAAAAAGCTATGTTGATCCGAATTATTAATTTTTGACTTTGCACAAGATACTACGCCCGGAACAGTACGGTTTTCGAAAGGGTAGCTCAACGATGCTAGCTTGTTTTAATTTTATAAAATGGGTAACAGAACAAGTAAATAGAAAACCTCCTACACTGTCGCAGTTTCTAGATATGAGTAAGGCTTTTGACTTTGTAAACCATACTAAATTGTTACAAAAGCTTGAGCGTTATGGGATCAGAGGTAGAGCTCATAATTGGTTGAAAAGTTTTCTGATTGATAGAAAACAGTGTACAGAAGTAATAAAAATGATCAAATCAGGTAACACGCTATTAAAGAAACCTGTCAGATCAACTTTCAAACTACAATTTTGATGAGCTCGGTGGCGCAGTGGTGAAACGCGTTGTTGCACTACTTTGACACCAACGCTCGTGGGTTCGACTCCCACACAATACAAACATTTGTGTGCATGAACATGTCTGTTTGTCTTGGTCTGGGTATTTTCTATGTATGATAAGTATGTATTTACAAAAAAATAAAATGTATTTTCGTATGTTTATCAGTTGTCTAGTACCCATAACACAAGCTTCGCTTACTTTGGGGCTAGATGGCGCTGTGTAATTTGTCCGACAATATTTATTTTATTTATTTATATTTACAAAGTTGGTGTTCCACAAGGCAGTATTCTCGGTCCGCTGCTTTTTATTCTATATGCTAATGACCTACCCAATTCCACTCATCACAAATGCTTGTTATTTGCTGATGATACAACCATGTTACTAGAATGCGATGAAAACCGTTTAGTTCAAACAGAGGCCAACAAAGTATTGTCAGATATTATTGAAAGGATAAATTTTTACCGTATAATGCAAAGCCCTTAGAATTACGTATCGCTTTTAATCATACACCAGTCATTGAGGTTGACTCTGTAAAATTTTTGGGAGTAATGATAGATAAACACCTTAACTGGAAAAACCAGGTCGATGTGGTGTGCCAAAAGTTGGATCGTTTCGTGTTTGCGTTAAAAAAACTTCGACAAACAATTTCAAAGGGCAGCCGCTCTGACAGCATATCATGGGTACGTATCGTCAGTGCTAAATTACGGTCTTATTTTATGGGGTAACTCATTTGACCTTGAAAGGGCTTTCAAGGTACAAAAAAAATGTATCCGAGCAATATGTAACGCATGGTACAAAGACAGTTGCAAACCTCTTTTTAAAAAATTAAAAGTGTTGTCACTACCTTGTCTGTACATTTGAAATGTCTGCCTGTTTGTCAACGAACATCGTGACTTATTTACGAAGTATACGGATATGCATCCGCAGCAGAAAAGAGGTAAATTTAAATATCTATTATATCAACCCCCCTGTAAACTAGATATATATAAGAAAAATGTGTACAATATGTGCATAGTTGTGTATAATAAACTCCCGATCTATTTAAAAATTTTAAATAATAGAAATTTTAAGTTAGAATTGACAAATTAGTTACTAAAAAAATGTTTTTATTGTATTAATGAATTTCTAAATGACAAGGACATTTAAACTATAAATAATTGATAATTTAATATTACATATTGAATGAATGAAGGAATATTTTATTTATTTAAGTAACTAGGACTCATTTTGTTAGTAATGCCAGGCCTCCGTCACTCCATGTACTTGCGCGCGATATTTACCTACTGAGCGGTGTGTCGCCGGCGTCACAAAAGTCAGTGGGCTGTCACAAGCGCTCGCTATTGCACGCTTGTTCGCTGCCTTCGCTCGCTGTGCACTCGTAATTCATACAATTAAAATAGATCGAACTACTATAACTCTAATACTATAAATAATCATTCTAACACTATAAACATCGAACTACTATAATTCTAATATAAATACTATAACTATAATTCTGTGATAATACTGTAAATATAGTGAATAATGACTGCAAATATTACGTTATTAATTATTATAAGTTGATTGACATTTGTGGGGTTTAAATTATTGTAAATAGTACCTAATTTGTGTGATTTTAAATTTAAATAATATAAAAACAATGTCGGCCCGACATTTTTGTGAAGTTGGTGGTAGTTTATCAAATAAAAGGAATAAATACCTGTAATTTTTTAGTTTGCCTGTTGATGAAGAAAGGCAAGTACCTACCTACATTATGAAATTTTTTTAATATAGGTACATATAGATACGTACTTATTTGGATGAATTTATAGAATAGAATAAGTAGGTTAGTTTTAATTACTTTCAACATTAAAGGCGGATTTTGAGACACAACATAAAAATATGAATCTAAAAATGTATGAAACAAAGTATGTATGAATGTCCGTTCTGACGCGTGGCAACACGACACGTCAGATAAATAAATGACCTGTGGCTGTGAATATCATCGTATCTATCATCTATACATCGATTACATTAAAATTCTGTATAATGACAGATAGTTCAGCATTTTTATTTCAAGTCGTTTAGTTTTTGACCTTAATATAGCTAATTTCTTCTTGCGTGACTTAGCCAGTAATGTTTTCCGTCTCAATTCAAAAGTAAGTTTTAATTTTCATGGTGTTAATGTAGTGTGCGTCGCTATTAGAAGCCCTGGATAATCGGACTGGAAAATAGGTCAATTTTAATTTTGTAACGCATTATTAGCATGTAATATCAACAGCCTAGTACTAACATTATATTAAAACTACTGTCAATACTATAATTTAATTGAGCTTTACATATTTAAGTTTACAAATTCAGACAATATAAAATGCTTGATTAACATTTATGTGTTGACACAAAAGCATGTGTGTGTGCGTGATTAACTTGATTAACGTGGTATAAATAATTGGTATAGAATAATCTACACGACTACCCTCCGTATCTTTCATAATTACCTGTATAAATATAATCAACCCATCAACATCATATCAACCCATACATACTCACTTCATTACTGGAGTACGGGTTCTTATTTCAAACAAAAGACCTTAGAAGATACGTCCCGAAACTACTCAATTACGAATTGTCGGAGTCGTTGGAATATTTTCATATGTTTTTGTAAGTACTTCAATTATACGCTTCGACGACTAAAATGTAACTATGTAAAATTTCAAGTCTGTACGTGAAACTTTCTAAGACAGACTAGCAGACGAACAGGCAGGCATGTAAATCATCTAATTTAGTTCCTTATTTTTTTAAATACCTATCATCATATTACGTGTATGGTGGATGTTGAAACTGACGACTTATCCAAATAAACTTCTTCCGAAAGCAGTGGTCTTTAAAATGTTTGGAACATATGCGACTGTACTCGGCTCCCAATGCTGTCGTCCAGTAGCAAAAATCCACGCATTACGCACACTGACGTCTTTAGGAAATCTATAAAATAAACATACATCTAAGATTAAACATGTTAACATTTTTGATTTAAAAATAAATAAATACATTTTGACGAAAAATTATAAACAAAGAAGTATACAAAAAGTAAGAAGTTAAAAAAAAAGTTGTCTGTACCCATATAATTTACCCATAATTTCGGGGTGTTTTCCCATACTACATACTGGTAACCCTAAAACGCTCATTATACCGATAAATTGAAAATACAACAGAAAATGGCTGACGCATTAACCACAGACAACCTTCAAGATTTAGGCGGTTTTTACTAGAAATACTTTTTGTAAATTAAACCGATATTTTCATTGTTTTTACGTTATTATACAAACAATTTATTTAAAAGCTACATGTGTATCTAATTTTCGCAAAATATTTGATAACAACTATTAAAACTTTATACTTACGTATGAAAGGTTGTTTTCGTATTTTTGCTAACTGAGGCTTTTGCAGCCTTTTACACAGCAACGTACCATTGTTAAAGTAAAAAGACAATCCCAAACAAGCAAAAGAACACAAATATGCACTAATATTTCGCTTATATTTAGTATTTTATGCAAACAATTTGTTGTACTACAAGGAACGAAATGATTGTTTGCCACGAATTTGTTTTTGTGGCAAACACAAAATAGTGAAACTATGACAGGGACAAAAAATATTTTATCTGTCTCTTTCCTTCTTATGAGGAACTGTATACATCTATCACGTTCTATCTTGGTATTATTATTTGCTTGTCACCTCTAGGTATCCTTTCTCTGAGTTTCATCGCCATTGGACTTCTTCCCGCGCTTTTGACGAGTGACATTGTCGTTTTACTTGAAATTTTTACAATTCAGTATAAAATTAGTTTTATGTGACAATTTTGATAGTATTTTTTAACATAAGTGCTAGTGAAATTATACAGTAATGTAAGAACTCAAATATAACACGTTTATCCACTTTTTGGAAGACGTGAATAAGTTCATCAAGAAAACCTTGTAAAAATCACTATCGTTTTTAGGTTGATTGGGTCTAGGTTGAACTGTGCTGAAAAATACTTGGGAAGGGTTCTCAAGTATTTTTTCCATAGAACATAGAATTAAGAATTTCACATGGTTCTACACTGAAGACTTGGCTGTATGGGCTTGATCCCTTTGCTGTTCCCGTCGGGGATAAGAAGAACCAAAAGAAAATCATCGCCATTGTCGTGAAGGTCTCGTCTCGTGTTTATTTCTATTTTCATATGTTGTAATTGTTTTCCCTTTGTGATTGCTTAACGATTGATTTACTGTATACAAGATGTCTTTGAAGACTGTGTGCACGCTGTGCTTTGCGATGGACGTACCCGTTCACAATATAGTCGACAGCCCCCTCCAAGTTGTCTACGAGAAGTTGACCGATATATTAGTAAGTACTTACCGAACTGTAGCACGTTATATTATCTTATCCGCCGGCATCACTCCGCAGACTGCATGTGTCACTAGCAGGGTTCGACCTTCGTTTGTTGACTTAACCTGCGATGGGTCTATGTAGTGATATGCAAATAATATTCCGTGAGATGGACTGTTACATCCATATATTAGCATAATATTGCTTAGTTTGCTGTTTCACTATATTGGAAATAACAGATCAGCGATATTATGCCTATATAATCGATACAATCTTCAATGATAGTCGTTATTCTACTAGCCAAACTGCTGCCCAGCTACGGACCCGGTTTCTGCCTGCCGGCTGGGATAGCTAGCTAAGCTAACAGAATACTGCCGGTTTGCTCGGACAACTCTAAGTCCAGAGTATATATCACGGAAGTAGTGCGACACATATATAAAGTATATAAAGTGAACTGTATATAGTTGTGAAGAAATAAAACAGTGACTATTAAATAAATTAAGTGCGGGTTTTTCTCAGTTGTTTTTTTTTATAACAACTAAGTGGTCCTGACTAACACTAACAGGACGTTATTTATTTTTACACAAATTAAAAAGAAATTGATGAGCACTACGTATTATTTTAAAGCTCGCGAGTCGAGACCAGGTTGCGATATTTGGATCGTTGGTAGTGTGGTAGGTACTGTCCTGATACTGCTAGTCCGTAGCCGTTAGTGCCACTCCAGGTTTCCGTGCTCTAGAAGGGATGGGTGTGAGCGACTACTTGTATCTTGAATTTATTTGTTCCTAGTTACTATAATCCTGGGCATAATTCTGTGCGTAATGCCACCTCTAAATCTAATTACATATCTACTTATGTACTTGTGTACAGGCCCCTTCGATACGACCCGTACACTTTCGTAAACGAATGTTGTAAAATAATAATATGTAGGTACTGGCGGGCTTGTTCTTCGACCTCCGGTTGTAAATCGCAGGTCTGGGTTGGTGCAGAATGAAACGCCTGATGCTGTCTTGAGAAGTATGGAGCCGCAGGTAATTCCTTCCAGGTCGGGACTGGTCTGGCTTCAAGGTGACTGAGTGAGCTGAGTGTAGCGGACGACTGGTACCGATCACCGTTTTTTTTTTTTGACCTGACTATGTAGTTAGCCCCGAGTGGGCTGTTACTACGTCACCGATACTAGACCGATCACCGCACCGGGGCCCATATTTATACTCCCGGTGTGGGAGCGGGAGGCACTATTGTGTGAAAGAGACAGAGATAGCCAAAATCGCCCAGACCTGGAGGCATTACCTGAACGTGCTTGCTTTATTTCTATCAAAAATGTTTTCAAGTTCTATTTTTACATACATTTGACCCTTTTTCATACGGTACAAGCTCATAAAACTTTTGCTAAAAATTATTGCTAAAACCTATGGGTCAGTGAAGTTTTACACATGAAATGTTTTTATTATAGACTTACAACTATGATGAACTATCAAATATCTATAAACTTTATTACATATTTGGCTTGCAACAGCTCGTACCTATAAACTAATGTAAAATGTAAAAACGTGTAAAACTTATATCTAATGAACTAAGTATGTAAAACTGTGTAAAAAGCCAACAACTATAACTATTAAATGTGCCTTACTAAACTACGCGCGACGGTTATTCCTTTATGTACATAGTTGTCGCAAACAACTTGCTATCCACAATGTTACAAGGCGGGATCTTGCAGTTTGCTGTGGCGGAACACAAACCCACAACGGAGGTAAACAAAATGTTTCTAATTATAATGTAAAAGAAATAACCGCTAGCACTGGGATTAGCATTGGCTATCATGTTCATAAAGTGACATTATATTTTTTTACTATCAATACAGATGCAGAATGTATAAAAGCAGAGCGCCATTTTGCCAAACCCCAAGTGAATATGCAATTGAAATAAATTATTTACACAATCAATATCTAGGTACCTATCCTGTATTCCTTAGTTATTAAATACTGTTCACACTTACCCAAAAGTGGGGATCACTATACACAAGTTTTAAATAATTATTTATGAAGTAAATTTTCAAGACTGAACTTTTCTGTAACCCCATTGTTTTACTCGAGGGAAATTACATTTATTATTCTTCTTCTTTATGGCGATCCTGGTGTTCTCGCCAATGTCAGTGCTTTCATATTTCAGTTCATAATTTAACTGAGTATGTGACTACTCTTAGTATGTGACTCTGCTAAGAAGTGGCTTTGTGAGTGTACAGTATATTAAATAGTTCAGCTATAATAGTGATATAGACACTATTGAAGCTCTGTTGACATGCCTGAAACAATAGACATACACATATCACAAACAAACATTAGTATGATTATAAGACATACACATTACAATTTAATATTATTAGTGTTATATATATATATATATATATATTCACGCCAGGTCCCTTGCGGGGTAGGCAGAGAGAACCGAGCGCCATAAGACGCGGTCCTTACACACTTCACTCTCTTCTTTGACATTCATAGCTCTTTTCATGCACGCTCACCGGTTCCTAAGGCTCCTGACATCACCTTCTGATAAAACACAACCAATTTGGTCATGGTAGGTTAGTCTTGGTCTTCTTCTTGCTCCTACATCCTTCCACTTTCGCATTGTATATCTGTTTCGTCATTCTTTCATCTTGCATTCTTTCTACATGTCCGAATCTTTCTTATCTTAACACCGACACTCTCTTTCAGTCCAACTCTCTTTCGTACGTCATCATTTCAAACGCGGTCAACAAGCGTTATGCCACAAATTTTTCGCAGTGCTCGCATCTCGACCCCATTTATTCTACTTTCATGCTCTCTCTGCCATATCCAGCTCTCACTTCCATAAGTTAGCATTGGGATTAACACCGCGTTGTGTACAGCGAGCTGTGCCTTCTGGCTTAGATTAAATTTATTATTTTTTATTATTAGTGTTAATAAACGAAAACACACAAAGTATATACAAAGGAGGGGAAGTTAACAAATATAAGGAGGGATTTAAAGTTGATAGGACGGGGAATAGAAGAAGGGAGTAAGTCATAAAGAGAGGAAGAATTTTTTGGGCAGGAAAAACGATATGGTCTGGAGTATCCTCATCCAGACCACACTCGCACAGAGAGCTATCCCTCAGCCTGATTTTTGCCAGAAACGTATTTGTGCAAACATGGCCTAATCGGAGACGGCAGATCACTGATGTAGCTCGCTTGCTGGTATCACGATTCTTGAAAAACCAAGGTTTTGATGGTATATGGTCCTGAATGGAGCCGTAAAATTTCCCTTTCCCTGTTCGGGTTTGTGACCATATTTTGTTCCAACCACCTGCCAACTTGGCACGGGCAAGGGGACCAAGTCGTGCGAGTAAGCTGTACACTGACGGGTCGAACATCCATTACCTATTGCGTCCTTAGCACATTGGTCAGCAACTTCATTTCCTGAGATGCCATTATGTCCAGGGATGCACGCAAGACAGATCAGTAAGCCCTTGATATGACACCTACATAGAACCTGTTTAATGTTCAGGATAACGGGGGATTTGACTCTGCTGCTGAACTGATGAGACCTATTGCAGATAAACAGCTTTTAGAGTCTGTGAAGATAACAATCTTAGGTATATTATGAGACTATATATAATAGAGCCTCCAGGATAGCAGTGGCTTCGCCGGTGAACATTGAACACACTGGAAGGGCATTTAAATTTTAAAATGATTCTGTATTTAGGGATCCATACGGCGGCTCCCACACTACTTTCCTCTGAGTATTTGGAGGTAGTACTCATAGTAGCAGTGGAGGTGGTAGTGTTGATATTACAAGAATTACTAACCCCTTTGAGAATTCTTCATTTAATACCTTGAATTATGCGGTTAACCAACACATTAGGGCTAACTTACCTTGTTCCAGAGTATATGACTTGCATAATAGCAAGATTAGTTTTGATGGTAGCTCATGTGTCAGAGAGTTTATTATTAGAGTCGAGGAGTACTACCCGTTTAGAAATTTTGATGAAATTTTATTGGTAGGTTCTTTTGCAGGTTTATTAAGCGGTGTAGCAGTTAAATGGTTCCGTTCTATGCGTTTTCGCATAGCTTCTTGGTCGCAGTTGAAGATTGAGCTCTTAAAGCGATTTGGTAAACAGGATTATGAGTATTATTTAGAGAATGAAATTCGCACTAAAAAACAAAGTTATAATGAATCTCTTCCAGATTTCATTACTGAAATTTTAGATATGGTTGGACGACTGACTCTTCCTCTTTTTGGCACAACCATAGTTGATATTATTAAGCATAATATGCTACCTATCTATTTACCCCACCTGTTTAGTAGACAAATTGACTCAGTAGAACAATTTCTAGATTTAGCTAGGAAACTTGAACTATTTGTTGATCGTACGCCTCCTGCACCTATTAAGAGTGTGCAGCACACCAAATTTAATGCGGGTTCAATTGAAGACAGTATTATCTAACTGAAATGCAAGAAGTCAGGTCATCACTCTAAAACTTGTACAGCAATACCGGGAATGGTGTTTCAAATGTGGCAAGTTAGGAACTATAACAAAAAATTGTAGTGTGTGTAATCCCCCAAAAAACTGATCAGCCCGCATCGAGCCTCTGTATCTCATGATACCGCGTGTGCCTCGATGCATGAAAATAAAGTCCACAACTTCAAACCAGACATAGATACTAATAAAGAATTCTTTGATTGGTTAAATTACTTAAAAATATTTTTCAATAATTATAGAGCTATAGATAATAGAATCAGGCGTTTTTTTGCGAAAGTCAAATTTACATGCAATTTTGCTGGCAAAACTAATTGGTGGCGACAGCACACAAAGCAGGTTAGACTGCTTTGTGTGCTTTCGCCACCAATTAGTTCATGCGGCCTAGCGCCGGCCGGCACCCACCCACTACTGTTAGTAAATGCAACATGCCGACGCTGCCATGGCTGCTCCGGTAGTCTCTGCCTCGGCTGCTGCGGTCGTCCGCCATCTGGAACAGAATCCGCATGCCCCCACCACCACCGTGTCGCTGCCACGACTGGCCTGGTCGTCGCTGCGACACGTGTTTCGCCTCTCCACGAGGCATCATCAGGCGTTGTAGACGTTAATCGTAAGAATAACATGCTACAAGTGACAAATCCATCGCAGTACCGTCCCTTATATTGAATTGAGGGTGGGGGTGGATGATGTGAGCGAAAAGATATTTAATAGTAGGGAATTGTTTACGTCCAGCCTCTTATGGATAAGAATAAAACACCTAGTTTCTTTATAACAAGTTCAAATGTTTATTGAACCACTTAATAAGTGATGTAACACATATAACCAGTTGAGAATGCGCAAGCTTGCATTTCCAGAAGAACACCTGGCTCGTCAAGTATATAACGATTCATTTTTTTTTTAATTTGTCGTTTATTTTCACCATGTTCCTTAAGAGATAGGAACGGTGTTACTGAACATTCCTATTTTACTTTTTATGATGAATCCGAATGTGAAGTCAAAATTCGAATATTCGAAAAAAAAAACGCACACACAGACAGACATAGATTTCATATAGGAACGGTGTTCCTCAAAACATGACAGTACGTTCACTAATTATATGTGAAGTAGCGCAAGCTCTCTTTGTTAGCGCATCCACGGGTTTGGCGTCTCGTCTCGACGAAGGAATGGCGGCGCGGGCCGGCCGCTCGGCAGACATCGGTAACACTCGGCAGTCGTCGGCGATGCCCATTAGAATTATATTCCTGATCTGCACGACATTTGAGATGTGCCCTCACACGGGAACTGACCTCTGGGGTGATTTTTTAATATTTTCTTATGAATTGTAATTACATTTTTGAAAAGCCCATGAAAAATAATCCTCGTTGTGAGCAGTGATAGCCTAGTGGATAAGAACCGGCCTCGTGACCAACAGATCCCCGTTCAAATCCTGCCATGTACCACTCAATTTGTAAGTTCGTATTTATGTACATATTTGTAATTATCACTTGCTCGGCGGTGATGGAAAACATAGTGAGGAAACTCAAACGTCCAAGAAATTGTATTTCAAATGATGCGTGACCTTACCTAAGCATGATCTGGTTTTCATTACGGAGGTCAGAGGGCACGTGTTCCTTGTAAAAATCTGTATTTTCGGCAAATCCTTAGGCTTAGGTAGCAAACCCCACCACTCCTAATAAATTAGGAAACGGGATAATGCCAAGGAGAAGATGTAGTGTTGGAACAAGTGAATGAGTTTGTATGTCTTGTATGTACTTATAGCAGGGATGATAGGCACACCGCTAATGTGGAGAGGCGAACGAGTGTAGGGAATACTGTGAATGGAATATTTGGGAAAACTTCTTGCCAGTAAGAACCTGAGCCAGGCACAGCTCGTTACAAACAATGCAGTGCTAATCACAAAACTGAAGTATGGAAGCGAGACCTGGGTTTGACAGTGAGAGCATGAAATTAGAATAAACGCAGTGAAGATGCAAGTTTTGCACAAAATCTGCGGTGTAACGCTTGCAGATGGTGTTCGCATTGTGGGTCTCATCTCACATTTAAATAGATTGGGTGTTATCAGAATGTGGTGTCAGGAGCCCTAGGAACCGGTGTACATACATGAAAAGAGCTATGAATGTTAAAGAAAATTGTCGGACAAATTACACAGCGCCATCTAGCCCCAAAGTAAGCGTAGCTTGTGTTATGGGTACTAGACAACTGATAAACATACGTAAATACATTTTTTTTTTGTAACTACATACTTAATATACATAGAAAATACCCTGACCAAGACAAACAGACATGTTCATGCACACAAATATTTGTACTGTGTGGGAATCGAACCCACGAGCGTTGGTGTCAAAGTAGCGTAACAGTGCGTTTCACCACTGCGCCACCGAGCTCGTCCGTTAAAGAAGCAAGTGAGGTGTCTAAAGACCGAGCCATGTGGCGCTTGGTTCTCTCTGCCTACCCTACAAGAGACTCGGTGTGAATTATAGACAGATAGATTATCTATTATTATCTATTTACAATTCCGATAGTTTGACCGGGAATCTTCTACATACTGTTTTCAGTTAAACTCGGTGCCACGGCCGGCGATGGCGTGCTACCTCTGCTACAGCCAGCTGAGGAAGTGCCACAACCTGATGGTCAGGTCCGTGAGGGCCAACGAGGTGCTCACACAGATGCTGCAGGGTGGCCAACTGGTAAGAATGCGATTTGTTGTGTAACTTGATTATTTTCAATACCATCATCTGTTTCTATTAACAATGCATGTATCAGGTATGGTGGTGAAATTAAGAAATCTGAGCATTTCATACTTTATGGAGTATATAATTTTATACTTGTTAGGACATAGCCCAGTTGTTTTCAACCCAATTACAGATAGTGGAATTGTAATTTCTACTAATTCTATTCTATTTGTGTACATACTCCTCCTCCCTCAACTGTAAAATATGAGATCACATGCATGCATGCAGCATGTTTTTTTTTATACCACTAAGGTAGCAATCAAGCATACGGCCTGCCTGATGTTAAACAGTCACCATAGCCTATGGACATTTGCAACACCAGGAGTGTAACTCATGCGTTGCCGACCCTCTAAAAACCTCTTCACGCATTTCTTGAAGAGCTCCATGCTGTAGTCCCTAGGAAAAACCTCGGCTGGGAGCTCTGTGGAATGAGCAAGAGAGTTCTCGGAAGAAAACTTCTATGGAACCGCACAGTACGCGACCATTGCGGTTCCAGCGTGTGAGAGTGAACTGAGTGAACCGCCGTCGGCGAGCGGTGCTGTTACAAAATGTTGCTGTCGGCATCATTTCGAACAACTCTTCAGAACACAACCCGTTGTATTATTGGTAGAAAACACAAAGGGAGGCAAAATCTCTCCTTAAACTTAAGGGTTCGATACCGTGTGTAAGCATAGGATTGTCGACAATTCTCTCAGCTCGTCTCTGAATCGAATCACACGGTCCAAGCTGGTATTCAGGTGCTCCCGCCCAAAGGTGACTGCAGTACTCCAAGTGGGACCTAGCTTGAGATTTATATAATACTAGCAGAAGCCCGCGGCTTCGCACGCATGAGATTTGGGCTTTTAGTAGCCTTTATTTCTCTGTAGACATGAAATTGTTTCTGTTTAAAAAAAAAAAACTTCAGGGTCGTAGATGCAACCATACAGCGATTCAATTTTCGTACAGCGCCATCTATTGACCTTTATAGGAGCAACGTATATGTATTTTATTTATATTACATAAAAAATGCGTAGTTATTTTATGTTACAAAAAATACGTATTCTATGAAAATAATAAATATAAAACTGCAAAGTCCCCCGAAGGGGAAGATATTTCCCCCTAATTTTAACAGTTTTTCATTTTTTACGCAGGAACCCTAAATATTTACGGGATAAAAACCTTATATTCTGCTCTAAACAGTCCTCTACCTACCAGTGAAAGTCCCGTCAAAATCGGTTCAACCATTTCGAAGATTAGCCCAGACAAATCAACAGACAGAAAAGTTAAAATGCGTATTTAGGCTTTGGTAACGTGAAAATAATAATATGAGCTTAAGATAAAGGCTTTATTTTGAAGTCACAGAGAGACACTTCAATTTTATTTATATGTATACATAAGCTTTTGCCCCACACTGAAGTACTGCTTAGCCCTGTTGAGCACACCAAGTTTTTTGGACGCCAGCTTGACCTTCACCTCCAGGTGATTTCCGGCATTGAGCTACCGCACCACGGGATAGTAGGTGGCACTGCTCCCCCGTCGTTCACATTCGATTTAGACGCAAAGAGATTACCGAATAAATCGGCTTTCTCCTTAGCGCTATGGGCCAAACTGCCATCCTGTTTTTGCAGTGGTGGCATGGACGGTTGACAGAAATTTCCCTCGGCAGCTTTAGCGAGTGACCAGAAAGCACGGCTCCCAGAGGGAAAGCTCGCAAGCCGCTCGCCAACTCTGCCGACGAAATCGAATTTTGCTCTAGCAACCACCTTTTTACTGGACTTCGAGGCAGCATTCAGTTTGCGCTTCAAAACAGAGACACTAGGATTCCCATTAGCACGCGCCGTGGTCCAGGCATTCTAAGCAGCCTGCTTAAGAAGAATGACTTCCTAACAATGCCGATTAAACCACGGCCGCTTTTGAGCTCCCGCAGTAGCTACAAGGCGATTGGGAATGAAACACTCCATGCCATCCAATATCGCAGCAGCCACTGCGGTTGTGCAGGAATCAATGTCGTCTGATTCGAAGCACAGCTGCCACCACGGGTACGATGCGTAGAATTCACGCAATCCATCCCAGACTGCTGACTTATAGTGCCATACGCGACGACATCCGGCAGCTCGAGGTGGGTCGACGAGGATCCGACGAGCCAAGCGGCGCATCCACTGAGATGTTATACTTATCCGGACGTGTGCTCAGCAGAAGCTGCAGCAGGTCCAGTAGAGTGCTTGCATGGTCCTCTACATCTGGTATTCTCGTGGGAGAATGAACCAGCTGAGAAAAACCATAGGCCAGAGCAAATTAATCAGCAGATCTCCCCGCGTAGTCAGTGCACCGAGAGCCAAGCCACTCGGCATGGTGGGTATTGAAGTCTCCCAAAATCACCAACTCCGCGGAGGTATACTGTTCGATGACTCTGTCAGTCGCCCTTTGCAGGTGCTCGAATTACCGAGCTGTGCCTGTATCACCGCTATGAGACCTGTAAAGGCACGCGTAGATCCGGGTGTGGCCGCCTTGATCCACTCGTACCCATAATATCGACAGGTCCCTGTCTTCAAGATTATGCAATCGGCGACAACAAATATCCTCCGGGACGAACAAGCATGACGCACAAACAAGTGCTCCAGTTTGTATCCGGCGTAATGCAATGGATGAAAAACTTTACGAAAATCTCATTTACCTCCAATATTTGGACTGAACCTAGTTCTAATGTTTCCTTATTAAGTTTGATAGCGCATGCCATCACTGAAGATTTCAAGAGAATAAAATTTATTTTAAAATGCCACCCATTGAATGGCCGACATACAGGAGATATAATCCAAGAAAACATTAATGAGATACTACTGGAATGGCAAATAACCTCCGAGAAAATCCACTGTTTCATTCGCGATGGTGGGTCAAATGATACGTGCAATGAGGCTAGCTGATATCCGTGATGTCACCTGCACCGTACATCAGTTAAAACTTTGTGTGAACACTATGTTAGATTCTGATGAAGAAATTAAAAACTTAATAACTAAATGCAAAAGAATTTCAACGCATTTTAATCACTCAAATTGCTCAAACGGAACTGCAAAAGATACAAACGCAACAACTCCACAGGAATGTAATACGCGGTAAGAAGCTTACATAATTATTATTCCATAAACGTTTTTAAAGTTGTAAAAATTACATTTTAGAATATTTATTTATTTGAATTTACAGGTCGAATAGCACTTTCTACATGCTGGAACGGATGAATAAAATAAAAGATTCGCTGTCTCTGTATGCTAGTCAACACAACATCCCACAAATATCTCCTGATGAACGGCTGCATCTCAATAAATTAGTTACCATTCTTAAACCTTTTGAAGAGGTTACCAGAAACATGAGTGACAGTAATACTAGCATTTCATCGGTAATTCCACTTATACACATTCTAAATCACACGTTACAATTGGAAGAAAGTAAACCAGACACAAATGAAACATTTAAAACCGCAATAAAATGTATCA
This sequence comes from Pyralis farinalis, assembly GCA_947507595.1. Classification (NCBI taxonomy): domain Eukaryota; kingdom Metazoa; phylum Arthropoda; class Insecta; order Lepidoptera; family Pyralidae; genus Pyralis; species Pyralis farinalis. The sequence goes on from OX382281.1 coordinate 3,429,819, forward strand.
TCGAGCAATTAAATTCAAGATTTGAGGACCTTCCTTTTAACAACTTCTTTGCAATAGCTACATATTTGGATCCTCGGTATAAAACAATTTTTTTTAACGAAGTGAATAAAGAAAATGTTGAATCTGAATTGATCAGTTTGCTTGACAGCATAGATAACTCTGCAAATCTGCAAATAGCAGAGGGTAGTAATGCTGACTCTCCTATAGAAAAACGGGCAAGGTTCGCATCAACATCAGCAGATGTATCTAACAATGTCCAATCAATTTTATCAAATATACTGATGAATAGCGATGATGACGATGCTAACACCACTAACACCACAACGGATCGCAATCCTGTTGATAAATTCATTGTATGGAAGAGCTTACTTAATTTTTTTATTATTTTATTTTAATACAAAATCCACAGCCCTTAGATACATAATGACAATACTTGTATACTAAACATACAGCCAATAACGGATTTACATTTTATAGTTAACAGATAACAAGCCAAAGAGCAAACAACTAGGCAAACTATTAAAATAGAAAAATAGTGCGAAATTTCTAACTATTAGTAGGTTGAATAGTTTTACAAGAAAAATTGTTTAAGTATTAAAGTACTCTCTCAGTTGTGTGTGGTGTGTGTGTATATGAGTGAATGCATGTGTGTGTGTGAGTGTGTGTGCCTGCATGCTTGTGCGAGCGTATGTGTATACTGGTTAGTGTGAGTTACATGTATACCTATGTGTCTATGTGTGTGGCTACGTTAACACTTAGCTTCCTGCAGAATTTTTAAAATTTCCTTTTTAAATACTTCCTTACTATTTACGAAAATATCAACCGAGCAGAATTTTTTGTTGTATGTTCTCTGAAATCGATTAATTGTTGAATTTTGAGCATAGTTTGTTGACGAAAAAAGGATAGCGAATAAACTTGTATGTCTAGTGCGAATTCGAGGCACATTAAAACGTAAAACCTTGCTAATGATATCAGGGCAGTCAATATATCTCCTGCACAGACCATGAAGGAAAGCCATATCCAGCAAAGTACGACGATTCTCCAGACTAGAAAGGTAAAAGAATGCACACGATTCCCTATAATTTTGTGAGTATCTATGTCTTCTATAATTAAGATGTTTTATAAATTTGTATTGTATATTTTCTATATTATTAATATGTGTTATGTAGTGAGGATTCCATATAACACTACAATATTTTATTAAAGATACAGACACTTCTGACATACGACGAGTAAAGTAATTTTATGCAATCAATATCCGTAAAAGGCTTACATACTCTTACTATGAAGCCGAGATTTTTATATGACTTATTTATTATTGTGTCATAATGTTCTGAGAATGTAAGTTTGTCGTCTAGAAGCACTCCCAGATCCCTAACAAGGTGTTCCTGTTTTACAGTAATTCTATTTATTTGATATTGAAATTGTATTGGATTTCTTTTACGTGTGAAACAAACAAAATTACGTTTACTAATATTAATTCCTATGCGGTTCTGATCATAGTAACGTCCGAGTCTATCCAAATCAGCCTGTAGTTTAATGCAATCTGTAGCGTCACTTATTTTCATAAAATTTTTTGTAACGTCAGCATACATTAGAAATTTTACGTGTTTAAAACATTTGCCAACATCAAACAAGTACGCTGCATATAATAGCGGACCCAAAATGGAACCTTGTGGGACTCCTGAAGACATCTGCATCAGTAATCAGAACGATAGCCTCCCAACACTACTGCTTGAGATCTGTTACGCAAATACGACTCTATCCATCTGAGCAAGTTGCCCCCAATCCCAAGTTTGTGGAGTTTATGTAACAGTATGAAGTGATCCACACGATCAAAAGCCTTTTCAAAATCAGTGTAGACCACATCAACCTGAGACCCTCCATCCATGCCACTTGTCACATAGTCAATAAAACAACTAAGGTTTGTTGCAGTCGAGCGCCCTTTTATGAACCCATGTTGTTCCGCAGGAATCGATTGTAAAATCACTGAATATATGTGCTTGTGAACTATTTTTTCGAGCAACTTACTAAGGACATTGAGAATCGAAATTGGCCTGTAATTTTCAACTAATGTCTTAAGACCCTTTTTGTGTAACGGAATTACGAGTGCTTCATTCCAAACTCTGGCATGTAACCTTCCCGCAAACATCTATTGAAGAGTAAACTTATGGGTAAGGATATTGTTTCAGCGCACTTTATGAAGAAAATCGGAGGCTGGAGGAGGAGGCAAATTATTCTTTTAATTTCTTCAGTACTAGTTACTATATTGTGTAATACACTGGAATGCAAAATATCTTCACAAAAGAAAGAAGATGGGATTTGAAAAGGTTTACTGAAGTTACGTTTAAAAAAGTCGCTAAATGCTGAGCAAATACTTATCGGGTTATTCAACTCGTGGTTACCATATTGCATTAGTTGAGGGTAGTCGGTGACATTCTTTCTTCTGGACTTAACATAACCCCAAAATCTTTTAGGATCATTTTTTATTTTTTCTTGAGCTCTAATTGTATATAACCTATAACATTCTTCTTGTAATATCTTTTGTCTCTTTCTTAACTCTACGAAGTCGGCATAGTCTATAGGGTTTTTATACTTTTTCCAGCTATTGTGTATTTTATTTTTTTCTTTAATTAATTTAATAAGCGCTGCACTGTACCAAATAGGGTAAGAACGATTACCACCTCTTCGAACTTTAGGAACATATTTCTCGACTAAGTCGTTTATAATGAAATAGAATAGCTTTATTGCGTCATCAATGCTCCCTTCGTTTGTTATAAAAGACCAGTCTTGTGTTAGGAGCGAGCTATTGATACTTTGGAAGTCGGAACGCCCAAACTGATAACCAATTCTAGGGCGAGACTTAATTAGGGGCACCACAATATCCATAGCCTCAACAGAGAGAGCAGGGTGATAGGTGTCTTCGGTGACTAGCTCTACGTTAGATCTTTGGATCTCAACATTAAAGGACGAAAATATCAAATCCAGTGTATTATTGCTGCTGTTTCGAACAGTATTATACTGTGATAGTCCTATAAAACTAAAATGTGAAATCAATTCTGATGCCGCAGTTTGAACTTCTACGGAACCTTTCTTAACTAAAATAGGACTTTCTGAGGTCCAATCATTAAAATCACCCGCTACAATAATATGATCGTTTGGATGCCTCTGCCGAAAATCTGAGACTGTATCAATTAATGTCTTTATACGAGATGGTAACTGCACGTTGGGTGGAATGTATACTACGGCAATATGTACGTCGTTTGACGCACATAAACCTTTTGCAGGAATAGTTACCCATATACATTCCAAATCGTCACGGTCCCAATCTGGCCTTAGACGTGCTTGCAGCTCAGAGCGGCAAAGCATCATGACGCCTCCCCCCAGTGATCCTCGATCCCTACGGAATATAGTGTATCTACTGTCACAAAGTTCTGCATCCAAAATTCCATCATGCAACCAGGTCTCAATCAGCAATAATACTTCGGTGTCAAGGGATATTGCATTATTATAGAAAGTGTTGATCTTCGTCCTCAAACCCCTAAGGTTCTGATATAACAGATTTAATTTTTTGTTAGTTTTATCCATTTTCAAATGTTTGGAAATAGTGATACCGAAAGTCGCAAGTATTAATAATGTACTTACAGTTATAATATTTAAGTATTTTTACAATATAATCTGTGGAAGCTAAAGGTGAATTATGAGGTTGAAAAAGTAAGTTTTGTGCATGTTTACTACAATACTTGCGGTTGCAACTAGGTTTTCGGGGCAACCGTGATTGTGTGTGGTGTGTTTTATTATTTTGTGTTAATGTGTGGTGACGTGCGAGGAGTTTGTACAGAAAATGCAATTTACAACTTAAAATAATAAATGAAAAAAAAGTGTTACAGAATTTAGTTTTAACTAGTCTCATTATGCGACTCACACTATCTTGGCGAGGTCGTTTTGTGATGTTATGGGAATGGGAGGTGACATCTCGTCTCTCCTCACATAAATGCGGCAGTTTTTTGTCCAAGTAAATTTGTAATTAGCTTCTTTAGCCTTTTGTTTACAACAGTTCAACAATATCTTATTTTCTTTGGTGAGATGCTCATTCACGAAGATCCGATGGCCACCTCCCAGCCCCAGGTCATTGGAACTTAGGTTACGATATTTACGGGCTGCTGCCACGATATGGTCCTTACTCACACGTTGTCTAAGACGGGCGACTATAGGGCGAACACCGACAGCACTTATTGCACGACGAGGCTGCACACGGTGTGCGAACTCCACGTCTTTCGCCTCTAAGGGGACTCCAATGTACCGTGCGATGCACAAAATATTATCGACTGTGTCTTCACCTGCGTTTTCTGGTATACCGGTAATTTCGATGTTTTGCATTCTGGACCACTGCTGCTGTTTTATACTCTCCTCATCCAAGGCCTTGATTCTAGCAGACTGTTCACTGATGTTGTCTTTAAGCTTTTTATTCTCTTCCTTAACATTCTTTAATTCAGAAGAGGTGGCGCTAAACTGTTTCTTTAAGTCCGCGAGTTCTTTTCGCAGGTCGTCATGCTGGTCACTGATGTATGACAGAGACTCCTTAAAATTGTTGCATTGTTCCCCTATAGCTTTAAGCTGGTCCGACAAATCTTGAATGCTTGATTTAATGAGTGCCCTCAATTCCTGTCTATCAGCCTTTAAAAACTCCTTCAGCTTATCCTCAGTGATGTAGTTCTGACTGGGGCTGAAGTCAGGTCTCTTTCGCTGCGTTATATTATTATTATCGATACCTAATAGTACTGAACTAGGTTTAGTGACATCTTTAGAAGTCTCGGTAAAGCGCACAGGTGTATTAGTATTATCGAACTTTGGAAGTTTGCTAACACATTCTTGTCATTTCCATTTGCGTTTCCCATCTTCATTTAATGCCTTAAAACGCTTAGGCGAAAGATTGGCGCACTGAAGGTCATACTTCTGTTGGCATTCCGAACAGCACATATATCTTTTATCCCGCAAAACAGCTCTGCATCCATTACACTTCTGCCCATCCATAATACCAACGTAAAATAAGTATTATTCAACGCCTTGCAATAATGCCGCGGCAAGAGTTCACACTATGGATATTGTGTTTCACCAATCGGACAGGAGTACTATGCAGCTAACCGCGACATTGGACCCACTTCTACGTCACAGCGAGCGCTCTGCGAGTTGTCGTAGGTCAGGGCACAGTCACTCAGAATAATTTTAATTAATAATGTTTTCGTATGTACTCACTCCGTTGTTGACTGTATTTTCAAAAGATTCACAAATTTATGTAGTTAGTTACACGGGCTTTCCACACATATATATCACTATCAATAATATACAAGATGAACAGAAATAATCAATATTATATGCGCACAAAACGTGTATACGTTTACTCTTTGACGGGTAGGAGGAATAGTGTAACAAAGAATTAATGAGTATAACAAAGGAAAACGTATTCCTGTCGGTGACGATCCCTTACTATGGTGGAGAGTAAATACATAATTTCAAACATTGTACTCGATTGTTCGCCAATATTTATCGTGTCCACCAGACTCAGTGGCAAGTGAGCAACTTTTTAGTGGCGCGGGCCTAATATACGATCCGCTGAGAAATAGACTAGACGGAGATAAAGCTGCTAAGCTTTTGTTTATTAAATACAAATTTTTGCTTTTAGAGTCACTTAAGTTGATTTAAAAATTTTAATTAAGTATATTTAAGTATATAATATGTGCGATTGTTGGCACATATTGTTATTATTTTTCGATTGTTGCATGGACGTGTGTGTATTAATTGTCATCACTTATATTTAACTGATTAAAGATACTGATTAAGTACTGAATTATGTTTGTATTATTTCATTAGGCCTGCCCTTAACACATATCTATCTCTCACTACTCCGCGTCTGCCTCCGATACATCAAATTTAAAACCTCCGGTTCCGGTAAACCTACCTCCGTAACATCCCTAATCTACACGCCCCCATAATACCGACAGGTTCTTCAGGCCTTCAAGATTGCGCAGCCGGCGACAACAAATATGCTCCCGAACGAACAAGCATACCCCGGCACGGCGCACAAACAAGTGCTCTAGTTTAAACCCGGGGTAATGTAAATAAGAAGTGTCGATGCCAGTGAGGATATTTGTGTCTCCATGAGGAAAAGAACGGTCGGCCGCGCGGTCTCCAAGTGATGGACCGCGTTGATGTTCTAGTGTAAACCCCTGATGTTGCAAAAGTCCACACATGTTGTGGAAAGGGTGCCGCTGCGAACCTTCTTTTTTGCCATAAAATGCGTGATGTGGTAAAAAATGAGAAGTCTGTGAACAGACAGCGTAATGGACAAAAGTGTTGTCTCTTTACATTCACAAAAGTGCTATGAAAATATACATATATAAATGGATTTAATTTTTTTGTTACTTACAAATAAATAAATTTCAAATTTCTTTCACCACAGTACAGAGCGGGTTATGTGGTTTACTGGCGCGGCGGGCGGGAGAGCCCTCGATCCCCTCCGCTGCAGAAGCCGCGTCCACCCCGGCTCCTACGGCACGACCACTGCAACAGGGACGTTACACAAGCTGGTGGTTTAGTTTCCCGGGGCGGAGATTACGTATACCCCGGATTCGAGAACCCTACTAACCTGCGGGCGGCGGCTATCCATTTCACCGGGTCTCCCTGACCGCCGCGCCAGCCTACCGCGCCCACACTGCTAGTGACGGCTCGACATCCGCCGGTCCTCCCGCCGTGCACATAACGACACCTCAGTTATTTGGCGACTTTACGTACAGGAACACAATTATCTATTGTTATTTAATTGAATTGTTATTAAGCTGCGATCTTCTGTAAGATAGAGGTGCTTCCCCAAACGGATATTTAGAGCAAGAGGTCGTGCTGTGCCCCACCATAACAGAAATCTGTGGGAGTAGAGCACAGCACGACCTCTTGCTTGGTCCTACCTCTCTCAGTATTAAATAATTTTAATATTCGTTCATCGATATTTTTTGGTTTACTTTCACCCCCTTTCCGGGTTGCACTTTATCCCAGCATAGACGGTATAAATACACCTAGTATAGTAGTACCTAATCTTTATTTTTTCTTTTTAGGTAAATGTAGAATTTATAAGAATGAAAATCCATAAAATCAAACAGTTGAATGAATTATGTATAACTCCGGTTGAACTTATCGCCATTTCAAGTCCTAATCACAAACCAATTAATGAATACGTCAAAGAGGAACCTCTGTCACCACACTGTAAAGAAGAAATTGACACAGACAGACGAAGATTTATAGATTATTTGAAGTTCGAGGAGTCGGAGAATGAAGACATTGACGAAATGGATCTAGGCGGTGCGGCAAGTGTTGAGACAGATGACCGCTTGACGGAAGGAGAAGGAGTAAGTAAACCAGTAGGACATGCAGTAGATATTGAAAGAGATAGAGTGATAGTTTCAGGAGATATAATACAAGAGAAATTAAATGGTACGGAGGCAAATCGGCGGAGATGTATAGATTATTTGAAGTTTGAGGATTCAGATGGTAACCATGATAATGAGAGAAATGATTTAAGTACAGTGATAAACGAAGATGATACAAGACTAGAGGAGTCACCGTCACTTTTACACAATGAAGTAATGGAGACGGATACATGTATTAAATCGGAAATTATTGAGTACGAGGGATTCACAGATGAAGAAGTATTAGAGCAAGAGAAATTACAGCAAGACACCGAGAACTACGAAGCTGCAGGTAATAGTCACTATAAGTTATAAATTTTCTTATTTTTTCTACGTCCTACCAACGTTTGTGTACGGCGTGGCCGCAGTAGTCTGTTCAAGTACTTGTTCTCATCTATTTGATTCGTCAACCGTGTGATACCTATATTAGTTATGATATGAAACAACACATCATCAGCTGAACGATGTAGACTGACCCTTACACTTCCACAACCGAAGGTTCATATTGTTTCTATCAGCACAAACAATACTTCAGCGGTTTATGTCTGTGCGTCTTCTTGTCTGCTTAAATTTGTTAAGGCAATAGTTCGAATTATGTTTTTAGTAGAACATTCATCGTCAGGATGTTCTTAAACCTGATTGATTGTATCACTTATAGTGATCACAGATCTCAGGTCATAATGGAATGGAACTGTGGATGGAAGGTTTGCTAATCCCCGTGCTGTGTATGAGCTCATATTTAAAGTGGATATCAAAACGAATGGCTGTCGCGAGCTGTCCACGCGAACGAACTCGCGGGAAGCCGCTAGTTAGTTGTTAGCTCTCGTTCAATTTGAAGCAGTCCAAAGAGAGTACTACTTTCACTATGCAGGATATTATCATGAGTAACATCTCCAGAACGTTCCCGAGGTGCTGCATTGCAACACGCTTTGCCAGTTGCGGCGATCGCGGCATGGGAATGATACTCTACGTATTGCAAGCACCAATAAAGATCAGAAACTATTTCTAGTTTTGCGTCAAATGCCTAAATAAGCATTCAGTCCACCTGATATAAAGCAGTTTCCTTTAAGTACCTCTATCTCATAGAAAACCGAAGCCCAGTAACATCTTCCTAGAGGTTTGCTGTGTTCCTGCATGTGAATGAAGTCACCAGTAAGCTCCTAAGGAGTTGCTGTGTTAGCAGCAGAGGTGGCATCGCGCGAGATGCTTAATGTAATGCAAGCGTTCATAGGCTACGGTAACAGCTTTATGGGTGCGCCGTATGCTTGTGTACCTCCCGACGTGGTATAAAAAAAAGTTACTACATAGCATGTTAATACTCGCAACACGAGGAAAACGTGTCGCGCAATACTACCCGTTCATAGAAACGTCATAACATAACCCTTCAAATATATCTGCGACCGTAACATATAGACGCTCGAAACGTAAGGAGAATCACTCGCTCACATAACCTACCCAGAATCTTTTAGTGATGTACTCTCTCCCAGAAATACATGGACACACCAGGCGATTGCAGAGAGTAACTCGTAGATTATAAGGCCACTGCTCGATAGAGCTTTATCAAACGCTCTACTTTTCTTTCACGTTGTACTCGGTGACTACAATACCACGAGATACAACGAACAATGTAACTCTTTGTGTACAGGTGCCGCTCCGGCTGAGGACTGTGAGGAAACACACGTTGACATTGTACACGATGCAACTGCTGGTGTCAGTACACCAGACGGAAAGAATGTTCTAGAACAACCAAGAATACGTAGAACTATTAGTGACTGCACTAGTACTAATACAGATGTTCAAAACAGCAACAGTAAACAATTAAAATCAATGTTGATTTGCAACGACTACGGTAGTATGGTCGATGATAAATATCTACTTATCGAACATATAGAAAGTCACAGTGCCGTTAAAAGGAAAAGAAACCGGAAAATCACCAATCAACAAACAACCTTCCGTAAACTGCGGTACAATAGAACACGTAGTGTGATCAGAAATATAGAAATACAAAGTGGAAAGAATATTTTTAATGATATGAAGAGACATTCAATGATACACACTGGTCAAAAACCATTTGAATGTGATATATGTAAAGTTAGATTTACTGAGAAGGGTACTTTAAAGAGACATTTAATGAGACACACTGGTCACAAACCGTTTGAATGTGAGGTATGTAAAGTTAAGTTTAGTATGAAGACTCATTTAAAGAAACATTCAATAATTCACAATGGTCAGAAACCATTTGAATGTGAGGTATGTAAAGTTAAGTTTAGTATGAAGATTCATTTAAAGAAACATTCAATAATTCACACTGGTCGGAAACCATTTGAATGTGATATATGTAAAGTTAGATTTATTCGGAAGTGTGATTTAAAGACACATTCAATAATTCACACTGGCCAGAAACCATTTGAATGTGATATTTGTAAAGTTAGATTTACTGTGAAGAGTGGATTAAAGAACCATTCAATAATTCACACTGGTCAGAAACCGTTTGAATGTGAGGTATGTAAAATTAGATTTAGTCGTAAGCCTGATTTAAAGACACATTCAATGATACACACTGGTCAGAAACCGTTTGAATGTGATATATGTAAATTTAGATTTAATAAGAAGGGTAGTTTAAAGAGACATTTAATGATACACACTGGTCAGAAACCGTTTGAATGTGAGATATGTAAAATTAGATTTCGACGTAAGAGTCATTTAAAGACACATTTAATGATACACACTGGTCAGAAACCATTTGAATGTGAGATATGTAAAGTTAGATTTATTCATAAGCGTAGTTTAAAGACACATTTAGTGAAACACACTGGTCAAAAACCCTTTGAATGTGATATATGTAAAGTTAGATTTCTTTCGAAGAGTAGTTTAAAGACACATTTAATGACACACACTGGTCAGAAACCGTTTGAATGTGATATATGTAAAGTTAGATTTGTTCGGAAGGGTAGTTTAAAGACACATTTAATTACACACACTGGTCAGAAACGATTTGAATGTGATATATGTAAAGTTAGATTTACTCAGAAGGGTAGTTTAATGACACATTTAATTACACACACTGGTCAGAAACGATTTGAATGTGATATATGTGAAGTTAGATTTATTCAGAAGAGTAATTTAAAGACACATTTAATTACACACACTGGTCAGAAACCGTTTGAATGTGATATATGTAAAGTTAGATTTGTTCGGAAGGGTAGTTTAAAGACACATTTAATTACACACACTGGTCAGAAACGATTTGAATGTGATATATGTAAAGTTAGATTTACTCAGAAGGGTAGTTTAATGACACATTTAATTACACACACTGGTCAGAAACGATTTGAATGTGATATATGTGAAGTTAGATTTATTCAGAAGAGTAATTTAAAGAAACATTTAATGACACACACTGGTCAGAAACCGTTTGAATGTGAGGTATGTAAAATTAGATTTAGTCGTAAGCCTGATTTAAAGACACATTCAATGATACACACTGGTCAGAAACCGTTTGAATGTGATATATGTAAATTTAGATTTAATAAGAAGGGTAGTTTAAAGAGACATTCAATGATACACACTGGTCAGAAACCGTTTGAATGTGAGATATGTAAAGTTAGATTTATTCATAAGCGTAGTTTAAAGACACATTTAGTGAAACACACTGGTCAAAAACCCTTTGAATGTGATATATGTAAAGTTAGATTTACTAAGAAGGGTAATTTAAAGAAACATTCAATAATTCACACTGGTCAGAAACCATTTGAATGTGATATATGTAAAGTTAGATTTCTTTCGAAGGGTAGTTTAAAGACACATTTAATGACACACACTGGTCAGAAACCGTTTGAATGTGATATATGTAAAGTTAGATTTGTTTGGAAGGGTAGTTTAAAGAAACATTTAATGACACACACTGGTCAGAAACCGTTTGAATGTGATATATGTAAAGTTAGATTTGTTTGGAAGGGTAGTTTAAAGAAACATTTAATGACACACACTGGTCAGAAACCGTTTGAATGTGATATATGTAAAGTTAGATTTGTTTGGAAGGGTAGTTTAAAGAAACATTTAATGACACACACTGGTCAGAAACCGTTTGAATGTGATATGTGTAAAGTTAGATTTACTGAGAAGGGCAGTTTAATGAAACATGCAGTGATACATATCTACTAATCGAACATATAGAAAGTCATATTGCCGTTAAAATGGTAAAAAACCGGAAAAGCACCGATCAACGAACGGCATACCGTAAACTACAGTTGTAAGTGACAGAGACTAAGCGCAAGGGGAGCGACACCGATGATCTGCCCGGTGGTATGATGGCCCTATGGTCTGGGGTAGACCGCGACGATCATGCCAGTTCCGGTGTAAGTGTCGTACTCTCCTCTCGCTTAGCCTCTGGTGTAAGAGATTACTGTTTGGTGCGGCCTACACTTTTTTTATTTATTTATGTATGTATTTGGCTTTTTAACGACGCCATTACATATGCAACTTAACATTATAAATAAAACTGAAAAATTAATATAATTATCTTGAACAATGTTTTAGGATCTTAAAACAAACCGTAAAATAAATGTTGTAAGAGCTAATTATAAATACGTGGAAATCACATCACGTCTTATTTAAATAAGTAAACACAACGAAGGCACTGCATTGAGCACATTGTTTAAACTATTAATGTTATACATGCATCTTAATAATTTTATAATAATATTGTACAATTTAGTTGAGGTACTTGGGTAAAACCATTCTTTTTAAAACGAGTACAGACGTTGAATTCAAATCAATGCGCATTTCATGCTCTTTATATGCTGCGTACATTGTGGAAGTGTCGTCTTAAGTTGGTACGACAGTACGGTTTTATGAAGTTTTTATCGGTAAAGATAAAGAGGCAACCTTGACGGCACACGAAAGGATACTTTGCCGAGCAAATCAGGGCTATTCATAGAACCAGATAAAAGCTTCTTTAAAATAAAAATCTGACATTACTCTTCGTTGCTCTAGTGCCACCATGTTAAAATGTTTTAATCTATCCTCATAGGATCCAAGCCTTCTACCCACGTTACTCATATCAAATCAAATCAAATATTCTTTATTGTAGACACACAGGTTAAAATGATCTTAAATAATGTATGTGTATCACTGTGGCCTGTCTTTAACAGACATACAACAATTAAATTATTATATTATGACAATTAAATTATACTACAATCACATAAATCAATAAGTCAAAATAAAAAAAAAATCATTAAAAAAAAAACCTCAATTAAATAGTCAAAAAATTCGATTGAGTCAAATTATCATTTAAATATTCTTTTATGTTATAATAGCATTTATCAGTCAAAAACAGTTTTAATTTATTCTTAAATTTCAGCATGTCTAAACTCTTAAAATTATCAGGTAGTTTATTAAAAATAACAGGAGCCATTCCAATAAAACTTTTTGTCAATAATGCGGTTGTGAATCCCCCTGTCAACAGCTTATGTTTATATTGAGATCTTATATGATCTTTTCTTATTCTTGTTTCACAAATTTTTTGGAACAGCTGAGGATTGGATTTAACAAAAATACATATATGCATAATATAAATGCATGGTAATGTTAATAATTTAAGGGACCTAAAAATAGGTACACAACTATCCCTAGATTTAAGTCCGCACATCGAACGGATACATCTTTTCTGTGCTTTAAAAACTCTGTCATTATCCCGCGAGTTTCCCCAAAATATTACACCGTAATTTAAATGAGATGTTACTAAACCATGATAGGCAACCAGAGCTACTTCCAATTTCACTTTATTCTTTAATTTAAATAAGGCATATGCAGATTTACTTAATTTACTACAAATTTGCGCTACATGTGATGACCAAGTTAAATTACTATCTATATTAAGGCCAAGAAATTTCGTTACTTGCACTTCTTCTATTTTTTGATCACAATAGTGAATATTGAGCAACGGAGGTAATTTTTTTATATAAAAATGCATAATTTTAGTTTTTTCCAAATTAATTTTTATTGAGCCATTCGATTATATCAATTAAAACGTTATTTATGTCAGATTCGTATTTGTTCAACTTGTCACATTTGATTATGGCTGAGCTATCATCAGCAAATAATACCATCTTTTGTCGTACATGTTTAGGCAGGTCATTTATATATATTAGAAAAAGCAATGGCCCAAGTACGCTTCCCTGAGGCACGCCAAACTTATTTATTTTGAAATTCGATAGATGTTTAACCTCTTGTTTTGTTTTGGAACATAAGCTAGATATTTCAACGCATTGACTTCTGTTTTCTAAATATGATTTTAATAATTTCAAAACATTCCCTCTTATTCCGTAAGCGTTTAGTTTATTTATTAGTCTATTACGATTTACATAATCGAATGCCTGTGTCATGTCCGTGTACATGACGCATACCGGATTCCTAATATCTACATTTCTTAAAACTATATTAATTAAATCAAATACTGCCATGTCAATTGTTTGTTTTTTTCTAAATCCCTTTTGTTCGTCACACAGAATTTTATATTTTGTTAAATAATTATAAATAGAATCATTTAAATATTTTTCAAAGATTTTTGTAAAAATTGAACCTAGTGCTATTGGTCTGAAATTTGACATATTTGTTTTATCCCCTTTCTTATGCAATGGTTTAATGATCATAAGTTTTAATATGTCAGGATATATACCAGTGGTGATACACATATTAATCAAGTGACATAAATGAGGAGCAATATCTTCAGTCACAAACTTCACCACTTTTGTAGAAACATCATCAAAACCGGTGCTGCTAGTATTTTTTAAAGATTTTATTATTTGTACGATTTCTGCAACTATTTTACTTGTGCAGTTAAAGTGCCACAGGAACCTTTTTGCAACTTTTCGATCCGCTTTAATGTGTAATTTATATACAGGAGACCAAAGCACACTACAATATTCGAGATTGCTCCTGACTAAAGACATTTCATAATTTTTTAGTACTTGACTTTCAAAAATGTTCATATTGTGTTGTTTTGGACGAAATTTAGTTTTTTGTCGAATTGAACACCTAGGTCTCGTATATTATCGACTTCCTTGAGTGTTTCACCTTTCAAGTTATAGCTTGACAATATGATATTTTTGTTCCTAGTAAATTTTTATATATTTACATTTATTAATACATTACAATACAAAATACTTTATTTCTTCTCTCACATAGAAAAGTAACATCGAGAACCATTTTAACAAGATGTACAATACTATTTGTTTAATCTATGCGAGAGACTGGTGCAGGGCCGTCTTTACCCGGGGGTTCAAGGGGTGCAGCCGCACCCGGGCGCGGGGTCCTAGGGCCGCACCCGGGCGCGGGGTCCTAGGGCCGCACCCGGGCGCGGGGTCCTAGGGGGCGCCGAGTGCTAGAAATTGGAAATTTTATTAACCTCTAAACTCATTCAATGTCAACGTCATTGCACCGTTTTGTACACTTTGTTACGTCAAATGATTGTACATAATAAAAATATAGGTACCAGTAAAAAATATTTTATTACACCTCACGATGCATGCTTTTGGCACGTGACATACCGCTCACAATGTGGAAGTTAAAATAGCTGTCATTATTACTCATCTTACGATTGAAATTTATTCAACACGCGCCCGGCTCAAATCCAAAGAGGGGTGCTTCCTTGGCATAATATGCTAATTCTATCTCTCTATATACTCTACACTATTAAAGTAGGTAAAGTTAGTGAGTTTGTTTGTAGGAACCTAATCTCTCAAACTTCTAATCCGACGTTGAAAATAGGCTATGTTTGATTGTAATTGATGATTACTAAGTATTTTTTTTTAATTATAAAGAGGAAAGTTTTAATTGTTTGTTTGTTGCATTGAATATAATCCGAAACTACCGGACCGATTAAAAACAATCTTCCACCATTAGAATGCTACGTTATTTCTGAGTAACAAAGGCTATGCCAGCGGCTTCGCCCGCCTGAAATTTGGTTATGTCGCGTTACTTCAGCAATTCTACGCGGGTGAAGCCGTTGGCGGAAAGCTAGTGTAAAATAATAATAATCTGACTGACTGATAAGTCAACACTGTCATGTTACCGACACTGCTGGCGCGCATCTTCTACCTACATACTTCTTCTTCTACCTATAACCTATGTATAAGTACCTATGTTCAAGTTTTCACTTCTGTCGGCACTCCCGGAGGGCCACTGTTTTTTTTAAATTAAACTCCTCAGGGGCTAAAATAGAGGACGAAAGTTTGTGTGAAAGTCCTTTTGTTTGTAAAATATGGTGTAATATACACTATAACAAAATTATAATATTAAAATATTGATTTTTGTTTGTGCATTTTTTGAGTTTTGAGAAATTAATAAAGGAAAAATTTAAATTATATTGCGTTTTTTTTTACAACAGTAGGGGCGCGGGCTGATCACCCGCACCCCGGCGCGGAATATGCTTAAGATGGCACTGGACTGGTGTCTGTACTAGAAAGACCTGTATGACAGGTCAGCCTCTCCAGCTCCGGACCAGGTGGGCAAATGTTAAGTACAATTTACTTCTTAAATTAAGCTAAGTATATATTATTTACGTGGCCGTGTTTGTATATATATGTGTGCAAGCGTGTGCTTATGCGTGTTACTGTATGCGAGTGTGTATGTGCAATGGGTGTGAGTGTGTGTTAAGTTAGAAGTTCACTGCTCCGTGCTGTGCAGTCCACTTACAAGGATTGCTCAGCATGTGTGCGGATAGACGGTGGCATGTCACCCTGGTTTGATGTCAAACAGGGCTGCATGCTATCTGCTAGGCTGTTTATCCTGTATCTCGATAGTTGTCTGCAGAGAATAAGGTCAACGAATGTGGGATTGCGCATGGGTGACCTAGTGGGGAACTGTCTGCTGTATGCAGACGATGCCGTGCTATTAGCAGATACACCATCTAAACTGCAAACACTGGTCACAACGATGAAAGACGAATGTATGGAGAAAGGCTTACTACTGAATGCGAAGAAAACAAAGATAATGGTATTTGAAAGAGATGAATCCAGAACTAATGTAAGTATTACGATTGATGATGAAGTGTTGGAACAAGTGGATGAGTTTGTATATCTTGGATGCGCTTTCAGCAGGGATGGAAGGTACACCGCAGATGTGGAAAGACGAGTGAGTGCTGGGAATAGTGTGAATGGAGCGTTGGGAAAACTTCTTGGCAGTAAAAACCTGAGCCAGAAGGCACAACTCGCTATACACAATGCAGTGTTGGTCCCAACGCTAAGTTATGGAAGCGAGAGCTGGGTATGGCAGAAAGAGCATGAAAGTAGAATAAACGCGGTCGAAATGCGAGCGCTACGCAAAATTTGTGGCGTAAGGCTTGTAGACCGTATTCGCAATGATGATGTTAGAAATAGAGTTGGTCTGAAAGAGAGCGTCGGTGTTAAAATAAGAAGAGGCATGCTCCGATGGTTCGGGCATGTAGAAAGAATGCAAGATGAAAGAATGACGAAGCAGATATACAATGCAAAAGTGGAAGGATCTAGGAGTCGGGGAAGGCCAAGACTTACCTACCATGACCAAATTGGTCGTGTTCTATCACAAGGTGATGTCAGGAGCCCTAGAAACCGGCGAGCGTGCATGAGAAGAGCAATGAATGTTAAAGAAGCGAGTGAGATATGTAAGGATAGAGTCACGTGGCGCTCGGTTCTCTCTGCCTACTCCGCAAGGGATTTGGCGTGAAGTTATAGATAGATAGACTTCCTATTCCGTTCCCGCACACATATCCTTCCTCCTCCTTTACCTTTTCTCCCTCTATCTTCCTTCCCTACTATTCTTTTCCCATAGTAGTTAAGAGCCACAATTTTTCACCTAATTCTACATGATTGTCTCACAGAATTAAACAAAAGAATTATAAAGAATCTCCCTCATACCAAATCAAAAGCCTATCCAAAAGTCGTGTAAGCTTTAGCTTTGACATAACACTCGTTTTCCTTTCAACTTAGTCCCCTTCTAAAGTTCCATAAATAGATACTTGTTCAATTCCTTCGTCTATAATTTAAACTTTCGCAGCACTCAACGCACCAGGCCCTCCACACCGTTGTCCTTCCTAAGTAGGTACTCAAGGTGGGCAAGATCTATATAATCTGAATAATGATATGTATATGCGATGAGTAGATAAAATCTATTTATACGTAGCATCAGGTAATATTTTATAAAGAAATCCGAAACTCGTAGTAGTGATGACGAATATAAACATGACTGTGCAATCCGCTTATGAGGATTGTACAGCATGTGTGCGGGTGGACGGAACGAACGCTGTCAGCAAGCGTTACGCCACAAATTTTGCGCAATGCTCGCATCTCGTTCGCATTTATTCTACTTTTATGCTCTCTCTGCCATATTAATTATTTATTATTAGCACTGCGTTTGTATACAGCGAGCTGTACCTTCTAGCTTAGATTTTGGCTGCCTAGAAGTTTACTTGTAAGTAAACTCGCATAAAACGGATGTGACAAAAGAAAACAATTTAATTATGATAATTGCATACCATCAGACTCCAAGTTGATATTTTGTTAACAAGTTGTTTCGTTCCATTTCACTAAACTGTATCGAATATTTAGATATTAATTTATTAAATCGAAAAAAACCATTGCAAATTGTACTAGTGCGTTCAAAGACTAAGATTGCGATAAATGTTTTGAAAAAATATTGAAATGAATTTAATTTTTTAATTGACGAGCTCGGTAGAGCAGTATTGGTTGTTACGCTACAATGACACAAACGCTCGTGGGTTTAATTCCTACACAGGACAAACATTTCTGTGCATGAACATGTCTGTTTGTCTTGGTCTGGATATTTTCTATGTATAATGAGTATGTATTTAAAACAAAAAAAAAAGATTTTTTTTATACAACGTTGGGAGGCATACAAGCATACGGCTTATTAAGGTTGGATAGCACTAGTGAAAAGTCTATGAGCGTTGCTAGGCTACCGTCCGTTATTCTTCATGTCACTTGTGAAAAATGGTTTAAACGTATGTGTCAATATAAATGTTCGCGACAACTATGTACATAAATAGATAACCGTCGCGCGTAGTTATAAGTGATGCACATTTTTATATAGTTAATAGTTATAGTTGTTTGTATTAGTTGTTTATGTAAGGATTAGAATAGGTTTACACAGTTTACATACATACTTTGTTAGAGATAAGTTTTACATGTTTTTAGTATTGGTAAGTCGGCGGCACTAGTGTACTTATCTACCCTCACCCTCCGATACCTATTTGTTAGGTAGTCTGTAGCGGGCTGGCGACTCGGTACGAAAGGTGCATTACTCGGCACTTTCGGCACAGCGAGCCTCCAGTGGTCTAGTCGTCTCGCGCTAGGTCACCAGTAAGACCTAACAGTGGTGACCTTCGACATTGGGTAGTTGGGATTGTGTCAAAAATTTTTTTCGGGGCGACTCAGTTTTGGGAACCAGCGCGAGCGACTCAGTTTAACTGAGTAAATGGAGTCCAAGAAGTATTGGGGAACGTGGCGTCAAAGACCCGGTTTCCGGGCAACAGCACAGCCGTCAGCAAGCGGCCTCGCGTTACCCAGCGCAGCATGTGCAGAGCGGCTACATCGATATGTGCGACGAAATTTATTTATCCAGAATTTTATGAAAATGTAGCAAATAACGAAATTATGGGATTGGAGCACGAGCCAGATCTACAAAGGAACAGCTCATCGATTTTGTATATCTACTGTACGAACAGTGTGTGATTGATTGAAAGTGTGTTAAAGTAAAATGAAGTGTATATAGTGGACATGGGTGTAATATTATCCGTCTTAGAATTCGCGAAATTTTCAGTGCAGAATAATGTAGCGTAAGCGGAATATCCCCACTGTGCCACTGGAGACACTAGTTATAATAATAATGTTAATATGTATGTATTTTTGCTTTTCAATTGCAGAGCCTTAAGTCTTTGCTATTTTGGAAGGACGCGGAACATTGAGTTTATATAGAAAATCGCTAGTTGGCCATCACGAGGTATCGCCCGGTAGTATGACAGACACGTGGTATCATACGCTCATTTGTCTGTTACGAGTTATAGGAAGGTAATTTTTGGTAATTTAAATATGCTTATACGCTCGTCGGATAGATATGGGGTATAATTAAATAAGGTAGCATACATATACATACGCTCATCGGCCAAATTCAAGGTATCGGAAAGTAAATTAGGTTTTTCGTAAACTATTTAAGTTTGTATGAAGTATTTATAGCTGTTTCAATGGAATTCAATGTTTTAATATTTAAACTAGTGTTTATATCGTATTGTGGTAACTTGCATTGTGTGATTCATTCGTAATATCGTGATTAGTAATCGAACAGTGTTTGTTTACATCTTTTGTCAAGTAAGAACAAATGAACTGTAAGCGATGTCTCAGATATGTGACAATAGGCAGGTAGTTTACTTTTGAGCATGAGATGGTCTAAACACGTTACTCCATGTGTCGGAAGTTGAAGCCCAGATAAGACACCGTGAGAGGATAATAAGTCAAGATAGACTTGTCGATGTTAATGTCACCTACTAGAATAATATTAGGGTATTTTAAGCTGGATATAAGATCATTAAGTGACTGTATTTATGTACAGTTAGCATCACGCAGGTTCGGTTCTAATATCATCACTAGCATGTTGCTTTTTTAGTAAACTATGACACCTTCATTCTGTGTTAGGTTATTTACAGTTTGTGCGTAGTTGTATCCGTCTAGTTGGTTTATATGACAGGTGTGCCTCAGCCAGAATTCAGTGAGGATAACTAGATCCCAATCCGTGTTAGATCTATCGAGGAGTGCAAGAAGACCTGTGAAGTTTTTGTTGATTTTTAGGCTTGAGTTAGGTTAGGAATGATTTTTAGGCTTGAGTTAGGTTTTTTTATTAATTGGGAGCAGTTTTCTATTTCGCAGCTAGAAGACTGATTCATTATTTATTATATTTGGATTATCGCATTTTGGTTCGGAGATAGTTAATATTGAAGCAGGTCAATTGGAGTGAGCCATAAGTTTTTATAGAAAGTAGAGTAGGTAGAGTGTGATTTGCATAAGCATGAATGATGCAAGAAAATTTTGTATGCGAGTATGTATGATAGTTTGAAAGTATTACTTTCGTTATATGAGTGAGTATAGTGTGTGTTGTGGAATGTAAGTGTATATTAGAGTATTTGTAGCAGGAAGAGTATGTAATAAAATATGATTTGTAGAAGCCTGAAAGAACTGAATGAGAGTATATGTGATAGGTGGGGATTATTATTTCTGTTATATGAATGAGAATAGTGTTTGTATGATGAGGAGTGTAAATGTATATTCGAGTATATATAGTACGTAGAATATGTAATGAATTGATAATGTTGAAGTATGGTGCGTTAGTTCCATTAACAAAAAACAGTAAAATTGTAACGTATACAAAAAAATACAGTAAGCACAATAAATAAAGACCTAGTCACTTGGATGTAAGTTTGCCTATGTCTTGTTCACAGTCTATGCGCAGCCTAGATGAGTCTTGAGTCGTCCTTACAGACAAATTTCCATAGGAGGTCCAGGCACTGTGATAGTTGTTCTCTTTGACACATTTTCTAGTCAAAAACGCTAGCCTTCTCCCTAGGCTAATGAGGGACTCATCTATTAGACAGGCTTAGTAGGACCAGGTATCCTAGGTGCCCGGTGCTCGGTCTATTATCCCTGTGAGACTTATTATATAATTTACATTGACTGATGAAGCCCTCTTTGCATGACGTTGTGCTAAAGTTAACCACAAGGTGGTTACTTGATTCTTTTTTGTTCTTAGGCGATAGAAGTCATTAATGTCAGAGTCGGACAAGGGTTGTATTATCTCTCTCACCCTTTACAAGTGACTTTAGCACAGTTTTGTTTTCTAAGGCCTGTTTAGGAATGTTCCTAATTTCTATTGTTGAGGTGGGAGCGTTGCGTTCTAACTGCGCGATTTTGCTCTCGAGTGAATCTATTTTTTGTTCATACGCTTTTCTTTTCGGGTTGGGGGGCTCCGAGGGTTGTAGGCGGGACTGAGAGCGGCGTTACTACTCCTCCGAAGTCCTCCTCGCTATACTTGCGCTCCTAGTACTTCGGATGAGATATTAGTTTCTTAATCACACGTCCGCCAGGGGGAGAGGATGTTCAGTCAATCTATTCAAATAACTCGGAAATAATTTTGAATCAGCATTGTCCCTGATCTCCTTAATAGCTTTAACATCGTCAGCGATCACGAAGACACGTGAGTAAAGAAATCCATTGTAAATGTCGTTTATGAACAGGTGTGATGCAAGATGAGACCCTTGGGGAATACCTGACGTAGCAAAATAGGTACTTGAATTACAGCCATCCACCACGACTCTTAGTCTTCGGTCTATAAGATAAATACCAACTCAACATGGGATTTGACACTCCATTCATTCGTAATTTATGGATAAGTCAAACACTTTGCTAAAGTCAGTGTAGACGGCATCAACTTGAGTACGTGCGTCAACTGCTATAATAAGACTCTCAGTATAACTCGCCGAATTAGAAGCCGTAGATTTACCTTTTGTAAATCCATACTGACTATCTACTATCAACTGAGATGAATGCCATGACAATATCCGACAAACAAGCGTTTCAATAATATCCAAAAAACAAGGGCTTCAAAATATTTCGCGAGTACCGCAATTGGACGAAGTTCGCTACATTCGACGAGTCACCGCTTTTTAAAATTGGAACAATCTTGGTCTACTACCAAATAGACAATAATATTCTTTGCTGCAACGAATAATTAAAAATTAACGTTAATAGGTATGATATTCTTGTAATTGGCAGAGCTGCGATAGCCAGCGGAGCCACATTACCCTCAAAATTGCCGTTTGGGGTAGACTGATGTCATCCAGCTAGCGTTTAGACGGTAATAGTGAGAAACTCCAAAATCGACACACTAATAGCTAACATATTGTAGTTTTGTATCCTTTAATTTGAAATTTAAATGTTCGTTGGTGAGGAAGAACGGTCCAAAATCGTTCCAATTAGAAAAAAAAAAACATGGGAAAACGTATGGCCGGCCACTCTGCAGTGCAGAGTCTGCACTGCACTC
This sequence comes from Pyralis farinalis, assembly GCA_947507595.1. NCBI lineage: Eukaryota > Metazoa > Arthropoda > Insecta > Lepidoptera > Pyralidae > Pyralis > Pyralis farinalis. The sequence goes on from OX382281.1 coordinate 3,452,366, forward strand.
CCATCAACAGAATAAGTAACAGCACTCGTCGCTAGACGTCGTACAGGGTTCCGTATATTTTTAAAATATTAAAAAAATTTTTTTTTTATATTTTTTAAATTAAAAAATATCATCTCTGCCTACACAGCTTGCTGTTATTTACTAGTATATTAAGTATCGCTAGCGCGATGCCTCCTCTACTGCTTACACAGCAACTCCTTAGGAGCTTAGTGGTGACCCACTCACACGCAGGAACACGACAACACTCTAGGTAGTTGTTATTTGGCTGTGGTATTCTGTGAGGTGTAGGTACTTCTCCAGACGGACTGCTTTTATGCGCTCTACCACCTCTCTTAACACAGTCATGTTCATGCACTTCTTGTGTGGGAATCGAAGCCACGAGCTTTGGTGTCAAATTCACCGACGTCCGGGTCCCTTGTTTAAGTGCGTTGCAAATATTGACATGTGGCTGAAGTTGGCGTTACCTGCACCTGTAACTAGGCAAGAAGTATTGCACTGAATGTCGGTAGTGTCCTTAGCGTACACACCAGAAAAATGAAGCAATATAGTAACATATATCATCATATTTATCCGAGCTAACTACACCATTAGTCATGATGCTAGAATATTTACTCGACAAACATTATTCTTTATTGCACATTGGTATACAGATTATTGTTACATAAATAGTGTACAAAGGTGAGCTTATCTCTACCAGAGATCTCTTCCAGCCAACACCATAGATGGTTAAAGAAATCGTCAATGGACGGGTGACAAAGTAACATCTACAGTGAAAAAACAGTGTTAACAATCAACAAACATAACAATTTCAAACTTAATATTTACAAATTTGACTCATAAACATTGAATATTACAAATCTTATCAATAAATAAATACATACATTGCATTAAATAAACATTTATAATACTTTTTGAGAAAGAAAAGTAGTGTTCTTTCAATCTTATTTTAAAAATTGTGTCTGATGAACAGTCTCTTATTGGGAATTTATTCCAGAACAGTACTGCACGGACAGTAAAGGAATTAAAGAAGTAATTGGAGTGTGACATGGGATAGTTTAAAGTTTGAATGTGACAGGGGCGGTGTGGTCGTGTGGAGGGTGGTGGTAAGTGGGGAACGAGAACAAAGGTATTGGGGAGAACTAGGGTTTTTAAATAGTCTATTAAACATTTTGGATCTGATGCATTTTTTTCTCCATATTGATAATGTATGCATTATAATTCAATTCATCTTTCTTCACTTGCCCTATTTTTCGGAATTAACTAACTGGACTCGCACTATATTGATAAGTATTTCATGCTCCTAGCATATTGCACGCTCCTAGCTCTACCTTTCGAGGTTTTCCTTCCACTTTCTGCTCTCCGCTTCCCGACTTAATATTCTACTCTTCTTTATCCTACCTCTATTCTCCCTGGACACTTCCTATTCCAATGCAACCTATGCTGGAGACGCGCAGTCATCGTGCCCTTGTATAAAGGCAAGGGGTCACGCATGGACTGCGCCAACTATAGGGCCATCAGTTTGATCAGCAAAAGTATATGGAAAGGTGATTGAAAGGAGAATGAGGGTGAAATCCGATGAAATGCTGTGGGACGCACAAGGAGGTTTCCGAAATGGAAGGGGATGTACGGATCAAGTTTTCTCGCTCCGCAATATCGTAGAGAAGCATCTGGCCATAGACCGGAAGGTTTTCTGCGGTTTTGTGGATCTTGAGAAAGCCTTTGATAGGGTTGTGCGAAAGGAACTGTGGGACATATTGCCGAAATATGGGATTGACGGTTCACTGCTCCGTGCTGTGCACTTACAAGGATTGCTCAGCATGTGTGCGGATAGACGGTGGCATGTCACCCTGGTTTGACGTCAAACAGGGCTGCATGCTATCTGCTAGGCTGTTTATCCTGTATCTCGATAGTTGTCTGCAGAGAATAAGGTCAACGAATGTGGGATTGCGCATGGGTGACCTAGTGGGGAACTGTCTGCTGTATGCAGACGATGCCGTGCTATTAGCAGATACACCATCTAAACTGCAAACACTGGTCACAACGATGAAAGACGAATGTATGGAGAAAGGCTTACTACTGAATGCGAAGAAAACAAAGATAATGGTATTTGAAAGAGATGAATCCAGAACTAATGTAAGGATTACGATTGATGATGAAGTGTTGGAACAAGTGGATGAGTTTGTATATCTTGGATGCGCTTTCAGCAGGGATGGAAGGTACACCGCAGATGTGGAAAGACGAGTGAGTGCTGGGAATAGTGTGAATGGAGCGTTGGGAAAACTTCTTGGCAGTAAAAACCTGAGCCAGAAGGCACAACTCGCTATACACAATGCAGTGTTGGTCCCAACGCTAAGTTATGGAAGCGAGAGCTGGGTATGGCAGAAAGAGCATGAAAGTAGAATAAACGCGGTTGAAATGCGAGCGCTGCGCAAAATTTGTGGCGTAAGGTTTGTAGACCGTATTCGCAATGATGATGTTAGAAATAGAGTTGGTCTGAAAGAGAGCGTCGGTGTTAAAATAAGAAGAGGCATGCTCCGATGGTTCGGGCATGTAGAAAGAATGCAAGATGAAAGAATGACGAAGCAGATATACAATGCAAAAGTGGAAGGATGTAGGAGCCGGGGAAGGCCAAGACTTACCTACCATGACCAAATTGGTCGTGTTCTATCAGAAGGTGATATCAGGAGCCCTAGAAACGGGCGAGCGTGCATGAGAAGAGCAATGAATGTTAAAGAAGCGAGTGAGATATGTAAGGATCGAGTCACGTGGCGCTCGGTTCTCTGCCTACCCCGCAAGGGATTTGGCGTGAAGTTATAGATAGATAGACTTCCTATTCCGTTCCCGCACACATATCCTTCCTCCTCCTTTACCTTTTCTCCTACTATCTTCCTTCCCTACTATTCTTTTCCCATAGTAGTTAAGAGCCACAATTTTTCCCCTAATTCTACATGATTGTCTCACAGAATTAGACAAAAGAATTATAAAGAATCTCCCTCATCCCAAATCAAAAGCCTATCCAAAAGTCGTGTAAGCTTTAGCTTTGACATAACACTCGTTTTCCTTTCAACTTAGTCCCCTTCTAAAGTTCCATAAATAGATACTTATTCAATTCCTTCGTCTATAATTTAAACTTTCGCAGCACTCAACGCACCAGGCCCTCCACACCGTTGTCCTTCCTAAGTACTCAAGGTGGGCAAGATCTATATAATCTGAATAATGATATGTATATGCGATGAGTAGATAAAATCTATTTATACGTACCATCAGGTAATATTTTATAAAGAAATCAGAAACTCGTAGTAGTGATGACGAATATAAACATGACTGTGCAATCCGCTTGTGAGGATTGTACACCATGTGTGCGGGTGGACGGAACGAACGCTGTCAGCAAGCGTTACGCCACAAATTTTGCGCAATGCTCGCATCTCGTTCGCATTTATTCAACTTTTATGCTCTCTCTGCCATATTAATTATTTATTATTAGCACTGCGTTTGTATACAGCGAGCTGTACCTTCTAGCTTAGATTTTGGCTGCCTAGAAGTTTACTTGTAAGTAAACTCGCATAAAACGGATGTGACAAAAGAAAACAATTTAATTATGATATGATAATTGCATACCATCCGACTCCAAGTTGATATTTTGTTAACAAGTTGTTTCGTTCCATTTCACTAAACTGTATCGAATATTTAGATATTAATTTATTAAATCGAAAAAAAACCATTGCAAATTGTACTAGTGCATTCAAAGACTAAGATTGCGATAAATGTTTCGAAAAAATATTGAAATGAATTTAATTTTTTAATTGACGAGCTCGGTAGAGCAGTATTGGTTGTTACGCTACAATGACACAAACGCTCGTGGGTTCAATTCCTACACAGGACAAACATTTGTGTGCATGAACATGTCTGTTTGTCTTGGTCTGGATATTTTCTATGTAAATGAGTATGTATTTAAAACAAAAAAAAAAAGATTTTTTTTATACAACGTTGGGAGGCATACAAGCATACGGCTAACCTGATGTAAAGCCGTTACCGTAGCCTATTAATGCTTGTAATATATTAAGTATCACTACTGGTGACCTCACACAAAGGAACGCAACAATTTCATTCATTCGTCATGTGGATCTTTACGTGTACCTCGTTTCTGCAATATTTTTAATAGTCTGAGCATTCAATTTGCTATACAAAGTTATCTATAATAAAGTCCTAAATTGTGTGTAGTGTCCGTGGTTATAGTCGATTGTGTGCATCTCTTTTCCATGCCTTTTACGCCCTGTTACCTAAGGAGTACGGTGCACTATGACAACGCGTACACCGCCTCATAATTGACGACGAAGAGGTCACCAAAAACCTAGAACCTCTTCAACTCCGTAGGGACATAGGCTCTCTAAGCGTATTTTACCGTCTTTACCATGGCGAGTGCTCTGAAGAACTGTTTTCCCTTATCCCACCCTCTCCCTTCCGTTATAGAACCACACGTGCGGGCTTGCGATGTCATCATTCAGTGGAACGATAACATCGCAACAGTGGTTGAGAATATTTCTTCGTACCAAAAAGTTGAGCAACTCCTATCTTTGTCGTACCATTAAAAAGTAGAACGCCTTGCATGCACGTGTGTTACCTCCTTCCTACAATATGGGATCCTTCAAACGAAGCGTGAAGAAGCATCTTGCGGGTCAGCATGGCAGCGTCAACTGACAGGATACGATGTAGTATTTTGTCAGTTGCAGTTGCGATTTAGGCTCCTCTTTTGCTTACCATCAGGCAAAGAGGAGCCACTATGCTGTACTAATATATAAAAAAAAGTTTCTTGTGTAATTCTGGATGCTAAATTGTCAGGCACCCACCATATCAATCACATTATCAAAAAAACTGAAAAGAACATCAATATCCTCCGTTCAATTTCAGGAGTTTGGTGGGGTTCTCATCCGTACACTCAAAAATTAATATATAATGCTCTGGTACGTAGTCACTTGTATTATAGATATTTTCTTCTGGAACCATGCAATAAAACAGCCGCGGATTAGATAATAAAACCTACTACAAGTTCGGTAAGTACTTACTCATATATCGTTCAATTTCTCGTAGACACCTTGGAGCGGGCTGTCAACAATATTGTGAACGTACGTCCATCACCAAGCAAAGCCTGCACACAGTCTTCAAATACATATTTTTACAGTAAATCAATCGTTAAAACAATCACAAAGAGAAAACAATTCTAACATATAACAATAATAAATTAAAAGTAAAAAACCTTTTTAAAAACAAGCTTTTATTTAAATGCTCTAAAAAGAAGAAAATAAAATTTTATACTAAAACTTTTACTGTTAACTTATAAGGTCATTTCACATTTGACACAATTTATAGGATATAAAAGCTTGTCGAGAGATTTACTTGTGTAGATTAACAAGTAAATTAAATAATTTGATGTGAATAATATTATCTATTAAAATTTTCAAACTAAGTAAATACGAGTACTTAAATCTCGCGACAAGCTTTTATATCATATATTATTGGCGAAGAAGAAATGCCAAAAGAAACTTTCCAATATGGGTCTTATTTTTCATCGTTAAAATATATTACAATAATATATGCGAGTGTACATATAGTGAAATCAAGTGGTACAATTAAAGATATATTAATACATGTGCTGAATCATTTCCAAAGATCTCTATCAGTTAGATATTCATCGATTCTATAATAACCCTTCTTGCACAGAGTATTTTTGATGTACCTTTTGAACATAATCTCAGGCAAGGACAGAACTGTTTCAGGTAATTTATTATAGAATCGAATAGAATTTACAATAAAATATCTACTAGTCTTAGCAAGTCGATATACAGGCATACGCAATTTATTCCTACTTCTAAGATTTTCACTAAATTTAGAAAATGACTCTATATTTTTACGAGCATACACTATGTTTTCATAAATATACTGAGAGGTAACCGTGAGGATATTGATTTCTTTAAATAGTTCTCTAAGAGATTCCCTGGCGCCCATGTTATAAATAGAGCGGATGGCTCTCTTTTGTAATATAAAAATAGTTTCAATGTCAGCCGCTTTTCCGCACAATAGTATACCATACCACATAATGCTATGAAAGTAGCTGAAATAAACTAAGCGCGCAGTAGCCACATCCGTCAATTGTCTAATTCTCCTAACCGCATACGCGGCGGAGCTGAGCTTACTGGTCACTTTTTTTATGTGGGGGCCCCACTGCAATTTGTAGTCTATTGTAATTCCAAGAAATACAGTATAATTAATAAATTCTAGTACATTATTGTCAATGAAAACTTCTGTATTGGCAGAAGGCACATTTGGTAGACTAAATTTTATATATATATTTTATTACATTTGGTTTTGGTTGAATTTAATAAAACATTATTACATGTGAACCAATTTAGAATGGCAGATAGAACACTATTTACATTGTCAATATTTTCGCACCGGCGAGTAACATTTTAACGTTATCTAAAAATTAAAGAAGTATCATCAGCAAACAGTAGTATATCCGCCATTTTCTGCACCATGTAGGGCAGATCATTCACATATACTAAAAATAAAAAGAGGCCCAATATAGAGCCCCAATATTAACATTGCTGCCTTTAGATTTGACCCCATTTATATCAACAGTCTGTATTCTGTTACTTAAATAAGTTGCAATCAAATTATAGGCTTTACCTCTAACTCCATAATGGCACAGCTTGAGCAATAATGTCCGATGGTCGACACAATCAAAAGCTTTGGAGAGATCACAGAAGACCCCAATAGCGTCTTGGGATCCCTCCCATGCGCTAAGAACATGCTTGACCAATGCTACTCCTGCATCTGTAGTGGATTTACCTGCTGTAAATCCGTATTGTGAATTATGAAAAATTTCATTGGTCTTAAAATAGAGTTGCAATTGGTCAAGCATTATCTTTTCAAGCCGAGTTTTTAATGTTTAATTGTTTAAAAGTTTTAATAATAGAAAATCTTGTTGAATATTAGCTACCTACCTTGTGGTATGTAGCAATTATAACATTTATATAACTTTTTACTAAATTATAATAATTTAACTTTTTTATATTAAAATAATCAAGAGCTTATCTTCAAAACATCTGTACTCTTTTAGGCCTACCCGCCAAAAAAGTTATTGTTTTAGAAACCAAAATGTATGTATGAGCGGCTCACCAGCACTAGATAAACCCTGCGAGGTTTCCAAGTGTGGTTACTTACCGTTGTAGTATATTATTAAGGATATTGGAAATAAATTAAAAAATATATATATACTTGCCACTGGGACCTCGCGGGCGCTTACACACGTCTTACATTTTTTGAAATATATTCTTATTGCATCTTATTCAATTCTCATATTTTACTTTTTCTTTTTTAGTTTGCTAGCATTTCGGAAATGACCATTGGCGAAGAAGAAATGTCGATAGAAACTCGCCAATATAGGTCTCTTTTAAAATTGTCAAGTAGATATTGAATTAAACAATTTTTAACGGAAGAAAATGCTTTGCAGCGTCCGTGGTCTTCCTGCGACCACGGACGCTGCAAAGCATTCGAAACGCCGGTTCAACAAAATAAACACGTGATACTTCCGTTAAAAATGTTTAATTCGATGTATAACAATCGCGAAAACCTAAGACAATATTTGTCAAGTAGATAATATAATAAATTCACATTACCATATTGGTACAATAATGATATCAAATTGTAGAATTAAAAATTAATAAGGACAGGTCGTCTGGGCTGAATTATTTCCAGACATCTCTGTCAGTTACATATTCATCAATTCTATAATAAGCCCTTTTACTTTCATAATTAATGCGTTTTTTGAATACTGTGACGGTTAATATAATAATAATAATGAGCGTCACATATTTTACCCTTATTTTGGTGATATTTCTCCATTAACAACATCATTGTGGTCTGTTGGCAGTATGGTCACGGGCCCAATGAACGAAAAAAACACTTTTTAACATGTTTTGGACTTTTTCCACGAAATATTGGTTTCATACGAGGGAAATTATATTTTTGATTTCGCAGTCTCCTGACAGCCCCTGTCACTTGTCGTTTGACAGATGTTATTACGTAGCTTGAATTGGTATCCCGGAACTAATGCAAATAGGTACGTAAAGTTCCGATCGTTATGAGCGCCCCCTGGCGTACTTGCTTTGGCAACAATTTCAATTCGAAATATTATCGAGATGTGGGAACACTGAAATATTTTTTGTCTGGAGTCTGCCAATATCATAGCCACTTTTTCTGCCGATGTCATGAAGGAAAAACTGATGATCATTAGCGTACATCCTCGTCGATGATCGTCAAATGTTGATAATTATTTCGGCCTTGTCGTATTAACCGCCATTTTGAAGATGGATTTTTCGTTTGGGACGGTGACTAATTGAAACGTCAGCTCGGCTTAGGTGTGGAAATGGAGAAATAACTTGGTATTTTGACATCGTGCGATGTCGTGTGGCACGGGGTCGCTGATCCGGCGCGTTTTGGACAATATGGCTGCTAATCTGAAATACTGACGCGCCGCTATTTACCAACCGTAGCGCATACCTAGATGAGCGGAGAGAGGCATTATGAGATGACCCCAGCTCCCAGGTAACACCTTTACTATTCTTGTTAGAAGACATCCACGCTGTTACCTCGTCGGTCCGCGCGTCGTTATATGTCTTGCGTCGTAAGACTCACGTTTGATATCGCGTTAAATCGTATTTCGATTACGTTCCTATCACTATGCACCCACTTGTTCTGATATTCTTCTTATTATGGGAAGCTGTAACCTTCCATTTGTAATGTACCTAACCTTAAAGATTTTGATAACTTTTGTACTTAGCATTCTCTTAGTGTAAGTGTAGAGCCTAAGCATAGCTTTATATTTGTTTCAATATAATGATGGTCCAGAATTCAATGGTTTTATACTATCCCCCTTATGATTAGAAGTTCGAAGCTTCGCGGCGTTATCTGGAGGCTCGTAGACTATAAAGAGAGACAGGCGCCCGAACTACTTTTTACTTTGCTTTTGAATTTGTTCTCTCTTTAAGAGGGTGCACAAAGCTAAGTGGCGCCCTCATTTTGTTTTTATTAATAACGCTGTATTTAAGACCAACTCCAAAAAAACGCTCTATAGGGCACTGAAGAACCATATTTATGTTTTTTGAGACATATTCGGTTTTTATTATTTATGTAGAATTAGTCATACTTTTGATTATTGCTATAAGTGGCCACAATAAGCAATAATTAAAATTTTGGTTACTTTTCATAGATAATAAATACAAGATCTGTTTAAAAAAAACGTAAATATGGTTCTACAGTGCCCTATAGAGCGTTTTTTTGGAATTGGTCTTAAATTCAGTGCTATTAATAAAAACAAAATGAGGGCGCCACTTAGCTTTGTGCGCCCTCTTAAGTCATCTGATGGGGTCGTGATAAGTACCCCTAGCTTGTAAAACGTTGTTCGATCACCAGCCGATAAAATATGAAAAAAAAATCCTTTAAAAACATCACAATACATTGTCAGGAAAGGACCCGGCCATTTCATGCAACTTATTATAAAATCGAATACAATTTACAAGAAAAGATCTACCAGTCCTAGCAAGCCGGTCTACCGGCATACACAACTTATTTCTACTTTATCGCTGAAGTTTTAAGCGATTTAAAATTTTTACGGACATGCATTATGTTTTCGTAAATATATTGAGAAGTAACAGCAGGGTTCGAAATTATCAAAGTCAAAGTCAAAATCTTTTTATTCCGTAAAAATGGCTACATTTGTTTGAAATCGTCACAATTTTTTTCCCTACCGTGCAGTTTATGACTAGGTGAGCACTGATAAAAATACTGCCAAAAAACTCAGGCATCCCACTTTTGGTATCCAAACAAATTTACATATTTTATTAATTACATTATAATTGGATCGACTCACTCCCAGACATTTTTATCATTAATATAGTCAGATACTTTATAATATGCCCTGCTACACAATTTGGCTTTAATAGTAGTTTTAAATTTGTTAATTGACAATTCTCTTATATTGCTGGGAAGTTTGTTATAGAACCGTATACATTGGCCCATAAAAGAATTACTTATTTTGTGGATACGGCTTGCATGTAACACAAGATTATGCTTATATCTAGTATTTATGCTATGAGTATCACTCTTTTTACAAAATGAGTCTATGTTTTTGTGGACATACAAAAGATTTTCATAGATATATTGCGATGCGACTGTTAAAATATTTATTTCTTTGAATTTTTCTCTAAGGCTCTCCCGGGGACCAAGTTTGTAGATAGCTCTTATGGCTCTCTTTTGCAATAAAAAGATGGTGTTAATGTCCGCGGAGTTACCCCAGAGAAGAATTCCATATGACATAATACTATGAAAGTAGCTGAAATAAACTATTCTAGCCGTATCAATATCAGTGAGCCGTCTAATAGTTTTCACTGCATAGGCTGCAGAACTTAGTTTTCCTGATAGTTTTTCAATTTGTGGGCCCCATTGTAGTCTGGAGTCAATTGTTATACCCAAGAACACAGTTGTCTCCACAGGGGCTAAATTAGTCCCATTAACATGTACATTGGTAGCCACCTGACTTACATTAGGTGTTGAGAACTTAATTACTTTAGTCTTTTTTTTCATTTAAAAGCAGATTATTAACACTAAACCAATGAATAACTTTAGAGAGAGCATCGTTAACTTCGTTATAATTACCTAACTGTCTATTAATTTTGAATGTCAAAGAGGTATCATCCGCAAACAACACAATCTCATGTTTATCCCTTACATAATAAGGTAACTCATTTATATACACCAAAAACAAGAATGGACCCAGAATTGACCCCTGTGGGACTCCCATAACTACAGGGGACCCCGAAGATCTTTTACCATTAACATCGACCTTCTGTATCCTATTGCCCAGATAAGAAGACAGAAGTTCGAGAGCCTTGTTCCTGATACCGTAGTGGTGTAATTTTCTGACAAGAGTGTCAAGATAATTACGCTTCTTGATAATTATCACCAGCGTAAGAAATTCATTTGTTATATTGTTTCATAACAAATGCATTATAATTTAGGCATCTAACAAGAAAAAATAAAAATAAAATATTTTTTAAATTTTTATTTAATATCCAACACAAATTAACAGTAATTATAGATATGGGTCTGTAATTCCCCAGCTTGCTCTTTTCCCCTGACTTGTATCAGTGTGTCTTTAAGTGTACTTTCATGCTAAATATAATTTTACATATCATAGATTCAAACCCTATATCTCATTTAAAGGGTTTCTCACTAGTGTGTGTGTAATTGAATGCCTCGTTAAAGTACCCTTGTGACTAAATTTAATATTATATATTTCACATTCAAAAGATTCTAAACCTTTACATATCTCACATTCAAAGGTTTTCTGACCAGTATGTTTTTTTTATATATATTAGAGGGGGTCAAACGAGCATGTGGGTCATCTGATGGTAAGTGGTCAGCACTGCCCATAGACATCAGCAGCATCAAAGGGTCACTGATCCGTTGCCAGCCTTTTTAGGGAAACATAGGCTATTTTCTTGAAGTCGCCCATATCGTATTTGTTCAGGAACACCACCTAGGGTAGTTTCCACAATTCATACGTGATAGAAAAATGTGTGTTGTGTGTCATTAAATGTGTCTTAAATGACATTTCCGACTAAACTTTAAATATCTCACATTCAAAGGGTTACTGATCAGTGTGTGTCATAGAATGTCTCTTTAAATGACCCTTCAAACTAAATCTAACTTTACATATATCACATTCAAACGGTTTTTGACCAGTGTGTATCATTGAATGTGTCTTTAAAGTACCTTTCCGACTAAATCTAACTTTACATATCTCACATTCAAAGGGTTTCTGACCAGTGTGTATCATTAAATGGGTCTTTAAATGACTCTTCAAACCAAATCTAACTTTACATATATCACATTCAAAGGGTTTCTGACCAGTGTGTGTCTTTGAATGTGTCTTTAAATGACCCTTCAAACTAAATCTAACTTTACATATATCACATTCAAACGGTTTTTGACCAGTGTGTATCATTGAATGTGTCTTTAAAGTACCTTTCCGACTAAATCTAACTTTACATATCTCACATTCAAAGGGTTTCTGACCAGTGTGTATCATTAAATGGGTCTTTAAATGACTCTTCAAACCAAATCTAACTTTACATATATCACATTCAAAGGGTTTCTGACCAGTGTGTGTCTTTGAATGTGTCTTTGAATGTTTCTTTAAAGTACCTTTCCGATTAAATCTAACTTTACATATCTCACATTGAAAGGGTTTCTGACCAGCATGTGTCATTAAATGATTCTTTAAATGGCATTTCCGACTAAATCCGGCTTTACATATCTCACATTGAAAAGGTTTCTGACCCGTATGTGTCATTAAATGTCTCCTTAAATAACCCTTCAAACTAAATCTAACTTTACATACATCACATTCAAAGGGTTTCTGACCAGTGTGTGTCATTAAATGTCCTTTTAAATGACCCTTATGAATAAATCTATCTTTACATATCTCACATTCAAAGGGTTTCTGACCAGTATGTGTCATTGAATGTGTCTTTAAATTACCTTTCCGACTAAATCTAACTTTACATATCTCACATTTAAAGGGTTTCTGACCAGTGTGTGTCATTAAATGTCTCTTTAGAGTACCCTTCAAACTAAATCTAACTTTACATATATCACATTCAAAGGGCTTCTGACCAGTGTGTGTCATTAAATGTCTCTTTAAAGTACCTTTCCGAATAAATCTAACTTTACATGTACCACACTGAAAGGGTTTCTGACCAGTATGTGACATTAAATGAGTATTTAAATTACTCTTCTGTATAAATCTAACTTTGCATATCTCACATTGAAAGGGCTTCCGACCACTGTGTAGCATTAAATGTTTTTTTAAAGTTACCTTGTTATTAAATCTATTTTTACACATCTCGCATTCAAAGGGTTTCTCGCCAGTATGTGACACCGAATGTATCATTAAACTATCCTTGTTAGTAAACCTAGCTTTACTTATAGCAGATTTAAATGGTTTCTTACCTGTGTGTAATATTAATTTGCTCTTTAAAACATAGTTTTGTTCAATCACGTTATCGGAATACACAGACGTGTTTACTGAAATTTGCCTGATGTTTGTAGGCTTTTTTCCACTTCGTAACGTGTAAGAGCTATCACGTTTATATATTGCATTTTCTTGTATAGTTCTACGTATTCTTCTTTTGTCTAGAACATTCTTTGATGCCGGTGCAGTTCCAACTTGTATCTTCTCCGCGTGTGTGTCCTTACACTCCTCAGCCGGTGCGGCACCTGCACACGATGAGTTACACCGCTCGTTGTATCTTGTAGTATTGTACTCATAGAAAACAAAGTGAAAGAAAAGTGGTGCATTCAGATTAATCTCTATAAAGTAGCCTATTTACACTCTGTGAATTACTCTCTTCAACCCCCTGGTGTTTCGCTGTATTTATGCGAGTGAATACAACATTGGAAAAATATCTGAGTAGGTTCTGCGAGTGAATGACACTCCGTACGTTTCAAGCGACCAACGTAACACATATCTATAGACAGGGTGTACTGGAAGGGTGGATCGTCGGCGGCAGAGCGATCGGGGACCTCGATACCTATCGAATCAACCTGAAATATGTTCAGCGATATTGAATGGTTCAAAAGTTGTTAATTGTTTTGTAGAATTTAAATAAAAATCTGATTTTTGGCTAAACTAGCCAAGTGTAGCTAAACTATTAAGCGAACGATTGAGTGTTTTTTTGTAAGTAGTATAATAGTGAACCTTGCAGACAATAATACTATTTCGAGTTTGTCCCCGTAAATTTTCAAAGAAATATCGCTTTCTAGAAAAATATTTTTACGTTTATTTTTTGCAATATCTTTCAAGGAGGCCTCTAGAAAAAAAAAACAAAATTGTTTTCTACAAATTATCTTGAAAACTACTCACAACCATATAGAATCGACCCTACAAAGTTTCCTATTACTAGGGCAAGAAAATCGTATGAAGAATATGCGTCAAGTGGCACACATGTCAAATGTCAAACATCCGTTATCGTTATCTTCCGCCCGATGTGATGAAAACCCTCGTCGTCCTAAAGAAGTAGCGCACAATTTGTTCCCACAATCGATCGTCGTGAGTTCACATTATGTGGGAACCACAATAATATTTGAGAGTTAGTAACAGTACTTGAACGATTGTAAATTAAACCTCTAGTTTGTAAAAGGAACCAGTCTATAGTTTCAATCAATTAAAGATGGCCCCTCAATCGAAACATTTATAATAAAGAAATAATCAATTTACATAGGATTTGGAAGTTAAATAGCCGAATGCTACAGTCTATTCTTTAGTAATTTTACTTTACCGAACAGTATCAAATATTGTACCGTTTTATTTCAAATAATAATTTAACTCCTGCGAATAAATACTACGGTTGAGATGACACAGTGGATTTTATTTTCAATTTTTTTGCGAATTATGTACGAATCCAAGAAATAGTTCAAAACAGACCCAGAGCAAATATTTAAATGCATCATTATGTAAATATCTGCCCGATCGGGAATCGAACCTAGAACCCTCGGCAAAGAAGGCAGATAATACTACCAACTACCCGTTAGCTATAGGAGTTGTCGAATTAATATAATAGGGAAGTGTTATATTGTGGGTAACTCTAAATATTACGTACTTTTACTGTCAGTCCCTTTCGGAGACACGGTCAGTCGTACTTTAGAAGTATGGTAGTACTGTCATTCCTTCCTCTGTGACTACAACTGAAGGTTGATGTTAAAAGTTACATACTAGTTATGTGGGAAAAATATAAACTGTTGGCGCAATTATTAGTATCCCAAGCCGCAATTAATTAAAATATATGAACATTCTCAATCAAATGAGGGTAGATCTAAAGTTCTATACCTTGTCGCTAAACTTGTGTTTTGTTATTTGGCATTGATCAGATTGGAGTTTATTATAACTTTTCAGTTACATGGAAATTTATAATACTCGTAGATACGTTAAGGCGACACCTCGATCGTGAAGCTTTAAAATGGCTCCGCCCAATCACCCCGCGCCCCTCAATTGACACTCGACGCTCGATTTGTAAAATTTGAAATTAGCGCCTAATAGGTAACCTGGGGTCAACGTATAGTCAATGCAAATGAACAGAAAAGCTACAGAGTCGCGTCACACTTAAATAAAATTTATAATATCAATATTTAATAAAAATTATTGATTTAATTATTATTTAGCTTTATACATACTGAACCAAACATATTTATTTAAGCTAGACGGAAAACAATAGTAATAATAGTAATAAAAAACTACAGAAACGTATTCACTTTTAAAAGTTTATTGAAAGAGAAATCAATGACATCGTTTTATGTTTATATCTCTACAAGTTAACATGTCTTGGTATCTATGTTGTTCTTACTTAGGTCTCGTCCAGTGGCGCCCTCATTGAATAAAAAAACATATTATAGCATAGAAGATAAACATTATGAAATCTTATGTTGCATTTATTACGAAGATAGTAAAGTATTTTTACGTCATTAAACCAACACTCAAAATATTCCACTATCGTTGTTATAAGCAAAAGTGCTAAAAGAGGCCGTTTTTTGGCAATTATGCCTATAACAACGAAAGCAAAACATTTCAATTGTTGGTTTAATGACGTAAAAGTACGTTATTGTATTTGTAACACACGCAACACATGACTTTATAATGTTTATCTTCCACGCTATGATACGATATTTTATTCCTTGAGGCGCCACTGGACCCCCCTTAAGAAGAATGAAACACCAGCTACATAATACAACATTGTTTATCGAGAGGCTAAAGCGGGCCATTTGTTGATTCGGACACATATGTTTAGTTAGCAGATACACCATCTAAACTGCAAACACTGGTCACAGCGATGAAAGACGACTGTATGGAGAAAGGCTTACTACTGAATGCGAAGAAAACAAAGATAATGGTATTTGAAAGAGAAGAATCCAGAACTAATGTAAGGATTACGATTGATGATGAAGTGTATTGGAACAAGTGGATGAGTTTGTATATCTTGGATGCGCTTTCAGCAGGGATGGAAGGTACACCGCAGATGTGGAAAGACGAGTGAGTGCTGGGAATAGTGTGAATGGAGCGTTGGGAAAACTTCTTGGCAGTAAAATCCTGAGCCAGAAGGCACAACTCGCTATACACAATGCAGTGTTGGTCCCAACGCTAACTTATGGAAGCGAGAGTTGGGTATGGCAGAAAGAGCATGAAAGTAGAATAAACGCGGTTGAAATGCGAGCGCTGCGCAAAATTTGTGGCGTAAGGCTTGTAGACCGTATTCGTAATTATGATGTTAGAAATAGAGTTGGTCTGAAAGAGAGCGTCGGTGTTAAAATAAGAAGAGGCATGCTCCGATGGTTCGGGCATGTAGAAAGAATGCAAGATGAAAGAATGACGAAGCAGATATACAATGCAAAAGTGGAAGGATGTAGGAGCCGGGGAAGGCCAAGACTTACCTACCATGACCAAATTGGTCATGTTCTATCAGAAGGTGATGTCAGGAGCCCTAGAAACCGGCGTGCGTGCATGAGAAGAGCAATGAATGTTAAAGAAGCGAGTGAGATATGTAAGGATCGAGTCACGTGGCGCTCGGCTCTCTCTGCCTACCCCGCAAGGGATTTGGCTTGAAGTTATAGATGTTCGAGTGTCATAATGGCTGATAGCGCCGAGTAAACACTGGATTTTTTTATTTCGAATAAATAAGAGAAATAAAATTATCAGATTGAATTAGATTGAAATTGAAATAGAAAATTGGAATTTTTTTGCAACTCCCTCCTGGTGAAGATTCACAAGTTATTTTACACAGGTATAGCTCTGGTAGGGATCCTAGCTTTTTCCCTAAATATAATACACTCTCGAATGACTAGGTATGCGCTTTCACTAACAGTCAATTTAACTTCGCGAATTTTATAAAAAAGTACAGGAAGAACTTGACGGTTAGACGGTAATTTTGCGCCTATTATTTGATAATTTACGTCTCCAACTAAGAAAATACTTGATTTATTGCTTCTCAATTCCACTGCCATCTTATAAAAGTTAAAACATTACGTATTAATCACGAGAATAACTGACATTCAAAATTAATAGACGGTTAGGTAATTATGACGAAGTTAACGATGCTCTCTCTAAAGTTATTCATTGGTTTAGTGTTAATAATCTGCTTTTAAATGATAAAAAGACTAAAGTAATTAAGTTCTCAACACCTAATGTAAGGCAGGTGGCTACCAATGTACATGTTAATGGAACTAATTTAGCCTCTGTGGAGACAACTGTGTTCTTGGGTATAACAATTGACTCCAGACTACAAAGGAAATTATCAGAAAAACTAAGTTCTGCAGCTTATGCAGTGAAAACTATTAGACGGCTCACTGATATTGATACGGCTAGAATAGTTTATTTCAGCTACTTTCGTAGTATTATGTCATATGGAATTCTTCTTTGGGGTAACTCCGCGGATATTAACACCATCTTTTTATTGCAAAAGAGAGCCATAAGAGCTATCTACAAACTTGGTTCCCGGGAGAGCCTTAGAGAAAAATTCAAAGAAATAAATATTTTAACAGTCGCATCGCAATATATCTATGAAAATCTTTTGTATGTCCATAAAAACATAGACTCATTTTGTAAAAAGAGTGATACTCATAGCATAAATACTAGATATAAGCATAATCTTGTGTTATATGCAAGCCGTCTCCACAAAACAAGTAATTATTTTATGGGGCAATGTATACGGTTCTATAACAAACTTCCCAGCAATATAAGAGATTTGTCAATAAACAAATTTAAAACTACTATTAAAGCCAAATTGTGTAGCAGGGCATATTACAAAGTATCTGACTATATTAATGATAAAAATGGCTGGGAGTGAGTCGATCCAATTATAATGTAATTAACAAAATATGTAAATTTGTTTGGATACCAAAAGAGGGATGCCTGAGTTTTTTGGCAGTATTTTTATCAGTGCTCACCTAGTCATAAACTGCACGGTAGGGAAAAAAATGTGACGATTCCAAACAAATGTAGCCATTTTTACGGAATAAAAAGATTTTGACTTTGAATTTGAACAAATGAATACCGCGAGTACGTGCGGCACTGCCGCGCAACTTGTATGAACATGTTTCGATGTAATTCGGCACGGATTATCGTAATCCAAATAAGTTAAAAATTAATTTCCGAGTGTTTTAAAAGCAAATGAACAAAACTAAGACATATGCGTAAGAAAATAAAAACTTTGAAAATAAGGGACACCCTAATATACATATATACAAATAGATTTTATAATCTATTCATATTTAAAAAAAACATGTGACAAATGATTTTCTTGCTTTTTCATAACTTTAACTTCAGTATAATGACATTTATTGTATTTTACTTATGTATACTCTGTGTTTTGTATCGTTGTACGTTTCCTTGTTATTTATTAAACTCTCAAGAAGAAAGAACCAGGACCATCTCTGATGTTGCAAAATAAATCTAATCCGTACAATAGTTCAATACTAACCACAATGTATAGAATAGATGATTTTTTTGTGTTTTCAGTGTTGGTTCATAGTAAATATTATTTGTTTTCACGAGTACCATGGGTATAAGTATACTATCTATCTATATCTTCACGCTAAATCCCTCGTGAGCGCCACATGACTCGGTACTTACACACCTCGCTCGCTTCTTTAGCATGAAACATACCGAGTTTTTTTAAAAACTATCAAAATATACTATTTTACTAGTAATTATTTTAATACAAAAAAAAAAAAAAACCTCCACTGGTTTTCTATCTTCTGATTGGATAAATTTCCAACGTAAACTAACCTTCACCTACGTACAATGTCTAAGTCGGAGTTCGGTGAGCTTATAATGGTTACTATGAGTTTGTCGTCCCGTATGACACTTACGTTAAAGTAGCATATAAATCGAGTAGTGATTCTTCTAGTGGAATATGTTTATTTAGTAAGTTTCTCCTAAAAAACAAAACAGCAAAAATATTCTATTTTATAAGTTTTTATTTTAATACAAAGAAATAAAGAGTCTCCACTGGTTGCTATGTGCTGAGAGCGCGAACCTTATTGGTATAAATTTCCAACGTAACCTGACCTCCACCGACGTACAACTTCTAAGTCGGAGTTCGGTCAGATTATAATGGACATAATAGGAGTTTGACGTCCTATATAGGTACGCGGTCAGCCTGTGGATAATGTATACCAATTATCAAATGTTACTGTTTATTCCTGCAAAAAATAACTCTTATTTAATTAATGCAGTTTTATATAGAGTTATTAAGTAAGCAAAATTAAAAAAAAGTTTGAAGAGGAATTAAATAGCTTGGGCCAACCATACCTAGGAACTGTTCTAAAAACTAGAAATATGTCTACACAATGTTATTATAATATGTTTAATGAATATAATAATTAAAAAAATAAATACCTTGTCTTGTTCGCCTCCGCCATTCTACGAACATTTTCTTTGTATTTTTATTCTATATATTTTCTTTTTAGTGTTCCCCATTATTACAACAGTATAATAAATATATATAAACCTATAATATTATTTACTACTTATATCTAATAATAATACACTTACGCTAAATACTATAATATTGAATATTTACAACTATTAATTATAAAAACTTCGGTGTCGCGATGTAAATGGAGCGAGCTCGAGCAGACAGTCGACATAGGTCTCACCTCGAAGCGGGCTGCAGCCGGACTGGCTGGATGTAGTTAGTCAACGCGTTTATAATCCTCATTACCGCACAATAAGGTCGAAAACACGTAGCACCCAAGACGAATGTGATCGCTTAGAAATTGTCAGAAACTTAAAATATTTTTAAAAAATTTCATGTTTCACTTATCAAAATATGCAGCAACCATATTATAAACATAGATATTACTAATAGATTTAAGTAATTTTGAAGCGTATAAACAGAACGACTTCGTTGTAATTTCAAAAATAATGACTTTCAGGAGGTGTTTTCGAAAGTAATTATTATCGAATCAATTTTACACAATCGCGTATTTGAGCAAGCAAATTCAAGATAAAGAAATGAAGTTATTTATATTAAAATCTTAGATCCGTCAGTTTAGTCATTAGCCTATACTATTCGATGAAAGTTGGTCTAATTTTTCGATGTGTCGCCTTAATAACGTGGTTATAAAAGATTTACCATAGTTATAATATTAATTCATATTAATAAAAAAAAGGCCGTCAAGGCGAGTCCGACACGCGCTCTGAGGGTTCCGTAAAAAATATTTTCGCAACCATTTTTTTTTGTGATGGAACTACAAATTTACGGTTTTCGGATTTTTTCCTTTACTTAGGCTACAGGACATTGCTTCTTAACAGATTTCATGTTGTACGTCAACGGGAAGTACCCTATAGGTTTTGATTCCCTTGCGAGTGTCAAAATATGCGCATAAACGAGGCATAAACAGCTGTATCTTTTGATTGCGTTGACTTAGAAGTTTGATTTTTTCACTGCTCGAAGGGATTACAGACCTAAGTATTTGTTACCGCTACCGGAGTCAGGATCAGCGGAGCTTCCGATGACCCAGTCACGCCGATTGTTACGCCGAGGCCACACGGCAGATGACAAATGACTAAACAAAATAATTGATAAGATAAACCTTCCGAATAAAACAATGACTACTAAAATATCACGCTACCCATCCTACCAATCGTAGCAATGTGGTACCTATGCCAATTGATATTAAAGTTGAAAATGCAGTTCTTGCTCTAGCGATATGAAATTTATAAACGATTCTTTATGATTGTGAGAAGTTTTTAAGATAATTTGTAGTAAATAAAGTTATTATTCTGTGATTATTTTTATTCTAGAGGCCTTCGAAAATTATTGCATAAAATAAGCGTAGAAATATTTATCAAGAAAAAAGCATTCTTTGAAAATTTACGGGGACCAACCTCGAACTATTATTGTCTGCAACAGGGGCGTAGCTACCGCCGTATTTGCCGTATCAATTATACGGGCCCCCCGGGCCACGGGGGCCCCCAAAGTGTGTAAGGAAAAAGAATAAAAACTTTCTAATTTATTTTATTTTACAAATGACAAAATTCTATAAAGCAATTCCTTTTTTTCCCGCCTTAAGCGTGCGTTCAAAAGTTGGCAACACTACATCGTTATGGCGGGCTGCGGGACTTCCCCGTTTTACTTACTTCATCTTCAACTCAGCGGGGAATCCCCGGGAATCCTTCATCGATATCGCGATGTACGTGTACGTTGTTGTACTTTGCATTGGATGTTAAACCACGGAGTGCAGTGCACTGTTTATTTACGCGCTTTATATAAATGTGCATTACATTGTAATTCAGTACAAACAATATTGTTCTTCTGGTTTAGCAGTATTAGTAGCGATTTGTAAAAGAAATGAGTGAAAGGAAAAGAGATTATCCCAGCGGCGCTGAGAAAAGAAAAATTAAACAGAAAAGGGACGAGGTTATAAAAAAGTGCCCAAAATTTCTTCATTTTTTCAGAGACAAGATACTGTGAGTGATTTAGATTGGAAAGGTAAGTACTACACTACTACCCAACCCATTTATTAGGGGCCCGTAGTGATAAACAAGGAAATCTTTTAATTTCGGTCTGTCCATCTGTCCGTCACGTCACGTCAAAAGTTGTCTCCCCCCTCGATTTTCACAATTATACTGTTTTTAGGGTTCCGTGCCTTGATTAAAAAAAAACAAAATTCTAACTTATCTATAGGATCGATTTGTTTTGTTGTTTGTCTATCAGTCCGTATCGTATCGTTAATTGCGTGTTGAGAACTTCAGATGTGCAGACTCGCTTTCGGGTTCTCGTTTTGTATGGCCACTACACTACGCGCTGCGTTTAAATAGCACGCAGGTGTATAGTAATGCACGGACGGGCTGCAGGTGATTTTGTATCTACTAATAGGTACGAGCACAATCCGCGTAGAGTCTGTGTGCGTCTGAACTGAACACTCTCTAACTGTGACCCTTAGTAACGTTATTTATTTATATATAACTCTTTTTAGTTTAGTATCAAAGCATTCGTATTTATTTTTTAACAATTACTCGTTTATTTTTAGATTCTTCTGAAGCATGTTCTTCGTCACATATCCATCCGGAAATAGAAGAAAGCCAAGCACATACTTTATCGGATGTCCATCCAGAAATCGAGGAACCCCAAGTCAACGATTCTGATATATCTGCAGATAATGCAGATTGTAATATAATTTCATCAGATAGAGGAAATTTTGGTGACAATTTAACTGAATGCGAACGAAAAATAATTTTTAAATTGGGTCCATTTAAACCACAAGGACCATTTCCAAAAGTTTCAGAAAATTACCGACCTTTTTCGGCTTATTATTATTCATATTTCAATCAGGCAGGCATAAAAATTATAAGACCATGGTTATGTTATTCTAACGTTTTAAACAAACCGTACTGTCACTTCTGTTGGTTATTAGCAGATCGTCAAAACAAATCGTACTCCTCTGCTTGGGTTAACGGTGTTTCGGTTAGAAGCAATTTCACACAAACTATTCTTGACCATGAAAAGTCACAGCAGCATATTAGTGCCTCACTCTCTTATAATAATTGGTTGCAAGGAAATACCATCGATACTCTATTGAAAAGTGAAATCGATAGTAAAATTACATTCTGGAGAGATGTACTGCATCGTATAATTAATGTTATAATTACTTTAGTATCTTGTAATCTACCTTTGAGGGGGCATGATTCTGATTCTGGCAATTTTATGGCAATTTCACGTCTGCTATCTAACTATGATGCAACTTTAAAAGAACTTCTTCTAAAACCGAAAGGTGAAATAAATTATTTAAGCCCTACGATTCAAAACGAAATTATTAGTTTGCTTGGTACTAACGTTAGGAACAGTATTATCTCAGAAATTAAAAAAGCTCCATTTCTGACAATAATTCTGGATACAACACAAGACTTATCAAAAATTGACCAACTATCTGTAGTTTTTCGATATATCTCGGTTACAGAAAATGATGATAATGTGCCTAAAGAAATAAAAATCTGTGAGTCCTTTTTAGGATTCATAGCAGTAACCGATTGCAGTGCTGCAGGTCTGAAAACTCTCATTTTAAATTTGACTAAAGAATATGGAATTGATTTGACTAAATGTAGAGGACAGGGATACGATGGAGCAAATGTTATGTCGGGTGTGTATGGAGGATTACAAACCCTAATAAAAGAGCATGCTCCAAATGCCGATTATGTTCATTGTGCTGCGCACGCTTTAAACTTGGTTTTGAACGATGCTGCGAGACATGTTCGTGAAGTATCGACTTTTTTCGATAATTTAGAAAAAATATATACTTTTTTTGGCAATAGTATAAAACGCTGGGCTATGCTAAGTGACGATTCATCTGAAAAATATTTGATTACCCTTAAAAAGGTATGTCCTACCAGATGGTCTTCTAGGAACGACGCTTTATTAGCAGTAAAGAAAAATTTTTTACTAATCATGAAAACTTTGTACCAACTAAATTTAATTTCAAATAAAAAAGATGAACGTGAAGAATGTAAAAGTATAATTAACATTTTAGAGAGTTTTGATTTCTTAGTGCTCGTTACATTTTTTTCTTCACTATTTGAAATTATTAATCCTGTTTCTAAAGCTCTACAGCATGAAAATAATGACTTACAGAAATCTAGTATTTTATTAAGTAATCTTTTAAATAGACTGTGCCAATTAAGAAATCAGAATTCATTTAATAGTTTGCTAAATGAATCCAAAGATTTAGCAAAAGAGTGGGGGGTAACAACTGTTTTTAAAAACAGTAGGCGAAAGATAACGAAGCGTTTTTTTGATGAGTTATCACAAGATGAGAGAATTTCCGACCCGGAATCCTATTTCAAAGTCAATGTATACTATTGCTGTTTAGATATATTAATTTCTCAAACTAAAGAAAGATTTCAGAGCCTTTGCAACCTGAGTAGTATATTCGAAATATTACAACCGGAGAAACTCCTATCTTCTTCAAGCGAAGAGATATTAAACGCTTCCGGAAAACTGTCTGCTAAATACAGTAAAGACATCTCACTTAATCTTTGTGACCAATTAAAGGCTCTAAAAACATGCTTAAATTCTGAAATTAAAAAAAATTATTCCATTAAAGAACTCTTTGAATTATTGCTAGTAAAATTCAATAGTCTTGCATCCAGTTTTCCCGAGGTAATCACAGCATGCTTTTTATTCTTGACCCTTCCAGTTACAACCGCAACGGCAGAAAGAAGTTTTTCAAAATTAAAACTAATAAAAAATTACTTAAGAACTTCGATGGGACAAGAACGGCTGTCAGACATCTCACTATTGTCCATAGAGGCAGAAACTTTAGAAAAACTAAAATCATCATCAGCCATAAATGATTTAATAAATCAGTTTGCCGAAAAAAAGGCAAGGAGAGTGAATATTTAAAATTCGATTTTTATTTGTAAAATGGGTAAATTATGTGATAAATAAATATTTCTTCTCACAATATTTTTTTTCTTTTGTGAAAAATCTTTACCTCCCTATAAGGGCCTCCAAAAAAATTTTTATACGGGGCCCCGACAAGGCACGCTACGCCACTGGTCTGCAAGGTTCTCTATTAAACTACTCACGAAAGAAAAACACAATAGCTTCGCTACACTTGGCTAGTTTAGTAAAAAAACTGATTTTTATTTAAATTCTACAAGAATTCTAATAACTTTTGAACCATTGAATATCGCTGAACATATGTTAGGTTAATTCGATAGTTATTGAGGTATTAAATCGCTCTGCCACCGATGATCCACCCCTCCAGTTACATCCTGTATATAAATATATGTTTCGTTCCTGTAAACGAGAAAACTAACCAAGACCGCAAGGAGGTCAACGACGGGTGGCAAGATGCGAGAAGTTTTCCTTGTGTAGCAAGCACTTATAGGCTACGTATTAACCACTATATCTAACAGACAGGCGTTTTTCACAAAATTAAATAAATTTATTTTGTAGTTGTAGATATTCACATATCTTATGACGAGCTCGGTGGTTCTCGGTGGTGGTGGTGGTGGCTCGTGTGTTCGATTCCCACACAAGGCCAACATTTGTGTGCAT
The DNA here is from genome assembly GCA_947507595.1 of Pyralis farinalis. Lineage (NCBI taxonomy): Eukaryota > Metazoa > Arthropoda > Insecta > Lepidoptera > Pyralidae > Pyralis > Pyralis farinalis. Next base: position 3,477,538 of record OX382281.1, read on the forward strand.
GAACATGTCTGTTTGTCTTGGTCTGGATGTTTTAAGAGAGGAAGGGCGCATCAAAGCAGCCCGTCTGGGGAAGTACCTCCACCTCACAGAAAACCGCAGCCAAATAACAACTCCCTAGAGGGTTATTGTGTTCCTGCGTATGTGTGAGGTGACCAGTAAGCTCCCAAGGAGTTGCTGTGTAAGCAGCAGAGGAGGCATCACGCGAGTGATACTTAATATATCGCAAGCGTTAATAGGTTACGGTACCCGCTTTACATCAGATGGGCCGTATGCTTGTATGCCTCCCGACGTAGTATAAAAAAAACCTTTATCGTGACTGACAACATCTCACATCGCAGCAGCTCATGAATTTTCTGGTGATTTTAGAAAGTGTTGAGGAAGTCGGTGCACCTCACAGAAAACGGCAGTCAAATAATAAGTACCAGCCATGCAATTCTGTAAGAGCAAACGTCCTTACATCCTCGGAAACATCGGCTGTTACAGCCTTGAACACAAAATTGCAATTCTATGGTGTCGCTTTTCATGGTTGTGCGACACTAGCGCCGCAAAGCTGCGTTTGGAATTGGAATTCTACAAGGCAAACAGCCTCGCGTACGCTTACAGCCTTATAGAATACCAAATAATTTAGCCGTGATCGCAGTAGACGATGTCAAAGCTGTGACATCTGTGATCACAGCGACGCACACAGCCATTACGAGTCGCTTAGAGAATTGCATGGCTGGAGGGTTGTCGTGTTCCTGCGTGCGAGGCAGGTCACCAGTAAGCTCCTAAGTAGTTGCTGTATTAGCAGCAGAGGTACCATCGCGCGAGTAACACTTAATGTATTCTGTATGATGATAATAGGATACTTGTTGAACTGCTTCAAATTGAGTGAGAGCTAACACTAGCGAATTCCTGCGAGTTCGTTCGCGTGGTTAGCTCGCGACAACCATACGTGATCCCCACTTCAACACAGCTCGGAGGGCGAAACGACCTTCTTAGAGTTACCCCGCTTCTTAATCCATTGGGATTGGCGCGGACCGCTAAGGATTTGGCGAAGATACTGATTTTGACATGCAGCAGCGGAGGGTGGAGGAACCCAGAGGGAAAATCAGATCTTTCTTAGTTTAGGTCACACGACTTTCGAATTTCGAACTTCTTGGACATTTAATTTCTGTATTCACTGAGCTATCACTTCTCCCACGTAGGAAGTTACAAACAATTTGCAATTATTATATGGGATATGTGATTTACAATCAATCAGGTACGTGTATTTTTTTTTTATACAACTAGATTGGCAAACAAGCATGCGGCCCGCATCAGATGGTAAGCGGTCACTACAGCATATTGACGCTCGCAACACCACGGGGATGTTACTCGCGCGCTGCCAATCTTGTGACCTAAGCATGTTTCGTCACAGTACCCAGTAGTTTCTCTGCCATATCTCACCCTTCAAACCGGAACACAGCCTATATAAATATAGCTGCTTTGCGGTAGAATTAGGTGTGACAGAGGTACCTACGCAGGCTTTTGTGCTCGCCGGTTCTTAGGGCTCCTGACCTTTCAATAACACTATCAATTTGGTGTGGAAGGTGATTCTACATTCGTATTACATCTGTTGGCTATAATATCTGTTATAATAACTTTTAGTTGAGTATTATATCTGTTGGCTATAATATCTGTTATAATAACTTTTAGTTGAGTATTATATCTGTTGGCTATAATATCTGTTATAATAACTTTTGGTTGAGTATTATATCTGTTATAATAACTTTTAGTTGAGTATTATATCTGTTGGCTATAATATCTGTTATAATAACTTTTGGTTGAGTATTATATCTGTTGGCTATAATATCTGTTATAATAACTTTTAGTTGAGTATTATATCTGTTGGCTATAATATCTGTTATAATAACTTTTGGTTGAGTATTATATCTGTTATAATAACTTTTAGTTGAGTATTATATCTGTTGGCTATAATATCTGTTATAATAACTTTTGGTTGAGTATTATATCTGTTGGCTATAATATCTGTTATAATAACTTTTAGTTGAGTATCATATCTGTTCGGTATAATATCTGTTATAATAACTTTTGGTTGAGTGAGTATTTTATCTATTGGTGAGTGTGTGGAATGTTGAATAAATACAATTAATTCAGATAATTCCTTTTTTTATACAACGTCAGGAGTCATACAAACATACAATCCACATGTAAAGTGGTTATCGTAGCATATGAACGCAGGTAATACATTAAGTATCACTCGCGTGATGCCACCTCTGCTACTAACATAGTAATTCCACGGTAGCTTACTGGTGACCTCACTCACACGCAGGAACACAACAACCCTATAGGGAGTTGTTATTTGCCAGCGGTTTTCTGTGAGGTATTGGTACATCCCCAGTCGAGCTGCTTTGATGCGCCCTACCTCTCTTAAAAACACCCAGATCAAGACAAACAGACATGTTCATGTACACAAATACTTGTCTTGTGTGGGAATCGAAGCCTAAAAAAATTCAAAAATTTTTCACAAATTCAAACGGAGAATAATGTTAAAAGCGCGAGTACTGTTTGTGTCGATAGAAACTGTTTAAGAAGTGTAAGAGTCAGTGAACATCGTTCAGCTGATGATCTCTCGTTTCAGATCATAGTTTATATAGTACCACAACAACCCTTACTCATCCCACTGCAGGGATACGGGTCTCCCTTCAACCGAAGGGGTTTAGAGCATACTCCACCACGCTGCTCAAATGCGGATTGGCGGAGGTCAGTGTTTTCAAGCATCCCGAGGGCCAATGAGTTAGCTTAACGACTGTCATTTATCGACAACAGCCGGGACCGACGTGCGACGGGGTTTAACGTGCCCTCCGACGGAGAAACTCGAGATAGTTAACCCCATCTATAGACAGGCTGCAGTTGACGCTGCTTAACCTGCGTGTTCGGTTAGAATCACACGCGCAACGACTCCATCGAGCTCTCTATATACCACAGGCTCGGCGACTATATCATATGAGAATAAGTTCTCGGCTTACTTACTGCGGCCGCCTTGTCCACAAACGAAGGTGTGTTCATTAATATATACTCGTACATAACTATTTTTAAAGAAATAGCGACTATTACCTGCATCCTCCCGACTTTCGGTAACTTGTGTCAATTCCTTACAGTGTGACAGTGGCTCCTCCTGTTTTATGTCTCCTTCACTTATCAAGTCACTTAATTCATTTCTCTCATTATGATCGTCACCATCTGAATCATCAAACTTCAAATAATCCACAGAACTCCGCTTGTTACTCTCCGTTTCTTCTAGTTTCTCTTGTTTTATATCTCCCGAAGCTATCATTTCATCGCTTTCAATGTCTACTGCGTCTCCCGTTTGTTCCGTCAAGCCATCAACATTCTCAATACTTGCCACATTTCCCAAAACCATTATGTCTTCTTCATTCTGCGATACCTCGAACTTTAAAGAATCTACACATGTTCGTCTGTCTGTGTCGATTTCCTCTTTACATTGCGGTGACAGCGGTTCCTCTTTGACGCATTCATTATTTGGTGTGTATTCGACGCCCGGAATGGCGACGAGTTCAAGGCGGGTCATATTCAATTTATTCAATTGATCCACTTCACGAATTTTCGTAGTTATACTTTCCACATTCACCTGAAGAGAACAAACAAAGATTAGTTATGCAGTGTACCACAGAATAAGGGACAACCCTGAAATGGTGTGAAAGTAGACTGAAAATGATCAATAAATATTAAAGCAATTTATATATCATTTATTCATAGAATTGATTAATATTTACAAATTTCTAATAAGATATTTAATATATAAAAAAAAAGTGTGGCCCCCGCGGCATTGTACCAACGATGCTGGCAGCATTCCCGCGCTGAGTCGCAATACTAATGCGCTGTGCGAGAAAGCTACCAACTCTTTGGTCGCCAGTGACCAGTCTCGCTATTTCTTGAAAAAGCGACTGCGCGCCTGGACCCCACGGACCAAGGGTCTCTACTCCGAAAGGAACAAAGTTGTACTCGGAGCCAAGACCCCTGTATTTATTAATTTTTAAATGTTCGGCCGCCTCAGCCGCCCCGCCCGCCTTGATGGTAGTGCGATGAAGATGATAAGAGGCCAGTGTGTCAACGTAGGTTTTTTTTTTTTTTTTTTTTCTTGCACCCCTGCCATGGGCAAGGTTATTATAATGCCATTTCATTAGTGAACTAATTATTAAAAATAAAACACATTCATACACAATACTCCCTTTCATTCCATAACTCATTCATACATTCATCAACTTTCAGTTTTATGCCCATTTTAGAACGCCGGTGAAACGATTTTAACTGTTTTAACTTCCCTCCCCATACTGCGTCAGTCCAGCCATGGGCGACAGAGAGCTTCACAGCTCCACCTAGCCACCGCGATACCATCGGCTATACAGAGTATAGCCGAGGCATACAGCATTAGTCCTAGGTGTCAACGCAGGTTGCGTCCCACACTAAAACCCTCCCCATCTTCCATGGAATCAACGACATCCCGTCGGGTCGATTACCATCGTCCCTGGCTAGTCCGGTGGGTTCCAGAATAGCTGGAACGTTGACAGAGGCGAGGGCCCGGCGGATAATGTCGTTGAGTGCGTCATGACGGGAGAAACGACCTGCACTTTTTTGACAAGAAAGTCCGTGGTGTCGTGTCATTGGGACTCAAAGCCGTAGACAGACAGCCAGCCTGACGGTGTCAGGGTCTAGAAACGTGCCCGTATTAGGCGACGGGTAGGCTTGTAGCCAGTGGCCAGCATCCTTACACTCTGCCGCCCTCAGTCTCGCTTGTTCAAAGTCTGAACCTCTCTCTGTGTGTTTTTTTATAAAGCAATTAAATATTATTAACATATATTTAATTAAGGGTGGTCGTAAAACTACACCCGTTAAAACACCGCGTTAAAAGTAAATTAACTTTAACGTGGAGCCCTAGAAATCGGCGAGCGTGCATGAGAAGAGCAATGATAAAATGTTCACATAAGCTTTCTAATAAGCTCCTTTAACACTTCAAGAGGAGTGGCCAGGATAATGGTTGGTTTAGGATGACACCTAAGCATTTAATATTATTAAGTTTCTATATAGTAGTACGACAACATTTAGCATTGAATATGTTTGTGCATGTATGTACTTTTTTTTTTTTTTTACTACGTCGGGTGGCATACAAGCATACGGCCCACCTGATGTACCGGGTACCGTAGCCTATTAACGCTTGATATATTTTAAGTATTACCCGCGCGATGCCTCCTCTGCTGCTTACACAGCAACTCCTTAGGAGCTTACCGGTGACCACACTCACATGCAGGAACACAACAACACTCTAGGGAGTTGTTATTTGGCTGCGGTTTTCTGTGAGGTGTAGGTACTTCCCCAGACGGGCTGCTTTGATGCGCCCTATCACTCTTTTTTGATTTTTTAAGGAAGGTGCGGGTTGTGTTGAAAGGTTTTCCTAATGTTTAGCCATCTGGTCATCTTATTAAATCCCATTTCCGCAGATGTATACACTGAATGCCATAAAGTACCAAAGAAAACCACTGCAGTATCGACGGCGTACGAGAAAATGTTCCCGTTCTCAACATTCATAAAAAAGGCTGTCTATATAAATCAATAAAAGGGACTGATCAAGTACTATATACTCACTGTTACTTCTCAACATATTTATGAAAAAATAATGTATGTCCGTAAAAAAATCATTTTCAAACTTCAGCGAAATACTTAGAAATAGAAATAAATAGGTTGTGCCGGCATGTCGGCTTGTTAGGGATTGGTAGATCTTTTCCTGTAAATTGTACCTATTCGATTTTACAATAAGATGCCTGGAACAGGTTGTGTCTTTTTTAACAATGTATGTGTTCAAAACGCATATTAAAAATACTCTGTGTAAAAGGTCTTATTATAAAATTGATGAATATGTCATGTGACAAAGATGTCTGGAAATAGGCACAGACGACCTTTCCTTGATAATCATTAATTCTACTATTTGATATCATTATTGTACATATTGGCTGATGTGAATTTATTGTATTATCTAATTGACAATTTTGAAGGAGACCTATATCGGCAAAATTCTTTTGGCGAAATGTCAATTCGCCAATGGTCATTTCCGAAATGATAGCAGATTAAAAAATCGGCCAAGTGCGAGTCGGACTCGCGCACGAAGGGTTCCGTACCATTATCTATAAAAACGGCAAACAAATCACGTTTGTTGTATGGGAGCCCCCCTTAAATATTTGTTTTATTTTAATTTCATTATTTATTTTTAAAGTGGATATGTAATTAAATATTCTGTGAATATTTCAAGCGTCTACCTGTTGCCATTATCAATATCGAGGAAAAAAGAGCAAAAAAATCACGTTTGTTGTATGGGAGCCCCCTTAAATACTTATGTTATTCTGTTTTTTAGTATTTGTTGTTATAGCGGCAATAGAAATAGATCATCTGTGAAAATTTCAACTGTCTAACTATAACGGTTCGTGAGATACAGCCTGGTGACAGACGGACGGACGGACGGACGGACAGCGGAGCCTCAGTAATAGGGTTCCGGAACCCTAAAAAGAAAAATATTGAATAAGATATAATAACATTATAAATCAAAAACTGTAAGACGTGTCTAAGTGAGTGCAAGGGCCCAATGGCCAATAAAGAAATTTTTGTCTTTTTTTATCTTTACGCTTCCTTGAGGAATACGAAATGTTGATATTGATTCGTCGCTTATAACTTCCCCCACCCTGACTTTGTTTTCGTTTAGATAGGTAATCCAATAAATCCAATAGAATTCCCCTGTTTTAAATAATATTTTCAAGTTGTTGTACAAGAATTGAGATATGGACGGTGTCAAATGCTTTTTTGAGGTCTAGGGACAGTGAGACATTTCTAACTTTTTATACACTTTATCCACTATAAGAGTCGTAAGGCCCAAAACAGCTGCATCTACGGTTGATATTCCGTTTCTAAATCCGAATTGTGAATTGGAAATAATTTAAATGAATTTAAGTAGTTCGTATGTAGTTTGTTTATTAGTTTTTCCATTATTTTGGAAATAGCTGTCAGAACCGAGATAGGTTTATAGTTACTAACGTCCCCTTTACCCCTCTCTTAGTACACCGGTATACTCGTAATTATTGAACATCTTCACGCCAGGTCCCTTGCAGAGTAGGCAGAGAGAATAGTCATTAACAGCAATATCACACAACTATACTCTATAACAACCATTGATGTCCACCTCGGTAGACAAATAAATGAAATCATTAGGATGTCGACTACAATGAAGTCAGTTTTCCTTTTCTGTTTATTTGTATTGTTCATGGCTATTATACGAGGGTCATTTGAAAAGTTCTTAGCCTAACATACTTAAACCACACGATTTTAAGTTTATTTTTATTTGTCAACATACTCTCCTCCGAGCTCAAAACACTTTTTCCATCGACCCGGTAAGGCTTCGATACCCGTTTTAAAAAAATCTTCGTCTAACTCCTCAAAATAAGCGTCCACGGCGGCTATGACCTCTTCATTTGTAAAAAAATGTTTACCACCTAAAAATTTTTTCAGCTTTGGGAACAGATAAAAGTCGGACGGTGCTAAATCCGGTGAATATGGGGGATGAGGTAACAATTCGAAGCCACATTGATGGATTTCTGCCATGGATTGCACAGAAGTGTGAACGCGCGCATTGTCCTGATGAAACAAGACTTTTCATCTCAATAAACCTGGACATTTTTCTTTGATTTCTTCTCTCAAACGACGCAACAGGTTTGCCTTCTTTGGGGTGGACGATCCTGCTCTTTTCCATTGTTTCGACTGTTCTTTTGTCTCGAGTGTATTGTGGTGAACCCAGATTTCAACCATGGTTATAAATCTTTCAACAAATTCTATTGGGTCAGCTTCATATAACTCTAAACAGTCGCGAGAAGTTGTGAGTCAGTTGAGTTTTTGTTCCACTGAAAGCAGTCGCGGTACCCACCGCGCAGACACCTTAGAGAATCCAAGTTCAGTAGTAATTATATGATGTGTTCGCTCAGATGAGATGCCTACAGTCTTAGCTATCTCCTCGACAGTCAATCTTCGATCAGATAAAATTAAATCACAGATTTTTTCTTTGGTTTGATCAGTGGAAGCAGTCGAAGGCCGGCCACTACGGGGCTCATCTTGAATGGTCTCACAACCACGTTTAAACTCTGCCACCCACTTTTTAACAGTCGCATACGAAGGAGCGGACTCACCCAAAGTAGCAGACATGTCTTCATGTATAGCTTTTGGAGTTAAACCTTTCAAATTCAGGTATTTTATCACTGCACGATGTTCAATTTTATCCATTTTCAAAAATAGCTCTGACTTGACTTACGGTATCACGTGTAAACGAACAATGAGTTACTGTGAATAAACTAAACTATGCATACTTGTTGCTAAATAATGTAACTACAAAATGAGGGTAGTTATAAAAAAAACCAATGACTTTAACCATGTTAGGCTAAGAACTTTTCAAATGACCCTCGTATACAAATGATGCTCATGTCATTTTTACTTTTCTTGCTTTGGCTCGGGACACCTTCAAATGAATAAAATTTGAATTTTATTCGCAAGTGGAATACAATTATTACTTTCTAAATCATTGTGTTATTTGATATACATATTATAATTGGGGGAAGATGTACCAAAATTTTTAAGCAATTGCAATAACATCACCAACAAGTATAAAAATTATACCCTCCTTCATTGAAATACTTCCAACGAGATTTACTGGCTTCAATGACACATACCATGCAGCATTAACCCGTTGAGGCCCAGACGGTTGAATTCAGCCATGCGCGTTACGGCAACAAGTATATAATGGGCCTCAATGAATTAATACCATTTTGGAAGCAGATGATGTTATTGAAAATAATCAAGTTGCAAAACAAACTGTATTCTTACTAGTTGGCCATCCCGCAGTATCTGTGTGAGCACCTCGTGGGCCCTCACAGACCTGACCATCAGGTTGTGGCACTTCCTCAGCTGGCTGTGGCAGAGGTAGCACGCCATCGCCGGCCGGGGTGCCGTGTTTAACTGAAAATGGTACACAGAAGATTCCTGAACTAATTGAATTGTAAATTAATAATGAAACCAGTTGAGAATGTGCAAGCTTGCATTGCCAGAGGAACACCTGGCTCGTCAATTATATAACAATTCAATTATTATTTTTTTATTTGTCGGCCACTTTTGACCATGTTCCATTAGATAGGAACGGTGTTCCTGAAAATTCCTATTCCACTTTTTTTATACTGAATCCTGAAGTCAAAATTCGAATATTCGAAATAAAAGCGACAGACACACAGACAAACATATAGATTTCAAATAGGAACGGTGTTCCTGAAACGTCACCACATAGGGATCAGTTATACTGCCGAGGTGCGCCAATAGATGTTTCACAACAAAAAACATTTATAACAAGCTCTGTATTATGTTGACAATACCCACTATCACTGATTGCACGGTACCGCCATATGTTATATATAATACCTTGATAATGCCATAAAGGCGAAACCGGACTCCATGTGAGTTCAAACAACAAATTGTCGCTTAAGTTCTAAAACCCCCTAACACAAAAAATGGTTGCTTTGAGTTACGTATGTCTTTGGATAGAGGATCTAAAGATGCACCGCTTGATCAATCAAAAACAACAATTTTATGCAATGGCGATGCATTATTTATATATTTTTAAGTTGAAACAAATGTATTGTATAGTTAAATAATACAAAAAGTAACAGTTTTTTGCTCTCCTGAAAAGTCAACCATTATGAGTTATGCGGTGTTAGAACTTAAGAGACAAAATGTCAATTCAGTTAAGTCAGTTCACAGTCAACAAGACAAACATAAACAATAACTTTAACTTGGCTCTACTGGAAAATTAATATTATGTTATAAAACTATGGTACACCTGATGTAAAGTGCTCACCATTGCCTATGCACACTTAAAGTATTAATTGTATGTACACTATATATTATAGATACTATCACTCATATAACTCTCTGCCTACCCCGTAAGGGATTTGGCGTGAAATTATAGATAGATAGATCACTCATATAACTATATGTATGATAGTAACCCACATCAACCCTTACTCATCTCACTGCAGGGCTACGGGTCTCCCTTCAACCAAGAGGGGTTTAGAGCATACTCCACCACGCTGCTCGAACGCAGATTGGCCGAGGCCAGTGTTTTCTCAGCCGCCCGAGGGCCACTGACTTAGTTTAACAACTGTCATCTATCGACAACAGCCGGGACCGACGGCTTAAATTGCCCTCCGAAGCAACAGAGAAACTCGAGATAGATAAACCCATCCATAGACAGGCTACGGTCACCTGCGTGTTTTGTTGGAATGACATACAACAATGACATTGAGCTCTCTATCTATGATAGTAACACATTGTATCTATTACATGCATTGCCGCACTGCACTAGAAACATAGCAATTCTTAGGAGCATTCTAGTGACTTTGTTCACTCACAACACAGGGAACAGTTATTTGGCAATGATCTTCTGTACAGTAGTAATAATCCCTCAGTTTGGCACCTTCTTAAGTATGCGCTACCTCTCCTTTGCTAGTAGTGTTTTTTACAGACTGATAGCAATGTGGTGTCTGGATGGGAGTATAGGTTAGTGTGGAATACAGAGTCATGCCGATATCAGAAATACACAAACAACAGCATTCTTCTGAAAACTTAAAATAATATAAGAGATTTATCAAATATGGTTATATATAAATTAAGGTCAGTCAAGCCTGCCCAAAAATACATACTGCATAACAGTTGTCATCAATCAATAACAACCAATGCAATGACTTTACATGTACTCTGAAACATGGCAGAGCTCCATGTAAATAAACCATCCGTAGATATTATGATGTTACTCAAATGAGATATTAAGTTGTAAGACTCATTATGTTGTAATGGTGAGGTCGTCATGTCCCTATCAACAAGTTATATCTAACATTATAATAACATTGGAATGTTAGACAGAATGTGGAGTGACGACGGCAGATAAGACAGATTCAGTACCTAAGTACTTACTGATATATCGGTCAGTTTCTCGTAGACACCTTGGAGCGGGCTGTCGACTATATTGTGAACAGGAACGTCCATCGACAAGCAAAGTCTGCACACAGTCTTCAAAGACATCTTGTTTACTTGAATTGCAATTTATGTAAATTGAATACAATACTGAAAAATAGAAGAACATGGGTCCAGCCACTTAAACTGGAGTCGATCACAAACTATGTAAACGCTAAAGCAAAGAGTATAATACTACCTGACGGGAGCGCTAAAGCTAAAACATGGATGGACTAAATCATGATCCAAGAAAACAGCGTAGTATATTATTATACTATGGACTAAATGAAATGAATAAATCAATCAAAAAAAAAGAATCAGTGTTGCCGTAATGGAACACAAAAATTCTCCAGACCTGCACCAAAATGTCACTAGATTTAGGGAAAATAAAGGAAAAAAAAAACAGCTAGACGTCGCTATGTATTTCAAACATTTCTAATGCATTTCGTTTAATAAAAATGCAAAATTCTAGCGCGAGTGATTTTCCCTCGACGACGAACGGATTCTTAATGTGTATCGCTGTCGCCCAGGTCTAATGTCATTATTTGTATGATTTATGCAATTATGTTTTTATTTCAATGACAATAATAACTAATTAGGTATGCAATAAACTGTTGTAAAATTTAAACCCCACGATAGAATCAAATTAAAGGAGAATGCTATTCATGGTTTCAAGTTACACACAGTTAAGATTAACATTAAAAATCAAATCATTATTTTTCACTGCGTGTCCCAAAATATGAAGCCATAATATCTCCGGAGAATAAATAACATACAATTAATTTATATATTAGGCCCTTATGCCAGACGCGATCAAACGCTTATTGTATTAGAAGGTCACTCCTTAATTAATGATCGCCAGTATGGCCATCAGGCAGGCCGTATGCTTGATTGCCACCTTAGTGGTATAAAAAAAAATAGTTAAACAAATGGGAAATTTTCTTCCATCTGGCAACCCACTTGACACTCACACATATTTTTTTTTATTAAAAAAAAAATTCACACATTAATATGCCGCCATTGTGGTGCTTCAGTTGTTTCTCAGCGAGATTCCGTCTGACTATTTTATTACGTCTATGATAGGTGTACAGGTTCTATAAACTCGTGTTGGATATTCAATAAATACACTAGATTCGCACGTGCACTACTCGCACGGCGGCCTAACGGTGAGTGCTCCCTGGCGCTTGCGCCCCGCGCTCGCACCCCTCGCCCACCATGCAGAAGTGCATTTATTATAATATGTTACATCTACCCTTAACGAAATTTAAAAAAATAAATTTAAATCTCACTGCTTAATTACAATTAGGTATCTGGAAAATCAGATAATCACGTGATACAAATTTTAACATGAATAGAAATGTCCGTGAAGTGCCGTGTTCATTCTATAGGTAAGTTATCATCAGTATTGTCAAAGGACTTATCTTCGTCGTCATTATAAACCTTCCATTGACCCTCTACCCGCTCCAAGTGTACTACATTTCTTCGCAACCGTTGACTATTTTCATTTTCTACGACTACGTCATTTCCGTCCTTGTTAATTACCGTGTGAGTTATGTCATTGAAAGTTGGTGTTAATTTATTTTCTTTCGTCATGTTTTTTACATATACTTTTTCTCCCACTTCGATATCGTCTCTACCTGTGTTTGCGTTTCTCTTCCTGTCTGCATATTCTTTTCCTTTCTCCTTCATTTCTGTGTCCCTGTCTTTTGTTTCTAAGTTTGCATCTGGAAATTCTATATCTAGGACAGAAGGCAGTTTGTCTCTAAACTGCCGTCTATAAAAAAGTTCAGCAGGAGATTTACCAGTGACAGAATGAGGTGTACTGTTATACATAGTTAAATATTTTAACAAGTCATTCTGCCAGTTGGATTTTTGAGATTGACTGATTCGGAGACGTTTTAAAATATCACGATTCTGTCTCTCGACCTCACCATTTTGTTGTGGCCAATAGGGGATACTATGAAACAACTTAATGCCAAACTCATTGCAAAAATTGCGAAATTCTAAGCTAGCAAATTCCGGGCCATTATCTGCAGCAATGCTGACAGGAGTTCCTAGCCGTGAAAATATTTCTTTTAACATATCGATAGTGTGAGAAGTGTCTATATTTTTTGTAATTTTAATCTCCTTATAGCGGCTAAAATAATCAATTATTACAAAAAGATAGTGTCCACTAGGCAATGGGCCTAGATAATCAATGGCTACGTCAATCCAAAGTTGTACTGGAAGTACCCTCCTGCGCATAGTGTTAGGAGGATTTGGGGCAGATACTAAAGTGCAGCCCTTGCATGATCTTACAAATCGTTCTGCGTCTACATCTATTTTGGGCCACCACACTTTAGAACGTAGTCGTGTTTTCATAGCTACGATTCCAGGATGGCCCTCATGGGCAGCTTCTAATACCTTTAATCTTAGAATAGAGGGAATAACAATTTTGTTACAGCGCAGAAGTAAATCATCCTGAAAACAAAGCTCATTCTCAAAAATTTTATAATTTTTTACACTCTGATCCCAATCGTTACTGTACGATACGAGCCATTAGTGTACGAGTACAGCCCCTAACCCCACCGGGCTAGCATCAGCGTAAACTTGAGTCCTATCGTCAGGGTTGTAATAGCCTAGGGTTGTAATCTCAGTCATTGCTCGTTTTAACCCGTTAAATGCTTGATTGTGATTCTTGCCCTAATTTGACCTAATATCTGAACCTTTTGGCAATTTCAATTTAAGCAGTTCACGTAACGGTTCTGTCCACGTAGCTAAATTAGGGATCCATTTACCTACATAAATGACTAACCCTAGAAAACTTTGGACTTGAAATGATTCGATCGTTTTTACGTACTTATCGAGAGGTTTGATGCCTTCACCCGACATTTTATGGCCCAGAAATTCTATCCGCTTAACCCTATAAACACATTTCGCATCATTGAGCAATATATTGTTGTCTTTTAAAACTTGCAGAACTTTCTTAAGTCTACTGTCATGTTCAGCATCATTGCTTCCAAATACAACGATGTCGTCGATAAAGTTTACTACTTCCTCACCACATGGGAGTAGTATTATTTCTAAGTTTTTTTGAAAGCATTCGGGAGCAGATGAGATTCCATACATTAGACGTTTGTATATGAACAATCCTGACCCACAAATAAAAGTTGTTATATGTCTGCTATCCTCACTTAATTCTATTTGGTGAAATGAATTATTTAAATCTAGTTTAGAGAATATTTTAGCATTTCGAAATTTGGGGATAAGTTGTTCCATTGTAGGTAAAGGATGTATCTCTCTGATAATTGCACGGTTAGCTTGCCTAATATCTACACAAATACGAACATCCCCATTACCCTTGAGTACAGGAACCAGAGGAGAGATCCAATCAGATGGACCATTCACGGGCTCAATAATGTCAGAATGAATTAGTTCTTGAATCTTTTTATTGATTTTGGATTCAAGGGGGATGGGGACTCTTCGACAAGGTTGAGAGACTGGTTTGACAGACGTATCGATAGGTATATGAATTTGTAAGCCGCGAAACTTAGGAAACGTACCGTCAATTGTGTTTACTTCCAGTCCTACTTTTAGGATTCCTAATTTAATTGCTGTCTCTTTTCCGAGTAAATTCCTTGTACCGTCTTTTATTACGTAAAACGTTGCTTTTTCTTGACATCCATTGCCAACTACAATAGAAGCTTCAAAAGACCCGAGAACCTTTAAGGTGTTTTGACTACCGTAGGCCCTAAATTGCTTATCAGGGTTTTCCTTTTGATTCTCGACGCGTATTCCACTTCTCTTTAAGGTTCCCCATGTCTTGTCATTAATTATGTTACATTTGCTGCCTGAGTCTATGATCAATAGATTCAGGCGTTACTTTGCGAAAGTCAAATCCATATGCAATTTGATCCAACCTGCTTTGCGTGCTTCCGCCACCATTGGTGAGTCTATGATCATCTGGATATCTACATCCCCAAGTACACATGTGATCAAGTCATCGCCATCAAGGTGAAATATATAATCTACATCTACCTTAGCCTTTTTTTCAGTACTAACAGATAGCAGTGAGATATAGGTCGAGTGCTCGTTTCCACTTTTCCCATCGTACCCCACTGAGGAGGGTGCACCTTCACAGTCTAAAGTCTCTAAGGGTGGCAGTTGGGACATGTTTTGGGACTTTCTGAAAAGAATATACATATACAAATATGCTTTAGGTAACGAAACCAATACACATATACAAATATGTTTTAAGCACCCCGGCTAACGAACTGCCATTGAATCAATTTTCATCGAACCACCTATTTGTTATTTCCTTAGGTACCGCTCGATTTTCATGGAGCTACCTGTTTGTCATATCTTTAGGTACTGTTCCGATTTTCATCGAACTACCTCTTGATCACCCATTTGAGATCATTTAGGTACCGTTTGGTGACCCTTGCGGATTTCCCAAACTACCTCTGGACATTGCATTGACTCTAAGATGCTATAAATAATTTAAATATTACCTACATATTTAGTGGGTTCATGAATAGTTTGCTGATAAATGTACACGAAAAATCGGTTTGATTTATGAATTCTAATAGGTTAGTACTTAATGTTTAAGTTACTATATTGAATCCAAATACATGCCCAATTATGGCAAAACAATGTTGGTACTTATCTAAGTAATAAACAAAAATATCTGTATTATACCACGTTTTATGTAAGTAAATCAATATTTCTAAATTCCTAATTAAATGCAGAATACGACATTGGAACACTAATTTAATAATATCATTTTTTATTGTTATAAAAATTGGTGAAGGGTAGTTATTTATTGTTAATTTATCGTTTATTTATAGCATCGTGAGTATGTCACCAATGTTTTTTTTATTTCGACGTTTCAACAACGTAAATTGTTCTTTAGGTACTAATTAATATACGAGACCAGGTATCCCTCTGCACAATGCTAATTTGAAGAGGGTAAGTAGTTAATGGTCCGATAATATGCTAATTAATAGATTTTCCCCCGGTCAATCACTAAATCTATGTTTACTATTCGTGTACCTATATTTGCGATAAAACTTGTGTACTGGAATAACATTGTAACCAACCTCGTGTCGGCTATTTATGCTACCTTTTAATAATCTTATTTATGATCGCAATTCTTACGATTGCGTTCATTATTTAATATTGGTTTATTGGTACATACCCAACAGTTTTAAGTCACTGGCAGGGTCGCCACTTGTACAGGTTCTATAAACTCGTGTTGGATATTCAATAAATACACTAGATTCGCACGTGCACTACTCGCACGGCGGCCGAACGGTGAGTGCTCCCCGGCGCTTGCGCCCCGCGCTCGCACCCCTCGCCCACCATGCAGAAGTGCATTTATTATAATATGTTACAATAGGCACCTGCCAAATCAAGCTTGGCCATAGTTTAGCTATTGTTGTCCCTCTTCTCTCGTTCTATGTACAACCTGTGTTGGCTGCGGGGGTGTCAAGGCAAGTTCCGGCACTGTATGTAGCCACACAATTATGCAATGTTCAGATTCAAGCGGTCAAAATTAAATCCATGTAACACACGCATTACTTGTTTAGTTTTAAATGGCATTACAGCTGAGTTGTAATCGATAACTTGCTGATCAAAGATATCACTCGCCCACTCAAATAGACATTTTGAAAGGCGCAGATATATTTTGGGAACTGCTCGACGAGGGTTTAATTCGGTTGCCAAACGGCCCTTACCTTCAGAACACAAAGTTGGGTTGGATCATCTCGGGAACTGTACCATAGTAAAATCAAATAAGTAGGTTATCTTCATAGATACGCACTGCGTTCGGTTTGTATGTGTGCGCACCCGTACCATCCCGTACGTATGCGTCGTCGCACGCACACATTGACAAAATTTATCGTTGCTCAAGGTACGCCAGTCGTGGCTACGCCGTGCTTAATACCGCCGGCCCCCACGCACGCACCGCCGCCGCTGCGCTCCCGCTCGTAATAATTTGTACGTGTACCTACCTACTTTAACTACAAATTCGTAAAGATGGCTAAAAAGTAAAAAGATTTTTTTTGTTTGTATGAAATGTGTAATTTTGTTATAATAACACAAATTTCCTACAGAAAAAAGTACTTTTAATGCCTACGCCTATAATTTTAGGCTACTGTAAAATTATTAAATTTCCGAATATAATTTTGATAAGTGTAGTAAATGAAAAAGTAAAAATAGTTTAGGGTAAAAAAAAAAAAATGGGTGCGTGTAACGCGTACGCGCGTGAGAAGTTATACTTCTCTGGCATCAACAAATCCCTGGAGGGATGTTGTGTTCATGCGAGTGAGTGACGTTACCACCTCACAGACAACTGCAGCCAAATAACAATTCCCTGGACGGTTGTTGTGTTCAGGCGAGTGAGTGACCTTACTACCTCACGGAAAACTGCAGCGAAATAACAATTACCTGGACGGTTGTTGTGTTCATGCGAGTGAGTGACGTTACCACCTCACAGGCAACTGCAGCCAAATAACAATTCCCTGGACGGTTGTTGTGTTCAGGCGAGTGAGTGACGTTATATGGCACTGCAGTTTTACGTGAGGTAATGAGTATATGTTGCTATGGCAACCTCTCGCCTTTAGTTTCAGCAACAACATTGGCCACCAAGCATCTTCTCAACTTCTGTACTCCAAACATGGTTTCACTAGACTTCTCTTTCAATATCAGCACAAGAAGTTACTTCATGCTGGTCCTCAGTTATTGTTGGCTACGATTCGAGAGTTGGTGGCCTCTTAGAGAGAGGACGTGACCTAGCGAGGTACACTGTACGCACCAGTGTTACGTGCACACGTATGCAGCCTAAATCTTACCAAGTTCAAATTAGGGTAACTTACCTAAAGCAACAATCGAACCGGGGTATTCTTTTATACGTTGCGGGGTCGATTACGCCGGGCTACTTTATTTTTCATTTTGAATCGCAAAGGCCGAGGTGCAAAATTAGAAAAATGTTATGTTTATTTGTCGTCTTACTACGGAAGCGTACCAACTAGCGTTGAAAAGGTTTATCTCTCGTCGCGGTAAACCGGCGGATATCTTTTCCCATACTGGAAGGAATTTCGTAGGAGCTGCCAAAGAATATAAGTTTTTACAAGCGGCTCAAATGTTTGTGATTTCGCAGCTAATAATTCAATTAAATTTACATTCCCACCACCATATTCGCCTCATTTCGGTGGTTTATGGGAAGCAAGTGTCAGGTCTTGCAAATTAGATTTGCGTCGCGTGGTAGGTAATGCAAATTTAACTTATGAAGAGTTAAGTACGGTACTAGCGCAAATTGAAGCCGTCCTTAACTCCAGACCCATGTCACCTATGTCCACAGATCCCATTAATTTTCTCCCACTTAGCCGTGGTCACTTCCCGATTGGTCGGCCGCTCACCGCGCCAGCCTGCAGCGACGTCACAGAGGTGCCGACTCATCGCCTTGCTCGATACCATCGTGTGGAGCAAATGAGACAACACTTCTGGAAACGATGGTCTAAGGAGTACATCTCAGAGCTGCAGAAGAGAACAAATGGCAGACAGACAAGGACACCTAATACGCTCGTATTGGTCAAAGAAGATCGTCTGCCTCCACTATAAAGGCAGTTCGGACGGGTGCTACACACTTTACCTGGCAGAGATTGTTGTTGTTCACGCATAGCAACAATCAAAACGTCTTCGGGCGACATCCAACGAGCATTCCCGAACATATGTCCGCTTCTACCTTTTGATGAAGATCGAAGTGCAAGCTAAGCAAATCTTCTCCGCTACACTCAACGCTGTTGGAATTAAGAGTTTCAAAGGCAGAGGGCACGTTCACGCGCATTGCAAGTGATACCTACATAGGCCTCACGGACGAGGGACGGGGGGACTGCGTCATCGTGCACCACCTGCACGTCGAGGGCGATTACCATTGCTCATCTGTCTCTGTTACCTAATACGCGTAACAACCTGTGCATTATTTAATTTTATCTTATTCAACTTGTAAACTTCTAATAAAAGTATAAACGCAAGAAATAAGTTAAATCAATGAAAGCTTAGCCGCAATTGATTGAAATCGCTGGATAGACTCCCAAACCACACACGCGGTCGCAAATAGTAATTATTTTCAAAAGATATTCTCCTTAAAAATCACAGCTTAGGTTACGGCTTAAGAATACAAACTGAGAAGTACCAATTCATTTTATTTTATAGGTTTATACAAGTGTGCCACTTCTAATCAATACTGTTTTTTTATAATTAGGTAGGTTCTCTGAAAAATATTGATAAGACTAATTTATTACCTCTGAATTTTAAGCATGAATAGTAATTCAATATCAGTTCGGCCAAATTAGTTAAGCCTAAAGAATTTAGACCGAGATTGTTCTAGGTTAAACTAGTACATTCTGACAAGCTTACAATGAACCAGTTTGGCCTGAAATACAAACTTATACATATAATAATAATATTTATTTCATAGATTCAGGCGTTATTTTGCGAAAGTCAAACCTACATGCAATTCGATCCAACCCGCTTTGTGTGCTTCCGCCACCAATTAGTTCATGCGGCCTAGCGCCGGCCGGCACCCACCCACTACTGTTAGTGCGTGCATCATGCCGACGCTGCCATGGCTGCTCCGGTAGTCTCTGCCTCGGCTGCTGCGGTCGTCCGCCATCTGGAACAGAATCCGCATGCCCCCTCCACCACCGTCGCTGCCACGACTGGCCTGGTCGTCGCTGCGACACGTGTTTCGCCTCTCCACGAGGCATCATCAGGCGTTGTAGACGTTAATCGTAAGAATAACATGCTACAAGATGTACAAGATGTAGCATGTTATTCTTACGATTAACGTCTACAACGCCTGATGATGCCTCGTGGAGAGGCGAAACACGTGTCGCAGCGACGACCAGGCCAGTCGTGGCAGCGACGGTGGTGGAGGGGGCATGCGGATTCTGTTCCAGATGGCGGACGACCGCAGCAGCCGAGGCAGAGACTACCGGAGCAGCCATGGCAGCGTCGGCATGATGCACGCACTAACAGTAGTGGGTGGGTGCCGGCCGGCGCTAGGCCGCATGAACTAATTGGTGGCGGAAGCACACAAAGCGGGTTGGATCGAATTGCATGAATATTTATTTCTTCTCGCACATAATACTATATATACTTTTGCCTAGTATCTAAATCTAATATACTAAGTACCTTAATATTACAAATAGCTATGGTGTGAGAAGCTGGTGCCTGAAGTAGACTTTGAGAGCCTGTATTACAGGTCACCAGGTTCTCACCTCCCGGTAACGCTCCTGCTAACGGACATTATTACATTCATTTTATAATATAGTAGTAGTGTACAAAACTGATTTGAATACACAGATCCTGAGTATAAATATGTAGTTTATATAAATATGTACAGCAAATTAAGCCAATTAACGTAGACTATGATATATTTTACATTTATAAAAATATATATGTTGCATTGTCTTTGTTATAACATGCTTGTATGAATATGTGTAGTGTGCATAATAATATGAGTCTTTTGATGTGCATATAATTACTTACGAAGTTTGTCTAGAAAGCATTTTTTCGGTGTTATCATAATTAAGCGAGATTAACCATTGTTGAACATCTCTTTTGCAATCGTGTTTATTGTATTTGTGAATCGAGAGAATTTTATTAATTTGATTGTACAAAAAACCTCCTAGAAAACAAAAATATTTTCGTGTGTATGTTTTATTAGTACACATAGGTACACACATTTTACTTATGCGCCTAGCTTCGACCGAACCCTTGCCATCATACGGAACCATATCATGCTGTTTTAGACTAACACATAGTTCTAGTTCTGGCCGTCGGCACCTCTGTGTCCTTAACTCATCGGGTGTTGTCTTCCTGATAACATAATCCTTATTGTTCAAAAACATGGCTCTGCATCGCTCTGCGGATCCACTTATTGAGACATGTTGAAGCCGCTAGTTCGGTCACGTACGCGGACACACTGTGAACTAACTACTTCCTCTTTATTAAAGCACGTTTCAGTCTTATGGTAACTTTTATAAACTACACTCTCCAACTTAACCGCTCTGAATTTCGTATGAAAATTGCGTTTTCTTGTCGCTGGAATTCCTGATTCGCCTGTTTTAGCAGGATCAGAGCGATTAAGACTGAGATCACAACATGGTGCTGCTTAACGTATGTGATCAAAAAGACTGACACGGAACGACGTCAACGAGCTCCTCAAAATCAAATAACGCTTCGACTAAATCTCCATGGTAATATGTCACATTCATAATGTCTGTTATTTTTTATATGAATTAGAATGACTCTTCGTCTTGAATCTGCGTTGACATACGTACTATTCCAAGGGAGACAGACTAATGTGTGTTATTAAATTAATAACACACATTAGTCTGTCTCCATATATAGATAAATTTAATTTCACATATCTCAGATTCAAAACATGTGTCCTGAGTTGACGAACTTATGTCTAATTCTAACGTTACATAACTCTTATTCAATGGGTTTCTTACCAATATGTCTCATTGAATGTCTCTTTAAATTGACATTCTTATTAAATCTAACTTTACATATCTCACATTCAAAGAATTTTTGTTCGGGGGATTGTTGACGCGATATTGCGGGAACAGTGGTGGATTCTGTCTATCCATTGTCAGAAGGACTGAGCTGACCCGTCGGCCAGGGAGACCCGTTGAAACGGTTGTTCCGCTGGCCGCCCGCGGTATAGTACAGGGGCCCAATCAAGACTAACCACCTTGAGAGGCTGCCCTTTCATACCGCGCATAATCTCGGGGTAGATCGTCGTGCCGATTGGTGACCGGATGGTGGGGACCCGGCGACTACTTCCGGGGGGGTTCGGGGGCCCTTCCGTCCGACGGATCAGCACAGCTCCTTTGTCGACAAACTAATGGAGAAACAGTCCACCGCGTTTCTTCCCCAATGTCGTGGCAATTCTCTTCCGCTTCACGCTTCCGTTCTTTACATTACTCATGACAGCGCAAATAGGAAAAGATGGTCTAACAGCGGTGCACTCCCCCACCACCCTGTTCAAGGTTGAGTTCGCTAACATCCGCGGACTCCACTCTAACCTTAATGCCGTCCACCAACACCTAGAGACGGCACGGCCCGCCATGCTCTTCCTGACGGAGACACAGATTCAGCGTCCAGCGGACACGTCCTACCTCCAGTATCCCGGTTATGTGCTTGAGGAGAATTTCCTCGCGAAAGCCGGGGTCTGTTTGTTTGTCCGCTCGGATGTATGTTGTCGCCGTCTGCGCTGCCTAGAGGATTCCTCCTTTCCTGTCCTCTGGGTGCATGTAAACCTGGGCCTTCAGAGCCGTATTTACATGTGCCTATACCGACCCCATACTAGGGACACGGAGACAACTCGGCTCTTTGAGTACATGAGTCGGGCGGCAGATGAAGCGCAGGAGCGGTACCCTACTGCAGAGATGGTATGTTTGGGGGACTTTAACTCTCACCACGACTCCTGGTTGGGATCCTCCACAACTAACCATGCAGGAAGGACTGCCCACGCGTTCGCTCTTTCGCACAGCCTGACGCAACTGGTGCACCAACCCACCAGAATACCTGATGTTGCTGGTCAGGAGCCCTCTCTGCTAGATCTACTGCTGACCACCCACCCTGCTGGCTACCGGGTTGAGGTCGGGGCGCCCCTGGGCACATCTGACCACTGCCTAGTATCCAGCACAGTGCCAAGCGCGATTCCGCCACAACCCACAGAGGTAAGGCGTCGTGTCTGGCACTACTCGTCAGCAGATTGGGACGGTATGCGCGACTACTTTGCTTCCGTCCCATGGGGGCAGCGCTGTTTCAGTGAGAAGAATCTAACGGCGAGTGCTGCGGCCATTGTTGATGAGATCGGCGTTGGCATGGAATACTACATTCCCCACTCCGATGTCGTCATCAAAAGCCGGAGACGCCCTTGGTTTAATCGCGAATGCGCTGAAGCTGTTAGTAACAAACAGGCGGCGTATCGCGCTTGGATCAGGGGTCGCGCCCTTAAAGATCCGAACACTGACTCACTGAAATCAGCCTACAACACTGCCACCAAGATCTGCAAGAGAGCATACATAAGAGCGGACGCCCAGCGCGTTACACGTGTCGGCACGGAACTAGTGGCGCACCCTACTGGATCGCGTAGCTACTGGCGACTGGCCAAAGCCGTGCAGGCCAACTTCTGCCAGCCCTCGCTGCCACCGCTGCGATGCCCTGATGGCTCACTGGCTCATCAGCCGCAGGAGAAAGCCGATCTTATGGCCAGCCTCTTTGCGGCTAACTCCCGGATCGATGACTGTAGCACGCAACCACCAACAATACCCTCCAGTGGATCCGTTATGCCTGATATCCACATCAGGCAGCGCGATGTGCGTTTTGAACTACAGTCACTCGATGTCCGAAAAGCCATGGGTCCTGACGGTATCCCAGCGATTGTTCTTAAAAAATGTGCAGCGGAGTTGTCTCCGGTGCTGACGCGCCTCTTCCGCCTCTCGTACTCGACCGGTTCTGTTCCGGATGCTTGGAGAGAGGCCAATGTGCAGCCGGTCCCCAAAAAGGGAGACCGTTCTGACCCATCGAATTACCGCCCCATTGCCGTAACTTCAGTGTTGTGCAAAGTCATGGAACGGATCCTTAACAATCAATTGATCCGTTACCTAGAAGATCACTCCATAATCAATGATCGTCAGTATGGTTTTAGACCGAAACGATCAACGGGTGATCTTCTAGCGTATGTGACGCACCTCTGGGGGGAGGCAATCGATAAATATGGCGAATCCATGGCAGTCAGCCTAGATATCGCCAAGGCGTTCGATCGGGTCTGGCACAAAGCACTTCTCTCCAAACTTCCGGCATACGGTCTGCCCCTCCAGCTATGTAATTGGATTGCTGGCTTCCTGCATGAGCGTAGAATCCGCGTCCTTGCAGATGGATGCGCTTCGCGGTTCATGTCAGTGAATGCCGGTGTCCCACAGGGCTCCGTTCTATCGCCCACCCTCTTTCTTCTGCATATCAATGACATGCTGCCACTTGGTAATATTCATTGCTATGCAGATGACAGTACGGTCCATGGGCGATATTTCGGTCGGCCTGGTGCTGGTCGGACAGAAATTGGTGAGAGGCGTGAGAGTCTTGTCGTTGAACTGAATCGGGTTTTGGATCTCATTAGTAAATGGGGTTCCAATAACCTGGTTGAGTTTAATGCCGAGAAAACTCAGGTTTGCGCGTTTACAACAAAAATGTCCCCCTTCCTTCCCACTCCCAGTCTTCAGGGTGCTTCCCTCAGTATGCGTGATAGCCTGAATATGCTGGGTATGGGTATTCGTTGCGACCTTAACCAGCGTTATTACATCGAGAGCCTCATCTCAACAGCCTCAAGAAAGCTCGGAGTCCTGAACAGGGTGCGCCGGTTCTTCGCGCCGGACCAACTTTGTCTGCTTTATAAGACACAAGTTCGGGCCTGCGTGGAGTATTGCTCGCATCTCTGGGACGGCTCCGCACAGTATCTTCTTGAGGCTCTCGATAGGTTGCAGCGACGGGCTATCCGCATAATTGACGACGAAGAGGTCACCAAAAACCTAGAACCTCTTCAACTCCGTAGGGACTTAGGCTCTCTAAGCGTATTTTACCGCCTTTACCATGGCGAGTGCTCTGAAGAACTGTTTTCCCTTATCCCACCCTCACCCTTCCGTCATAGAACCACACGTGCGGGCTTGCGATGTCATAGTTCCACGGTTGAGGAGATCTCTTCGCGTACCAAAAAGTTCGGCAACTCCTATCTTTGTCGTACCATTAAAAAGTGGAACGCCTTGCCTTCACATGTGTTCCCTCCTTCCTACAATATGGGATCCTTCAAACGAAGCGTGAAGAAGCATTTTGCGGGTCAGCATGGCAGCGTCAACTGACAGGATACGGGATGTAGTATATTGTCAGTTGCAGTTGCGATTTGGGCTCCTCTTTCGCTTACCATCAGGCAAAGAGGGGCCACAAAAAAAAAAAAAAATTCTGACCAGTGTGTCTCATTAAATGATACTTTAATTTATTTTTATGACTAAAAGTAAATTTACATATCTGACATTCAAATGGTTTCTGACCACTGTGTCATTAAGTAACCCTTCCGTCTAAATCCAACTTTCCATATGTCACATTGTAAGAGTTTCTGACCCGTGCGTGTAATGAAATGATTCTTTAAAGTACTTTTATGACTAAATCTAACATTACATATGTAACATTGAAAGGGTTTCTGACCACTATGTGTCACCAAATGACTCTTTAAACTACTCTTCTGACTAAATATACCTTTACGTATCTAACATTCAAAGGGGTTCTGACCCGTGTGTATCATAAAATTTGTCTTTAAATTAGTTCATACTAAATCTAAGTTTACATATTTCACAATCAAACGGTTTCTGACCAGTGTGTGTCATTAAATGTATCTTTAAATTACTCTTCTTACTAAATCTAACTTTACATATCTCACATTTAAAGGGTTTCTCACCAGTTGTCTTGAATAATCCTCCTTAGTAAATCTTCTTCGTGAACCCTTAGATGCGAAAAGATTAGTACTTTGAGTTTCTCTCCATCCATTTCGACGTCATTATGACGTTCAATATAGTCGATATTTGTTATCGAACATACCACCACGGTCTTTACAAACAACCATCTTCAGTTGTTTACTGTTGCTATTGCCGACATCTGTGTAAGTACTAGCGCAGTCAGTGAGATCACCAGTAATGTCCTAAGAAGTTGCTGTTTAAGCAGCAGAGGCATCGCGCGAGTGATATATGTTACAAGCGTTAATAGGCTACGGTAACTGCTTTACATCAGGTAGACCGTATGCTTGTATGCCTCCCGACGTTGTATAAAAAAAAAAGATTTTGCCTCCCTTTGCGTGTTCTACGGATTGTATTCCGAGGAGTTGTTCGACATGACGCCAACAGCCTCATTTTACAATCGAACATCTCGCCGATGGCTGGAAGTTCAACTTTCCGCCGGAAAGTTTTTGTGTCATAAGTATCCCGCCCACTCGAAGCAAGCACACTTTTGTTCTGGCAGACTCCTGCATAAACTGAGTAAGTATTTGAATACACTGCCTATCTCTTGAACTTGATAATAGATGCATATATTAATGTTGAATTTGACAAGACAAGCATTTACATCTATGCATATACACGTTAAACGAGACACGTGTCTTCTGTTTTATACATATAATAAAACAGTAGATACGACGATCTCGCCGTGCCACGTATTTGCATACATTCTCTTAGAACGTGTCTCTACACGGCGATATCATCGCGGCGATACGACGAGTGGATGAGAGCGAGCGAAACGTCATCGTATCACCGCGTGCTCGTCGCGAGTAGCGCTCGCCGCAAGAGACTCTTTCAACAAAATGATAGCACAACGCGTCGTCAAGGAAATCGCGTCGTCGCGATTCCGTTGCGAGACGCGACGATTCGCTAGCGGAACAATCGCTCGCATGTGGAGACTACCCGACGATAGTAGTGCGGACTCGTCGCGATATTCTCGCATGGAGACGGCTACTAAGGTTCATTATATTTATTATTCACTCATTCTCGCACTATATATTATATGCCATTAGTTTCAATCAGTAATTAACACCAATAATATTTGTTTCAGAAATTAAAACATGAAGTACGAAAAATACAAAAAGAAGAGTAATGACAAATCTTCGGTCTGGCATTATTTCTTACGCGCTGTAGATGGTCAAAGTGGAAAATGCAACTGGTGTCAACAGATCAGAAAATGCGTAGGAATATCGACGTCAGGGTTATCTTTGCATTTAAAATCTACACACATGATTGATATTAAAAAGGCAGCAACATTCAGAGACGACACCCCTTCCAATCAACCATCTACATCTGCTCAAGTTCAGCCAGAAGAGCTCCCCAAGACAACAGATTTTTGAATAATTAATTTTGAAAGAACAAAATCTAGAATCATCAAAATAGACTTCAAGCAGTAGCTTAAAAAAAAAAGGAAGATCACAGAATACTTTGAAAGCTCCTTCTCAATCGAGACTACCATAAGTAGGATGACTGCTCTGGATGGATAACCATTTTCTAAGTTTTGTACTTCAAAGGATTTAAAACGCTTGTTAAAAGCTGCCGGATATGATCGTTTGCCTTCAAGTCCAAAATCAATCAGAAACATAGTAATCAATTACAGCAAAAAAGAAAAGAAAAAGCTTTTAAAAACAAAATAAAATTTCACATCAATTTTTTACGAAAAAACGAATAGGCAGTTTTTTTCACTCTAATTATATGGAGCAAACATACTCTTTAAAATATTTACGTAGCAATGTTCGCGACACTTCGGTAATTTACGTCATCCTTCGATTGAAAAGACACTGTCTCTAAACACTCTAAACTATGCGATTGTGTGCGCTATTTGTGTTATTGTGGGCAATGTATTTACAGGAATGCACACTACAGTATTCGTATTAACAACGCGGCACACATATGTAAATTTAGACAGAAATAGTTTGTGTCTCTGCCGTTAAGCTCCCCGAGCGGCGCTAGTGTAGCACATCAAAGTCAAAATCTTTTTATTCCGTAAAAATGGCTACATTTGTTTGGAATCGTCACAATTTTTTTCCCTACCGTGCTGTTTATGACTAGGTTAGCACTGATAAAAATACTGCCAAAAAACTCAGGCATCCCTCTTTTGGTATCCAAACAAATTTACATATTTTATTAATTACATTATAATTGGATCGACTCACTCCCAGGCATTTTTATCATTAATATAGTCAGATACTTTATAATATGCCCTGCTACACAATTTGGCTTTAATAGTAGTTTTAAATTTGTTTATTGACAATTCTCTTATATTGCTGGGAAGTTTGTTATAGAACCGTATACATTGCCCCATAAAAGAATTACTTATTTTGTGGAGACGGCTTGCATGTAAGACAAGATTATGCTTATATCTAGTATTTATGCTATGAGTATCACTCTTTTTACAAAATGAGTCTTTGTTTTTGTGGACATACAAAAGATTTTCATAGATATATTGCGATGCGACTGTTAAAATATTTATTTGTTTGAATTTTTCTCTAAGGCTCTCCCGGGGACCAAGTTTGTAGATAGCTCTTATGGCTCTCTTTTGCAATAAAAAGATGGTGTTAATGTCCGCGGAGTTACCCCAGAGAAGAATTCCATATGACATAATACTATGAAAGTAGCTGAAATAAACTATTCTAGCCGTATCAATATCAGTGAGCCGTCTAATAGTTTTCACTGCATAGGCTGCAGAACTTAGTTTTCCTGATAATTTTTCAATTTGTGGGCCCCATTGTAGTCTGGAGTCAATTGTTATACCCAAGAACACAGTTGTCTCCACAGGGGCTAAATTAGTTCCATTAACATGTACATTGGTAGCCACCTGTCTTACATTAGGTGTTGAGAACTTAATTACTTTAGTCTTTTTATC
Organism: Pyralis farinalis; assembly: GCA_947507595.1. Classification (NCBI taxonomy): domain Eukaryota; kingdom Metazoa; phylum Arthropoda; class Insecta; order Lepidoptera; family Pyralidae; genus Pyralis; species Pyralis farinalis. Next base: position 3,506,089 of record OX382281.1, read on the forward strand.
ATTTAAAGCAGATTATTAACACTAAACCAATGAATAACTTTAGAGAGAGCATCGTTAACTTCGTCATAATTACCTAACCGTCTATTAATTTTGAATGTCAAAGAGGTATCATCCGCAAACAACACAATCTCATGTTTATCCCTTACATAATAAGGTAAGTCATTTATATACACCAAAAACAAGAATGGACCCAGAATTGACCCCTGTGGGACTCCCATAACTACAGGGGACCCCGAAAATCTTTTACCATTAACATCGACCTTCTGTATCCTATTGTCCAGTTAAGAAGACAGAAGTTCGAGAGCCTTGTTCCTGATACCGTAGTGGTGTAATTTTCTGACAAGAGTGTCATGGTGCACGCAGTCAAACGCTTTAGACAGATCACAAAAAATTCCCAAGGCATCTTGCGAACCCTCCCATGCCGCGAATATACTTTTAAGCAAATGAATCCCTGCGTCTATAGTTGAACAACCTCTCGTAAATCCAAACTGTTTCCTATGAAGCAAATTATGTGTATTGAAATGTCTGAGCAACTGGCTAAGCATTAGTTTTTCAAAAATTTTACTGAGAATGGGCAGTATGGAAACAGGTCGAAAATTCGAAGGGTCCGAACTATCACCAGATTTAAATAATGGAATGATTTTACTATGTTTCATCAAGTCAGGAAATACACCAGATGCCACACAACAATTGAAAATTGTAGCTAAATGTGGAGCGATTGAAATAATAATAGAAGAAATGGTTTTGACAGATAGACCCCACAGATCTTTAGTGTTTTTCATATTTATTGATTTAAAAGCGTTCAAAACATCGATGTAGCGGGTCGGGTGATGTAATGAATCTATTTTAATAAGTTGAACCGATACCGATAGATGGAGCTACTGTTTTCAATTTTTTGTTTTTGATACGAAATATTAGTTAAAAACTATGTTTAAGAATTAAGAAACATCGGATGGTATTTATCAAATTGATAGGGTAGGCAATGCCTTTTTGCCTATATCGAGTGCGCAGAGGCGTGCACTACCAACACAAGTACATATTTTACTTCCAGGGGTTGTCTCATGATCAGTGACCGGATAATCGGGCGCTAATATACCTAAAGTTCATTTTTATTCCCACAAAAGAATAATACGGACATGCCTTTCAGAACGTCGGATCCCGGAGTCGTTTGAAATTCCTGAGATTGCTAAAAATGTTACCTGCATACAAAATATAGTTAGAACTCGTTGTGAAAATGATATATTTTCATTGAATAATGCTTACATACCCTCTTGCACTTTCAAGATGGCTGTTCCTTGTTAAACTCTTATTGTATATTTTTTTAGATTGAAAAATCCGATTCTAATGAAACTTTTAATTTACAATAAAAGTGTTTATGAAAACTGGTTTCGTAACAGGCCAGCAACCTAAACTACCTTTGGAATTGAAACAATTGTAATTTTATGTGTAGCACCATTTATTTTCGTACAAAAGCAAATTAAAATTATAAAATCTTTCACAAAAAATATGAATGAGAACTTTTTTAGTAGTAACCACTGCTATATTTTCATTATGTTACTTATAGTTGTTTTTACTAAATTGTTCAATCCCGGGAATCCCGGATTACTTATTAATTCAGGAACGAATATCCATATTATTCCTTCAAGGAAAAAAGTTTAGGTATATAAGCGCCCGATTATCCGACCACTGCTCATGATTTAAAAGACATGTAATGAGAGCAATAAAGAATTTATTATTATTATATATTATTATAATCTACTCTTCTCAGTAAATCTAACTTTACATATCTAACATTTAAAAGGTTTCTGACCAGCGTGTATTATTAAATGTCTTTCAGATGACTCTTCACACTAAACCTAACTTTACATATCTCACATTCAAATGGTTTCTGAACAAATCTAACCCTTCCGAACAAATATAACTTTAATTAATAGATTCAGGCGTTATTTCGTGTTCGGTCAGACTGGTCGTAATTTTATAACACGATTTCACGAACGCGTATCGGCGTATAAAAACAATCGCCCAGTAAGGTCACACTTCGCCGAGCATCTCATAGACAAAGGACATAAATTACCCCCCACTAATACATATCAAATTTTACACGCCATAGACAAAGGTTTAAAACTAAATATTAGGGAACAATTAGAAATTAATAAACATAAAAATTCTAAAATTACTCTCATGAACAAACAGACTGACGTAAACCATTCCCCACTATTAAATATGTTTTCGCTCACACCATCCACCCCCACCCTCAATTCAATGTTAGGGACGGCACTGCGATGGATTTGTCACTTGTAGCATGTTATTCTTACGATTAACGTCTACAACGCCTGATGATGCCTCGTGGAGAGGCGAAACACGTGTCGCAGCGATGACCAGGCCAGTCGTGGCAGCGACGGTGGTGGTGGGGGCATGCGGATTCTGTTCCAGATGGCGGACGATCGCAGCAGCCGAGGCAGAGACTACCGGAGCAGCCATAGCAGCGTCGGAATGTTGCACTTACTAACTACTAGTAGTAAAGTTAGATTTAGTCGAAAGGGACATTAGTATTACTAACAGTAGTGGGTGGGTGCCGGCCGGCGCTAGGTGGTGGTGGCGGAAGTACACAAAGCAGGTTAGATCAAATTGCATGTAAATATAACTTTACATATCTCACATTTTTTTTTATACCACTAAGGTGGCAAACAAGCGTACGGCCTGCCTGATGGTAAGCAGTTACCGTAGCCTATGGGCATTTGCAACACCAGGGGTGTCACTCTTGCGTTGCCGACCCTGTAAGAACCTCTTCACGCCTTTCTTGAAGAACCCCATACTGTAGCCCTTTGGAAAAACCTCGGCAGGGAGCTTATTCCACAACATAATAGTTCTCGGTAGAAAACTTCTCGTGAAGCGCACAGTGCGCGACCATTGCGGTTCCAGTGTGTGCGGATGAACTCCCAGCCGCCGGCGAGCTGTGCGATTGTAAAACGAGGCTGTTGGTATAATGTCGAACAACTCTTCAGAACACAACCCATTATACAGCCGGTAGAACACGGAAAGGGAAGCAAAATCTCTTCTCAAACTCAAGGACTCAATGCCGTGTGTGAGTCCAGGATCATCGATAATCCTCACAACTCGTCTCTGTATCGAGTCACAAGGTCCTAGCTGGTATCCAGGTGCTCCCGCCCAAAGGTGGCTACAGTACTCCATATGCGGTCTGACTTGGGACTTATATAACATAAGCCTTTGCCCCGCGCTGAAGTACTGTTTAGCTCTGTTGAGCACACCGAGTTTCTTGGACGCCAGCTTAACCTTCTCCTCCAGGTGACCTCGATACTGAACATCGCTGGAGATCTCGATACCGAGAATCCCAATGCTCTTAGTGATTGTGAGCGGCGTGTTCTGGAATTGGGGAACCACGGCAAATGGGGTTTTCTTAGCGGTGAACGCGCAAACTTGTGTCTTGGTAGGGTTGAATTGGACTAGGTTCAATCGCCCCCAGTCAGATACTTTAGACAATGTACCCTCCATTTCAGACACAAGTTTATCGCGGCTTTCCTCTACAAGGGAAAGAGGGATGTTAGCACGGCCTGTATAATAAGTGTCCCCGGTGCTGTCGTCCGCATAACAATGAATGCTGTCGATTGACAACATGTCATTAATGTGTAGCAGAAACAGCGTCGGGGACAATACAGAGCCCTGTGGGACGCCAGCATTAATATCCACGCTATCGGAGCAACTACCGTCTATCACGGCTTTTATACGTCTGCTGGATAAGAAGCTGGCAATCCATTTGCACAAACCCTCGGGCAGCCCGTACGATGGTAACTTCGATAGAAGACTCCGATGCCAGACCCGATCGAACGCCTTTGCCATATCTAGGCTAACAGCCAATGCCTCACCTTGACTCTCAATCGCCGAAGCCCAGCGGTGTGTAAGATACACTAGAAGATCACCAGTCGAACGACCGTGGCGAAAGCCGTATTGACGGTCGCTGATTAGATCGTGATCTTCTAGGTATGCTAGGAGTCGTGTGTTTATCACACGCTCCATCACCTTGGAGAGAAGGGAGGTTATGGCAATAGGCCTGTAATTCGACGGATCTGATCTATCGCCCTTTTTGGGCACCGGGTGCACATTGGCGGTCTTCCACGAAGACGGGACTTGCCGAGTGGAGTAGGAAAGCACGAAAAGGCGCGTTAGCACAGAACACAACTCAGGAGCACACTGCTTTAGCACCACTGCTGGTATGCCATCTGGCCCACTCGACTTATGAATGTCGAGGGAGAGCAACGCCCGCCGGACATCTCGCTGGGTAATTGAGATTTCCGGCATTGAGCTACTGCACCTCGGGATGGTAGGTGGCACAGCTCCCCCGTCATTCAAAGTCGAGTTAGAGGCAAAGAGATTACCCAGTAAGTCGGCTTTCTCTTTAGCACTGTAAGCCAGACTGCCATCCGGTTTTTGCAATGGTCGCATAGACGCTTGACAAAAGTTTCCCTCGGCAGCTTTAGCCAGCGACCAGAAAGCACGGCTGCCAGACGGAAGGCTTGATAGCCGCTCGCCAACTCTACCGACGAAATCAAACTTTGCTCTGGCGATTACCCTCTTACTGGACCTCGAGGCAGCGTTGAGTTTACGTTTCAAAACAGAGACATCAGGATTTCCATTAGCACGCGCCGTGGTCCAAGCCTCGAAAGCAGCCTGTTTGAGAAATCTGGCTTCTCGACAAGGCCGATTAAACCACGGTCGCTTTTTAGCTCCCGCAGCAGCCACTAAGCGACTGGGAATGTAGCATTCCATGCCATCCAATATCGCCGTAGCTACCGCAGTCGCACAGGATTCGATATCGTCTGTTTTGAAACAAAGCTGCCTCCACGGGTACGACGCGTAGAACTCACGCAGTCCGTCCCAGTTTGCCGACTTATAGTGCCAAACGCGCCGCCATCCGGTAGGCCGAGGCGGGTCACGCCTGGCACAAGGCGCTTGGGTTCGGATGAGACAGTGGTCCGATGAGCCAAGCGGCGCATCCACTGAGATGTTGTACTCATCCGGACGTGTTGTCAGCAGAAGGTCCAGTAAGGAGCTTGTATGGTCCTCTACATCTGGTATTCTCGTGGGAGAATGCACCAGTTGGGAGAAACCATAGGCCAGAGCAAAGTCATGAGCAGATCTCCCCGCGGAATCAGTGCACCGAGAGCCAAGCCATTCGGTGTGATGGGCATTAAAGTCTCCCAAAATCACTAATTCCGCGGAGGGATACTGCTCGATAACTCTGTCAGTCGCCATTTGCAGGTGCTCAAATAAACGAGCTGTGTCTGCATCACCGCTATAGGACCTGTAAAGGCACGCGTAGATTCGGGTGTGGCCGCCATGATCCACGCGCACCCATAGTAATGACAGGTCCTTGTCTTCCAGGCTACGAAGACGGCGACAACAAATATCCTCCCGAACGAACATACACACCCCGGCACGACGTACAAATAAATGTTCAAGTTTGTACCCGGGGTAATGCAAGTAAGAGGTGTCGGCCGGTGAGGATATTTGTGTCTCCGTGAGGAAAAGAAGGGTCGGCCGAGCAGTCTCGAGGTGGTAGTGAACCGCGTTAATGTTGGAGTGTAGTCCCCTGATATTGCAAAAATCCACATTTATTGTGGAAGGGATAGCCGCTGGAATTTTCCGTTTTCCTTTTCTTATCGGTGCCATTTTTAAAAATCGATTGAGGTTCCAAAAAGAGCAGTCGCTGAGCCGACAGACTAGAGGACAAAAGCGCGGTATCTTCCACCACTGGACAGATCAAGTTATGCGGTTTGCTGGCACGGCGGGCGGAAGGGCCCCCGGTCCCCCCCTGCTGCAGCAACCGGGTCCACTCCGGTCTCCTTCTCCGGCACGACCACTACAACAGGGATTTTTCGCGGGTTGGCGGTTCAGCCTCCCGGGGCGGAGATTAAGTAATCCCCGGGTTCGGGAACCCTACTGACCCGCGGGCGGCCAGCGGTCAGCCGTTTCACCGGGTCTCCCTGGCCGCCGCGCCAGCCTTCCGCGCCCCCGCTGTTCGTGGCGGTTCGATATCCGCCGGTCCTCCCGCTGCCTGCACAACGACTTCCCAAATGACTGGCAACCTTACTCACACACAGGAACACAACAATCCTCCCGGAGTTGTCATTTAGCTGCGGTCTTCTGTAAGGTGGAGGTGCTTCCCCAGACGGATACTTAGAGCAAGAGGTCTTGCCATGCCCCGCCATTACAGCATGCTTGATAGGGCGGAGCACAGCATGACCCCTTGCTGGGTCCTACCTCTCTTAGCACTTTCTCACTCACATTCAAATGGTTTCTGACCAGTGTGTGTCATTAAACTACCCTTCCGAACAAATCTAACTACATATATCACATACAAATACGAGGGTCATTTGAAAAGTTCTTAGCCTAACATGGTTAAAGTCATTGGTTTTTTTTATAACTACCCTCATTTTGTAGTTACATTATTTAGCAACAAGTATGCACAGTTTAGTTTATTCACAGTAACTCATTGTTCATTTACACGTGATACCGTAAGTCAAGTCAGAGCTATTTTTGAAAATGGATAAAATTGAACATCGTGCAGTGATAAAATACCTGAATTTGAAAGGTTTAACTCCAAAAGCTATACATGATGACATATCTGCTACTTTGGGTGAGTCCGCTCCTTCGTATCCGACTGTTAAAAACTGGGTGGCATAGTTTAAACGTGGTCGTGATACCATTCAAGATGAGCCCCGTAGTGGCCGGCTTCGACTGCTTCCACTGATCAAAACAAAGAAAAAATCTGTGATTTAATTTTATCTGATCGAAGATTGACTGTCGAGGAGATAGCTAAGACTGTAGGCATCTCATCTGAGCGAACACATCATATAATTACTACTGAACTTGGATTCTCTAAGGTGTCTGCGCGGTGGGTACCGCGACTGCTTTCAGTGGAACAAAAACGCAATCGACTCACAACTTCTCGCGACTGTTTAGAGTTATATGAAGCTGACCCAATAGAATTTGTTGAAAGATATTTAACCATGGATGAAACCTGGGTTCACCACAATACACCCGAGACAAAAGAACAGTCGAAACAATGGAAAAGAGCAGGATCGCCCACCCCAAAGAAGGCAAAGGTGGTTTTATCGGCGGGCAAAGTCATGGCATCCGTTTTTTGGGATGCAAAGGGTATAATTCTCGTGGATTATTTAAAAAAGGGTGAAACAATAAACTCCGATTACTGTTGCAACCTGTTGCGTCGTTTGAGAGAAGAAATCAAAGAAAAACGTCCAGGTTTATTGAGAAGAAAAGTCTTGTTTCATCAGGACAATGCGCGCGTTCACACCTCTGTGCAATCCATGGCAGAAATCCATCAATGTGGCTTCGAATTGTTACCTCATCCCCCATATTCACCGGATTTAGCACCGTCCGACTTTTATCTGTTCCCAAAGCTGAAAAAAATTTTAGGAGGTAAATATTTTTTTACAAATCATATCAGGTCATAGCCGCCGTGGACGCTTATTTTGAGGAGTTAGACGAAGATTTTTTTAAAACGGGTATCGAAGCCTTACCGGGTCGATGGAAAAAGTGTTTTGAGCTCGGAGGAGAGTGCGTTGAAACATAAAAATAAACTCAAAATCGTGTGGTTTCATTAAGTATGTTAGGCTAAGAACTTTTCAAATGACCCTCGTAGTTACTGACCAGTGTGTATCACTGAATGTTTCATTAAACTGCCCTTCTCGGTAAATCTAACTTGGCATATATCACATTCAAACGGTGTCTGACCAGTGTGTGTCATTAAATGTATCTTTAAATAATTCTTACAACTAAATGTAACTTTAAATACCTCACATTCCTTTGAAAGCCTTTGCTTTCTGACCAGTGTGTTTCATTGAATGTCTCGTTAAACTCTTCTTCTGAATAAATCTAACTTTACAAATATCACATTCAAATGGTTTCTGACCAGTGTGTGTCATTGAATGTCTCGTTAAAGTACCCTTCTGAATAAATCTAACTTTACAAATATCACATTCAAATGGTTTCTGACCAGTGTGTGTCATTGAATGTCTCGTTAAAGTACCCTTCTGAATAAATCTAACTTTACATATATCACATTCAAATGGTTTCTGACCAGTGTGTGTCATTGAATGTCTCGTTAAAGTACCCTTCTGAATAAATCTAACTTTACATATATCACATTCAAATGGTTTCTGACCAGTGTGCATCATTGAATGTCTCTTTAAACTACCTTTTTCAGTAAATCCAACTTGACATATATCACAATCAAATAGTTTCTGACCAGTGTGTGTCATTAAATGTGTCTTTAAATATATCTTACGACTAAATCTAACTTTACATATATCACATTCAAAGGCTTTCTGACGAGTGTGTGTCATTAAATGTCTCTTTAAAGTACCCTTTTCAGTAAATCTAACTTTACATATATCACATTCAAATGGTTTCTGACCAGTGTGTGTCATTAAATGTTTCTTTAAACTACCCTTTTCAGTAAATCTAACTTCACATATTTCACATTTAAATGGTTTCTGACCAGTGTGTGTCATTAAATGTTTCATTAATCTACCCTTTTCAGTAAATCTAACTTTACATATTTCACATTCAAACGGTTTGTGACCAGTGTGTCTCATTAAATGTTTCTTTAAAGTACACTTCTGAATAAATCTAACTTTACATATATCACATTCAAACGGTTTCTGACCAGTGTGTGTCATTGAATGTGTCTTTAAATGTCCCTTTCGACTAAATCTAACTTTACATATCTCACATTCAAATGGTTTCCGCCCAGTGTGTGTCTTTAAATGTGTCTTTAAACTATCCTTCCGAACAAATCTAACTTTACATATATCACATTCAAAAGGTTTCTGAGCAGTGTGTGTTATTAAATGTCTGTTTAAGTGACCCTTCCGACTAAATCTAACTTTACATATATCACATTCAAACGGTTTTTGACCAGTGTGTATCATTAAATGTGTCTTTAAATGTCCCCTCTGACTAAATCTAACTTTACATATATCACAATCAAACGGTTTCTGAGCAGTGTGTGTTATTAAATGTTTCTTTAAACTACCCTTTTCAGTAAATCTAACTTCACATATTTCACATTTAAATGGTTTCTGATCAGTGTGTGTCATTAAATGTTTCATTAGTCTACCCTTTTCAGTAAATCTAACTTTACATATTTCACATTCAAACGGTTTGTGACCAGTGTGTCTCATTAAATGTTTCTTTAAAGTACACTTCTGAATAAATCTAACTTTACATATATCACATTCAAACGGTTTCTGACCAGTGTGTGTCATTGAATGTGTCTTTAAATGTCCCTTTCGACTAAATCTAACCTTACATATCTCACATTCAAATGGTTTCCGCCCAGTGTGTGTCTTTAAATGTGTCTTTAAACTATCCTTCCGAACAAATCTAACTTTACATATATCACATTCAAAAGGTTTCTGAGCAGTGTGTGTTATTAAATGTCTGTTTAAGTGACCCTTCCGACTAAATCTAACTTTACATATATCACACTCAAACGGTTTTTGACCAGTGTGTATCATTAAATGTGTCTTTAAATATCCCCTCTGACTAAATCTAACTTTACATATATCACAATCAAACGGTTTCTGAGCAGTGTGTGTTATTAAATGTCTGTTTAAGTGACCCTTCCGACTAAATCTAACTTTACATATATCACATTCAAACGGTTTTTGACCAGTGTGTATCATTAAATGTGTCTTTAAATGTCCCCTCTGACTAAATCTAACTTTACATATATCACAATCAAACGGTTTCTGACCAGTGTGGATCTTTGAATGATTCTTTAAACTACCCTTCGTAGTAAATCTAAGTTTACAAATCTCACATTCAAACGGTTTCTGACCAGTGTGTGTCATTGTATGTCTCTTCATATCATTAAAAATATTCTTTCCACTTTGTATTTCTATATTTCTGATCACAGTACGTGTTCTATTGTACCGTAGTTTACGGAAGGTTGTTCGTTGATTGGTGCTTTTCCGGTTTCTTTTCTTTTTAACGGCATTGTGACTTTCTATATGTTCGATTAGTAGATATTTATCATCGTACATACTACCACAGTCGTTGCACATCAACATGGTTTTTAAGTGTTGACTGTCGCTGTTTTCCACATCTATGTTAGTACTAGTGCAGTCACTAATAGTTCTACGTATTCTTGGTTGTTCTAGAACATTCTTTCCGTCTGGTGTCAGTGCAGTTGCATCGTGTACAATGTCCCCGTGTGTTTCCTCAGAGTCCTCAGCCGGAGCGGCACCTGTACACAAAGAGTTGCATTGTTCGTTGTATCTCGTGGTATTGTAGTCACCGAGTACAACGTGGAAGAAAAGTAGTGCGTTCGATAAAGCAATATCGAGCAGTGGCCTTAATATCTGTGAGTTAAGTCTCTGCAATCGCATGGTGTGTCGATGTATTTCTACGAGTGACTACATCACTAAAAGGTTCTAGGTAGGTTATGTGAGTGAGTGATTCTCCTTACGTTTCGAGCATCTTTATCGCAATTTACTTAAACAACAACACAGATTGATAACATAAATGGGGTCAAATCTAAAAGCAGTAATGCTAATATCGGGTGCCCGAGGGCTCTATTTTGGAACCCTTTTCATTTTTAGTATGCGTAAATGATGTACTCTGCATGGTGTAGGAAATGATGGATATACTGTTTGCCGATGATACTTCTTAAATTTTTAATGTTACTCGCCGGTGTGAAAATATTGACAAGGTAAATAGTGCTCTATCTGTTATTCTAAATCGGTTCACAAGCAATTAGACAATTAACGGATGTAGCTACTGCGAACTTAGTCGTACGAACTTAGAACGTATTTCAGCTACTTTCACAGCATTATGTCGTATGATGTGGTGTACTGTTGTCAAGAAACGCGGCTGATTTTGAAACTATTTCCATATTATTATTTCCATCCGCTCTATTTATAACATGGGCTCCAGATAGTCACTTAGAGAACTATCCAAAGAAATAAATATCGCCGTGGTTACCTCTTAGTACATTTATGAGAACATAATATATGCTCGCGAGTATTAACATGCTATGTAGTAACTTTTCTTTTATACCGAGTCGGGAGGTACACAAGCATACGGCCCATCCATAAAGCTGTTACCGTAGCCTTGCTTCCATTACATTAAGTATCACTCGCGCGATGCTACCTCTACTGCTAACACAGCAACTCCTTAGGAGCTTACTGGTGACTTCATTCACACGCAGGGACACAGCAAACCTCTAGGAAGATGTTACTTGTTTCCTATGAGATAGAGGTACTTCCCCAGACGAGCTGATTTGATGCCCCCTACCTCTCTTAAAGCAAACTGCTTTATATCAGGCGGACTGAATGCTTATTTAGACATTTGACGCAAAACTAGAAATAGTTTCTGACCTTTATTGGTGCTTGCAATTCGTAGAGTATCATTCATATGATAATTAATATAGGTACCAAACGGGTTACAAATGAAATAGATGACAACGAGTACTTGAACAGACTACTGCGGCCACGCCGTACACAAACGTAGGTAGGACGTAGAAAAAAATTAAGAAAATTTATAACTTATAGTGACTATTACCTGCAGCTTCGTAGTTCTCGGTGTCTTGCTGTAATTTCTCTTGCTCTAATACTTCTTCGTCTGTGAATCCCTCGTACTCAATAATTTCCGAATTAATACATGTATCCGTCTCCATTACTTCATTGTGTAAAAGTGACGGTGACTCCTCTAGTCTTGTATCATCTTCGTTTATCACTGCACTTAAATCATTTCTATCATTATCATCGTTACCATCTGAATCCTCACACTTCAAATAATCTATACATCTCCGCCGTTTTACCTCCGTACGATTTAATTTCTCTTGTATTATATCTCCCGAAACTATCATTCTATCGCTTTCAATAATATCTACTACATGTCCTACTGGTTTATTTACTCCTTCGGTCAAGCGGTCATCTGTCTCAACACTTGCCGCACCGCCTAGAACCATTTCGTCAATGTCTTCATTCTCCGACTCCTCGAACTTCAAATAATCTATAAATCTTCGTCTGTCTGTGTCAATGTCTTCTTTACAGTGCGGTGACAGAGGTTCCTCTTTGACGTATTCATTAATTGGTTTGTGTTTAGGACTTGAAATGGCGACAAGTTCAACCGGAGTTATACATAATTCATTCAACTGTTTGATTTTATGGATTTTCATTCTTATAATTTCTACATTTACCTAAAAAAAAATAAAGATTAGGTACTATACTAGGTGTATTTATACCGTCTATGCTCGGATAAAGTGTAAACCCTAAAAGGGGGTGAAAATAAACCAAAAATTTTTTTTTTTTTTATTTATTTATATTTAAGGAAAACCAACAGCTTACAAAAAATAAAGTACAAGACACAATAGACAATAGAAAGCCAATAAAAGGTTCCCACAGATAGAAATAGTGTACAAAACAAACACAGGAGCACTTAAATATACTAAACACTGAACAAACACAGGTTTTCACAGCATGTACACAAGGCGCAGTCGCCATTACTATTAAGAATACATATTATTTGTACGTGTTAATCAAAATTCATATTAACTTTTAAAAAACTGTCTGCTTAATTGTCGCCTCATCGATATAACGCTACAGTTAAAGAGGTCTAGGTTGGATTCCTTTATTTCTTTGTTAACGCTGTTACTCGCACGCAGGAGGTATGTATTTTTACGATAGTTCGTGGAAGCATATGGGATACTAATGAGTGAACATGATCTAAAGCTTTTCGCAGGGACTTTAAACGAGATATGGGATAGGAGATCAGGACAGTCAATAGAACCTGTATCAATTTTCTGGAAATAGAGCAGATCTGCAATATAACGTCTATCTTCTAGGGTTAATAAATGGTGCTTAATACAGAGATTGGCATAGTTATTACTGTCATATCTATCACCCGTACGATAACATAAAAAACGAACAAATTTCCTTTGGACGTTTTCAACACGCGCGATATAAGTTGAATACTGTGGATTCCAAATTTGTGAGGCGTATTCCAGATTACTTCGTACAAACGCGCAGTAAAGAATTTTAAGAGTTTTAACTAAGGAAAAGTCTCTCGATATACGCCTAACAAATCCCAGCGCGCGAAATGCCTTCGCTATAATAGTGTTCACGTGGAAGTCGAACGAAAGCCCAGAATCATGATAGACACCCAAATCACGAACCATGGAGTTTCTTTGAAGTCTCTCGCCTTGCAGTGAGTAGTCATATAGTATTGGTTTGCGCTTACGGCTGAAAGTGACCACACTGCATTTGGAGGGGTTAATATCCAAGTAATTAGACGAACAGTAATCTTGGAGCCTGACAAGATCCGACTGAAGGAACTCTGCATCTGCAGTAGATGTAATTGTCGTAAATATTTTCATATCATCTGCAAAGCAGAGAATCTTGGAGTATTTAAGGTGCCGATCGATGTCGTTTACAAAGACTACAAATAGCAATGGACCAAGAATGGATCCCTGTGGGACACCACTAGGAGTACAAACCCAACTAGATATGTAGTTGTTAATGACTACAGCTTGTGACCGGTTATCTATATACGAAGCAAACCATCTGAGTAAGTTACCACTAATACCGATGTTAGATAGTTTTTGTAATAACAATTTATGTTGAATCCGGTCAAATGCCTTACTGTAATCAGTATAAACGACATCGACCTGGTGACCTTTATCCATAGCCTCTGTAAGATATGTGTTTAGTAGTACCAGATTAGAGACTGTGGATCGTCCACTCAAAAAACCATGTTGAACAGAGCTAAAAGAATGTTTAAGAGCCGGATAAACCTGATCTCGAATAAGCTCTTCAAATACTTTTGAAACAATACACAATTTAGAAATTGGTCGATAGTTAACTATGTCAGTTCTTGTACCCTTCTTATGCACCGGGGTAATGAATGCACATTTCCATAGGTGGGGAACAACACCTTCTAATATGGATTTTTTAAAAAGAATAGTCAACGGAACTGATATAGTCTTAGCACATTTGATTAAAAATATTGCTGGCAGATCGTCAGGTCCCGCCGATTTACTAGGATCAAGCTTTAATAGGAGGCTCAAAACTTTATTAACCTCTACGGTAATAGTGGATATATCAACAACAGGTGGAGGTGCAGAGAGGTTAAATGAAACATTAAAATTTGAATTAGCTGAGTTTAAAAAAATTGAGCTAAAATATTCAGGAAAAGCATCACAAACTGACTTGCCATCGTTGACAGTAGAAGAACCATATTTTAAACTACTTGGAATAGAGTTACCTTTTGATTTGGATTTGACAAAAGACCAAAAGCATTTAGGGTTTTTAGAAATAGAGCTCTCGATCTTGGCAAGGTAACTCTGATAGCAAATCACCTCCAGCCGCTTAGCACGCTCCCTCAACAGCTTATATGACTCTTCGTCAGATCGGTTTCCATACATTTTAAATTTCCGCAAGTACTTATACTTTTCTTTTAAGACCTTTTTTAGGGCCGGCGAAAACCAACCCGGATGGGAGTCCCGCCGAATTAGTTTACTAGGTATGTATTTATCTCTTAGCTTTTTGTAAGTAGAGTAAAACAAGTTTACTGCATCCTCCACCGATAGTTGATCAAACTCATTATTCCAATCAATATTGCTTATTTCATTGTTGATGGATTCGAAAGCTCCTTTATTATATAAGTATTTGATTCGTGGCGCTGAATCGAGAGGATCGCATTCGATGAAGGGTACCACGATAGATAACGATTATCGACGAACAAATATTAAAATTATTTAACACTGAGAGGGATAGGACCAAGCAAGAGGTCGTGCTGTGCTCTACTCCCTCAGGTTTCTGTTATGGTGAGGCACAGCATGACTGCCTAGAGCCATTCCGTCAATATCTTGTTTATTCTCCGACTCCTCGAACTTCAAATAATCTATAAATCTTCCTCTGTCTGTGTCAATGTCTTTACATTGTGGCGACAGAGGTTCCTCTTTGACGTATTCATTATTTGGTCTATGTTCAGGACCAGAAATGGTGACGAGTTTAAGCGGAGTTACACATAATTCATTTAACTTTTTCACTTCATGGATTTTCATTCTTATAATTTCTACATTTACCTAAAAAGAAAACAAAGATTAGGTACGTATATATATAGTGCATAAAGTGTAACCCTGAAAGTGAGGGAAAGTAAACCAAAAATTATCGACAACAAAATATTAAATCAACATTTTTTTTCTTATGAATTATATTTTTCTTTTAAAACGAATATAGAAATATCAATATAGGTATATATACGAGGGTAGATAGTGTGACAGAAGTGCATACTTTATGTAAAAACGTATATGACGTTTTGTTATTTTTGATATTCTGTATAAAAAATACTTCCAGTAGCTTTCAGTTTCAATGTGATGGATGGATGGAAATTACAGATGTAATGAAAAACGACGACTAGGACGTGTTACGTGTTTACGACGATAAATATTACGATCACGACGCTGAAAATAATAATTCTTTATTTACCACAATTTACAAATTACACGGTTTACAGAGTGGCTAAGCCACTGTCCTGTGGGAATCTTTACATTCTCGAATTAATTGTATTGCGGTACTATAAACAGAATGATAAGACTATAATTGTTGATTACAAAAAACAAAATTAGATTACAAAATACAGTTTAAGAATCCTGTCTAATATCAGTAATGAATGTGCTATGAATATTATTTACATTTTATTTGTAGTTTGAAATTATTTAATTGATATTTGGACATTAAGAGTAATTATTAGTTTAACGACATTATAAAGTAAATTGGGATAGTTGAGTTGACATTGTAATAGTTATTTGAAATAATTTGATTGACATTGAATGTAATTTAAAATAATTCAAATTCAACCGATCAAGGCATTAAATCCAGGCGCACTTTTATTCTTCAGTTGTAGAATAAGATCAGTCACTTAAAAAAGGAGTCCAGAGGAGATTTGGATTTTTCACTTTAGAGGCTATTAAGGCGCGAGAACTATTGTTATACCTAAGAATGACATTAGCCAGACGCTCTTCAGTAGTGGAAAAAATACCATTTACATAGTCTAAAGACTTGCTTTCGTCCTCTTTTATTTGGCATAGTGGGAGGGCAGAGACTTTCACTTTGTTTGAATTTGTTATACCTTTTATGGTCTTCCACAATTTGTCAGGTTTTTGTTTGTGCCGTTCCAGTTCCTTCCTGTTATAATTGTTTTTAATCTTCCGGATCAGCTCATATTACAAATTTCTATATCGTTTAAAAATATGAGACTTGATGGGATCGTCGGGGCTCCTTCGAGCCTCCTTGTGTAACCAGTCTTTATGAACAGAGCATCTAATCAAACCAAGTGTCATCCATGGCTTTAGAGGACTCCACCCACGGCTGACCAAACGGGATCTGTTGTGTTTGTCTCTTACTTGCAGAATCCTGCATCACATACAAACACGACAGCGACGCAAATCTCTTTTCAGATGGCTGAAGACTTGATCCCATAGTTCAGTGGTCAAGTTCGTACCCAGTCAGCAGTGTCGAAGGACGCTGAGGACAATAGTGAGATCCTAGAGTGGACGCCAATACAACAATTTATTTTTTCTTCGATCTTTAGTGGGCACAGCGCCGTTGTGGCTGAAGTCGGAGAGGCCGTTTAAGACACGGGAAGATATTAAACAAGCGATTATGAAGAAGTTCCCTGATACAATCGATCAGAAAACGTTGTATGAGATGATGAGCGCTAGGAAGAAACGTGATGATGAGAGGTGCATGCATTACTTACTGTGTATGAAGGAATTGGAAAATGGCTGATAATGTAGCGATTACGTACATAGTTGAAGGAATTCAGGATGTCGAGAGTAACATAATGATGTTATACGGTGTCAATACCGAGCTTAAGCAAAAGTTACGTATTTAGAATTTGAGACGATTAAAGAGAAAATGAAACTGGAGCAGAAAAATATTCGACAACCTGTAAAATTGAGATAATTTAACTGTGGTGATAGAAGTAATCATTCAAGAGTGTCAGTAAAACATCTTGGTTTGAAGTGTTTTACATGTAATGGTTTCGACCATAATGTCGCTAGTTTCAAAGGCAGTCAGTCGGCGCAAGATTCCCATGACGTCGGCACGAACAGCGGCCAATCGAGTTCAAGAATTTCTTTACATCCTAGCAACGAAGGACGAGACAGGCAGCAATGTCATCACGTTTCGAAGCGAACGATGTTTATGAAAATAGATGACGTATTCACGTCATCTATTTTCATAAACATCGTTCGCTCGCTCGCTTTGTCGGCCACCAGAGTACCGTTTCCGAGCGATGAGGTTTTCAACACTGATCAAAGTTTGACAACCGTTAACGTTGTCAACAGTGAGATTATGTTGAATGACTGTAATTTCGATACGTTGATTTCAAAAAAGATTTTGTTGAAAATACCATATAATGATGTGAAAATTCTAAATGCGATTACGAGTGCATTTATAGATATGGGAAGCAAGGTAAACTTGATGTCCGAGCTGTTTTGCAAGGTGCTTCGATAACCGCAATATGAATGTCAAACGGTTGCTTTGCGTTATCTGGAATAAGATGAATTAAATTGTGCTTTCTTTAGGAAAATTAACTGTTTCTTTGATTACTGACGTATTATAGTAATGTGTTCCATATTATTTCTCAGGCGTATATGACTTATAATATTATAACAGGACAGGATATTTTGCACAATACGACTTTCGAATAATGAGGAAAACATAGCATTTTGACCGTCCAATGAGGGTCGGTGACATAACATGACTTGCTTTGTTACAGATATTCCTGATATAGACGAAGGAATTTCCTGTTAAATTGCGTAGTATATTGTAAGATGATATTTCGGTGGCACAGCGACCACGACGGTTAGTTATTAAGGAACAAGGCTGAAAGATAGGGTAGTTCAGGTGAGCTGTTCGGAGTATGTCGAACTTCGGAGTATACCTTGGTGCTACTTCGTAAGTATGGCTCTATACGGATCTGTGTAGATTACAGAGCGATCAATAAGAAAACAGTGGGAGATGAGTATCCATTGCCAATTATGGATGCCCATATTGACAAGTTGGCTTCAGCAAAGGGTTTCAGTGCGATTGACTTGAAAAATGCATATTTTCATTTGCCGGTTCATTCTGACTCTATTATGTATACAGCATTTGTTACGCATAATGGACAGTATGAGTTTTAAGGGTTCGTTTCGGTCTAGCGGTTAGACCAAAAGTTTTTACATGATATCGTATACCGTAGTCTTTCGTAAACTGATTGCTAAGGATGCCGTTCTTACATTCATTGACGATTGGCGGATTCCAGTTCAGAATGAAGATGAAGCTTTACATACACTTTAGGAGGTTCAGCAGGTAGCACCTCAGTACAGGCTACGCACAAACTGAAAGAAGTTTCAACTGTTAGTAAAAGGAGTAGAGTATTTAGATGCATTTTGATCTCAAATGCATTTTGTGTGCTTCCACCACTTTGCCAACGCTGCTCTAGTAGTCTCTGCCTCGGCTGCTGCGATCGTCCTCGCGATTGTCCGCCATCTGGAACAGAAACCGCATGCACCCGTCACCGTTGCTGCCATGGACATCGCTGTGACACGTGTTTCACCTCTCCATGAGGTATCCTCATGCGCTGTAGATGTTAGTCGTTAGAATAACATGCTACAAGCATTTGTACAGCTAAGAGCAGACCAAGTTTAAAACTCGAAGCGTGATTCGACTCTTATCACGAACGGCATAAGAATAGTACAAAGGTCAAAGTGTAACGCTCGAGCTGCACTTAGCTGTACAATGTTTGTACTCGTAGCATGTTTTTTTTTTAATTTTATTGCAATTAAACACACAATTTGTTGTTGACATAAAGCTTAAACCAAAGTATTTGGGACCACACAAGATCACGGCAGTGAAGGAATTCGATCGGTACGATGTCGAGAAAATAGTTCAGTCAGCAGAGGCGGATGGATAATCTCAAACCGTAGCCAAATCAGTTGTTAAAGGCTGAAGGTGGCTGGTAGTCCAGACAAGTACATAATATAAGGGTTACTTTTTGTTATAATTATTCTCAAGAGGTCAATGATATCATGTTTATTTCATCGTTTCCGGTAGTCAATAGTAGTCTGAGGGCAGACTAGTTGAAGGATGGCCGAATCTAGGAGAAGTGTGACAGAAGTGATAGTGAATGACATATATATTTTTTGATATTCCGAATAAAAGAGAGTTTTCCAGTATCTTTCTATTTGATTTTCCCACATATATATTTAAAAGAAAAATGCCCATATACACCCCGGAAAACCACGAGCGACAAAGCGAAAAAAAGACAAGACTCTGCATAAGTAATATAACATTTTTCCCAAAGAACCTATATTTTTATTATTAGCCGTTCTCGAGTTACAGCTTATCAAACTTTTTGATAGAAAACAGTTAAAGCGCGTCAAGCGTCAATTACGCGTTCGAAATATGACAATGACTGGTCACTTTTTTGATTGGTTCCTGGAACTCACTCGATTTCTAGTACATAAGTATCGTAACACCTACACTTAAAACAAATAATACCTTTCGTAGTATCAAAACCTCAATAATACTCGTAACTCCAAAATAATTACCTCATTATTAATTAAATTACTATAGAGTTCAAATATGTTATTAATACTGGTGTAAAAAGAGAATTAAAACTAAAACTGAGAGATCAAATCAACGTTTTTCACAAATTTGCCATGCTTTCTCGCAACCATACTCGAAACTACAAAAGAACGCAGGCCGTCCGTCCGTAGTTTTTTATTAATCAGTTCAGTGGTAATCAGTGTAATTTAGGTCTGAAATCTGTGGCTAATCGTAAGCTATAGTAATCACAGTGAGTTAATGTGAAGGTGCGCGTGATTGTGGATTTGATGTTAGTGTATGTACTAACCTATAGGATAGTATTGCGCATCGGATTTTATTGGTGTAGACAGTTGTAGTTGT
This sequence comes from Pyralis farinalis, assembly GCA_947507595.1. NCBI lineage: Eukaryota > Metazoa > Arthropoda > Insecta > Lepidoptera > Pyralidae > Pyralis > Pyralis farinalis. The sequence continues at coordinate 3,526,095 of OX382281.1, forward strand.
ATTTAAAATACCGCTAAATGCTCGCGTGTATTTAGATCTGTTAATGTTGTGTTCAACTGCAACGAAACAATACGGCAACACAGAAAGATATCCTCCACCATATCCTATGAATCCTAAAGTGTCCCGTACTACTCAGGACGATCAACGTGGAACGTTTTAACATCGGATGTAAAAGTATAGATAAGTTTAATTTGGCTTTAACTTTAAATCCACGAGAGGTAGGTTACTGGTACATTATTTAATTTGCAGTTGTGTTATGAACTCGGTATATTTCGTGTATTGCCATAAGGGGCTATGAAGGGTGGTAAGTCCCAACATTTTTCGTTAATTTCAGACCACCATAAATAGACATTGTATGTTCGGCTCGCGCGAGCGTTCTAACGCTACGCGCATGCGTGTGTAACAGTGCTGTCATGCAATTCTGTAAGAGCAAACCTCCTTACATCCTCGGAAACATCGGCTGTTACAGCCTTGAACACAAAATTGCAATTCTTTGGTGTCGCTCTTCATGGTTGTGCGACACTAGCGCCGCAAGGCAGCGTTTGGAATTAGAATTCTACAAGGCAAACAGCCTCGCGTACGCTTACAGCCTTATAGAATACCAAATAATTTAGCCGTGATCGCAGTAGACGATGTCAAAGCTGTGACATCTGTGATCACAGCGACGCACACGGCCATTACGAGTCACTTAGAGAATTGCACGGCTGACTGATTATGCGCTATGATTCAGAGTTGTCGGAGGAGAGCAAATGATTTATTTTGAAGTTGAAAATAGGCAATGAAATATGTTTGTAATATTCTATATCGATTAAGCAACTTTACTATAAAAACAGTACATTTTCGGGAATGTCAATGATACCCTTCCTCCCGGTATAAGGACGAAAAAATGGATTTCTAACAAAGTAGTTGGTGGATCTAGTTGAAACAAAAAAAAACACGATATTGGGCAGTAAGATTACAATAACAATTTAAAAACACGTTATTTTCGCTGAACATTTCTAAATTTCTCACAATTATGCTCATTAGTTCACTTTTACGTTATTAACGTCACACAGGTAGGAACTATTGGTTTGCTGGACGGGAAAGGAAGGAGAACCAATGAAATTATTAGTCGCTCCGATATGAGAATTGTCAATAAACAAATTTAAAACTACTGTTAAAGCCAAATTGTGTAGCAGGGCATATTATAAAGTATCTGACTATATTAATGATAAAAATGCCTGGGAGTGAGTCGATCCAATTATAATGTAATTAATAAAATATGTAAATTTGTTTGGATACCAAAAGAGGGATGCCTGAGTTTTTTGGCAGTATTTTTATCAGTGCTCACCTAGTCATGAACTGCACGGTAAGGAAAAAAATTGTGACGATTCCAAACAAATGTAGCCATTTTTACGGAATAAAAAGATTTTGACTTTGACTTTGACTATGCTCCTAACGTGCCGTGCAGTTCACATTGAATGTTTTGTAATGTGTTTAAGTTTTTATTACGTTGTTGTGGTATTGTCTTGTTATCGATTTTTGTTACATTTTGCCGTTACTGAGCTGTTGAAATGTCCCGTTTGACGGAGTCCTCGTCGCGAGAAATTGTTGATAGCCATTATTACCATGACATGTCGACCGCGAAATGTATGGGAAAACGTATATAACGGGTTCTGACTGCTCAAAGCATTGTACGTTTAGGACGCCACTTAGCTTAATGCCCCCTCTTAAGAGTTAATCTGTTTCCTTCTTTTTTTCAATCTGTAACTAATGTAATGTCACCGAATAAATAATTTTCTTTCTTTCCTTCAGACTATGTTTTAACTGATATTGGGCAGGCGGTAAGCTTGTTTCCCACCCGGTACAAAAATATAAAGTAACGAGTTTTAATTATTTCACACAGTTTATTTGCAAAATTTGTGCAGTGTAAATACTGTAAAATATACTTTAATACTTTAAAATGCAACTAACTACAATGGAATCGTTTTTCTTTTTTGTATAAGTGTAGTAAATGATCAAATGTACACCAATGTTACATGCGAACACTCCAGAAGTGCACTCGTCAAACATTAACCAAATTTGTATCATAAACAACTTTATGAGTGAAAAAACATGAAAACTAAAGTGTTTTATTTAATAACTTAGAAACAAATTAACAAATATTCACTAAATAAAATATATTGCTTACTCCACAAGCATAATTTTACATTTTCAATCAAAATCAAACTATGATGTTGAATTAAAATATTGTTCATGCGTTTATGTTTTGTCATGTGTTTGAGCTCATATTATAGACGAGAGAAGAGTGGGATATATATAAATACAATAGAATTAGTAGAAATTACAATTACACTATCTGTAATTGGGTTGAAATCAACTGGGTTATGTCCTAACAAGCATAAAATTATATCCTCCATAAAATATGAAATGAAGTAAATATGGAACGGTGAAGTAAGCAAAAGGCTCAGATATCCTGACTTCACTATCACATATCTGATACATGCGTTGTTAATATAAAAAGATGATGTTATTGAAAATAATCAAGTTACACAAGAATTTGTACTCTTACTAGTTGGCCATCCTGCAGTATCTGTGTGAGCACCTCGTCAGCCCTCACGGACCTGACCATCAGGTTGTGGCACTTCCTCAGCTGGCTGTAGCAGAGGTAGCACGCCATCGCCGGCCGGGGCGCCGTGTTTAACTGAAAGTAAGTAGAAGATTCATTTTTTTCAAACTATTGGAATTGTAAATAAATAATTCCATTCTTAATGCATAGGAGAGATCACAGGATGATATTGGGGTCTTCTGTGATTTCTCTAAAGCTTCTGATTGTGTCGACCATCAGACATCGTTACTCAAGCTACCTCTTGAACTTGATTGCATCTTATTTAAATAACAGATTGCAGACAGTTGATACAAATGGGGTTAAATCTAAAGGCAGTAATGTTAATATTGAGGATTTTTATTTTTAGTATATGCGAATGATCCGCTTTACATGGTGCAGGAAATGGCGGATGTAGTACTATTTGTTGATGGATGCCTCACTGCCAGTGTGAAAACACTGCCAAGGTAAATGGTGTTGTATCTGCTATTTTAAACTGGTTCACATGTAATAATCTTTTGCTAAACTCAACTAAAACCAAATATATCAAATTTAGCCTCCCGAATGTAACTTCTGCCAATACAGAAGTTCTCATTGGGAATAATAAATTAGAATTTGTTAAGAATACTGTGTTTCTTGGAATTACAGTAGACTTCAAATTACAATGGGCCACGCATACATAAACTTGCCGGTAAACTCAGCTCTGCTGCATATGCAAAGTCAAAGTCAAAATCTTTTTATTCCGTAAAAATGGCTACATTTGTTTGGAATCGTCACAATTTTTTTCCCTACCGTGCAGTTTATGACTAGGTGAGCACTGATAAAAATACTGCCAAAAAACTCAGGCATCCCTCTTTTGGTGTCCAAACAAATTTACATATTTTATTAATCACATTATAATTGGATCGACTCACTCCCAGGCATTTTTATCATTAATATAGTCAGATACTTTATAATATGCCCTGCTACACAATTTGGCTTTAATAGTAGTTTTAAATTTGTTTATTGACAATTCTCTTATATTGCTGGGAAGTTTGTTATAGAACCGTATACATTGCCCCATAAAAGAATTACTTATTTTGTGGAGACGGCTTGCATGTAACACAAGATTATGCTTATATCTAGTATTTATGCTATGAGTATCACTCTTTTTACAAAATGAGTCTATGTTTTTATGGACATATAAAAGATTTTCATAGATATATTGCGATGCAGTTAGGAGAATCAGACAATTGACAGATGTGACTACTGCGCGCTTAGTCTGCTTCAGCTACTTCCACAGCATTATGTTGTGTAGTATATTGTTGTGAGCAGCTGACATTGAGACAATTTTTATATTACAAAAAAGAGCCATTCGCTATATTTATAACCTGGGCTCCAAAAAATCACTCAGGGAACTGTTCAAAGAAATAAAGATCCTGACTGTTACTTGTCAGTATATTTATGAAAACCTATTGTATGTCCCTAAAAAGTCATTTCAAAATTTCACTGAATAACTTAGAGGTAGAAATAAGTTGTGTATTGGGTACATTAGCTTGCTAGGACTGGTAGATTTTTTCTTGTAAATTGTATTAGAGTTTATAATAAGTTGCCTGAAACAGTTCTGTCCTTTCCTGGCAATGTCTTCGAAAAGGATATTAAAAATAATCTCTGTAAAAGGGTTTATTATAGAATTGATGAATATGTAACTGACAAAAATGTCTGGAAATAATTTCAGGACAGAACTTGAATTCTACAATTTGACATCATTATTGTACACCAATATGCTGATATGAATTTATTGTAATATCTAATTGACAATTTTAAAAGAGTCTTATATAGGCAAGTTTCTTAGGGCATTTCTTCTTCGCCAATGGTCATTTCCGAAAAGCTAGCAGATAAAAAAAAACAAAGTAGTAATATAAGACAACTGAATAAGATACAATAAGATTATATAAAAAAAAATGTAAGACGTATCTAACTACAACGACGATTTGACGAGCTCGGTGGGTCAGACGTGAATGCCGCGACTTTGACACCAATGTTCGTGGGTTCGATTCCCACACAAGGCAAACATTTGTGTGCATGAACATGACTGTTTATCTTGGTCTGGATGTTTTAAGAGAGGTAGAGCGCATCAAAGCAGTCCGTCTGGCGAAGTACCACCACCTCACAGAAAACTGCAGCCAACAACAACTCCCTAGAGGGTTGTTGTGTTCCTGCAAGTGAGTGCGGTTACCAGTAAGCTCCCAAGGAGATGCTGTGGAAGCAGCAGTTACATCCCCGCCTCGCATCCTGGCCCGCTTTACATCAGGGGGGCTGTATGCTTGTATGCCTCCCGATGTAGTATAAAAAAAGAGTACATGTGAGGGCCCAATGGCCAATAAAGGATTCTTATCTTTAATAATAAATTATCTATCCGTCCATAATTTCATACTGAGTCTCTTGTAGGGTAGGCAGAGAGAACCAAGCACCACATGACTTGGTCTTCAAACAAAGCACACAAAGCGAACTTGGTCTGCAAGCGTTACACTGCATATTTTGCTCAACACTAGCATCTTGATAGCGTTTATTCTACTTTCATGCTCTTACAGTCAAACCCAGCACTCGCTTCCATACATTAGTTTTGAGATCAGCACTGCCTTGTTTATAGCGAGCTGGCCTGGCTCAGGTTCTTACTGCCAAGAAGTTTTCCCAACATTCTATTTGACCATTCACCACACTCGCACGTTTTTCCACATCAGCGGTGTACCTTCTATCCCTGCTATGAGTACATACAAGATACACAAACTCATTCATTTGTTCCAACACTAAATCGTCAACCATTATTCTTATGTGCATTCTGTTTTCTGTTAATAAATTATATCTTAAAAACTATTTATGAAACAAGCTTTTTATTGTTGAATTACTTGCCGCCGTATGCAACATATGGCACTAACAACACAAGAAGGAGGATGACTTCTCACGAGTTTTTCAAAAATGCAGTTATTTATTGATAAGAATGTAATGCAAAGACTCAGAGGTCAGTTTACCATGTGAGCATGTGACACCACACCTCAAATGTCATGCAGATATCAGGAATATAATTCTATTGGGTACCCCATGATATGTCAACCCTTTTATCTCCTTGTCTATATTATGTACTAATTTATATTTGTTTGGGCAGGGTACTATATGTTGTTGTGTTTGAAATCACTCAGCGGTCACTCCGTACTTGGCATTGAGTAAAGTCATTGTAGCTGGAATGTGGCTTTGTCAACCTCGACATTGGCAAATTAACAACACTAGAGCCACATCACTAAAAAAGTGGAAAACTATAGGGGAAACTGTAAGCCGTCAGAACCCGTTATATACGTTTTTCCATACATTTCGCGGTCATATATGACCACCCGGGTTTCGAAGGTAATATTGGAGACTTTTTAAATACATAAAATGGGGAGGTAGTGTTTACAAGTCTCGCGAAAGCCATCGACTCTGAATAACACTAATACAATGACTTTACATGTACTCTGGAACATGGCAGAGCTCAACGTAAATAAACCATCCGTAGAGAGCTCTGTTGGATACACACGACGCATCGAGCTCCTCCAGCTGTCTACAATGTTAGGATATTACTCAAATGAGATACTAAGTTGTAAGGTACATACTTTACAATACTGTAATGTTCATGTCAACAAATGGAAGTCGAACAATGTTATTAGGACATGCAGACTATGGAGTGATAATCCGGGTCAGATATAACGTGCTACAAGTTCGGTAAGTACTTACTGATATATCGGTCAATTTCTCGTAGACACCTTGGAGCGGGCTGGCGACTATATTGTGAACGGGTACGTCCATCGCCAAGCAAAGCCTGCACACCGTCTTCAAAGACATCTTGTATACAGTAAAACAATCATAAAGCGAAAACAATTCCTACATACTGTATGAAAAGAGAAATTAAGATGGCCGATACGACTTGTGTTACGACTAACACCAGGGTTAGATTCAAACCTTTAGAAAATTCTTAGCTATGGAAATTAAAATTAGACTATTTGCCTAAAAAATATACTACATACATTTCGATTCGTATTTATTTTTTAATTAATATAAAATGCATTTGTATATAAAATTTTACTTTGATTATTGTACTTTTTTTACACCACTGAGGTAGTAACGTAACCAATCTACTAATGAAGTTTTAAATAAACTAATTATGAGTATATTAATTGATGAGTAATTGCCAGTATCTTGACGATCACGGGTAAACCACACATTCAATGTTGGTGTGGATCACAGAGTACTTTATTATATATATGAAAGTGTGGATAGTAAAGAATCACAGTCGCAGACTTTGTTTGAATTCCTTAAACTTAAAAGTAGACAAATAAAACAAGTAGGTCAACCTGTTGAAAAATTACCCAAGTACATTTTAGATAACACTGACATTACTCGTAGACAGAGTATATAGATATAGACGGGCTACTAAAAGGATAATACCTACATGAAGAGAGATAGAAAATTCTAAAATACATGTGCGTGAGCAAGATAGACCATGAGTGTTTTGTCTCTATCTGCGTATGCGATTTTTATGTCTGCCACCGGGATTGTTCTGGTGTCAAACAAATTGTTCGTGCTGACGCAATTTCGTTGATTTAAGTGTAAACCCTATGTATTTTATTCCCTTGTGATGTAGTGATTATTTTAAAAGATGCATTGATCGTGCAGTAATGGTGAATTGCTCTATAATTGGCTGTAAAAGCCGAAGTGAACGACAAGAACCCAACATAACCTTTCATCGGTAAGTCGCTTATTTGTCATAATATAATGATGCATGTTCAAGGATTATTAATTTAATGTGGATTCATACTCAATAGTAAGCAATTTTTATTAAATTAAAGTACAAATAAACATTTTTTTGTTGATATTAACCGATCAAATAAAAAGGTTATAAACATTACATTTTTAGCGATATCACTATATGTCGTCTGTAATCAGCAGGATTACACTATTTGGGGTTACCAACACTTGACTTAATTTACCACATTTAACATATTGCGTATCTATTGTTTCAGTTTTCCTAAGGATTTATTTTTGAAGTATAAATGGATTGAGTGTACGGGTCGTTTAAATTGGCATCCAAATGACGACTCCCGGATCTGCTCCAACCATTTTGAATCAACTGGCCTTCAATCAAAGAAAAGCAAAATATGCTTAAATAAAGATGCAGTTCCTACGCGTTTCATTCACGTAAGTTGAATTAAAAGTAATGGCATAGGTAATTTAATATGTACCTAAAATATTTCAATGACTTTTCGAAATTAAATATAATAAAAGATTTTTCCTGTTACAAATTAATTATAAGCTAAAATATTTGAAATATAATTATTACTCAATGTTTATGCTACGTCAGTTAGAAAACAAACATAAGGCCTGCGTAATGTGAAGCCATTACCGGGGCCTAAACTCACTTGCGATATAAAGTATAGTTCACATGCCGTCACCCCTGCTGCCAACGTAATGACTTCTTCCTGGTAACCTCGGTGACGTGCAGGAATCCAATAACTCTCGAGGATCGAATGATATTTTTATTTGGCTGCGGATTTCTGTGGAGGTCCTTTCGATGAAAATTAATTCTACTGAAGTCGTAAACATGTAATTTTGATATAAGATTTGAAGAAAAGAATTTGCAGAGACAGATATGGAGAGAAGAAAAAGGATATGTGTGCGATGGGGGCGGGGGGAGGGGGGGGGGACATAATATACATGCATTTAAAAGGGAATATATTTATTTATTTGTTTTCGAGCTCACAGACCCGTGATCGACCATGTTCTTCCAAATAGGCACAGTTGCAGCAACAAATGATGCTATGGTATCCTAATATTTTAATAATTTAGTTTTTTTTTTATACACCGTCGGAAGGTATTCAAGCATACGCCCCACCTGATGTAAAGCGGTTAGCGTAGCCTATGAACGCTTGCAATACATTAAGTATCACTCACACGATGCCTCCTCTGCTGCTAACCCAGCAACTCCTTAGGAGCTTACTGGTGACCTCGCTCACACACAGGAACACAACAACCCTCTAGGGAGTTGTTATTTGGCTGCGGATTTTCTGTGAGGTGTAGGCACTTCACCAGACGGGCTCCTTTGATGCGTCCTACCTCTCTTAAATACTTGTATGATGAATGTTACTAATTACTGTAATACTGACTTAAGTGTAACTTTCAGATTGACGACTCGGACGTGAAATATGACCAACCGTCGTCAGAAGAAGTAGCTATGGAAATAGAAATAGAAAGTACTTCGGTAAGTTTAATCTCTTATATACTCGTGGCGTAGTTAGACAGAGCATGAAAGTAGGATAAACGCGGTTGAAATGCGAGCGTTGCGCAAAATCTGTGGTGTAACGCTTGCAGACCGTATTCGCAATGATGAGGTTAGAAGCAGAGTTGGTCTGAAATAGAGCGTCGGTATTAAAATAAGAAGAGGTATGCTCCGTTGGTTCGGACATGTAGAAAGAATGCAGGATGAAAGAATGACGAAGCAGATATACAATGCAAAAGTGGAAGGATGTAGGAGCCGAGGAAGGCCAAGACTTACCTATCATGATCAAATTGGTCGTGTTCTATCAGAAGGTGATGTCATTAGCCCTAGAAACCGGCGAGCGTGCATGAAAAGAGCAATGAATGTGAAAGAAGCGAGTGAGGTATGTAAGGATCGAGTCGCGTGGCGCTCGGTTCTCTCTGCCTACCCCGTAAGGGATTTGGCGTGAAGTTATAGAATAGAATAGAAAGACGTAGTTATATCAGATGCTTGAATTCTACGCTCAACAGAGAATCTATTGTTTAATGCGCAGTCTGCGTTAAACTATATTGTTTTTTTTTATACTATGTCGGGAGGCATACAAGCATACGGCCCACCTGATGTAAAGCGGACACCGTAGCCTATTGACGCTTGCGATATATTAATTATCACGCGCGCGATTCCTCCTCTGCTGCTTACACAGCAACTCTGGTGACCTCACTCACACGCAGAAACACAACAACCCTCTAGGGTTGTACTGTACCTAGAATGGGTGCATCTAAGTGGTCAATATTTTCTAAAAAGTAAACCGTGAGAGCTCAGCAGTTTACAATGTACCTGTTACATCAATCCAGCTAAAAATACTTGTCATAGGAATGTTTATTTTTATATTTAAGTATATATCTATTTCAGAAAATAGAAAAAGAATCTGTACTGTCAGCCACGCAAGTTGAGATCACTCCACGAAAATGAAAATCAATCAAGAAACTGCAGACTCACTATGTTCGATAGAGTCAACAAATCTAGACTTTTTTATGTAAAAATATAACTACGCGCAAGTGTACCCCAGAATTAAGAAAATTTGCATTAAGTAATTATTAGATTTGGTGGCCGCGGCAGTCTTAGTTTGGAGATATACGTGCATATAGATTAAGTAGGTGCCTATATAACAGTTAGCCGTACGTTAACAGTAAGTGGTTGAATTAAAATGTTTTCATGTGTGTTGATTATTGTCCCTTACAGTATATAGATTTTAAGTTTTTGTATGATAAAGGGTCGAATGTAAGAAAAATTAGTACATCTTGTTGCGATTTTGATCCAATAAAGTGGTCCCAATATGGTAATGTTTCCAGGGCTGGCTAATTTTTATCATGCTTTCTCGGTTGCATAATCAGACTGCCTCGCTCGCACCCGGCGTGTATAAATATGGGCCGGGGCGCGACGATCGACACAGTTGTAACCTGCAGTTATTGGATAATCATCTCCCGCTACTTTGCAAATAAGTCATCTCCTTTGATGGCCATCGCTCTCTGGAAGCATTACCTCTGGCCTCATACAACAATACAAGCCTTTCATTTCTCCAGCCAACTCGTGGGAAGAACTAATCCGCCAGTACCTACCTATATTATTTTATATTCTCGTGTACGGGTCGTATCGAAGGGGCCCATACAAAACGATAATGCTTGATCAATTGCAACTCTTTTTTAAGACCAATGAATTTGTCATGATGCGCAATACAGTTTAACAGGTGGTAAATCTACTACGGATGCAGAGTTGGCATTGGTTAAGCATATCCTTAACTCCTGGGAGAGACCACAGGATGCTTTTTTAGTTTTTTGTAATCTCTCTAAAGCTTTTCATTGTGTCGATCATCAGACATTGTTACTCAAGCTCAAGTTAAAGCCCAGAACTTAATTGCATTTATTTAAATAACAGGTCAGACAGTTGATATAAACAGGGTTAAATCTAAAGGCAATAATCCTAATATCGTGGTGCCGCAGGTTTCTATTTTGGGACCCTTTTTATTTTTAGTATATGCGATGATCTGCCCTACGTGGTGCAGAAAAGGCGTATATTTACTGATACTGATATATAAAATTATGTACTGATGATACCTGTCTAATTTTTAATGTCACTCGCCGGTGTGAAAACATTGACAAGGTAAATGGTGTTATGTCTTCTATTTTAAACTGGTTCACATGTAGTAATCGTTTGCTAAACTCGACTAAAAGCAAATGCATCAAATTTAGTCTTCCGAATGTGACTTCTCCCAATACAGAAGTGCTCATTGGGAATAATAAATTAGAATTCGTTAATAATACTGCGTTTCTTAGAATTACAGTAGACTCCAAATTACAATGGGGCCCCACATAAATAAATTTGCCGGTAAGCTCAGTTCCGCTGCATATGTAAAATGTATAATAATTTTACAAAGAATTTTTTTTAAAATTACATTAAAAATGTTCTTTGTAAAAAGGGCTTATTATAGAACTGGTGAATATGTGATTGACAAAGATTTCTGGAAATAATTCAGCACAGACTATCATTCCTTAACAAACATAAACTTTAATTCTACCATTTGATATCATTATTGTACCAATATGCTGATGTGAATTTATTGTAATATCAAATTGGCAATTTTAAAAGAGACCTATATTGGCAAGTCTGTTTCGACATTTCTTCTTCTCTAATGATCATTTCCGAAATATTCGCAGATTAAAAAAGAACAATAGTAGGTAATATTGAGAATTGAATAAGATCCAATAAGATTATATTTAAAAAAAATGTAAGACGTGTCTAAGTATCTACGAGGGTCCAATCACAAATAAATAAGGTAAACTTGGAACATAATCGGTTACAATCACAACAAGGGACCGGACATATCTAAAAGTAATTCCAATTAATCTTTTATGATTGAATTACTTTTCGAAATGTCCGGTCCCCTGTTCTGATTGTAACCGATTATGTTCCAAGTTTACCCCATCAATGAGGTTATAAGTTGCGTAGTGGCAATACTTATTGTGTATGGCATGTAGATTACAAAGTTATGTTTATTATCTCTATCTCATACCCCTATACGCTGATGACCCGTCTATCTATATACTCTGTCTACGGACATTACTAAATATTCTTCTTCTTAATTTAAGCATTTGACGCGCGGTCCGCGCACGTGTACCACTTTTGTCATTATCAAATGTTCTATTTATTTATTATTTAAGTATATACTAATTATACTTTCATAACGTGCAACGCTTATATTTATAATTACATTACATGTAACGAAATGAAGTCCTTTATTGTCACTCACAATGTCGTAACATTAACAGTTTAATTTAAACTAGAACTTACATTTGATTTAATCTTTAACATATAATATGATATTATTGTTGTAGTTACAAATACTTGTAGTTACGGCGATTGTGAGGGAGCGGAATCTGTACTAGGATACACTGTGTTACAGCATTCCGGCTTCCCGCACTTGGCACCTCGATTGGACAATCTCTGTGTGTCTCTCTGTCTATGTGTGTGTGTGTGTGTGTGTGTGTGTGTGTGTGTGTGTGTGTGTGTGTGTGTGTGCGTGCGTGTACGTGTGCGTATGTATCGTAGATAGAGTACATGTATGATTGCATGTGCATGTGTTGATCATCATCATCATCAGTCATCCATCGCCGAGAAATCATCGTTCAGAAAGTTACAAAATGTATACTTCCAATGACTCCATTTTATATCGGCAGAACATTAGTTGGGCTCTACATTAAATCGATCTGGTCGTAAATAATGTGACATGGTAGAATTTACAACTGCATTAGAACTTGTGGGTGAAGAATTACTTAAAGACAATTTATGAAAATTTTAGCAAATTAAAACCTGATATTCAAAGGGTCTTTCATTCGACAATACACTTTCGGCATATTAAGATGGACCAAGGCCGAGTTAGACAACCTGAACGTAAACGTCTGATGTAGACATTCCCGCGTCGGTGGCCTGGGTACATTTCGGTGCCTTCTTTGAGGAAACCGAAGATTTTTGTCTGTGTTGTGGGCCTTGTGAGTTCTGAGGTACCTTATATAAATATACACCAGTGTCATTTCTCGAGAACGGTAGTGTCACAAACTACTGGGACCGGTCTATTATCACAGACAAGACTATTGTCGCCAATAGACCTGATATTGTGATAATAGATCGGGAGACACGCCGTGCAGTTCTCGTTGACGTCACTATTCCCTATGACGAAAACCTCGTGAAGGCCCAGAAAGAGAAACTTTCTAAGTACTTGGACTTGGCTCACGACGTTACCGCCATGTGACATGTAGAATCAACGATAATGGTTCCAATAGTCGTGACAGCAAACGGACTTATAGCGAAGAGTCTCGACCGCTATCTTGAGAGGCTCTCGCTTAGCAGTTGGGCCAAGAACCAGATTCAACACGCAATTCTTCTGGACACGGCCCACATTGTAAGGAGGTTTCTCGCTCTGGAGCCCTGACCACCGGCTTGGGTTTTCGCTTCGCTACCGGCGGGTGCCTTCTTTTTTATATGTATTTTTTTATATGTACTGCATATTTAAAATATAAGAGAAGTGTAAATAAAAATATAAAAATAAACAATTTTTAACGGAAATATCGCGTATTTTATTTATTTTGTTGAACCTGACGTTTCGAACGCTTTGCAGCGTTCGTGATCGCATGAAGACTAAGGGGTCATTTGTCTTACATTGGTTATTCAATTATTGCATCTACCGACCATAGACGTAATAAAAAAGTCAGACGGAATCTCGCTGAGAAACAACTGAAGCACCACAATGGCGGCATGTAACTATGTGTGAGGCTGGATTTAGTGCACGACCGACGGTGAGCGCGTACCGTCAGCGCTGACGGTGAGCACTGAGCGCCGGTCAAAATTTGTGTTTAGTGTTACGCTGACAAGAAACTTGACCAGACGTGTACTATCGCAAAGAAAAATGTTCGTATTATTTACGTAAACGAATACGCAATAAAAGACGCAGAAGATACCATGTTCATCCAGTTATTGTGGACAGGCTAATTGAAGGAGAATTTTGTACACTTTATTCGAAATTGCGGGATCATGAGGAAAAATTTTTCTACTACTTTAGGATGTCTCTTAGAAGTTTCGACGAGCTGCTAGCAAAATTGGAATTAAAATTGAAACATCAGAACATGTATCGAGCTCCGGTGGCACACATTTTTTCCGTCGCGAAGAACTTGTTGCAAACACTTCTCATCGCAATACTACGCACGCGCGTGCGGTCGGTCGCTCCGTCGGCGTGGCACTGAACGCACACATATACCGCCATAGCGCGTCAGCCGACCGACATACGCCGGGCGGACGAGCTCGACCGATGGTCCCCTTCAGCGCGACGTAGCTGTACGCGCGTAGGTAATAATCAGCGTTGCACTGAAGCTGTTCATTGATTTTAATGAATATAGCTACGTTCGACCGACGTCAGCGCTCACCGTCGGTCGTGCACTAAATCCAGCCTGATTGGTTCTTTTATCCCCGAGGGGAAAGGCAAAGGGATCTAGCCCATACAGCCAAGTCATCAGTTTAGAACCATTTGAAAATCTTAAATCTCTGTTCCAGCTTCAGGAACTGTGCTGAAAAAATACTTGGGAAGGGTACCTAGACCCAATCAACCCAATTTAAATACCACCCGTAAAATGATAGTGATTTTTACAAGGTTTTCTAGATGAACTTATTCACGTCTTCCAAAAAGTGCATAAACGTGTCATGTTTGAGTTTTTTCATTACTGTATAATTTCACTAGCACTTATGTTACAATATACTATCGAAATTGTCACACAAAACTAATTTTATACTGAATTGTATAAATTTCAAGTAAAACAACAATGTCACTCGTCAAAAGCGCGGGAAGAAGTCCAAATCCAGCCTGAGTGTCAAGTGGGTTGCCAGATGGAAGAAAATTTCCCATTTCTTTAACTAAAAAGAAATAAAAAATTATATGATTCGTAACTGTCTTCGAAACTCGAATTTTATGGACCGTTGATTTGTAACTTGTGTTGTTTAAAATAGGTATTGATGAAAATAAATTAAACTCATGAAATATAACATTACATATGCCTTTTATTATGTAGGACAAACAGATGCATACTTACTTATTTGAAATAAAAATGCCCAAACAAATACAGCAATTTTAATGACCAGACGAGGCTCTGGCGAAAGAGAGGTAGGGCACGTTAGCCTGACTGGGGAAGTACCTCCACCTCACAGAAGACAGCAGCTACTCCTCACACTCAAAATGTATACTGCATATTACACTGGATCTAGATGGAATCAAGCCGCTTTCTTTTCTGGACTCTCTTATGATTTGTACCTAATCATTCTTCCATGCATCGTTTGACGATGGAAATCTAAAAATTTTAAAGTTATGAATAATAGTTGTTCAGTAAAAGAATCATAGGATGTAAGTTTATATGTCTGTTTAAACAAAATTAGGTATCTGAATTAAGTAAGAATTACAAGAGAACAAAAGAAAAATGAACCCCCACACATTTACGCTAATTTGGAAATGTGAGTTATGGCAACACCGGTCGATTTATTGCTTTCAAAAATTAATTTAAGTGAAAACGATTAGTTAATCAGAAAAATTATTTGCTTAAAATTTATTTATTTATATTTATTTATTATTATTTTTCGACAAGGTTATCACGCGGCGAGGTGTCGGTGCGTTATGGCGGGCGGTAGACTTACTATGGTGTGAATGTGTGCGTGTCGGCTCGTACGTATAGCGACTGACTTACTATGGAGGTGCTTCAGTGTTTAGTTCGGGAGACGATGTCTGCTTTTTTTATTATGTCTATGCTACCGACATGGATGAATTAATTATATATGTTCCGATTCACACAAAAATCGCTCACGGTGTCCGAACGTTTTTTTAGTATATCTCTGGGTTTGTGACTTGATTATTTTTAGGACTGGATATATTGGATATAATGGACTATTGAAATTGGGGTGTTTTCTTATTTCAATTCGAAAAGTCAAGAAATTAATACTAAAAATAAAATATAACAAAATATTATTTATTGACAACAAATGAAAAAATAATTATTTCACAAATAAAAAGTCTGGGCTGAGATCTTGCCATATTTTATGAAGATAGTTAAAATACTTATTTATTTTTTTATGTAAACTAGAAGTCGTTAGAATAGTCGCTAGATTTTTTTTGTCGCTAGACACATAATTTAAGCCGCTGTAAAAAATGAAATGTCGCTAGATCTAGCGACAAAGTCGCTAAATTGGCAACACTGTCAGTGTCTGCTCTGTTCGATTACCGATAGGACTTCATCCCGCGCTTTTGACGAGTGACATTGTTCTTATACTTGAAATTTTTACAATTCAGTGTAAAATTAGTTTTATGTGACAATTTCGACAGGGTTTTGTAACATAAGTGATAGTGCAATTATACAATAATGAAAAACCTCAAATATAACGCGTTTATGCACTTTTTCGAAGACGTGAATAAGTTCATCAAGAAAACTTTGTAAAATTCATTGAAATTAAACTATTTTTAACGGAAGTATTGCGTGTTTTATTTATTTTGTTGAAACCTGTCGTTTCGAACGCTTTGCAGCGTCCGTGGTCGCAGGAAAGACTAAGGTGGTATTTGTCTTACATTACTTATTCAATTATTACATCTATGTACCGACATGGATGGATTAATTATATATGTTCCGATTCACACAAAAATCGCTCACAGTGTCCGAACATTTTTTAGTAGATCTTTGGATTTGTGATTTGATTATTTTTAGGACTGGATCCTAAGCAGGTGGTACTTGCCAACCATCTTCTCTATTGAAATTGGGGTGTTTTCTTATTTCAATAGCCTCGCGCAACATTCTCGGCATGTAGCGATTCTCCTTGGCGAGGATTTGTGGTTTATCGAACCGGATGTAATGGTTTGGTTGGTCCAGTGTATGTTCACATACTGCAGAGTTTTTATCGCGCCTATTCTTCATGTCAGCAATGTGTTCTTTCACACGAGTACCTACGCTTCTCTTTGTTTGCCCTATGTATGATAAACCACATTCGCAGTCTAATTTGTATTTTAAGGGATCCAAGAAGTTCAAACAACGTTTTAAATAATCACACTTTATTCCTCCATATCCACAATCGGTCTCCACAATGTTTCACTTTCAAGCGCTAACGCGCGTCTGACCCGATTCCCATGCGCTACCGAGTACCACGTGCCGGAAGCGCTTATTACATTAGTTCATATATATTGTATAATCAATGTAAACTTCCTTAAATAATTATAAATTAATTTTACAATATTAAACACATTTTAAACTACAGAATTAAAATAATACTCGATGTTTTCTACACCGGAAACTACACCCGTCTTTTGCGCCACCGTGTGTTCTGCAGCGGAAAAGACGCATATTCATTAAACCAAAAATATCTTTGTAATTAATATTAATTTGTTTATTATTTATTTATTATCTACAATATCTAATAATCAATTATATTTAATAGAGAAATTGTCTCATAGTATACCCAACTAACAAACTAACCCTAACAGTATACTCCTGCATCTTGTAGGGGGATATTAGACTTGATAGGTCTTAGAAATTGACTGATCTTCTTATGGGGCTTGAAATAAGTTTTAATTGAAGCTCGCCGTAAGATGTTGCCAATTTTGTCTGGGACTCCCTTTAAGTATGGTAAGATGGCAGGTTGACGTTCAACTGTAGGTGGCTTCGGGCGGCTTCTGTGACGCATGCGAGGGAGTTTGTGACTATTGCTTCGCAGTACTTGTTTGACATGTTGAAGTTCCTCCCCTAGATGCTCAGCGTCGCAGACGCCGTGTGCTCTCTGAAACAAAGATTTGCCTACGGTAGCTAACTGACATGGATGGTGGTGTGAGTTACCATTGAGATATTTGTCTGTATGGGTGGGTTTCCTATACACTGTGTGAGTAAGTGAGTTGTCAAGTTTCCTGGTGATTAATATATCAAGGAATGCTAGTGAATTATTTGCCTCTAATTCCATGGTGAATTTGATTTTATTGTTGATGGAATTAAGGTGGTGTAGGAATATAGACACTTTATCTTTGGGTATGGCAACAAAAGTATCATCTACGTACCGTTTGTACATCTTCGGCACAGCCGGTGCCATCGACAGCGCTTTTTCCTCAAGGTCTTCCATGAAATTGTTTGTAAAATTCCTATCGTTTTACGGGTGGTATTTAAACTGGATTGATTGGGTCGAAGTACCCTTCCCAAGTATTTTTTGAGCACAGTTCCTGAAGCTGGAACATAGAATTAAGATTTTCGAATGGTTCTAAACTGATGACTTGGCTGTATGGGCTAGATCCCTTTGCCTTTCCCCACGGGGATAAAAGAACCAAAAAAAAAAAATACCTATACGATCAGACATTTGGTACTCAATATTTATGGAATCCCTTTCAAGTTTGGTTGTGGAAAAAGTATTAAAAGTGTTTGTAATAATGTCGGTTGGAAACGTGTGCAGACTTTGTCTGTCGACGGACGCACCTGTGCGAGTCATAGCCGGCAGTCCACTACAACATGTTTATGAAAAACTGACCGAGGTCTCTGTGAGTATTACTGCATATATTGTCTCCTGACTGTCTATTGTTCAGTAATGAACCCTGCTGCTGCTTGTTGGTTACGTAGCGAAGAGTTCTTATAATGGTGTGAATGTTTTTTCATAGTTATTTAGTCTGACAAGTAGCCAATCTCTAGTATCAGATAGCACAAATATACTTGAATAAACATTGTTGTAGAAATTTTATACAATCATATTATTTATAAGGTTTAAAAAAAATTCCCATTACAAAGTACATAAATTGTAATAAAAGAACTGAATGTCAATATCTCGTTAATGTTAATACTTGCACTTGTACAGGTTCCACTTCACATTTTTGTTTATTAATTATTTTTACCAACCGGTTTCATCTTTACGGCATTATCAAGGTATTTTATATAACATATAAGTACAAGTATTAACATTAACAAGATGTCTTCATACTCGTAATTCCACCAAGTGCCTACAATCAACAGTATCAATGTAAATTAATGTCAATATTTTAATTCAGGGTTGGCATTAGTGATGTTACGGAGCTTCGACTCCGACTCCGAAAGGTCGGAACATCCGATTGGTTTTACACCTCCGACTCCGACTTCGGTTCCGATAATTTTGAATCGGAGGATAACGAAGATCGAAACGCAGCGAACGACCGCGGTCAGAACGCGTGGGAAGCAAGTTTTGACTTGTCGCCCCGTAATCCCCCTCCAACGTGCGAGTGTTTCAACTCAATCAAAAAGCTAGACGTAGTAAAGGAATATAATACGCGGTAAGAAGCCTACATAATTATTATTCCATAAACATTTTTAAAGTTGGAAAAAATACATTTTCGAATATTTATTTATTTTTATTTACAGGTGGCACTTTCTACATGCTGGAATGGATGATTAAAATAAAAGATTCGCTGTCTCTGTATGCTAGTAAACACAACATCCCACAAATATCTCCTGATGAATGGCTGCATCGCAATAAATTAGTGTCCATTCTTAAACCTTTTGAAGAGGTTACCGGAAACATGAGTGACAGTAATACTAGCATTTCATCGGTAATTCCACTTATACACATTCTAAAACACACATTACAATTGGAAGAAAGTAAACCAGACACAAATGAAATATTTAAAACCGCAATAAAATGGACTATCGAACAATTAAATTCAAAATTTGGGGACCTTCCTTTTAACAACTTCTTTGCAATAGCTACATATTTGGATCCTCGGTATAAAACAATTTTTTTTAACGAAGTGAATAAAGAAAATGTTGAATCTGAATTGATCAGTTTGCTTGATAGCATAGATAACTCTGCAAATCTGCAAATAGCAGAGGGTAGTAATACTGACACTCCTATAGAAAAACGGGCAAGGTTCAGTAGATGTATCTAACAATGTCCAATCCATTTTATCAAATATATTGATGAATGATGATGAGGATGCTAACGCCACAACGGATCGTAATTCTGTTGATAAATTCATTGTATGGAAGAGCTTACTTAACGAGTACAACAAAGAAAAACGTATTCCTATTGGTGACGATCCCTTACTATGGTGGAGAGTAAATACATAATTTCAAACATTGTACTTGATTGTTCGCCAATATTTATCGTGTCCACCAGGCTCAGTGGCAAGTAATCAACTTTTTAGTGGCGCTGGCCTAATATATGATCCGCTCAGAAATAGACTAGACGGAGATAAAGCTGCTAAGCTTTTATTTATTAAATACAATTTTTTGCTTTTAGAGTTACTTAAGTTGATTTAATTTTTTTAATTAAGTATATAATACCTATGTATTGTGATTGTTGGCACATATTATTATTATTTTTCTATTGTTGCATGTAGGTATGTGTATTAATTATCATCACTTATGTGTGACTGATTAAAGAGACTGATTAAGTACTGAATTATGTTTTTATTATTTCATTAGGCCTGCTCTTACTTAACACATATCTATCTCTCACTACTCCGCGACTGCCTCCGATTCCGACTCCGGTTCCGACTCCGACTCCGATACATCAAATTTAAAACCTCCGGCTCCGACTCCGGTTCCGGTAAACCTACCTCCGTAACATCCCTAGTTGGCATGATTAAAACAAGTTGTTTTAAAACACACATTTAAAACAATGTTTTAAACAGTTTGGAATAAAACAGTGTTTTTTATTGAGTGTTCAAAAACACAGTTTAAAACAAGTTTAAAACAATTTTTAAAACTAGTACAAAAAACAGGATATAAAACAACTTTTAATATATAATACTCTGAAAATGAATGGGAACTGATAAATATTTTAGACTTAAAATAGCCTGTAAACAATTGCAATATTGGATCAGTGACATATATGTCATTTTAATTAGAAATTATTTTAAGGAAACTATTTATTTGGGCTTGTAATTAAACATCCAAATTTTTCATTATAATATACTCAATTCAGTCAAACTTAACCTGTGAGACCCCGTTATATACGTTTTCACATACATCTCTTGGCGGAAAAGCGGCCCGCGGGTAATGAGAGATTAAACAGTATTATTGTAACTGTAACATAACTAAGTAAGTATGTAACGCGTCGGATACGTCCCTGGTCCTAAGCCCGCCCTGTACTCACATACGAACTCCACTCCTGCGTTCATTCTTCTAGAGCAGTCGACATTATTGTTATCACGCGGAGCGCACATCTGTTTCGACTCCTTACAACTACGCCCACTTTCTTATAAAATGTGGCTGCATTATTGTTAGACTTTATAATTGGTGTTCAGTGGCAGACGATTAAACGTGTGGAATCGTTTCTGTGCTTTCCTTACACTATAAGTACTAATTTTTAACGATCAAAATTGTGTGCGTCAGACAGACATGATACAATACAATACACTTTATTGCACCAAAAGAAAAATATATAAAAAAACAACAATTAAAAAAAGTATCAGTACAACGGCGGTCTTATCGCGATGCGATCTCTTCCAGACAACCTTAGGGTAGAGGAGAAGTGAAGAAACAAGGTAGAGTGGCGCATGATCAAAACTTATTATTTTTTATTTAAGTACTTAAATACTGTGACAAGTTTTGCAGTCTTCTCGGTACCAAGCTTATTTCGTACGTCCAAATGAATGAATCCAAATGTTGAAAACAGTCTTTCAATGTCGGCACTTGAAGCAACAGCAGTATGAAGCTCAGTAATTCCCTGCCAGTAAAGTCCGGCCGGGGAAATCCCATTCAGTCGCCCCGCACCATCTGAGTACTCCCTCCTGACAGTTCCCAATGTCGAATCACTGGTGAAGTGGTGAGGATGTAAATCCCCGCAAGTATTCTACTATTTTGAATATACTTTTCAGTGTTACCCCTACTATGAACATCAGAACATACAGGTGCTCAAAAATTAAAATAAATTATGATTAATGGGCCCGTTTGATTTGAAATTGAGAATTAAGTACTCAAAAGAAAAAAAACATATTAAACAAAAAAACACATGTTTAAAACATTTTGAACAGTTTGTTTTATAAAATTAAAAAAAACTTTTTTTCCACCCCTGTTTTAATTAGTGAAAGTGGATTGTTATTCTCGATTGCAAATGTATATTTTTGTACAGTGATGTAAATATTCTTTTCCAGTTAAAAACTCCGCTCTGCCCCGTGGCAGCGTGTTACGTGTGCTACTCTCAACTGAGGAGGTGCCACAACCTGATGGTCAGGGCGGTGAGGGCGGACAAGGTTCTCACACAAATTCTGCAGAGTGAAGCAGGAGTAAGTTAAAACTTTAATTGATTCAGGCGTTATTTTGCGAAAGTCAAATTTACATGCATTTTGATCGAACCTGCTTTGTGTGCTTCCGCCACCAATTAGTTCATGCGGTCTAGCGCCGGCTGGTACCCACCCACTACCGTTAGTAGATGCAACATGTCGACGCTGCCATGGCTGCTCCGGTAGTCTCTGCCTCGGCTGCTGCGGTCGTCCGCCATCGTCGCCACCGTCGCTGCCACGACTGGCCTGGTAGTCGCTGTGGCAGCGACGGTGGCGACGATGGCGGACGACCGCAGCAGCCGAGGCAGAGACTACCGGAGCTTGTTTAAACTCGACGAGCTTGGTGGTGGTGGAATGATGTAATTTTGACACAGGACACGGAGGTCAAAGAGGCAGGGTGAATCAAGCAACCCATCTTGGGAAGTACCTCCACCTTACAGAAAACCGCAGTGAAATAACAACTCTCTAGATTAGAGGGTTGTTGTGTTCCTGCGTGTGAGTGAGGTCACCAATAAACTCCTAAGAAGGTGGCTGTGTAAGCAGCAGAGGAGGCATTGTGCAAATGATACATAATACATATATAACAAGCGTTAATAGTCTACGGTAACTGCTTTACATCAGGTGGACCATATGGTGTATGCCCTCCGATGTTGTATATGAAAAAAAATATTTTCATATACATTTTACAAATTTACTGTGATCATTACACAAATACATGTTCAGACTACAACGAACTTCTTGAGGTTACTTCTTTATATATAAACTAGCTTATGCCCGCGGCTTCGCACGCGTAGATTTTGGAATTTCAGCAGTTTTACTTACTTTTATTTTACTTCTTATTTTTTAGTACAGTCGGCATTAAATAGTTAGTAAAAGTATCAAATATTTGTGTAGTAGATAATGAAGATATGTCACGGCCTGTTCGGTTTTCAAAAACTATTTGATACTTGCTGTATACATTCAACGCACCTCTTTATTCTCAACATTGCCTATTTTAAAAACATTAAAGTTTAAAGCCACTTCAAAAAATATCTGCCTGGGTTGAAATTCAAAAAAATCTTCCTTATCTCTCATATGCATTACAAAAGGAACCTATTGGTGAGTCAGTGAATTAGACAGGAACTACATTTCTATATAGATTAGCGTCTCGTTCAAACACAATTTCAACTCCCTTTTCACCTCACCTCGCTAAGGGTGGAATTTTTGAAAACGTTGAAACCATTTTTTTTTGGATTCTAATAGAGAGTATCTATACAAAGTTTCAAGTCACTAACTTCAAAAAGTTTTCTGCTCCATACAAACTGTCAACCCCCCTTTCAGCCCCTAAAGGTGGAATTTTGAAAAACGCTGAAATCACTTATTTGACGTCTTGATTGAGAGTATATTTATAGTCTAAAGCAGCTCACTTTAAAAAATAATATTTTTTTAATAATTCAACTTTTAGTTCAAGAAATACTTTTGACCTCCATTACACCCGGGGTGGAATTTTAAAAATACTTTTTTGGGATTTTAATAAAGAGTATCTGTATAAAGTTTCAAGTCACTAATTTGAAATAATTTTTCAACTCCATACAAACTGTCAAGCCCCTCTTCACTCTCGTGAGGTTTATAAAAGTAACCTCTTTGCAAAATTTCAGCATTCTAGGTTCAAGATTTGGCTACGGAGTTGATGAGTCAGTGAATTAGTCAGGAACTCCAGTTTTATATATATAGATATCCACCTTAGATTGTGATAACACGTCCTATTGTAGGCAATTTCTTAATATTACCAATCTCTTAATTTAGTATTATGGAAAGAGGAGATCTTGTTTCCATAAATATTTTTATAAACCAGCATACGGTCTGCCTGATGGTAAGCCGTCAGCCTAGTCTATGGACATTTGCAACATCAGGGTTGTTACTCGTGCGTGGCCGACTCTGTACTAAAAATAGAATAAATAATAATAATTAATCCGAATATTGCAACAATTTTTTTGTTATAATAAATAATCAAGGTGATCATCACCTACACTACATCGAAGTACGAATTAGAACATTCAAATCAGTCTTTTTTTTTTTGACCAGATTATGTAGTTAGCCCCGAGTGGGCTGTTACTACGTCACCGGACTAAACAAATCAATCATCACTGCGGTCTATACTTAGTGAGCTACAAAAGAAACCATAGCGCGTTTCAATTTGGCTTATGGCGCCATCTCTTAGCAATAATTGGAACTAATCGAAACTAATACATATATATTTTATGCCTCTGTTTTTAACCCCCGACGAAAACACGACAGGGTGTTATAAGTTAGACATTCGTGTGTGCGTGTGTGAGGGTGTGTCTGTGTGAGGGGGTGTGTGTGTGTGTGTGTGTTTGAGGGTGTATGCGTGTGTGTGAGGGTGTGTGTGTGTCTATGTGATTCTGAGTCTTCCTGTGTCATCAGAGCTCCCGCACGGATGAACCGAATTAGATTATTTTTTTTTTTGAAAGGTGTATTAGTCGGTAGTGTTCTTAGCTATGTTTGGTGAGAATTGGTCCAGCACTGAAATGAAAGCGCGAATGACGAACTGAATTTCTGGACTGTCGGGGAGGTTTTAAATTTTAAACAGTTAGATATTTTCTGCATTCGGGTTACCCACTTGTCGACCGCGGCACATTCGTGCGCGCACGGTCTGCGAGATAGAAGAGTTTCGACAGGTTCGAATCCGATAATGTAGGTAAAAACGAAAATGTTTTATACTTATTAGTTTAGAAAAAAATATTTTACATTTGGTTCATGACTTTCAATGAAACTTCTTAATATTGAATTTCAATCGAATAACTTCAAAAACGGAAAGTTTCATACTAACTTTACATCCCCGTTTTACCGCCCTTAAGGGATGATTTTTGAGAAAAATATTTTACTCGTGTTTCATGCCTTTCAATACCTTCTTCTAACTTCAAAATCGGCAAAGTTTCATACTAACTTTGCGCCCCTGTTTAACCCCCTAAGGGATGAATTTTGAAAAAAATATTTTACTCATGTTTCATGCCTTTCAGTAAAGAACCTTCATGCTGAATTTCATTAGAATAACTTCAAAAACGGCAAAGTTTCATACTAAATTTGCGCCCCTGTTTAACCCCCTAAGGAATGTATTTTGAAAAAAATATTGTACTCATGTTTCATGCCTTTCAATAAAGAACCTTCATGCTGAATTTCATTCGAATAACTTCAAAAACGGCAAAGTTTCATACTAACTTTGCGCCCCTGTTTAACCCCTTAAGGGATGAATTTTGAAAAAATATATTTTATTCATGTTTCATGCCTTTCAGTAAAGAACCTTCATGCTGAATTTCATTAGAATAACTTCAAAAACGGCAAAGTTTCATACTAACTTTGCGCCCCTGTTTAAACCCCTAAGGGATGAATTTTGAAAAAAATATTTTACTCATGTTTCATGCCTTTCAGTAAAGAACCTTCATGCTGAATTTCATTCGAATAACTTCAAAAACGGCAAAGTTTCATACTAAATTTGCACCCCCGTTTTATCCCCTTAGGGGATGATTTTTGAGAAAAATATTTTACTCGTGTTTCATTCCTTTCAATAAAGAACCTTCATGCTGAATTTCATTCGAATACCTTCAAAAATAGCAAAGTTTCATACTAACTTTGCGCCCCTGTTTAACCCCCTAAGGGATGAATTTTGAAAAACATATTTTACTCATGTTTCATGCCTTTCAGTAAAGAACCTTTATGCTGAATTTCATTCGAATAACTTCAAAAACGGCAAAGTTTCATACTAAATTTGCACCCCCGTTTTACCCCCTTAGGGGATGAGTTTTGAGAAAAATATTTTACTCGTGTTTCATGTCTTTCAATAAAGAACCTTCATGCTGAATTTCATTCGAATAACTTCAAAAACGGCTAAGTTTCATACTAACTTTGCATCCCTGTTTAACCCCCTAAGGGATGAATTTTGAAAAAAAGATTTTACTCATGTTTCATGCCTTTCAGTAAAGAACCTTCATGCTGAATTTCATTCGAATAATTTCAAAAACGACAAAGTTTCATACTAAATTTGCACCCCCGTTTTACCCCCTTAGGGGATGAATTTCCAAAAATCCTTTCTTAGTGCTCCCCTACGTTATAAAAGGAACTCCTGTGCAAAATTTCAAGTTTCTAACCCTTATAGTTTAGGCCCTGCGTTGATATGTCAGTCAGTCAGCTTCTCCTTTTATATATATAGATAGGAGACTGCTAGCATAGATGCTTCCTGGAGTTGACTCTGATAAAGTTATGGTAGATGAACTATCACATACTGTTCTGTAGACTAGTGTAATACAGTTACAATCTAAATATAATCATTGTATGTTTCAACTGCCTGAAGAGTCGAAGTGTCCCTGTAATTCAATTCAATTTATTTATTTTGTGAGCATAGGGGATTATCAAGATGTACATGCAATGTGAGCCAGGTTCAGTTAGGTCAATTTAAAGGCTGAAAACACTAGTCTGTCAACATGATGGGCAACATGATGCTCAGAACGGGTTTCACTCAATGAAGAGTGATGAAATATATGCACACAGCTGTGAGAGTGGGATTTCCAAATGTGAAGATTGTGATGTTGCCACATGAACTTTGGATCAATATTGAAGAAATTAATATCAAAATCTATCTCGAAATTTAGAGAACAGACATAGTCTCCTACACATTTTTTGTTTAATCTAATCAATTACACTTGATGGGCATATAACAGTCAAAGCTGTGTGACATATGTGAAATAATGGAGGATTACACACATTTGGTAGCAGTGTGTGTTCGACATGCTTCTCATAGGGACAGGATCTTGCCTTCAAGCCAATCAGACCAATGGGAGTATTAAAGTATATCTTTGTATTACTTGTTATGAGGAATAGGGTGTAAAGTAAGCAGCGCGTGAACATTCCCTATGAGGCTGACATTATCGAGCTAAATGACTGGAAGCCTCAGAAAAATATTAGATTAAAAAAACAATTACATGTAACATGAGTTTACTCGCCATATTTTAATGCAGTACTGCTGTTATCTGTAACACTAACATTATCACGGAGGATTTAATATACAAATATTCTTTTTCAGGCCGAGCAAGAATTTGTTGCTGCAATAAAATGGTATCAACTCGATGATGGTCTGTGTCTGACTCCCACTAAGCTCTTCACCATTGCAGGCACTGAACACAGTTTGATGAAAGATGTAATCAAAGAAGAACCTCTGTCATCACAGTGCAATGAAGAAGAAGATGCAGACGTACAAACACTTGTGAAACATTTTAAATATGAGCAATCTGAACATGAAGGATCCGTTGAGAGAGCGGTACTGGAGGATATGGTTGATATGGAGAGCGAGGAATTGATAAATGAAGAAGGTGTAAAACTGGAGGTGTTAGAGGGCAATATGGAGGAACAAGAGTTAACGGTTGAAGATCATGTCAACTTTAAATTTGAAGAAATGCAAGATTTCATTAATGATGAATTAATAGATGAAGAAAATACAGCGGAGAAAACATTACAAGGGGCACAAGTCATTGAGGGCGAAAAGTTGAAAGGTAATAATCACTTTTTATAAACAATACTGCTTTTTACAACATACTGCACTAAGTGTCCACATTTAAGGTATATTTTCAGAGAATCTATCCATCACGAGGACTGTGTTTTGAACAATCTTAGTAGGTGGGTATGTACAACCACGTCACACGCAGTAAAATGGTCAAAGGGTAATAAGATCGCAAAAGTAAAAAAGGATTAGTTTGTGATCTATTGTATTTTGAGAAAGATGCCTAGAATTTTACCCAATGCTCCATTCACGCTGTTCCCTGCACTCGCTCCACATCAGCGGTGTAACATTTTTTTATTTAATACTTTATTGACTACAATACGCTTGGTTCAAAAGGCGGACTTAACGCTAATTGCGTTCTCTAACATTGCAGTTTTTATTAAAATTAAATATGAATCGTCCCTGTAAAGAACGTGTTCTTTATAGGGTCACCTAACATAAACATAAAAATGCATAAATAACTACGATAATACATACACAAACACAATAATACATACGAAACCCTAGTAATACATACATATTTTCCTCTATAAATAACTGTAATATAATTTATTTATTTATTTATTAATGCTTATGTATCTGACATTAACACAACACTGACATCTGTAATTCAATGGCTTAATAATAATAATTTGAAAATCTATTTAAATAAAACAAATATACCTAATGCATTTTAATCAGACCTAGGGCTTAGGGGTTCTTCTGACATTGTATTAGCATATCAAGACAATATTACTAACTATTGATAAAAGGCTGAATTGGAAAAGTCATATTGATGGACGCACAAAAAAGTTAGTAGCTTGGCGTATGACTTACTCGTATATAGACTCTCTTCTACGGTCAATATTAATATACTGCTTACAGCATATCATGGTCTTGTAGAATCTGCATTAAGATACGGAGTTATTTTTTGGTGTAACTCGAGACATGGTATTTAAAATGCAAAAACGATGCCTACGATTTATAAAATGCAAAAACGATGCCTACGATTTATGTTCAGCCTTCAAACTACTGGCAGCTGTAAATCACTATTTGCCTAGCATAAGATTCTGACGCTCCCCTCGTATATATTGGACGTGGCACTATTTGTTAGAAGTAATTCATATATATTCCCTCAAGTTAAAGACAAAGTTATTCGAAATCTACGTAACAAAAATAAACTTTGGTTGCCGCCTGCCAAAACAACTATGCTGCAACAGAGCATGATGTGGATGGTTCCAAAAATTTATAATAAAATTCCCGAAAGCTACAAAGAACTAAGTGCAAATCTATTTAAAGTGAGATTTAAAAGGTCACTGACCGGCATTTGCCAGTCATCTTTTAAATCTCACTTTAAATATATATTATACATTTATTATAACATAAATGAATACATGACTGATAAATTTTAGCTGATTAATTATATATTATATTGTATTAAAACAAAATTAATTATTAACATTAATGTTACGTTTGAAATTTGCTTTCTAATTGTTGTAATGTTTTAACATAGAATATTGACATTAGTATTACTAATTAATAATGAAGCATATATTTGCATACTATATCACAGCAAGACATGTTGAACCTAGTTTTAAGCAGACCAACATCCATTGTACACCTTTGCACCTCTGTATCTGATTTATAACTTATACATGTTTAAGCAAATAAATTATCTTATCTTATCACTAAAGAGGATATTTATGTGCCTTTCACCTGCGTATTGGGACAGAAGGCGTTTTGATCGATCCATTCTCTTCAGCTGTAGGGCCGAGCTTCAGGTCTTGTTTTTTTATACACGGCAGAGTATTCTGGCTTTAATAGCATTTGTAGTTCTAACAGCACGCGGTCACCTCGATCTTTTATGGTCTTCAACAGAAGAAGTGTTGACAAATCTGTCGATAGTACGATATACGGCTGATACCTAGCTATTCAAGTATCTTGAATATGGCCGACGGCTCCGTACCCACTTTGTACAAGCCATCATTGCAATCCTTTTATTTAATACCAAAAATCCTTATTGTAATTTGATAATAAACACACAGAAAATATGTAAAACGGCGGGAAATCGAAAGAAGATTTTAACATAATAAACGCGTTCCAAGTTCAAAATAATTAAAGAATTGAAAAAAAGAAAAGTTTCTATGTAACAGTGTATGGCCAGACTAGTTACATAAATGTTATTATCGAGAGTTGACGACGCTTGAGTGACACCCCTAGTGTTAGAAATATCCGTAAACTGTGATAACTGCTTACCATCAGGCGGGCAGGCAGGTCGTGCGCTCATTTGCTACATAAGTAGTAAACAAAACGCGGAAACTAGCTAGTATTAAATGAATTATAATGTCAGTAATCTCACCTTACGATCGAAAGCTTTGGTGAAGTCGCAAACGAATAACAATACTCGAGGGTTGCAATGTATTCTCACGAGTGATGTCACCGGAAAACTGCTTAGGTGCTGCGTTGTCAGCTGCGGGGATCGCAACGTGCGAGTGATAGAAAACATGCAAATAATAGCAATAGTCTATGTGTTACAAACATGAGAAATTTTCCAGTTTTGTAACAAACACCTAAAGAATCGTTTTGTTTGCGTAGATGAAGATACTACTGTAACATGAAAGATAAGGAGAATCAATCACTCAGAAAATACTCTTTCTTTTGATGTTACTCCGTCGCATATACACAGCAACGCACCAAGTGAAAGAGAGTAAATCGCAGATTACAAAGCGACTGTTTGATAGAAATTTATCAATAACACATTTTCTTTCATGTTGTCTTCGGTGACTGCAATACTATGAGATATAAATTGAACGATGTAACTCATTGTGTACAGGTGCCGCTCCGGCTGAAGAGTGTAAGGAAACACACGCGGACAAGATACAAGATGGAAAAGCAACGACATCAGACGGAAATAATCTTCTAGAAAATCCAAGAATGTGTAGGGAAGTTATGCAAGAAGAGACAACCAACAGAAACGTTAGCTCTTGCACGTTACGGAGCATTAACAAACATGCAAATAATAGACAAGTTTCAAAAAACACATCTGTGTATTCAGATACCGTGATAAACAAAGGTAATGTGAGTGTTAACAATGATCGTGTCTGCGCTAGTACTAACACAGATGTCGGCAATAGCAATAGTAACCAACTGAAGATGTTTATTTGCAAAAACTGCGGTGGTATGTTCGATAACAAACATCGACAAATAGAACATATAGAAGGCCATAATGATGTTAAAAAGGATGGAAACAGAGAAACACAAAGTACTAAGAATGTTTTCATATCTGAGGGTTCACGAAGATTTACTAAGGAGGATTATTCAAATAGAACTGGTAATAAACCCTTTGAATGTGAAGTATGTAATGCTAGATTTAGTAAAAAGAGTGGTTTGAATACACATTTAATGATACACACTGGTCATAAACCCTTTGAATGTGAGATATGTAAAGTTAGATTTAGTCACAAGGGTAATTTAAAGACACATTTAATGATACACACTGGTCATAAACCCTTTGAATGTGAGATATGTAAAGTTAGATTTAGTCAGAAGGGTAATTTAAAGACACATTTAATGAAACACACTGGTCGGAAACCCTTTGAATGTGAGGTATGTAAAGTTAGATTTAGTCAGAAGTGTAGTTTAAAGAACCATTCAGTGACACACACTGGTCAGAAACCCTTTGAATGTGAGATATGTAATGCTAGATTTACTAAGAAGAGTCATTTGAATACACATTTAATGATACACACTGGTCAGAAACCCTTCGAATGTGAGATATGTAAAGTTAGATTTAGTCAGAAGAGTAGTCTAAAGAAGCATTTTATGACACATACTGGTCAGAAACCCTTTGAATGTGAGATATGTAAAGTTAGATTTAGTCAGAAGAGTAGTCTAAAGAAGCATTTATTTACACATACTGGTCAGAAACCCTTTGAATGTGAGATATGTAACGTTAGATTTACACAGAAGAGTAATTTAAAGACACATTTAATGACACATACTAGTCAAAGACCGTTTGAATGTGAAATATGTAAAGTTAGATTTAGTTTACAGGTTCTTTTAAAGAGACATTCATTTACACATACTGGCCAGAAACCCTTTGAATGTGAGACATGTAATGCTAGATTTTGTCGGAAGAGTAGTTTAAAGAAACATTTAATGATACATACTGGACAGAAAGCCTTTGAATGTGACATATGTAAATTTAGATTTAGTCATAAGGGTCATTTAAAGAGACATTTAATGACACACACTCGTCAGAGATCCTTTGAATGTGAGATATGTAAAATTGGATTTAGTCAGAAGAGTTATTTAAAGAGACATTTAATGACACATACTGGTCAGAAACCATTTGAATGTGAGATATGTAAAGTTAGATTTACTCAGAATAGTAGTTTAAAGAAACATTTAATGATACACACTGGCCAGAAACCCTTTGAATGTGACATATGTAAAATTAGATTTAGTCGTAAGTGTCATTTAAAGAGACATTTAATGACACATACTCGTCAGAGACCTTTTGAATGTGAGATATGTAAAGTTAGATTTACTCAGAAGGGTAGTTTAAATAAACATTTAATGATACATACTGGACAGAAACCCTTTTAATGTGACACATGTAAAATTAGATTTAGTCGTAAGGGTCATTTAAAGAGACATTTAATGACACATACTCGTCAGAGACCTTTTGAATGTGAGATATGTAAAGTTAGATTTACTCAGAAGGGTAGTTTAAATAAACATTTAATGATACATACTGGACAGAAACCCTTTTAATGTGACACATGTAAAATTAGATTTAGTCGTAAGGGTCATTTAAAGAGACATTTAATGACACACACTCGTCAGAGGCCCTTTGGATGTAAAATATGTAAAGTTAGATTTAGTTTGCAGGGTCATTTAAAGAGACATTCAGTGACACATTGGTCAGAAACCCTTTGAATGTGAAATATGTAAAGTTAGATTTAGTCAGAAGAGTAATTTATAGAAACATTTAATGATACAAACGTGTTTGAAAGCCTTTGAATTTAAGATGTTTAAAGTTAGATTTAGTCAGAATAGTCATTTAAAGAAACTTTTAGTTACGCACACTGGTAAGAAACCTTTTTAATGTGATATATGTAAAGTTAGATTTAATCAGAAGAGTAGTTTAAATAATCATTAAATGATGCACACTGGTCCGAAACCCCTTGAATGTGAAATATGTAAAGTTAGATTTAGATTGTAAGGTCATTTAAAGACACATTCAATTACTCTGGTCAGGAACCCTTGGTATGTGAGATATGTAAAGTTAGATTTAGTCAGAATAGTCATGTAAAGAAATATTTAATTACGCACACTGGTATGAAACTTTTTTAATGTGATATATGTAAAGTTAGATTTAGTCAGAAGAGTAGTTTAAATAATCATTAAATGATGCATACTGGTCCGAAACCCTTTGAATGTGAAATATGTGAAGTTATATTTAGATTGTAAGGTCATTTAAAGACACATTCAATGACACGGGTCAGGAACCCTTGGTATGTGAGAAATGGAAAGTTAGATTTAGTCAGAATTGTCATTTAAAGAAACATTTTTTATTATTAAATGATACACACTGGTTAGAAACCCTTTGAATGTGAGATGTAAAGTTAGATTTAATTGTAAACAATTTTAATTTTCTTTTTCTTGTACAACGTTTGGAGGCATACAAGCATACGGCCCACAAGCGGTTAAAGCTGTTACCGTAGCCTATGAACGTTTGTAATACATGAAGATGGCATCATTCACTTTTGCTGCTAATACAGCTACTTATGAGTTTACTGGTGACATCACTCACACTCTGGAACACAACAACCCTCCAGAGAGTTGTTATTTCGCTGCGGTTTTCTGTGAGGAAGATGTACTTCCTCAGACGGGCTGCTTGATGCGCCCTTCCTCTCTGTGACTACGCCAAATCTCTTGTAGTGTAGGCAGAGAGAATCAAGCGCCACGTGACTCGATCCTTATACACCTCAATCGCTTTTTTTTAACATTCATTGCTCTTGTCTCACGCAATATGAGAAGCAACAAGGTTATAATTTGGTTCTACGCTTTACGTTATAAACTTTACTTAGTTTGAGGGTGTCATTCTTAACTAATGTAGACGCGATCTCCACGATGATGGGGGTATTCTTTGCTTCCTCCTTCTTGCCACGAACTCGATATATGTGTTAAATGTCATCTTATTAACCCCCCCCCCCTACTTTCTTTATGATTGACAGATTTATAACCATGTCTATAAGATCCGCTTTCGTCTCGTTATTCTTTTTTGGAACATTCTTTATCTTCAAATTAGTTTTTTTTTAGAAAAATTAGACTTTCTCTGCAAATCCTCGATTTTATTCTCTAAAATTGTTATTAGTTTCCTGTTCGTTTGGGCTGATACTCGTATAAAAATGATACCGAATTTTCTATGTTACGATTCAATTGTTGTATCTCCTTTAACATGGCAGCATTTTTTTTTTTGAACTCTTTCTCTTGATTTTCTGTAAATCGCATAATATTTCCTTCATTTCCCTGTAGGCTTCACTTTGATCATCCATTCTTTTTGTCTGGCTTTTACAAACTTTGGTGGCATTGATTTGCGCTACAACTTTAATTTCGCAGTCTGAGAGTGATTTGTCCAGCGTGCTAGCCATTATGCGTGATAGTCTTCAATAACACAAAACAGTGGACCATTCCTATAACTTAGTATAAGTATAAATGTGTACAATAACAGTACGACAGAGTTGATGTCTCCAGTGTTACGATTTCGTGTCTCAAACTTTGTTCGCAGAACCCGTAACAATAATATTCAGTTGCACATAAATACTGCCACTCAAACCCACACCGCACGTAGCACACCGTTCAGTTATGGATGTGGATGACGCGTAGCAGGCGTTATCGTAGCAAGCCACGTAGCACTGTCGTAGCGCAGGCGCAGGTCTCATCAGATGTTCAACGCGAGATGACGTGAGGCGGCGCGCCGTGTGCGTCATTGCGGAGCGAGACAAAAATAGCAGTTGTCTTTTGTCCGCGGAGGTGAGGATGCGGTAACCGCACTCGCTGCAACTTGCCGTGAGCCCGTGACCTTGGTTGCGCTGGCTTGCTAAAACAACTAATTTTTATGCGACGTAAGTGCTCTATTTGTTTCGTTAGGGAACTCACACGGATATGTATAAACATTTATAAGAGCGAAAAGCGCGATCGTATTTTAAATTATTAAAATTAACGAGTAACACGTCTTCTATCTATGGAATCTCGGACGAAAGAGGACGGATCGGTTAGGTGGTAATTTGCAGTCCCGCTACCCTTCCAGTGCATCGAAGTAGGAGGACACTACTCGGCGTACCGGTGCATCCGGCAAGCAAATGAAAGTCGTGTAGAGGCTCCACTTCATGGTATGCTCGTGCTCATCTCATATTATGGCTATACAATGATTGCAAATTGTAACTTTCAGGCAGTTTTATAATTTTAGTTTTGCTTTCTACCTTTCTATATCGTAAAATAATATTCAATTCTTCTTTATGGTGGTCCTGGTGTTCTCGTCTCGCCAATGTTTGTGTTTTAGTGTTTTATTTCAGCATTTGACTGTTCTTAGCAGGGATGTTACGGAGCTTCGACTCCGGTTCCGTTAAGTCGGAACTTCCGATTATTATTACACCTTCGGTTCCGACTTCGGCTCCGACACTTTTAAATCGAAGGTTTTAATCGGAGGCTGAAGCATAACATAGCAGCGGCGGCGGCCTGTGTCGACTGTTATGAACAGGTTCATACATGTCGCGCGGGGAATCCCCCCGACTCCCACTACGTGCACTCTATCGTCAATTATTTTTTCACTTGTTAATTTGTTACGCACACGACCCGTTCATAGGTTATAGATATTTGTTTTGATTTTTGCGGCTTATGAAGGTGCACAAAGCTAAGTGGCGCCCTCATTTTGTTTTTATTAATAACGCTGTATTAAGACCAATTCCAAAAAAACGCTCTATAGGGCACTAAAGAACCATATTTATGTTTTTTGAGACGTTTTGTTCGTAAAGTATAATACACTACTTTTGGAGTCAATTCATTTGATTTTAAAGCTTTTGTTCATTTAATATAATGTAATATGCTACTTTGGGTTTAAATTCATTTATTTTTATTTCTTGTTTATTTGGAAATATGCCAATTTTTTTTCATTGTTTGTGTTTTATTTTATAATTGAAAATTGAAATGAAAAAAATTTGACTAAATAATGTTATATTTGTCCTTAAATAAAAATTCTCTCTCATGCCACCACTTCTGACCCTGCCTCCGACTCCGATTCCGATTCCGACTCCGATAAAGCAATTTTAAAAACTCCGACTCCGCCTTCGGTTCCGATAAAACTACCTCCGTTACATCCCTAGTTCTTAGTATGAAACTACGCGAAGGAGTGTCTTTGTGCGTGAACAATAAATTAAATAATTTAACAAGTATTGAAATACCTGCAACAATAGACAAACAACGCAGACAAAGGTTAGTATGATTGTTAGAGATATATATTACAATTTTATGTTATTATTGTATTGTTAATGAACGCACACAAAGTGTATACAAAACAGTAGTTGACATATGTATTTGAAGTTTATAGGTCCGGGCTAGTGAAACGTGGAAAAAGTGAACGTGGTCTGGAGTGGCCTCATCCAGGCCACTCGTACAGAGAAATGTCCGTCACCCTCGTTAGTCAGCCAGTCAGAGGGTCGTGCACCCACGGAAGGTGCGTACGGGCCTCGAGCAGAAGCTCATTACCCGGGCCGTCTCCGGAAGGTATCGCTCCCGGGTGATTTTCTCTGCGAGTACGCAAGCGTGGAGATAATTTTATATCTGACTAACTGACTTGCTGGAGAGTGTTCGCATGGACGAAAATAATGTGTGTTAAAGCACACATTAGAAGAGGAACGACGAACTGGACAGAAGAATCAAAGAAGAAGAAGGACACAAATTTTACGACTTAGGCCCACATTCAGACGGATGAATATGAAGATTAATCCGCCTAAATGTGGACCCCTACAAAAAGGGGCCCTGTGGCCATAAGGGACGTCCGTGGACACACAGAGCCGGATACGTACAGCAGCTGCTAACCCACGTGACGTCCCCGGCATGACGCAGGGCAGTCAACCTGAACGACCGAATTTTTGGGGTGCATTGAGACGGATGAATCCGAGGATTAATCCGCCGAAATGCACCCCGGACAACGACCCTGTGACTGCTGGGGAATGCCAGGGGCCTTCCAAACACCAGCTACATACGGTGCCGGGTCTCCCCTTGACACCCCCGCAGCCAACTTAGAGCCCGACACAAAAAGGCGAAATCTAAACTATGGCCACTCTTGACGTGGCAGGACGACGATGATGATTAGTGTGGGCCTATGATTGCATGCTACATATTGGTTTCATGCATCCATAGGCCCCACTGCTGAAATAAAATTTGTTATTAACTTTTGCACCCTCTGCCTACCCCTTGCGGCGTTGGCGCGAGGATGCATTTTGGTTAATCGAATTGGCCGAGAGCGCACATACAAGGTACATACCCTACCAGCCAACTCTGTTGAATTTGAAGTGTACTTTGACACATTAGATATTACACCTCTGCCTACCCCTTTGGGAGCTGGCGCGAGGATATATTTTCGTAGTCAACTCCTAATCAAGATCTAGAGCAATCAAAAACCAAAACTTATGACACCGGGAAAAAGTAGGCCACATCCTAAAAGAATTGATTGAGACGATTTTGATATTTCAGTCATACGTCAAAAAATACATTTCTTCTATTTAGTGACAAAGGAATTACCTACTGTCAATAAATTGAGACTTAAAACAAGATATAAATTTTAAAGGAAGTACGAGTAACACAACACTACGAAGAATATTGAAAACAATTGGATTTCAGTTTAAACGATGTCAATCAAAACGGAAAGTTTTACTGGAACGCTATGATATAACAGCTTGGCGTGCCAGGTACATAGAGAGGATGAGAAAAAACAGATTAGTTGATAAGCGGCCTCTTGTGTTTTTAGATGAAACATATGTTCACCCCACACATCATGTGAAAAAATGTTAGCAAAGTGACGAAGAACAAGGAGTTTTAATTTCTGATTTTGGCTTTTATTTTTTTATTTACTCATACCCCCACATAAACTTTTTTTAAATATTTCCAATGTACAGACATCGTCCAGTTACAATTTTATTATAGTATAGATTACTAGCGAGGAGGAATTTACTACAGAAATACAAAGAAATAAAATAAAAATACAGTGCTGGCAACATTTGACTTGCGACTGCAGCGTTGCGTCTACGGGACTTCTTTTGTGGCGCGTACTCTATCTAAACATTTTGTTTTGTTATGCTTCATTACGGACTTTTTCCCGCGCTTTTGGCGAAGGACATTGTTATAATATTTGAAATTTTTATAATTCAGTATAAAATTAGTTTTATGTGACAATTTCGATAATATTTTGTAAGTGCTAGTGAAATTATACAGTAATGAAAAAACTCAAATATAACACGTTTATGCACTTTTTGCAAGACGTGAATAAGTTCATCAAGAACACCTTGTAAAAATCACTATCGTTTTACGGGTGGTATTTAAACTGGGTTGATTGGGTCGAAGTACCCTTCCCAAGTATTTTTTGAGCACAGTTCCTGAAGCTGGAACATAGAATTAAGATTTACAAATGGTTCTAAACTGATGACTTGGCTGTATGGGCTAGATCCCTTTGCCTTTCCCCTCGGGGATAAAAAAACCAAAAAAGAAAATACTGTTTTACAATGTTATGAAATTGTATTCTATTTTATTACGATAACTATTCTAGGTTGTAACCTAACTCAAAGAGCTTGTTATAATATTCTACGACCTAACCTACATTCTGTGAACTTACCCAAATATATTAAGAAAATGTCATTGAAGTAACTTTAAATCCTTTGATATCTCTCGTACAAAACACTGCTGTGTTCCATTACCGATTCGATCCCACATTTGGTACTGAATATTTATTTTAAGAATCTCGTTCAAATTTAGTTGTGGAAAAAGCGTTATAAGTGTGTGTAATAATGTCCACTGGAAACGTGTGCAGACTTTGTCTGTCGACGGACGCACCTGTGCGAGTCATAGCCGGCAGTCCACTACAACATGTTTATGAAAAACTGACCGAGGTCTCGGTGAGTATTACTGCATATATTGTCTCCTGACTGTCTATTGTTCAGTAATGAACCCTGCTGGTATTTGTTGGTTACGTAACGAAGAGTACTTATAAAGGTGTGGAATTTTTATCATAGTTATTTAGTCTGACAAGTAGCCAATCCCTCTAGTATCAGATAGCACAAATACACACATCAAAAGTGTCTAGGGATCAAGCATTTTTATGCGGATTTCTTGAGATTGAGATGTGGCTTTGTAATAAATTTATGATTTTATAAATTTATATGGATCCTTTTTGGTGCATTTCATAATTTGAAACAGGAACTGTCAATCAAATTCGAGTAAAAAATGAAAATCAGCTGTCAATATTTTTCCTATAAAAACATACAACGCATTGAAGACATTATTAGTGCTACTGTTTCCCTACTACTGATTAAAACCAACGTTATTATGGAGCGGCGACGTCATTTAAGCAGGGAAGAAATGCTCAGAGCCGTGGGAATGATAGAAGCTGGTTCCCGGCAACGTACTGTGGCTTTAGCTCTGAATACAAGTCAGAGTGTTATCAGTCGACTTTGGACACGTTACCGAAGCACTGGTACCGTGGCTGAGCGCCATGGAGGACGGTATCGCTGCACCACACGGAGACAAGACCGATACATTCAAATCACAACTCGAAGAGCTCCAACAATAACCGCCATGATGTTAGCCGTGACGCTTCATCACTCTTCAGGGAACTTAATTAGCGACCAAACAGTCAGAAACCGCTTGCATGAAGTGAACCTTCATTCCCGAAGACCGCTAAGGGTACCACCTATAGCAATGCACAATCATAGGATTCGATATCAATGGGCTCTTGAACACAGAAATTGGGCAGAAGAACAATGGCGTTTCGTGTGCTTTTCTGATGAGTCTCGTTTTGGTATGAGACCGGATACAAGACGTATACGACACTGGAGAACCCCTGGACGCCCACAGCGATTAAAATCCTGCCAGGAAGTCCATCCTTATAGTGGTGGAACCATCATGGTATGGGCGGGTATTTGGATCGGCGGAAGAACTGAGTTGATTTGGATCAGAGGCAACCTCAACGCTCAAATTTATGCTGAGACGATTGTATCAGACGTCATCGTTCCTCTACAAGTGCAAATCGGTCCCTTATTTCAGTTAATGCATGATAATGCACGACCGCACACCGCAAGAGTTGTAAGACAGACTCTCGCCACAGCTAACATCAATGTCATGCCCTGGCCTGCTCAGTCGCCAGACTTGAACCCGATTGAGCATGCATGGGATATGCTACAGAGAAGAGCTCTGCCGAATATGGAGGGTATCCAGTCGCAAGAAGACCTTTTTTTGTTGTTGCAACGAACATGGGCGGCCATTCCACAGCGTGATTTGGATGAACTCATTTTGAGTATGCCAAACCGATGTTCTTGTGTTGTTAGTGTTCGCGGTAGAAACACGGATTATTAATTGTTTAAGTTACCCAATAAAATTTTAAAGAAAACTGTTATTTCAGTCTTTTTTTCGAACTTTAATGTTAGTGGTTCAAATGTCAAAAATCCCTTTATTATGAAAATGGCAAATTTCTTTATTAATGCAAAGGTGACTTGGTTTATCGTTACTGTAGACAAACGAAAACACTTTATTTGATGAATCCTTAAAGAAAATTTTAATTAATATCAATCAGGAGAAAAGTTATTGCAAAAATATATGTTGATCCCTAGACACTTTTGATGTGTGTATATTTGAATAAACATCGTTGTAGTAATTTTATACAATCATATTATTTATAAGGTTTAATAAAAATCCATTACAAAGTACATAAATTGCAATAAAAGAACTGAATGTCAATATTTTAATTAGTGATAGTGGGTTGTTATTCTCGATATGCAAATTTGTATTGCATATCGAGAATAACAACCCACTATCACTAATTAAAATTGTATTGAGTTATGTAAAGATATTCTTTTCCAGTTAAGCACTCCGCTCTGCCCCGTGGCAGCGTGCTACGTGTGCTACTCCCGACTGAGGAAGTGCCACAACCTGATGGTCAGGGCGGTGAGGGCGGACAAGGTTCTCACACACATTCTGCAGAGTGAAGCAGGAGTAAGTTGAAAACTTTTGTTGCTTTTATCAATTGTTTAAACTCAGTGAGCTTGGTGGCTCAGTCGTGAATGATGCGACTTTGACACCAACGCTTGCGGGTTCTATTCCCACACAAGACAAACATTTGTGTTCATGAACATGTCCTTTTGTCTTGGTCTGGATGTTTTAAGAGAGGTAGGGCGCATCAAGCAATCCATCTGGGGAAGTACCTCCACCTCACAGAAAACCGCAGTGAAATAACAACTCCCTACAGGGTTGTTGTGTTCCTGCGTGTGAGTGAGGTCACCAGTAATCTCCTAAGGAGTTGGTTGTGTAAGCAGCAGAGAAGGCATTGCGCGAATGATACTTATTACATGTACAACAAGTGTTAGTAGTCTACGGTAACTGCTTTACATCAGGTGGGCTGTATGCTTGTATGCCCTCAGACATTGTATATACCAATACATGTTCAGTCTACAACAAACTTCTCTCTTCTTTATATATAAATAGGAGACTGCTACCATAGATGCTCCCTGGAGTTGACTCCAATAAAGTTATGGTAGATGAACTATCACATCCTGATCTGTAGACTAGTGTAATACAGTTACCCTTTACATATAATTGTTGTGTATGTTTCAACTGCCTGGAGGATTGAACTGTTCCTGTGATTCAATTCAATGTATTTATTTTGTGAGCATAGGGGATTATCAATGTATATATGCAATGTGAGCCAGGTTCCCAGTACACTTCCGAGAAATTTGATCAGTTACACTTGATGCGGATAAAACAGTCAAACCTGTGTGACATATGTGAAACAATGGAGGATTACACACATTTGATAGCAGTGTGTGGTCGACATGCTTCTCAAAGGGACAGGATCTTGCCTCAAACCAATCAGACCAATGGGAGTATTAAAGTAATAACAAGTGACCCTCTGTCAAGTGAAGCAGAGAAACTTTGTCTCTTGCATCAGTTGTTATGAGGAATAGGGTGTAAAGTAAGCAGCGCAAACATTCCCTATGAGGCTGACATTATCGAGCTAAATGACTAGAAGCCTCAGAAAAATATTAGATTAAAAAAAAACAATTACAAGTAACATGAGTTTACTCACCATATCTCAATGCTGTGCTGCTGTTATCTGTAACACAAACATTATCACGGAGGATTTAATATACAAATATTGTTTTTCAGGCCGAGCAAGAACTTGTTGCTGCAATAAAATGGTATCAACTCGATGATGGTCTGTGTGTGACTCCCACTAAGCTCTTCACCATTGCAGGCACTGAACACAGTTTGACAAAAGATGTAATCAAAGAAGAACCTCTGTCATCACAGTGCAATGAAGAAGAGGATGCAGACGTTCAAACACTTGTGAAATATTTTAAATATGAGCAATCTGAACATGAAGGATCCGTTGAGAGAGTGGTACTGGAGGATATGGTTGAAATGGAGAGCGAGGAATTGATAAATGAAGAAGGTGTAAAACTGGAGGTGTTAGAGGGCAATATGGACATTGAGGAACAAGAGTTAACGGTGGAAGATCATGTCAACTTTAAATTTGAAGAAATGCAAGATTTCAGTACTGATGAATTAATAGATGAAGAAAATACAGCGGAGAAAACATTACAAGGGGCACAAGTCATTGAGCGCGAAAAGTTGAAAGGTAATAATCACTTTTTATAAACAATAATGCTTTTTACAACATACTGCACTAAGTGACCACATTTAAGGTATATTTTCAGAGAATCATATCCATCATGAGGACTGTGTTTTGAACAATCTTAGTAGGTGGGTATGTACAACCACAAACTATGTAGAATGCTAAAGCTTGTACAACCACGTCAGGCACAGTAAAATGGTCAAAGGCTAATATTGCAAAAGTAAATAAAGTATTATTTGTGCTCTATTGTAATTTGAGAAACAAAATACGGAGCAGTAGCTGGCTTCTCCTATCTCTTTATTGAAGTGAAACTTTTAATGCAACTTCCAACAAGGTTGCGTTAAACGTTTAACGCTACCATGGAGGGGGTATGAAAGCACTGTTGCGTTAAACGTTCAACGCTCGGTGAGGGGGGAATAGAAAAGCTAAAGTGAATGCGTGGCACTCGAACGCATGCGCGTAGTATACTTATACGTTAGCAACGAGTAGCGTCCAACATTATAGCGAAGAAAACAGTGTGAGCGTCTTGAAATTAGCTGAAATACGTACTTGTTATTCTATTTTAATTTGTAATATTCATTATTTCATTT
Source organism: Pyralis farinalis (assembly GCA_947507595.1). NCBI lineage: Eukaryota > Metazoa > Arthropoda > Insecta > Lepidoptera > Pyralidae > Pyralis > Pyralis farinalis. The sequence goes on from OX382281.1 coordinate 3,569,275, forward strand.
ACTTGTTTTTTAGTTTGATTTGATACACATATAATTTAATAGGGTAGTATTTTATTTTTATGTGGATAAGAATTGTAAAAAATGAGTGAAAACAATCCCACGGACAATGCGACGGATTTAAGGTTATGTCAAGGTACGTCTCTTGTGAATATCAATTGATTGTTAGGTTTTCTCTTTTGAAATTACATTATGACGCATTCACATACATTATTAATACAAATAAATTTTCCAGGGCGAGACGATGAGGCAACCACAAGCACTTCCACTGGCTCAAGAGGTCCACGAGGGAAAAATGCACAATATTACCGTGATTACAGAGCACGGAAGCGAGCAGAGCAGGAAAAAGAGTTGTTGAGAAGAACTAGTGATCCTTCTGATTCTTCTACAATTAACGTCGCAAGATCAGTAACATTGAAGATAAGGAAATCAGCCGCGGAATACCAGAGAGAGTACCGAGCACGTAAAAAAGCCAAACGTGACAATATACTCATTGATTCGCTAGCTGTAATTCCATCAACTTCGACGGGGGGATTTACTACCACTCATCAATCAACTATAATAGACCAACTAACAACTGCTGGGCCTTCTATTAATCCACAAACGACTGCTGGGCCTTCGACGAGTAGTGATATTGGTTTTGCAAAGCCAACAAGGAGGAAAACACCCGCAGAATATCAGCGAGAATATAGAGCAAGGAAAAAAAGTGCGTGGAGTCCCTCCGCGCGGAAGAAGTGAAACTTCACACTGTTTACCTCGCTATAATATTGGACGCTACTCGTTGCTAACGTATAAGTATACTACGCGCATGCGTTCGAGTGCCACGCATTCACTCTCGCTCTGTCTCTTTCTATTCCCCCTCCCCAGGAGCGTTGAACGTTTAACGCAACAGTGCTTTCATACCTCCTCCATGGTAGCGTTAAACGTTTAACGCAACCTTGTTGGAAGTCCCATTAGAAGTTTCACTTCAAAAAAGCTCAACGGGAATCTACGAGGGCTGCGAAAACCAACTACGGTTCAATGGAGATTGTTGATGAAAATACCAGCAATATTGGTGACGAAAATGCAAGGATAAATCCACAAGTCCCATATACTCAATTCCATCAGCATAAGAAAGCTCACAACTACATTGATATTGATATTGATACGGCTAGAATAGTTTATTTCAGCTACTTTCATAGTATTATGTCATATGGAATTCTTCTTTGGGGTAACTCCGCGGACATTAACACCATCTTTTTATTGCAAAAGAGAGCCATAAGAGCTATCTACAAACTTGGTCCCCGGGAGAGCCTTAGAGAAAAATTCAAAGAAATAAATATTCTAACAGTCGCATCGCAATATATCTATGAAAATCTTTTGTATGTCCATAAAAACATAGACTCATTTTGTAAAAAGAGTGATACTCATAGCATAAATACTAGATATAAGCATAATCTTGTGTTACATGCAAGCCGTCTCCACAAAATAAGTAATTCTTTTATGGGGCAATGTATACGGTTCTATAACAAACTTCCCAGCAATATAAGAGAATTGTCAATAAACAAATTTAAAACTACTATTAAAGCCAAATTGTGTAGCAGGGCATATTATAAAGTATCTGACTATATTAATGATAAAAATGCCTGGGAGTGAGTCGATCCAATTATAATGTGATTAATAAAATATGTAAATTTGTTTGGACACCAAAAGAGGGATGCCTGAGTTTTTTGGCAGTATTTTTATCAGTGCTCACCTAGTCATAAACTGCACGGTAGGGAAAAAAACTGTGACGATTCCAAACAAATGTAGCCATTTTTACGGAATAAAAAGATTTTGACTTTGACTTTGACTATTAGAACAAAATTCACCGAGAACAATTTTGGTTTTGCATGCTCGATATGTGATCGATTATGGTTTAAACAAGATTTGAGAGGACTCTCTTCAGATATTACTCAAGAAGTTCTGGACAGAATCTTACCAAATGTTCCGAGAGAAAGTATCGAATTGTGTGCAACGTGTTTTCTTCAGTCAGTGCAACATAATAAAAAACCAACTTATGCAGTTTATAATGGTTTCAAATATCCACCAATGCCAAAAAACTTACCACCTCTGGATATAATAACGGAACGATTGATCTCACCTCGAATCCCGTTTATGCAGATCAACCGCTTAACACACGTTCATAGTCAATACGGTGTATATGGACAGATTATAAATGTGCCTGTTAACGTGGATACTATGGTAAAACGCCTGCCACGGGATATTAGAGATGATCATGCAATAAATGTCCATATGAAGAAAAGAAAAATTCACAAATCCAGCTACGTTCAAGGCTTGGTTAATAAAAGGACAGTTAAAACCTGGTTGAATTTTCAGAAAGATACTCCACTGTATCATGACATTGAAATTGATCAGTCTTTTTGGAATGGACCTGTAACGGATGGAGAAATATCGAACGATGAATTGAGTGAAGCGATCACAATGGAAGATAGTCTCGTTGCTCAGCAGCAAACCATATTATGGGATGAAGATAAATATTTGGGACTTGCACTTCCAAATTGTGAAAGAACAGGAGAAAATCAAGTTCCAAAAAGTTTGCTGTTTGACGAGTATGCCGAGGAACGATCATTTCCAGTAATTTATATATTATATCTTGGACACATGAGAACACTTCGTGAGGAAATTTCAGTCACATCTTTTCAAATGGTAACGAGTGAAATACGACGAACTGATCGACGAAGGGTTAAACCTCGCCATTTGCTGCCATGGCTGCGAAAAATATGAGACTGCGTGTTGCTTCATCACTTACTGTTGCCTTGAAGTTTATCGGCAATGATACAAAAGTGACGAAACAACAAATCGAATCAGAAAAATATGTTAACGATTGCCTAGAAACAAATCTCGCATTCTTGAATTCGATACCGAATTCCGTGTACTATTAGTCCCAGCGAAAAAAAGATCTATTTGCCATGATTCGGTAACTTGGTAGGCCGACGGTTTTCCTCACGAGGAGCGCAAACAAAATTAGATGGATCCCATTGCTGCAGTTGCTACAGAAATTTAAAGATGGAAGAATAATTTCTGAAAATGAAACAAGTGAATTCAATGGGTTGCAAAAAAGTACACTTATCAACGAGGAAGCTTTCACATGTGCCATCTATTTTGACAAATTAGTTAACACGTTAATGACTCTCCTACAGAACAAAGGACCATGCACATTTGGAAAATATAAAGTGAAAGATTATTTTAAACGAATCGAATTTCAACATCGTGGGAGTCCGCACGCTTATATTTTACTCTGGTTGGAAGATGCACCAAACAGTCCACTAGGCGATTACAAAGAAGCTGCGATTACATTGATCGATACTTTAATCTCAGTATCAACCTCAGAAGCGTCAGGTAACATCAAGCTACAGACACATAAACACAGGTTTACATGTTATAAGAAAGTGCGGGAATCAGCCACAGAAATGTCGGTTTGAAGCACCTTTCCTGCCTTCTCGGTCTACGCAAATACTTATTCCTATGGATAGAGAAGACCAGAATTTTGCCAGATATGCTGATCATTACAAGAAAATCAAATCCCGGTACGAAATTACAGATTACAATAGTATTGATGACTTCTATCAAAGCAACAATATAAGTTCAGACGAGCATTATTATAAAATTGTTTCCGCGGGAATCAATCGGGCACGAGTATTATTAAAACGTGAACCATCGGAGAAATGGCATAATCCATACAATCCATTCTTGTTCAATGTGTTGAAATCGAACATGGATTTGCAGTTCATATTGGACGAATATTCGTGTGCAATTTACGTAGTGGACTACGTCAATAAATCAAACCGAGGGATAAGTAATTTGCAAAGACAGATTCTTGAGATAACTGAAAAATATCCTGATTTTAGAGTGGTTGAAATCACGAGAAAAATTAGCGTCGATTTATTGAATTCTGTGGAAATTTATAGCCAAGAAGCAGCTTGGTGGTTGCTGCGTGAACCGATGTCACATGCATCCAGATCAGTAACGTATATTCCAACATCATGGCCTGTCGATCGACAAAGAATGGAAAAAGCATGCACGGAATTGGCAGACCTTGATGATGAATCCACTGATATTTGGAAGGATAATGCCATTGATAAATACGAAAGACGGCCTCAGGATTTAAATGATCTCACTCTTGCTCAATTTTGTGCACATTATAAATGTAATAACAATGAATACAAAAAAATGAACACCTCACATATTATAAGATTACAAATTATAATACGGCAACTCAGTTTGAAGAGTACAAAAGAGAAATCGTGATGCTACATATTCCCTTCCGCAACAAAAAGATGGATCTACTTTCTGAGGCAAAATTTCTGGAATGATGACAGAAAATGAGAATATCAACATGGAGCGTCGAAAGGAATTCGAATCTAATATCAATTTTGAGGAAACTATGAGACTATGTGAACAGTTATATCGTGAAGAAGAAAATTTGAGGCAACTTGACAATCAAGTTCGTCCGGGAGCAGTTCCAGAGCCACCTCCATTCAATGACATGTATGCGGATCCCGTTTCAAACATCAATGATGGTCTTCATTTAGCAACTTTGAGTCGTCTCCGAGCGATTGCAAAGCGGAGAGAGAATTTAATGCCAAATGATGCGAGCAATCAATCTTGAACAATGATTGATTTTTCTAGAAATTATCCATCTTTTAACATCGCAACCACTTCAACCATTGTTGGTGTTCCTGGTGGGCCCAGCCGGATGCGGAAAAACCTTCGTGATTCGTCTGGTCATGGAAATTGATAATAAAATATGGAACCACAAATGCACATTGCAATGCGTACCTAACATGTGCTTCGACAGGAAAAGCTGCAGTGGCAATCAGCGGTACGACCATTGACACTGCTCTATCATTATCCACCAGCTTAGATAATAACTTGAGTTCTGAAGCATTACTACAATTCAGATCATTATTTCAACATATTCGCTTGATGTTAATCGATGAAGTCAGTATGGTTGGAGCGGAGCTTTTGGAACGAATTGATAGAAGATTGAAATTGATAACAGGCAAATCAGATACCCCTTTTGGAGGACTGGATGTCATACTGGTTGGAGATTTAAGACAACTCCCACCAGTGAAAGCCACACCTATCTTCAAACAATCGAAAAATTATATTGGTTCAAAAACTTGGCGCTCATTCAAACTTCACGAACTCACCCAAGTCATGCGTTAATCAAATGCTGTATTTTCGACGATTTTAACGAAGATAGGAAATGGAGATCGATTGTTCGATGATGACGATCGATGATGTCGAACTTGCACTAGTGGAATCGAAATTTGTGACAGAAGAAGAGGCTAATCGGTTATGCCCGCACGGCATACGTCTGGCTTATTCCAACCAAACTGTTGAGAAATATAACAGAGAAATTCTAGAAAATCAACCAAATCAGACAATATCCGAGGGTATAGATTTTATCTCAGGTTGTGACAACGAGGAACAACTTGAAAGTGCACATAGAGCACTTGAAAAGAAAAAATTACCAGCAGACACCGGTGGATTACTGAAACGTGTGACATTCGTCTTTGGGCAGTATTACATCGTAACGACCAACATTGAATTTGCTGATGGATTGGCCGACGGCGCCATGGGAAAATTGGACCACATCAAAAGAAATGATAACGGGGAAGTTACTCGGGTATGGTTGATCGAATTGTGAAAGAACTGTGGAGTAAAAGCTCGGGCTGTGGCACGTTCATTTATGATCGCTAATAATCTCAATCCTTTAGCTGTCCCGATCGGTCGACGAAATGCTACAATCTATCTTAATAGACAAAGAAGTATCTCAGCTGAGAGAAATCATTTTTCACTAGCACCAGCCTGTGGATTGACGATTCATAAGTCGCAAGGGGGAACTTTCAATGAAGTGGTTTATTATTATGAAAAAATTCAATCCCAACAGTTGGTTTACGTTGCCATGTCGAGAGCGGTTTCAATTGAAGGCTTGTATATTATCCCAGTCAACAAACATAAGAAATTTTGCCATGGAAACGGGAGTAACGATCGCTCATGTGTCGCTTTGCGGAATGAGATGATGAAATTACGTCAAAATCCACTTTCCACCTTGGATGAAGAACTATGTAAATGTATCAACTCGAAAAGAAACTTATCAATCGTAGCATTCGACTGTCAAAGTGTTCGTGCTTACGCCAACGATTTGACGGATAGAGTTTTTGAAAAATCCAACATTTTAATTTTATCAGAAACGTTTATGGACGATAATGAACCTTCTGTTCTCATACCAAATTTTGATTTCATTGTAAGATTTCAACGTAACGAAATTCGGAATGCAGGGCTTGCTATCTATCGCAATCAGAAAAATATATGTCATATTGTTACTCCACATTTATATATAAAAGCTCCTTACTCAGGTAATCCTGATGTGACAATTCCAACGTCAAAAAGAATTGGAGACTTATGTGCTAGAGTGCATAGTCAACCACTGCGAAAATAATCCGAAGAAATTGATTCTAATTGCCATTTATATTTCTCCAAATGCACCCGTGAGGGATATTAAATTATTTATTGCAAATCTTTATTGCCTTGTGAACCTGCAGTGGAACTATCCACTGCAGGTTCACAAGCTCTGGCAGACGTTACTGGTGAAGAAATTGATTATTGTGAGCGGCCTGAGATCCTTGCAGGAGATTTTAATGTGAATTTCTCGTTACCTGATGCTGAATCATTATTATTAACCTTCCTTAAAGACAAATTTGGATTGGAAATGATAAATGGTAGGAATGATCCAACAACCAAAGGGGGAACTACCATTGATGCAGTTTTTGCAAGAAATATTGAAAAAATAGAACTCAAACATTTCGTATCTTACTTTAGTTATCATAATCCCGTTGTAAATGTTATAGATTTGGATATTTCTCCACTCGAAAATGATAATTGAAAGATGCGATCAATTGTGAATTGTAAGCAATGTTAATAAAGTTTGTCTTAAAGAAACAATATGAGTTCACTAAAAATCAATTTCTAGCCCTTCCTTCATTTTCATTTCCACATTACAAAGTTTCGCTTCTTCCACGCGGAGGGACTCCACGCACTATTTTTTTTTTCAGTGTTTAATATTATCTTGTGTCCACAAGGCAAACTGTATTATTCAGTTATTTGTAAAACTTCTGAGTGGGTAAAAAACATATCTTCACGCCAGGCCCTTGCGGGGTACACTTGCACACCTCGCTCGCTTCTTTAACCTTTGAGCAGTCAGAACCCGTTATATACGTTTTCCCATACATTTCGCGGTCGTATTCGACCACCCGGGTTTCGAAGGGTTAAGTATGGACGTCATTTTTTCTTAACACTACTGTGGACGTGGACTCTCACAGGCTCCTATATACACACATTTGTTTCTTTTTGGGAATTTGATATAAAATCGCTTTAAAACTGATTGAATATTAAAGTTATGGGATTTAGCAATAAAATAACGTGCTTTTATAATGAACTTTTTGTTCGCGACAACTATATGTACATAAATAAATAACCGTCGCGCGTAGTTAGTAAGGCACATTTAATAGTTATAGTTGTTTATATAAATGAATAGAATAGGCTTTTTACACAGTTTTACATACTTAGTTTGTTAAATATAAGTTTTACACGTTTTACATTAGTTTATGGGTACGAGCTGTTGCAAGCCAAATATGTAATAAAGTTTATAATATTTGATTAGTGGCGGCAACAGCTCAATGGTAAATAGATGTACCTATCATCATAGTTGTAAGTTTATAATAAAAACATTTCATGTGTAAAAACTTCACTGACCCATAGGTTTCAGCAATAACTTTTAGCAAAAGTTTTATGAGCTTGTATGAAAAAGGGTCAAATGTATGTAAAAATAGAACAACTTGAAAACATTTTTGATAGAAATAAAGCAAGCACGTTCAGGTAATGCCTCCAGGTCTGGGCGATTTTGGCTATCTCTGTCCCTTTCACACAATTGTGCCTCTCGCTCCCACGTCGGGGGTATAAATATGGGCCACGGAGCGGTGATCGGGTAGTGACAAATGGAGACTCTCGGTGAACGTGCGAAAAACACAAGCAATGCTAGTGAATCTTTCCGTAAAGAAGCCTTCCACCCTGAATCTCCACGGTGAGCAGCTAGCTTGGCGCGAATCGGCGACCTACCTAGGCGTCGAAATCGACCGGCGGCTCACTATGAAAAAACACGCGAACAAAGTCATCGCTAGGACCCGATCATCGCGCGCTTTACTGCGACCGGTGCTCTCCTCGAAGCTTCCGCTGAACACACTGGGTGGATGGTGTGAGCGAAAAGATATTTAATAGTGGGGAATGGTTTCCGTCAGTCTGTTTGTTCATGAGAGTAATTTTAGAATTTTTATGTTTATTAATTTCTAATTGTTCCCTAATATTTAGTTTTAAACCTTTGTCTATGGTGTGTAAAATTTGATATGTATTAGTGGGGGATAAGTTATATGTCCTTTGTCTATGAGATGCTCGGCGAAGTGTGACAATCGCCCAGAAAGGGCCACCCACCCCCACCCTCAATTCAATATAAGGGACGGCACTGCGATGGATTTGTCACTTGTAGCATGTTATTCTTACGATTAACGTCTACAACGCCTGATGATGCCTCGTGGAGAGGCGAAACACGTGTCGCAGCGACGACCAGGCCAGTCGTGGCAGCGACGGTGGTGGTGGGGGCATGCGGATTCTGTTCCAGATGGCGGACGACCGCAGCAGACGAGGCAGAGACTACCGGAGCAGCCATGGCAGCGTCGGCATGTAGCACGCACTAACAGTAGTGGGTGGGTGCTGGCCGCCGCTAGGCCGCATGAACTAATTGGTGGCGGAAGCACACAAAGCAGGTTAGATCAAATTGCATGTAAAAAAATTACTGCGTGAGCTGGCGTAGACTGTTGCATGTGTATCGCCGGCTGCGTAGAGTTATAGGTATAAATAACTGTGGATGAGATCAATACGAAGTTTGAAAAATGTAAAGTCAGCGGGATTTGATATGATCACAGCTGAAAAGATCAAACGGTGGCGCTTACATTCTCGACGCGTTTTGGTCTATCTATCTATAACTTCACGCCAAATCCCTTGCGGGGTAGGCAGAGAGAACCGAGCGCCACGTGACTCGATCCTTACATATCTCACTCGCTTCTTTAACATTCATTGCTCTTCTCATGCACGCTCGCCGGTTTCTAGGGCTCCTGACATCACCTTCTGATAGAACATGACCAATTTGGTCATGGTAGGTAAGTCTTGGCCTTCCCCGGCTCCTACATCCTTCCACTTTTGCATTGTATATCTGCTTCGTCATTCTTTCATCTTGCATTCTTTCTACATGCCCGAACCATCGGAGCATGCCTCTTCTTATTTTAACACCGACGCTCTCTTGCAGACCAACTCTATTTCTAACATCATCATTGCGAATACGGTCTACAAGCCTTACGCCACAAATTTTGCGCAGCGCTCGCATTTCAACCGCGTTTATTCTACTTTCATGCTCTTTCTGCCATACCCAACTCTCGCTTCCATAAGTTAGCGTTGGGACCAACACTGCATTGTGTATAGCGAGTTGTGCCTTCTGGCTCAGGATTTTACTGCCAAGAAGTTTTCCCAACGCTCCATTCACACTATTCCCAGCACTCACTCGTCTTTCCACATCTGCGGTGTACCTTCCATCCCTGCTGAAAGCGCATCCAAGATATACAAACTCATCCACTTGTTCCAACACTTCATCATCAATCGTAATCCTTACATTAGTTCTGGATTCTTCTCTTTCAAATACCATTATCTTTGTTTTCTTCGCATTCAGTAGTAAGCCTTTCTCCATACAGTCGTCTTTCATCGCTGTGACCAGTGTTTGCAGTTTAGATGGTGTATCTGCTAATAGCACGGCATCGTCTGCATACAGCAGACAGTTCACCACTTGGTCACCCATGCGCAATCCCATATTCGTTGACCTTATTCTCTGCAGACAACTATCGAGATACAGGACAAACAGCCTAGCAGATAGCATGCAACCCTGTTTGACACCAATTTTGACATCAAACCAGGGTGACATGCCACCGTCTATCCGCACACATGCTGAGCAATCCTTGTAAGTGGACTGCACAGCACGGAGCAGTGAACCGTCAATCCCATATCTCGGCAATATGTCCCACAGTTCCTTTCGCACAACCCTATCAAAGGCTTTCTCAAGATCCACAAAACCGCAGAAAACCTTCCGGTCTATGGCCAGATGCTTCTCTACGATATTGCGGAGCGAGAAAACTTGATCCGTACATCCCCTTCCATTTCGGAAACCTCCTTGTGCGTCCCACAGCATTTCATCGGATTTCACCCTCATTCTCCTTTCAATCACCTTTCCATATACTTTTGCTGCTAAGCTGATCAAACTGATAGCCCTATAGTTGGCGCAGTCCATGCGTGATCCCTTGCCTTTATACAAGGGCACGATGACTGCGCGTCTCCAGTCCATTGGGACCCTTCCAGTTCTCCAGCATAGGTTGCATAGGTACCAGAAGGCGTCCCGGACGTAAGTGCCACCTAATTTGATCATCTCAGCTGTGATCAGATCAATTCCCGCTGATTTTCCATTTTTCAAGCTTCGTATCGACCATTCGATCTCATCCATAGTTATGCCTTCGTCGGACGCCGTCAACGTGGAGTAAGCATCCGACTCACTCTCATTGCCAGCGTCCGAGGCATACTCATACATTTCCTCAAAATATTCACTCCACCGTTCTAACACTTCCTGAGTGTTCGCAAGAATGACACCAGCTTTAGACTTTATCTTATCCATTCTGGATGCCGACGAACCACTCCGAGACTTCTTTACCTCTCTCCAAAAGAGTTTGGTATTTGCCTCGAAGTTTTTCGTCAGCCTCTCTTCCTCATTCATAATTTGTCTTTCACGCTTCTCTTTCACTAAAGCCTTGGTTTCATTCTTGCATAGACGGTACATTTCTTTCTTCTTTTCTCTCATATTTTCATTTAAAGGCAAAGATGATACGTAATCCAGCCACGCTTTTCTCTTTCTTGCTACGGAGGATTCAACCTCCGCATCCCACCAGGCATCTCCTTTCGCTGTTTTACGTCTCTTTGCGCATCCACAAGCTTCTTTTGCACTATCCACCATACTTTCTTTCAAAACTTTCCAACAATCATCCACATCTGAGTCGGAGAGGCTTGCATTTGCAAGTCTCTCACTTACCAGATGCACATACATTCTCCTTACACTTTCATCTTGCAATTTTTCGCTCATTATCCTTTCATGATCTCCGAAAGGGATACGCACTCGCCAGTGCCTCCACTTCCTAAAAAGGCCCACAAACCGGCTTACCACCAGGTAGTGGTCCGTCTCAAGAGTGGGGCCTCTAAAGGCTCTTGTATCCATTAAAACATTTCGGAGACGTCTATCTATTAAAATCAAATCAATCACACTTTTTTGATCATTCCTTCTCCATGTATACGTGTGAATATCCTTATGATGAAATAAAGTATTCGACACGAGGAGGCCTCGTTCCATACATAAATCTAGTATTGACTTACCTGCTTCGTTCACTCTCTTATCTCCATACGGACCAAGAACAGCTTCATAGCTGTATCGCTTGGTCCCAACCCATCCATTCAAGTCTCCACACATAATCACTCTTTCATTCCCTTCAGCTAAGTCCAGAACATCCCTCACAGACTCCCAAAACTTCTCCAGTTCTTGAGCACACGCTGAGCTTACGGGAGCGTATGCTGCAACCAAAAATACTCGCGTGATGCCCAGTTTAATACGAACCCAGAGAAGTCTAGGCCCTACCAAACAGTAATCTCTTACACCAGTGGCTAAGCGAGAGGAGAGTACGACACCTACACCAGCACTGGCATGATCGTCCCGGTCTACCCCAGACCATAGGGCCATCATCCCACCGGGCAGATCATCGGTGTCGCTCCCCTTGCGCTTAGTCTCTGTCACACATAAAGCATCCAAACGTCTATCATTCATTACGTCTATTAGTTCATTCGTCTTATCTTTCAATCCACCTCTCACATTCCACGTGCCTATGCGGCACTCGGCTCCCCTCGTCCCGCCGGAATTGGCGCTGCGTGGTGGGTGGCGGCCCCCACCGCCGCATGCAGCTATATTCGCACCGACGCGGGCGGATCGGTGCGCGTCGCCTACGGGGGACGCCCTAATCCGCACGTCGGTGCGCTCTTGGTCCAGAATTGCAATCGACTGATTGGCAGGGGTCGCGAACGAGCACGCTTCTGGCACATGACCCCCTATTTTTTATACGCGTTTTGGTACTTAAGAAATCTATGACTGTAGAACTGGAAGTGTCCTAATGTACTGGAGGCAAGGGGTCACGCATGGACTAGGGCATATCGCTAGGTGTAGGACCATCAGTTTGATCAGCTTAGCAGAGAAAGTGTATGGAAAGGTAATTGAAAGGAAAATATTGAAAGATGAAATCCGATGGAATGCATTGGGAGGTACAGGGAGGATTCCGAATGGAAGTGGACATACGAATCAAGTTTTCTCACTCCGAAATATCGTGGAGACGCATCTGGCCATAGACCATAAGGTTTTCTTTGGTTTTGTAGATCTTGAGAAAGCATTTGATAGGGTTGTGCGAAAGGGACTGTGGGACATATTGCCGAGATAGGGGATTGTCGGTTTACTGCTTCGTGCTGTGCAGTCCACTTATAAGGATTGCTTAGCATGTGTACGGTTAGATGGTAGCATGCCACCTGTAATGTAAATTTTTTTTTTCTTAATTGAATCTGATTGATGGTTTATATATGAGGAACGTCTCAGGCGACCCTTTCATATGATAAGGTGTGTAATTAATAAGTAAAGAAAACAAAATAAAAAATTGTTCGGGCGCCATCAAAACATCGCCAAAGCCAAATATAAAGCTGATCCGGTCAAATACCGTGATCGTTATATTCGCGCTCGTAACGTCTGCAAGAAGATGTGTAGGGAAGCACAACGCCGCCATATCCACAAGTCTGTCGAGAATGAGGACCCTGCAAAGGTCTGAAAATTCACCATTTGTCTTTACTCAATTTGCTGACAGTGATGTTGAAAGGAACGTGCGTACAGTAGCTTCAAATGCTGTGGGAGATGACAGCGTTAGTCGTCTTATGATCCTACCGATTTTTGACATCATCCTTCCTGTTCTTACATTGATCCTAAATAATTCCATAATATCCGGAGCCTTTCCTTCTGCTTGGAAAAATGCTTACGTAGTCCCTTTATCCTATTATCGTCCTATTTCTATTCTTCCTTTCTTATCTAAGGTCCTCGAACGCTTGGTGCAGCAACAGTTAAGTCGTTTCCTTGACAAATACAAGATTCTCAATCCCTTCCAATCAGGTTTCCGCCCGGGTCATAGCACGACTACCGCTCTCCTGAAAATTACCGAGGATATCTGTTTTAATATGGATAATACTCAACTTACGGTTTTGACATTACTCGACTTTAGTAACGCATTTAATACCGTGGACTATGACATACTTTTGATGCGTTTACGTTCTATCAACATATCTCCTTCGGCACTTGAGTGGTTTCGTTCTTACCTGTATGGTCGTCAGCAGCGGGTACGTATTGAGGATACGTAGTCTTCTTGGTGCGCGACTACTGCTGGCGTACTTCGGGGTGGCCTGTTGTCTCCTCTTTTATTCGCTTTATTCATCAATTCCATAACATCCGAAGTTCGCTCCTCCTGCCATCTTTATGCAGATGATTTACAGATTTACACACAGGCACCCTTGCTTGAACTTCCGAATGCCATTTCCGCTATTAACGAAGATCTTGCGCGTATATCTGTCTGGAGTAAGTGTCACGGCTTCTATGTCAATCTATTAACCCTTTGACCGCCATATTTTGTTACATCATCATACACCCTAACGCCAGCGGCCAAATAGGGTTGAGAAATAGTGTTATGGATTAGTTTAAATGAATAAAAGTTCAAAATTTTATTAATATTAAATCAGTCTTTATTAATCAAGTATCAAGGGACTACAGTACGGGGATTATTCAAGAAAGGCGTGAAGAGGTTATTACAGGGTCGGCAACACAAGAGTGACACCCCTGGTGTTACAAATGTCCATAGGCTACGGTAACTGCTTACCATCAGGCAAGCCGTAAGCTTGTTTGCTACCATAGTGGTATAAAAAATAACATACCACGTTTCAATCAATATTCTAGCAATGAATCTAGTATAACATCTTCGTTTTCTGATGCATTTCTTCGAGCTTGATTTATCAAATTAATAATTTTCATATATAATCCTGATCGTACCTCAGGTCGAACAGTCATTATTTCCTTCTAAAATATTTAATAATTCGTAGTCTTCTAACATAGCAAGGGAACAACACTAATTTGTTAAAGGAACGTGTTATTACGGTGACGGCGCCTGAGGAACAGCAAATATGGCGTCGTTTGACCTTGAGCCGCACGTTAAATTACGGTGACGGCGATCCGGGACAGTCTGAACTAGTGAAGTTCTCAGTTGTCGCTTCTTTATCGAAACAATAAATTATATTATCTAATATTTAACACATAAAATAAACATTTTTATTGTTTTAACATGCTTCTAATTAGTACGACTATTCGTGCTTCGAATTTTACGAAATAATTTGGATGTCAATACAATATTTTTGCTTTCGCACCGTGATTATTCTATAAAATTTCATTTAGATTACATTGATTTGCCCGTCCCTAGTACACGTAATATCACGTTATTGGCGATTCGTGTTGGTACTAAGTAACATCTTACAACGATTTTTTCTATAAATATCATAATGAAACGCAGCAAAATTTGTTAATTATTAAGAATACATCCTGGATTGTAATGTACAATGTTTATTTCAACTTAATCTTTAATATAAATGCACCAATAAACAATTTATAAAACTTAACGTGAAATTACGTGTGTGGCGCGTGGAGCACATTTTTCATATCCCGTAATATTATGGGCACGGCGGTTAAAGGGTTAAAATCGCAGGCTATTATTATAGGTAGTTCTCGTCGCGAACTTTCTTTATGACGCACCTGATGCGTCATGGGCTACGAATTGGTACATCGATTTCAGTAACGAAGCTGTAAGAAATAAGAATTAATTTTATGCTGGTAAACACGGAAGTAGATACATACCCAAAATGTAGAGATTGGGCTTATAATACAATCGCGAACACTGGTGTTTACATGCAATTTGATCTAACCTGCTTTGTGTGCTTCCGCCACCAATTAGTTCATGCGGCCTAACTAAACTAAATTTGACTTTCGCAAAATAACGCCTGAATCTATTAACACTGGTGTTGTTTGTTAGCACTTAGTGATAACCATTTCGGCTACGGGGCGTAGTCTATACGTAGAAAATTTATTTATTTATTAGAACAGGCACACTAATCTAGTCCAGCTATGACTAAATCAGAGAAAGAAATGGACGATATATGACTGGTTTGAGGCGGACGATTTGAATGAATGAGTGGCTGGTGCCACTCATTCATTCAAATCGTCCTCAATCGAGAGTGAACGATAGATCATTCCGGAACAAGTTTAAAAAAAAGAGTCGCTAACCGTAATTATTAATAGTAAAGTAATAAGTAAAGTTATAGACGGTTCGAAGATGTAAAATCTGTGCAAAGAATTATTACAAAATTGAATGTTAGAATTGTATACGCATTACATAGCATTTCCAGACGGGTTATAATTTAGTTTTATTTACTTGCCTATATTGTGAAAATAGTTAGGTGGTAACGGGTAAACCGTTACAACGTCGATAACGTGGAGTGAACATCAGACTCGCTCTCGGTGTCAACGTCCATAGTCATACATTTCCCCTAAATAATCACTCCACCTTTCTAACACTTTCCTGAGAGTTAGCAAGAACGACACCATCTTTAGAATGTATCTTGTCCATTTTGAACGCTGAACCACCCCGAGACTTCTGTACGTCTCACCAAAAGAGTATGGTATAAGCCTCGAAGTTTTTCCTAGTCTCTTTTCCTCATTCATAATTGTATTTCATTATTCTCTTTCACTAAAGCTTTGGTTTTATTCTTGCATCGATTGTGCATTTCTTTTTTCTTCTCTCTCAGACTTTCAGTTAGGGGCAAAAATGATACTTAATTCAGCTACGGGTTTCTCTATTGCTACGGAGGCTTTAACTTCCGCGTCCCACCAGGCGTCTCGTTTCAACGTTTTACGTTTCTGCATATCCACAAAAGAAGCATTGCACTATAGACTGCATTTTCTTTAAGAACTCTCCAGCAATCATCCACATCTGAGTTGGAAAGGAAAATGAAGTCAATCACACTCTTTGGTGTCTGTGTGAATATCCTTATGATTCAATAAATTGTACGACACGAGGAGGTTTCGAAGCATACGTAGATCTAGAATAGACTTTCCTGGTTAATTCACTCTCTAAACTCTATACGGACCAAGAATAGCTTTATAGTTGTCTCGTTCGGTCCTAACCCATCCATTCAAATCTTCATACATAATCGTCCTTTCATTTAACTAAATCCAGAACATCTCTCACACACTCCCAAAACTTCTCTAGTTCTCGAGCACACGCGGAGCTAACGGCAGCATATGCTGCAACCAGAAATACTAGCTTGAATTCCAGTTTTATGCGAACCCAGAGCAGTCGATGCCCTATTAATCTGTAATCTCTCACAACAGAGGCTAAGCGCGAGGAGACTACGACACCTACACCGGCACTCTCATGGTCGTCCCGGTATACCCGAGACCATAGGCCCATTATTGCACCGGGAAGTTCACCAGTGTAGCTCCCCTTGCGTTTTGTCTATGTCACACACAAAGCATTTAACATGAAGCGTCTCTCATTTATTACGTCTATCAGCTCGTTCACCTTATTATTCAATCCACCTCTCTCACATTGTGAATTGTGTATTATACATAAATGTCATTATCTTGAATGTTCATTGTGTTCAAGAAAGGCGTAAAGAGATTTTAACAGATCTGACAACGCATGAGTGACATCCCTGGTGTTGGAAATGTCCATAAACTACGATAACTGCTTAACATTAGGCAGGCAGACCGTGCGCGTATTTGCTACGTCAGCGGTAAAAAAGGCGCAGGTACTAGCTAGTATTGAATAATGAATAATCTCAGTGATCTCACCTTACGATCGAAATTTTGGTAAAGTCGTAAATGAATAACAATACCCGAGGCTTTTAATGTATTCTTACGAGTGATGTTACGGAAAACTTCTATGGTGCTGCGTTGTCAGTTTCGAAGATTGCAACGTACTCATACATACTCCATATTTTCCAAGCTCCTTAAAACATGCGAAACTTTTTTCCAGTTTTGTAGCAAACACCTGAATAATCATTTAGTTTGCATAGATGAAAATACTACTGTAACATATAGACACCTGAAATGTAAGGAGAATCAATCACTCAGAAAATCTTCCAAGTTCTTTCTAGTGATGTAACTCCCTCGCAGATACACAAGAACTCACCAAGGGACGGAGAGTAATTCGCAGATTATACCTGCTTGATAGAAATTTATCAATAACGCATCACTTTCCTTTCATATTGTATTCGGTGAGTTCAATACTATGAGATGAAACGAACGATGTAACTCATTGTTTACAGGTGCCGCTCCGGCTGAAGAGTGTAAGGAAACACACGCGGACAAGACACAAGATGGAAGAGCAACGACATCACACGGAAACATTGTTCTAGAAAATCCAAGAATGTGTAGAGAAGTTGTGCAAGAAGTGGCTACCAACAGAAACGTTAGCTCTTACACATTTTGGAGCATTAGAAACCCTGCAACTAATAGACAAGTTTCAAAAAACACATCTGTGTATTCAGATACCGTGATAAACAAAACTAATGTGAGTGTTAACAGTGATCGTGACTGCGCTAGTACTAACACAGATGTCGGCAACAGCTACAGTAAACAACTGAAGATGTTTGTTTGTAAAGACCGCGGTGGTATGTTCGATAACAAATATCGACTAATAGAACATATAGAACGTCATAATGACGTCAAAAAGGATGGAAACCGAGAAACACAGAGTACTAAGAATGATTTCGCATCTGAGGCTTCACAAAGATTTACTCAGGAGTATTATTCAAATAGAACTGGTGAGAAACCATTTGAATGTGATATATGTAAAGATAGATTTAGCAATAAGTTTCATTTAAATAGACATTTAATGATAAACACGGGTCAGAAACCCTTTGAATGTGAGATATGTAAAGTTAGATTTAGTCAGAAGTGTCATTTAAAAACACATTTAATGACACATACTGGTGAGAAACTCTTTGAATGTGAGATATGTAAAGTTAGTTTTATTTGTAAAAGTACTTTAAAGAAACATTTAATGACTCACACTGGTCAGAAACCCTTTCAATGTGAGATATGTATAGTTGGATTTAGTCAGAAGAGTCATTTAAAGAAACATTTGATGACACACACTGGTCAGAAACCCTTTGAATGTGAGATATGTAATATTAAATTTAGTTATAAAAGTAGTTTGAAGAAACATTTGATTACACATACTGGGCAGAAACTATTTCAATGTGAGATATGTATAGTTGGATTTAGTCAGAAGAGTCATTTAAAGAAACATTTGATGACACACTGGTCAGAAACCCTTTGAATGTGAGATATGTAATATTAAATTTAGTTATAAAAGTAGTTTGAAGAAACATTTGATTACACATACTGGGCAGAAACTATTTCAATGTGAGATATGTAATGTTAAATTTAGTCAAAAAAATAGTTTAAAGAATCACTTGATGACACACACTGGTCAGAAACCCTTTGAATGTGAGATATGTAATGTTAGATTTAGTAAGAAGAGTAATTTAAAGACACATTTAATGATACATTTAATGACACATACTGGTCAGAAACCCTTTGAATGTGATATATGTAATGTTAGATTTAGTCAAAAAAGTAATTTAAAGTATCATTTGATGATACACACTGGTCAGAAACCCTTTGAATGTGAGATATGTAAAGTTAGATTTCGTAACAAGGATAGTTTAAAGACACATTCAATGACACATACTGGTCAGAAACCCTTTGTATGTGAGATATGTAAAGTTACATTTAACCGTAGGTGTAATTTAAAGAGACATTCAATGAGACATACTGGTGAGAAACCCTTTGAATGTGAGATATGTAATGTTAGATTTAGTTATAAAAGTAATTTAAAGTATCATTTGATGATACACACTGGTCAGAAACCCTTTGAATGTGAGATATGTAAAGTTAGATTTCGTAACAAGGATAGTTTAAAGACACATTCAATGACACATACTGGTCAGAAACCATTTGAATGTGAGATATGTAAAGTTACATTTAGCCGTAGGTGTAATTTAAAGAGACATTCGATGAGACATATTGGTGAGAAACCCTTTGAATAATAGTTATCGAAAGTTAGAATTAGACAGATGTCAAGTTAGGTCACAGGGTTTTAATCTGAGATATGTGAAATTAGAATTATTTGAAATGGTCACTTTTAATTTAATAACACACATTAGTCAGTTTCTCATTGAATAGAATTCTAATTCATATAAAAATAAAAGACTATGAATGTGACATATCACCATGGAGATTTAGCCGGAGGTCATTTGATTTTGAGAAGCTCGATGACGTCGTTACGCGTGTCAGTTTATTTCAACACGTTAAGCAGCACCGTGTCGTGATCTCCGAGTAAATCACTCTGATCCTGCTAAAACATTTCTGACCCTGCTTCGCCAGGAATTCCAGCGACAAGAAAACGCATTGTTGTGTAGATTAAGTTGTAGAATGACGTTTATATAAGTTACCATAAGAATGTTTGTAATGTGCTGTATTAAAGCTTTATTGAGCAGTCAGAACCCGTTATATACGTTTTCCCATACATTTCGCGGTCGTATTCGACCACCCGGGTTTCGAAAGATTTTATAATAAGTTGCTCAGGCACTTATTATAAAATCGAATCAGAACAGTTCTGTCCTTTCCTGACAATGTATTCAAAAAGCACATTAAAAATACTCTCTGTAGAAGGGCTTATTATAGAATTGATGAATATGTAACTGACAAAGATGTCTGGAAATAATTCAGCACAGACTACCTGTCCTTAATAATTTTTAATTTTACCATTTGATATCCTTATTGTACAAATTATGTATTTTTTGTTTTTGTAATATCTAAATGTCAATTTTAAAAGAGACCTATATTAGCAAGTTTCTTTCGGCATTTCTTCTTAGCCAATGGTCATTTCCGAAATGCTAGTAGATAAAAAAAAGTAAAAAGAGAATTAAATAAGACACAATAAGATTAAATAAAAAAAATAATTAAAAAAAAAGCGCGAGGGCCCAATGGCAAATAAAGAATTTTTGTCTTTTTTATCTATGCAAGTTTCTTATGGTTAACTCGGTACATTGTAAAATTAAAATTTCTAATACGCATTAGTGCGGTAAGTTTTAACAGACTGGTAACCTTGTTATTGAATGTACTTTGTTGCCGTCTCTTTCGGGTGTACGCCGCTGTCGCCTCGAGGTACGCTTCCTCTGAGTTCAAAATGACACCGCCCTACGTAACTGCGTAATAGCGTCACCGGAAAGTTTTTTGAAGTAAAACTTCTTTACGCACGCTTGATTTGGGGAGTAAGCTGGAGAATGCGTGACGAGAGCGTTACGAAAAGTGTGATCGGGCGAGGCGAACACGCACGCTTAACTTGGGGAGTAAGCTGGTGAATGCGTGACAAGAGCGTTACGAAAAGTGTGATCCGGCGAGACGAACGTAGAGTGTTACGAAACGTTTAAACGAGCGAGGCGAACACGCACGCTTGACTTGGGAAGTAAGCTGGTGAATGCGTGACGAGAGCGTTACGAAAAGTGTGTTCGGACGAGGCGAACGGAAGTTGAGAGGGAGATATAAGTTAGTGAAGATAGAAAGCGTTACGTTTCGTATATTACTGTAGGGGCGAGAGAGAGAGGTGCGAGCACACATTTTCTTTCTCTCATGATCAGTTATGTTTCGTATATCTAATACACAGTGCAGGCCGATTGTCTGTATCACACTGTAGGAGCAAGAGAGAACAGTGCGCGTAGTTCGTTTGCTAGTGTGCTAGCGGTGCGCGAACGGTGAACTGCGCGCCGAGTCCTCTACTTCAACTAAGGAGAACTTGATGCAACATCATCATCATCACGGGTCGTATAACTTTTTAAAGTTATGATGCGGGCGTCTAACATTGGTTCCTTACCCGGGCAATGCTCCAAGGGTGAACCACCCCTGGGTAATTTGTACCGTAAATTTCCGGTGTAGGTATGTTGGTAAGTTAATATGTTTATGGTATGTAAATATAAGTATTATAAGTATAATATTTATTTGATTATTTATTTATGTGGGTACTATTTATTTATTACATGATGATGACGAATTTCACCACCACTTCCTTGTGGCTTCCTTGGGTTGATTGTGCGCTGTGCCGTGCCATGCCGTGTGCAATAAGCACTAACTTCGCATAATGTATGTATATGTGTTAATTTTAGTTGATTAATTGTTAGGTATTAGTTGTATTTGTTATTGTTATCAGTGGCAAATAAAATAAAATTCATTAACGGTTTAGGTAGTATATATATGGTAAGCAAGAATTATAACTAAGATCCAAAATCAACAAACCAAACCTGACTGTCAGTGGTTTAACTATAACGTATTTAAGTTTAGTTATGTGTGGTTTTATATATACCTAGTCTTGCCATAAATACAGAAACAAAGAAAAAAAAATTCTATTGCAAATAACATGTATTACTTTTACACTGTGTTAATTTAATACATAAATATAAAGTTCAGATCAGGCTTGCGTTGAGAGTGGCAGTGTACAACTGTGTTCCTAAAAACACGTAAATAAGTGCAAAGAATATTTATTAGCTATCTAACTGCATCAGTTTACCTTAGTGTCAGTATCGCTTGCAAAAAGTAATTTAATTAACTTCGGTTGAAGTGAATAAAGAAACAGTGAAACATAGCCGTCTTGTTCTGGCGTCGCATCTTGCGGTCGTGACTGCGGGGAGACCGCACTTCACCTCCTTTGTATGAAGGATAGCACCATATTTTTTATCTTTCTCGTACTAATAGTTAATAGATTGAATTAATAGGTGTTTTCACGCACACAAACAATGTCGCTTCCGTTACAACGTACACCACCAAGCAGATTCTCATCGAATCCAGATATACCTACATCAGCAGATAATGAGAATGCCATTAATATACGCAAAATAAATGAGCGTTACAAAAGAAAACACCCGGATTACGACATGGTGCAATTTGATGAAAAATTTAACCAACATTTATTGGAATGGGATAAAAAAATGGTCAATTGCATTAAAGAGACGGTAAACTCAGTACTCACTATTGAAATGACCAAAATTACCTCAGTACTAAATGAAATTAACTGTAATATGATAAAGCTTAATGCGGATAACATTGTTATTAACAAATCATTAACGGAAACCAACAACCGGCTGAACGAAATGGAAAAATTTTTAAATTTTACCACAGAACGACAAGATCAATTTGATAACCGCTTAAAATCTGCCGAAAGCAGTATCACCCACAACGCTCAATTAGCGGAGCATATCAACGTACTCGAACAAAAAATATCGCTGATGGAGCAGCAGTCCAGACAGTGTAACATTGAAATATCTAATTTGCCTGAACGCCGTGGGGAGAATCTGGTAAATATCTTAGAGCGCGTAGGTGATGCCATCAAGTACCCCATAAACACGTCGGACGTTGTTGCGATTCATCGGGTGCCCCACGCTAATTCAAAAAATCAGCGCCCAAAAAATATCATCGTAAAATTCACAACAAGAACGCTTCGCGACAACATCTTATCTGCACACCGCGCTAATAAAGGGCTGGATACAAGTAAATTATCGATTAGTGGGCCCCCAACCACCATATACATAAATGAGCATCTTACACTCAACTACAAAGGATTATTTCGACAGTGCCGCGAGGCGGCGAAAAAATATCAATATAAATATGTATGGGTCAGGCACGGCACCATCTTGGTGCGAAAATCGGATACCTCGCCAGCCTTGGCTATCCGCTATCAACAGGACATTGCAAAAATTAAATGATCACCTACATGATGACGGATTAATGGTTGCCACAAAGTGCGGGTTGTGTGTCCGTAATAAAATAAACACATGTAAGTGTCTTAGTGAATCACGATGTTTTGATCACAAAGTAAGTACACTAGTAGGGTATGTGATGCGTAATATTTACAAGACTATTTACAATAAAACTATATACATAATATTTGTAAGCGAGAAGAAATCGCCGTTTGTGAAAGTATCTTTGAAAAATATAACATATATATATTATAATAAATTTGAGTATATGATAGTGTTATTTTGCATGGGTCATGGTAATAATATATCAAGTTGTTATCATGTTTTATATGGCTGTTCTTTTTATTTATATCTGTTTGTCGCTAGCTTAAAAAGTGGGCATTTTATATTATCAATGAATATTTGTTTACATGATTTAAATGAATACTTGGGGAATACACATTATTTTTGTCATTTTACATACGATTGTTATGTGTTACGAAATTATAATTGCAAATCATCATCAAAGTACTCGTGCTGCGCATTGCTCGGGTTTATGTTATATTTATCTACATTAGAAGGCGTCACCGGATGGGCACAGTCGTATACAATATTACATGACATTCTTCTCAATTTTCATTTTAATTATACAGATCTCAATGTTTTTAATTTATCGTTAATTACATTCATTTATTGTATCAGAATGCGGGTGAACACTGACAATTTAATAAATCCTGAATTCACTAGGGTAACATTTAATAAATATGCATATAGTAATACTTATTTATATTTAAAATAATTTTTTAATGGATAACAATAATATATCAGTTTTCTACCAAAACTGCCGAGGATTGAGAACTAAGTTGCACACCTTATATATGAATGTACTATCTCATGATTATGATGTTATTATATTAACAGAAACCTGGCTTCACGATAATATATCAGATGGTGAATTCATAGACGCTCGGTACAGTGTATTCAGATGTGATAGAAATCGTGCGAGTAGCGGGCGGGCCGATGGTGGCGGAGTGCTCGTTGCGGTGCGGCGTGAGCTAGGCGCGACCGTGCTTCTGCCCGCCGCCGCCGGCGCGCCCGCTGCGCGCTCGCCGCTTGTCGATCATGTTCTCGTCGAGGTGCGATCTCGTAACTACCGCTGCGTCATTAGCGCTGCTTACATACCGCCCAACTTGAACTCGGAAATATACAGGCTACATTTTGATCTACTCTCATTTATGTTACAGTCAGCGAGTATATCGGAGTTTATTATAGCTGGTGATTATAATTTACCAACTCTAGAATGGCACGACTGTGGTACGTATATGAAACCTGTTATAGCTAGCAGTAACTGTGCGTCGAACAAACATCTGATCAACTTATTATCAATCCTAAATGGATTTCAAATAAATAAATACAGAAATAAAAAAAACCGAATACTTGACCTATTCTTAACTAATATTAAAAATAGCTCCACGTCATGTGTTTCAGTTCCACTTGTGCAGCCTGATGATAATCATCCGCCATTCTATGTGCAATTACCATTGAATGATCACCTTATACCTATAAGCCCTAAACCTAGAATTAAATTCAACTATCACAAAGCTGATTATGATCTTATAAACAAGGATATTTCAGGGATTGACTGGGAAACGTTATTCAAGGGTAGTAGTGCCGAAATCTGCGTATCTCTCTTTTATGAACAAATTTATAGTATCATTAAAAATCATATTCCTACTATTAAGATCAAATCTTCCAACTTTCCTGTCTGGTTTACGCCTGCCTTGATTCACATCTTCAAAAATAAAAATAAGGCCTGGATCAAATGGAAAAAATATAGAAATGAATCGGACTACGAAATTTTCTCACTTTATAGAGCGCGGTTTAAAAAAGAATCTTCTAAATGTTTTAAAAATTACTTAAATACTGTTGAAAATAATATTCATATAAATACTAAACATTTTTGGGCATATGTTAATAACACAAAAAAAACAGCAGATATACCTGATAAAATTATACATAATGACATAATTGCTAACAATCCAGGTGAAGCGTGTGAATTGTTCTCGGAATTCTTCAAATCAGTGTTCGAACCGAATACTGTTACTAGTGATTATGATATTGATAATATACCTGACAATCCAAAATCAGATGTGAACCTAACTAATCTGGAAATATCGCTAGAGGATGTAATAAAGGAATTACTTAACCTAGACACCTCCAAGGGTTCAGGTGTAGATAACATACCGCCAATATTTCTCAAACTAACCGCGCACGCAATCAGCCGGCCACTACATTACATTTTTAATCTATGTCTACGTGAGGGTACATTTCCAAACCTATGGAAATCTGCACGTATAGTTCCTGTTTACAAAGACGGCGATAGATCCAATCAGGGGCGTAGCTACCGCCGTATTTGCCGTATCAATTATACGGGGCCCCCGGGCCACGGGGGCCCCCAAAGTGTGTAAGGAAAAAGAATAAAAACTTTCTAATTTATTTTATTTTACAAATGACAAAATTCTATAAAGCAATTCCTTTTTTTCCCGCCTTAAGCGTGCGTTCAAAAGTTGGCAACACTACATCGTTATGGCGGGCTGCGGGACTTCCCCGTTTTACTTACTTCATCTTCAACTCAGCGGGGAATCCCCGGGAATCCTTCATCGATATCGCGATGTACGTGTACGTTGTTGTACTTTGCATTGGATGTTAAACCACGGAGTGCAGTGCACTGTTTATTTACGCGCTTTATATAAATGTGCATTACATTGTAATTCAGTACAAACAATATTGTTCTTCTGGTTTAGCAGTATTAGTAGCGATTTGTAAAAGAAATGAGTGAAAGGAAAAGAGATTATCCCAGCGGCGCTGAGAAAAGAAAAATTAAACAGAAAAGGGACGAGGTTATAAAAAAAGTGCCCAAAATTTCTTAATTTTTTCAGAGACAAGATACTGTGAGTGATTTAGATTGGAAAGGTAAGTACTACACTACTACCCAACCCATTTATTAGGGGCCCGTAGTGATAAACAAGGAAATCTTTTAATTTCGGTCTGTCCATCTATCCGTCACAAAAAGTTGTCTCCCCCCTCGATTTTCACAATTATACTGTTTTTAGGGTTCCGTGCCTTGATTAAAAAAAAAACAAAATTCTAACTTATCTATAGGATCGATTTGTTTTGTTATTTGTCTATCAGTCCGTATCGTATCGTTAATTGCGTGTTGAGAACTTCAGATGTGCAGACTCGCTTTCGGGTTCTCGTTTTGTATGGCCACTACACTACGCGCTGCGTTTAAATAGCACGCAGGTGTATAGTAATGCACGGACGGGCTGCAGGTGATTTTGTATCTACTAATAGGTACGAGCACAATCCGCGTAGAGTCTGTGTGCGTCTGAACTGAACACTCTCTAACTGTGACCCTTAGTAACGTTATTTATTTATATATAACTCTTTTTAGTTTAGTATCAAAGCATTCGTATTTATTTTTTAACAATTACTCGTTTATTTTTAGATTCTTCTGAAGCATGTTCTTCGTCACATATCCATCCGGAAATAGAAGAAAGCCAAGAACATACTTTATCGGATGTCCATCCAGAAATCGAGGAACCCCAAGTCAACGATTCTGATATATCTGCAGATAATGCAGATTGTAATATAATTTCATCAGATAGAGGAAATTTTGGTGACAATTTAACTGAATGCGAACGAAAAATATTTTTTAAATTGGGTCCATTTAAACCACAAGGACCATTTCCAAAAGTTTCAGAAAATAACCGACCTTTTTCGGCTTATTATTATTCATATTTCAATCAGGCAGGCATAAAAATTATAAGACCATGGTTATGTTATTCTAACGTTTTAAACAAACCGTACTGTCACTTCTGTTGGTTATTAGCAGATCGTCAAAACAAATCGTACTCCTCTGCTTGGGTTAACGGTGTTTCGGTTAGAAGCAATTTCACACAAACTATTCTTGACCATGAAAAGTCACAGCAGCATATTAGTGCCTCACTCTCTTATAATAATTGGTTGCAAGGAAATACCATCGATACTCTATTGAAAAGTGAAATCGATAGTAAAATTACATTCTGGAGAGATGTACTGCATCGTATAATTAATGTTATAATTACTTTAGTATCTTGTAATCTACCTTTGAGGGGGCATGATTCTGATTCTGGCAATTTTATGGCAATTTCACGTCTGTTATCTAACTATGATGCAACTTTAAAAGAACTTCTTCTAAAACCGAAGGGTGAAATAAATTATTTAAGCCCTACGATTCAAAACGAAATTATTAGTTTGCTTGGTACTAACGTTAGGAACAGTATTATCTCAGAAATTAAAAAAGCTCCATTTCTGACAATAATTCTGGATACAACACAAGACTTATCAAAAATTGACCAACTATCTGTAGTTTTTCGATATATCTCGGTTACAGAAAATGATGATAATGTGCCTAAAGAAATAAAAATCTGTGAGTCCTTTTTAGGATTCATAGCAGTAACCGATTGCAGTGCTGCAGGTCTGAAAACTGTCATTTTAAATTTGACTAAAGAATATGGAATTGATTTGACTAAATGTAGAGGACAGGGATACGATGGAGCAAATGTTATGTCGGGTGTGTATGGAGGATTACAAACCCTAATAAAAGAGCATGCTCCAAATGCCGATTATGTTCATTGTGCTGCGCACGCTTTAAACTTGGTTTTGAACGATGCTGCGAGACATGTTCGTGAAGTATCGACTTTTTCGATAATTTAGAAAAAATATATACTTTTTTTGGCAATAGTATAAAACGCTGGGCTATGCTAAGTGACGATTCATCTGAAAAATATTTGATTACCCTTAAAAAGGTATGTCCTACCAGATGGTCTTCTAGGAACGACGCTTTATTAGCAGTAAAGAAAAATTTTTTACTAATCATGAAAACTTTGTACCAACTAAATTTAATTTCAAATAAAAAAGATGAACGTGAAGAATGTAAAAGTATAATTAACATTTTAGAGAGTTTTGATTTCTTAGTGCTCGTTACATTTTTTTCTTCACTATTTGAAATTATTAATCCTGTTTCTAAAGCTCTACAGCATGAAAATAATGACTTACAGAAATCTAGTATTTTATTAAGTAATCTTTTAAATAGACTGTGCCAATTAAGAAATCAGAATTCATTTAATAGTTTGCTAAATGAATCCAAAGATTTAGCAAAAGAGTGGGGGGTAACAACTGTTTTTAAAAACAGTAGGCGAAAGATAACGAAGCGTTTTTTTGATGAGTTATCACAAGATGAGAGAATTTCCGACCCGGAATCCTATTTCAAAGTCAATGTATACTATAGCTGTTTAGATATATTAATTTCTCAAACTAAAGAAAGATTTCAGAGCCTTTGCAACCTGAGTAGTATATTCGAAATATTACAACCGGAGAAACTCTTCTTCAAGCGAAGAGATATTAAGGTTTCCGGAAAACTGTCTGCTAAATACAGTAAAGACATCTCACTTAATCTTTGTGACCAATTAAAGGCTCTAAAAACATGCTTAAATTCTGAAATTAAAAAAATTTATTCCATTAAAGAACTCATTGAATTATTGCTAGTAAAATTCAATAGTCTTGCATCCAGTTTTCCCGAGGTAATCACTGCATGCTTTTTATTCTTGACCCTTCCAGTTACAACCGCAACGGCAGAAAGAAGTTTTTCAAAATTAAAACTAATAAAAAATTACTTAAGAACTTCGATGGGACAAGAACGGCTGTCAGACATCTCACTATTGTCCATAGAGGCAGAAACTTTAGAAAAACTAAAATCATCATCAGCCATAAATGATTTAATAAATCAGTTTGCCGAAAAAAAGGCAAGGAGAGTGAATATTTAAAATTCGATTTTTATTTGTAAAATGGGTAAATTATGTGATAAATAAATATTTCTTCTCACAATATTTTTTTTCTTTTGTGAAAAATCTTTACCTCCATATAAGGGCCTCCAAAAAAATTTTTATACGGGGCCCCGACAAGGCACGCTACGCCACTGGATCCAATGTTGAAAATTATAGACCGATTTCAATTTTGTGTACTCTGTCAGGGCTTTTCGAAAGACTCGTTCATAATAAGATATATCCTACTTTTCACAACGTCATCATTGAGCAACAACATGGTTTTGTAAAAAGAAGATCAACCACCACGAATTTGATGGTATATACATCATATCTTTTTCAAGGTATGGATTGCAATAAACAGATAGACAGTGTATACACAGACTTTCGAAAAGCTTTTGACAGGGTCGATCACAGGATGTTACTGAGCAAATTGGCATATAATGGTGTCAAGGGTGACCTATGGCGTTGGTTTAAATCATACATTTCGAATCGAACGCAGAAGGTTGTCATAAAGGGATACGAATCTCAGATCGTTCCCGTGATATCTGGAGTCCCACAGGGATCAATTTTGGGTCCTTTGTTATTCATCCTATTTATAAATGACATAAAAACTTGTTTTAATTTTTGTAATTTCCTTCTTTATGCAGACGATTTGAAAGTGTACCATATTATCGAGAACTCAAATGATCATATTAAATTTCAATCTGATCTTGATAATCTTACGACTTATTGTAATAATAATAAACTATGCCTGAGTATTCATAAATGCAAATCTATCACCTTCACAAAAAAAAGACATATAAGTAAATACGACTACAACTTAAACGGTACTTCGCTAGATAATATTAATCAAATCAGAGACTTAGGAATTACACTTGACACCAAATTACACCTTGACGTGCATATCGACAAAATTATAAGCAAAGCGTTCAAAATGTACGGTTTTGTCATGCGCACCTGTGAAAAGTTCACCAAATCTTCTACTTTTATTTGCCTATACAGATCTTTAGTCCGCTCTCAGCTTGAATACGCTGTGCCCATTTGGAACCCATTTTATGAGAAGTACACTCATGCCCTGGAAGCTGTTCAAAAGAAATTCCTAAAATCTATGCATTATAAATGCTGCCGCAGTTACTTATCATATTATCAATTGCTTGACAAATACCATCTTCTAAGGCTTGATGTGAGACGTACTCAACTAGAAGCCATGTTGCTTTACGATCTTTGCCACAATAAGTATGACTGTATTCCCCTAATTAATCAAATATGCTACAGAATACCCGTTAGAACACACAGTCGAAGTGCATGTCGACTGTTTGCAATCTCGCGTTGTCGTACTAATGCAGGCAAAAGAGCACCAATGTACCGACTGGTGGATGCATACAACGCGAGATTCAACGCAGTCGACATCATTTCGACTCGACCAAGTACATTTAAAAAATTGTTAATTAATACTTTGTCCCTTTCAAGACCCACTTAACATTTGTATACTGGATGAATATTTTTGAGTTATTGTCAGTAAATGTATTTCTATTGTAATTAATTCTGCCTTTTCACGCATAGCTTAGAATCATTTTTTACATAGTTGAAATGTGTCATAGTAACATGTGGAAGACGATGTTGGTGTCAAATTTATATATATTAATTTAGTTCATACATTTAACCTATTGTGTAATTTGTCACTGTTTGTTTTCCTTAATAAATAATAAAAAAAAAAAAAAAAAAAAAAAAAAACAATTTAAAATATAAAAAGCTTATT